>CM072822.1:1779098-2979098 GCA_036937905.1 Salvia rosmarinus
AAATGGCATTTTTCCACAAGAGTTTTGTGTATTAAATTTACTAAAACTCTTCTTTACTTGAAATTTTGTTAGATAATAAATAGATTATCATATATTAATCAAAGTATAAGAACACAAGTTAAATAGCAATTTACTTTCTTTCTTTTTATCTTCAAGTTTATAAATGACTACCACTTTAAGTCAAATAATATGTATTCAAGGTTGACATATATATATTTAACGAATCTCATTAAAGAACACAAAGAAGGTTTTTAGGGTAAATTAAATATTAAATTTAAATATCGTATCACGTTGGATTCGAATCGAGCTTGACTTCATTAACAATCGACCACTAGGAATCAAGATCTAAACAACAAACTCATCCCTATCCCTAAATCACATTCACACCGCTATGCTTGGATCATCGAACCCTTATCTATTATTACAACATCTTTTAATATTCTGTGTTCTTACCATCTCTTTTGTCTACATACCAAAAAGTTCATCACCCATAACTTTCCCAAATACAATATTCTTTTCGTTTTAACTATTCATTTATTCAGTTAATACATTATATCATGTCACTTCATGGAGCTTCGTATCTGTCTCGAAAATAAAATGCATGAAGAGTAAAGACACACCGTTGCCCAAAACACAGCGTCATATCAAATGCATCATCTCTGTATATCTTCCCAACCACTTCTTGCTGATATATTTCAGCAAATTCTATGAATGACAATCCACAACGAGTAAAAAAAAAACTTAATTTAAAATTAACTTAATCTTTTCTTCTTCCTTTTCTGATCATTAATGATATCCCTGCTCCAAGCTAGAAGAAATGGTGTATTAATACGTTGCATCATCGCCTTCAATGCCGCAGAACTACCTTTTTGCAGCTCATTAATGGCGATGCCAACACTCACCAACTCAACACGTATAAATACGACCTTCATCGGTGCTAATGTAGAGAACAAGTTATCAGTTTTGAGTGATAAACTTAAATTGGAAGAAAAGAAAATGGGAAGCTTTTACCATACGCATTAGCCATTGTTGCTACGTTCTGGCTGTGCTCACTCTCAATTAGTTCCGGCGATCATGACGTTCGGAGATTCGACCGTCGACGTCGGAAACAACGACTACATTCATACAGTGTTCAAGGCCAACAAACCTCCCTACGGCAAGGATTTCTCCAATCGGGAACCTACTGGAAGATTCTGCAACGGCAAATTAGCCACTGATATCACTGGTATATATAAAATTTCAATCAATTTCAATAATTCCTACTTCATGCATCATCACATTTTGCAAAAATCTGTTGTTTGTTCGCAGCGGAGAATCTTGGATTCACAACCTACGCGCCGGCGTATCTCAGCCCACAAGCATCGGGGAAGAATCTTCTTATGGGGCCAACTTCGCCTCTGCCGGCTCTGGATACGATGATAAGACAGCCGAATTAAGTGTAAAATCCAATCTTGTTTAGTCTATAATTTTCTGAAAAACGTGTTGAATTTTGCTAATTAATATTTTATTAAAAATGTTTGCAGCATGTGATTCCTCTGTCGCAGCAGCTGCAGTATTTCAAGGAGTACCAAAGCAAGCTAGCGAGCGTAGCGGAGCAAAACGCATCATCGATCATCACGGCGCATTATACCTCATCGGCGCGGCAACAGCGACTTTCTGCAGAATTACTACATCAACCCTTTCCTCAACAAGCACTACACAGCGATCAGTACTCTCATACCTCATCAACATCTTCTCAAATTTTGTCAAGGTAGTTAGTTAATGATTTCAATTTCAACTCCACCATTTTCCATATCTACAGAGAAACTTTCAAATATATATGATGATTTGGTGCACAGAGCTTGTATAAGCTAGGAGCTAGAAGAATCGGAGCTACTTCACTGCACCAACAGGTTGCGTCCCTCTAGCAAGAACCATATTCGGACAGCACGAGGCGGCTGCGTGTCCAGCTTCAACAGCGATGCCCAGCAGTTCAACAAGAAGATCAATGCAGCTGCTTCCCAGCTCAAGCAGCTCCCGTTTGAAGATCGTCATCTTCGATGTCTACAAGCCCCTCGACCTCGTCTCGAATCCCAATAAATTTGGTAGCTTTCTCAAAAATTCACATAATGTGATTGACCTGCGTCTTCTAATTTCCTCTTCTGCTTGTTGTGTAGGCTTTGTGGAGGCAACGAGGGGCTGCTGTGGGACGGGGACAGTGGAGACGACCATTGTGTTGTGCAATCAGAAATCGGAACTTGCAGCAATTCGTCAGCGTTTGTGTTTTGGGACAGTGTTCATCCCTCTCAAGCTGCAAACCAAGTTCTTGCATAGTCTATTGCTGGCATCGGTCTCGTTGCTTGATACCATATTTGCTGCTCTTTACAAATAGTACAAGATTTTCTCTTTACTTCTACATCTTGTAAGATTTAGTGGTATTGTTTTTCATCATGTTGTCTTAACAAACGCAGCCGAGTTATGAAATTTTCATAGGACATAAGCTTATAACTAGCTTCTACAGTTCTATAATTCAAACTAACAGATAATCATCTTCATAGATACCCTAATTCAATGCACAATTTTGATAATTCTAGGTTCCTATTTATGGATAAAAGGCTCGAATATATTGAAAACACTGGAAATTGATACATATCGGAAACAGATATCTAAAATTGAAGACAATGCTAGAAGCTCTGTTTTGCTCTGTGTCAAACCTTTGGCAGTTTGCACCACAGTAAAGAAGCATTCGATCATATTACTAATAGAATATGATTCTATATAAGCAGTTTTAGGTTCTGAGATATCAAACAATTATACATTTTAAAGCATCGAGACCATCTAGAACAGTCTATCTTTCCCCTTCAGATTCAAACAAATTCTCTGTGTGCATTTGCAGCCATATTCGTTGAGACCTTCATGCTAACAGATCCTGGTTGCTGAGAGAAACAAAGAGGATAGTTAAACTGATTGCCAATATCTATTAATAACCAAAACGGAAGATTAGGTTATCTTGTATTAGTGGTCACAAACCTGAGGCATACAGCCTGGCCTCATCATGGCTCTAACCAGACGAGTTTTGTTGGTAGAGAGTTCCTTCCCATCACCATTGCTACCGAGCTTCACTGGGGATAACAGTGTTTGAGCCTTGGGCATCTCCAAATACCCTTCTTTCGTACATCCATTCAGAGCAGCAATTTTCTTAGGCTGTGCACATCATAAAGATGGTACAAATCACTAGTCATCAAGATTTATTTTCTGGACTTAGATCACAAAATTTGACAGTTCTGATTTTCTTACAAAATTCAGAGTTTTGTTGGTAGAGAGTGCCTTCCCATCTCCACTGCTACCGAGCTTCAGTTTTTGAGCCTTCAGCATCTTCAAATACCCTTCTTGCATATATCCATACACAGCAGCAAGTTCCTTGGGCTGTGTGCATCAGATGAGATGATATAACTAGTCATCAAGAGTTATTTTCTAGACTTAGATCATGAATATAACAGTTTCAAAATTCTTACTAATGCATCAAAGGTGCCATGGCTGTTCTGAGGTATGACGGGTAAGATGCATTGACAGAACCAGCAAAGTATTGATCTAGAGTAGAATGCAAAGGCTCGGTTGCTTGAACTGAGTTGGACTGGTGAAATAAGTAAAGTTGCTGAGCATTTGCTGACACTTAGCAGAATAAACTGGTTGAGGTGGGAACTTTTGACAAGGCTTATGCAACTGAGCTCCTGTTGAAAAGAAAAGAGAGCCAAACTAAGGTCAGAAAATCAAGTGAAATTACACATCAAACTACAGTAGAAAATTTGAGATTTCCATACCAGTGGTGAGCGACTGCAAAGCCTTGTTGGCATTGTATGGAGACGAGAGCGGTTTATAGACAAATCTTCTGTTTTCATAACTCCACATAGGCATAGCTGAGTTTACTGCTCCATAAGCACTGATCAACTCTTTGCCACAGACAGGCCTATTGCAGTTGTTGATACATATTGGTAAACCCATTGACTCCTTACTATGATCAGTAGAGATATACCCAGATATTTGTCTGAAATTATTTCTTAGCTCAGATCTCTTCATAGTTCTAGCAACAATGATACACTTCAATCCTAAAACCAGGGAAATGTATCACTGAGTTCTTCAAGTTTGGAAGTAAAATGGTTAATTAATGACACACAGTTTGTGAAAAATAGTTGAATCTTACCTAGCTTTTGTCCATTCAGAAACTCCATGGCTCTTTTAGCGCTTCATGCAATTAAAATTGATAAACCCGAATCCTTTTGACTTGCCCTTCTCATCCCTCACTATCACAACATTTGAGAGATTCCCATACTCTGAAAATTTAGCTTTGAGGACATCTTCTGCAATATCTTCGTCGATATTTTTCACATACAGGCTTTTGAAACATTCCTCTGCACCATTCCTCTCATTCTTACTCAGAAATTTGGAGACATATCTGTCAGAGAACTAATGTTATAATTTTATCCACATACTAAATCTCTGTGTGTGTCTTTGTGAAGAAATTGAATAAACAAGAATTCTGATCAAGGAAGAAGCAGACTCACAACTTCTTGCCTGCCAGAAAAGCATCATGAAGAGCCGTGCGAGCTGCCACCGCAGAATCCTCTGAATCGAATTGAACGAACCCGAAACCCTTACTAATTCCGTTTTCATGAGCAACTTTGCAAGAAACCACCGTTCCATATTTGGAGAAACTTCTGCAGTAAGGGACTGGTAATCGATTTGTCAAGATTCTTCACAAAGAGGTTCCCATTGTTATCGTTTCCGCAATCAGGTCTTTCTCATTCCACATAACCCTAATCACTTCACCCTTCAGTAGAGTATGATTAGGCATTTCAGAGCAGTAAAAGCTGGAAAACGCCAAGAATTTCATCAGAGCTAGACTAAATCATCACAAGAAAAAGGAACCCAGCTAGAAACATGTCGACTAATTGATTAACAAAATACTTATACTATAGAAAGCGTAAAATATCATAAAATATGACGGAAGAATAAAATGCAATCATAAAATATTACCAGAAACCATAGTTCTACGCAATTGCGATCATCATCGAAGATTATTTGTCGAAAAAGAACAAAAGGGGAAGATAGAAATATACCGTGACAAGGAAGCCAGAAATTGACGTAGGCGTAGCAGAGGACCTGCCGGAGGGCTTGTGGCGGCAGAGATGGACGAAAGCAGTGGAGCGACGCTTGAAAATGTCTCAATGAGATCTTTTCGGTGACATCCGGTGCAGATCACCCACGTAGAGTGAAGTCCTTAGCTTCTTTTCGTTAGCCGCCATGTTCTTGCTTCCGTAGAGAGATTGTGTGAATTCGAAATGGGAGGGTGATAGCGTTGCAGCTATTTGTCATATTATTCTTCTGTTTTACCCTGCGAGTTAGTTATAACTGACACCATCCGATGCTCCGTACGGCGTGGTAACTGGGAAGGGCTGAATTGTCTTTTCGACTGAAAATTTTATTGATCTTAATACAGTATTGATCATTGTAATTTTAATTATAATCTTTCTAATTGCAAAGTGTTATACTGAAAGATTTGATAAAATTTTACGATTCACTACGATATATTTAAAAATAGATCAATTTTATGAAAATAATCTACGTATAAATTTAAAATGTATTCTTGTTTTACAATGTCTTTGGTTTTAGGAAATAATTATCCCTTCAAAAGTATACATTTCTAAAATACTTCGTTAAAGAAATGAGACGTTTTAGGTGGACGGAGGAGAGTAATAGATTATTGAATAATGAAATTCCCAGTTGATGAAATGGATATGAGCTTCAAGAAATAATTTCAGAGTTCTTGCAAGGTGGAACCATGAATATAAGCCAAGCTAAATTTTGCAGTATAACAGCAATATATGGAAAGATCAAATATCCTATATATATATATATGAAATTGTTTTATTTCTTTTCAAAACCTATCACATTTTACATATCTTGACCTATATGTGAATCACTCAACCTACAGTAAGACCCAAGACAATAAAAAGGTCATAAACTGAAGTGATTAAAAGGAACCAAATGAGACCGATCTTCGTCGAAACGATGGTCTAGGACGAGAATCCTTCAATGCCTTGGCATATTTCACCAGTTCAGTTTTGCAGCACTTTGAGTTTTCTGGCCAGGCCGAAAGCCAGTCGTCGTCGCCCCTTATCGTGTCGAAGCTTCTGAATATACTCAGAGAGCCATCATCACTCATTCTTCTAGAACTCTCTGCAGTGGCACTCTTCTGGCCTCGCGAATAGGATCTCTGCAGGTCGAAGATTGCCGAGCGAAGCCCCGATGAGGTTGTCGCTGTCTTCGTGAGACCATCGCCATCTATTCTACTCACAACATCGTCTACAGATGCAGCTCTCTCCCAAGTGAGGATGGCGTCGTCTGGATATGACTGTCGTTGTCTCTTCCTCGCAGCAGCTTCATCAGCTTGGCGAAGACTTTCTTTTGTTCCGATGATTTGCTTTGTTGTCTTGCAGGTTATCGGTGGGGAGATCATCGGGTTCACGAGTCTGTGAAATACGATGCCTGTGATACAGACCAGTCATCGTAGCAGAAATCACCAATGTCTGGATCCTTGCCACTCGAGCCTTCCCTATTCGCATATGCAAGAATGAGTTTCTTCGCCTTTTCCTCGACTTGGGGCTTAGCGTTTTGCTGAGGTCCCTAGCTATGGTTTCATCCGGGCGGGGCTGATAGTTTCTCAGCTCATAGCGGAGACAAGCATTTATCCACCGGAGGTAGACGAGCTCTTCAACATCTGTGCACCGATCAGCTTGGAGTTGGTCGATTTCCTTCCTGAAATCCTCATTTTGTCGTCTTAGAAGCCGACTCTCCTCTTTAAGTGCTTTAACCTAAATTCACATACAATTTTCATAATCCGGTGATGAAATGAAGATAATTAAATCAGATTAATATTGTAAACATAAAATTTACCTCTTTATCATCTAAAGCGGATTTAGCAATCATTTTAGGCTCTCTACTTTCTTAGCCAGCTCTGAATTTTCGAGCTTCAAACTCTGATTACACCTCTTCGTCTCCTCTAACTCCTCCTCCAATTTGTGTGACTGTGAATCCACGTCTCGATCAGCTTCACCAGCCTTCTTGTCCTGATCCTGCAGCTTCATGACTCGTTCTTGAAGACTCAAGATCTGCTCCTGTTCTGTTCAGCTTCAAACCTAAGCTTCTTCCTCAGCAGTACAATCTTGGCTTGTGCAGATTCGAGCTCTGCAACGACCTTTTCATAATCGGCCACTTTAGCCTGCAATCTTTTGTTATCAGACTGCAAGGACTCGATCTTGAGGTTATAGAGCTTAGCCTCCATACTGTGCACTCTTAGCCGGTTTTGGAGCTCCGACACAGCATTTTCCTGTTCTTTAAGGCCATAATACTCGAGCAGTTGATTCTCGAGGATCTTCCCTTTCTTCAAGAATTTCAACCTTACTCCTTAGGCTTCTGAGCTCTCTCGTGTTCCATAGTTGGTTCGACACTGGGTTCTAAAGATTGTCCAGTCTTCCTCCGGGAAGCATCATCCGTTGCCATGTCATATTCTTTTACGAGCTGATCCAACTCGTGGAAGAAAAGTCTCTATCTCCCATGCTTCTACCATCACTAGAGGAGGTCTCACTTGGAGAATTCTGAGAAGTAACTTTTGGGATAGTTGAGTTCTGCAAGGAAGAGTTGTATTTACTTAAAATGGAATGCGGTTGCATCTTAACAACAACAAGGGAAGGGCATAAATTAATTGGTTTTCAATTAATTACAAAATATTACATAAGACATCAAAAAGTTGGAAACTTCATCACAACCAAGAAGCCAAATCAAAACTTACAAAATATTTAGCTAATCCAGCAATTACAATCAGCAAACTTCTTCACTAATCAAGACTAGGACTCGTTTACATATATAAACTTACAATTTAAACAGATAAAAACACAATTAATTGCAACAATCTGTCATTCATCTCAGACAGGAAGAAGGTTAGGCAGTACCTTCAAAGCATGGTGATCGGCTCCAACGTCTGAATCAGCCTTACCTATACATCACATATATAATTCAAACAAAATCAGTCTTCCATACAAAATAAATTCTGAATTATTAGACCAAAGGAAAAATTGGAATAAAATAAAAGAAATATAACCTGGAGAAGGCTGTGAAGGTTTTGGTTTAGGGAGCATAATTCTTTTGCTTCTGAGGAAAGTAAAGACAATTCCACCAAGGGAAAAAGCCAAAGCCACACCAAATTTGAAAAGCACAGGGCTTATGGGACCGTCCTTTTACCTTTCACAGCCATTTCAGACAACAAAACTAAATCTTCAAATGTTCCAGACATACACAGAAACAGACAAGCAAGATCACAGTCAGCAAAACCTAAACCCTACCTCTTCTTCATCTTCCATCTGAAACGTTCAAGAAGATAACTTTATCAGAAACCCATTTCAGAAAAAGCAAAGAATCTCGATTCTCAAACACCCTTCTTCTTCAATTCAAGAATCCCCAAAAGATGAAACGAATAGAGAACTTACTGATTGACCAAGACATCTGCTTCTGCATCGGATGTAGTTATTGACTTAATTCTGAGCTGCACTGCTTGAATTTAATTCGTTTTCAGTTTTCTCAGATGGATTATTCGTTTCGTGATTTGGCGTTCATTAATTTGCTGGAACATTAAAATTGAAGTAACAGTTGCATAGGTGGAAGCTTGATTTAATATATTCTGCTTTAGGTGGATTTTATATTTAACGTGCAGACTTTCTATTTAATTAACGAAGACATAGCCATCAAATATTTGTCTTATGTCACATTTAAGCAACAAATCAATTATTAAAGTTTAAAAACTGTCTCACGCAACTTGGAAATTTAAAATTTGAAAATTGAAACTCCAACTTTTGATGAAACTATTTGAATCAATTAAGGGTGTAAGAGAACATAACCAACAACTAGAAGTTGTTTAAAACTTATAAGATATAGTGAGTTAAGACATAAGATCTTCAGTGTTTGGATAACCAAACTTATAAGATAATGAAGTGTTTAGTATTATATATTCTTTTATGTCATAATGACCAAAATAGAACTGAGGTGTAGATGATATCAAATGACACTTGTTCAAATCGTGTTCAAATCGCAAATTTTTGTATAATATCAAAATTTTGTATAATCTTATAAAATAAATATTAAAATTAAGATGATGTGGCTTTATGTTATGTGAATGCATTATAATTGATTTTTAATTAAAAATTTTCATCCATATATTTAATTAATACAAATGGTTTTGTCAAGTTAAATACATTTTTTGTTTAAGTTAAGCGTCATTAGTTTACGTTACACGCCATTGAAGGTTATTTTGTAATTTTGATATAACTTAAGAGGTGATTGAAAAATAAGTTAGGATTTAGAGCTTTTTTCTTTGAGCTTATAAGCTCTTAGAGTTTATTTTGGAAGCTTATAAGTTCTTTAATCACTTAAATTGTCAAACAAAATAATTGAGCTTATAAGTTGTTTTAGAGAGCTTATAAGCTCAATAAACACCCCTAAGAACCAACTTAGTGTCTTAATAATTAGAGATAATACCTTTTTCCAGTGTTTATTGTAATCGTGGCTTTAGGATTTCGGTAAGAATTTATTTAAGAGAATTCTGGCCTTGCAAAGGAATATTTTAAATTATACTATTTTTTAAAGGCTTTTATATTATATTTTATTTCACAAAAAGTAAACTGCTGTATTTTTCTATAAAGAAACAATTGGATTGAAGATGAAGACAAATTAATTTGCGATCATTATCTATTTTGCTTGAACTTTCATTTCATGTCCAATAGTCGGCAAATTATATAAATACATAGCTCATTGTGTATTAGAGTCTGTAAACCAACTACTAGTTAATATAAATTGCATGCTTGACACTAAATTTGTACTATTATTCTCACGAACTTAACTAAATTGGTTAAGATTTAGTAAATTTAAAACAGAATTTTGTGTAATAAATACGAGTCGGTTCGGGTTAGATTAGATGAAGAAAATTTGCATAAGAAATAGAGAATAATAAGTGGCCACGTGAATACCACAAAAACAAGAAGATTACAACATTTTAAAACCACAAAACATTGGTCACATCTCATTAATTGCACGATAATAGTGGAAATCAATTCACATGTTTGACAACCCAAATATCTTATCTCCAGATTTTGCGATGAAAATGTAATGCAAATTCAGGTGAAATTCTTTGTGATGAGTCATGAGACCGACATCATTTAATAAACCTTTTGAAAATAAAAGAGGAGTTTTAATAAATTACTTAAAAATAGTGTTGAGTTTTTGATGAGATGCAATTTCAGTAGGAGTGAGTATTTGGTCGGATATGGTCAAAAAAATATCTGAATTAAATAATCGAAATTTTAAAAATGATATCCGAACCAAATCGAAATAATTTCGGTTATTTTAATTTGGTAATCGAAATTATTTCGGATAAAATCGAATTTTTGCCCTGATTCTAAATTCTAAATAAAAACATATAAATAACTAGTTTGCAATATTTATAAATAGCATTACCAAAAATTAAACAACTCATTACCAACAATCTTCATAAGTTCAAAGTTCAAAAATATTACCAAATACGAACAATTCATAAATATGTTACAATCTTCTCAAAACACCAAATTTAAAGTTCAAAGTTCATAAATTTCAAATTCATATTCTCCAAATCCAAAGCTTCTTTAATCCATCGAACCTTCTAATCACATACCATGTGGTGTTGTGTAACTTAGTTTTTCATTGTAATTGCAATCGATGTTGATTCTTCACTTGTTTGACGATTTAAGCTTCTTTATTTTGAAATGGTCGGATACGGATGTTATGTTTGCATGTACGATTCGTTATGGTTTCCTTATCGGCCCTGTTAATTATATCTCTTGTATTGGTGTTTAATCTTTGAAGTTGCTGAGTTTGTTTCCTGGGATACCTTTTGATTTTGTATGCGTCATGTTTATCGTAATTGTAATTGGTGTTTAGTATTTATATTAAAAAACTAATATAAATATAAATATAAATTTCGGATATCGGATATTCGGGTAAAAAACTCATACCCGACCGAAAATCATATTACCGAAATATATTTTGATTATAACCGAATTGTCCGAAATAACCGATTTACCCGAATCAAATTAGATATTTCGATTCGATTCAATTCGGTTATTGGATATTTTGCTCACCCCTAAATTTCAATTTGGCACCAAAATCAAATCGAACCGTAAAATACGATTTGATGATTTTAATAAATCAATCTAATTATATTATCACTAAAATTGAACCAAATAAAACTATATTAATATGGATATTCTCATGTGAATCTGCCTCAATTTTCAATTTTAGTTGGATGCAAAATTAGGAAGAAACGAAAAAGTACCCACCAAACGCCTATGGGTTTGAGCATCACCTGGTTTTCAGTGTGGTTTCATGTCTCCGTGTGGTTTGCGGTATTATCAGCGAGGATCGTGGGGTTTCTGGTCTTGCCTACTATGGTAATAATGCGGGTTCCCCATGATATCAAAAAAAAAAAAAATATTTTTCTTCTATCATTTTGCTTATTTTCAGCTTGTATGTTTCCTTTTATCTTCCTTTCGTTCATTAAGAGTGTGTCATAATTCCTTTATTCGGTATTCATATAGATTATATTACTTACTTTTTATGATCTCAATCCTTATAATTCAAACTCACGGCGTATATTATTTATCAAAAATCATCAACTGATCCACATTTAATTTTATAATTCAATTCCAATCACTTATTTTTATATAATGAAACTCTTTATCCACTTAAATACTATCTATTAATATTTTATTAAAACTCTTACCTTTCACTCAACACCCTTGTTTCGAATTTTCCCGGGCACTAATGTAAGAACAACTCTTAATAAACCTAATCCCCAAATTGAATTATCGTAATTTCCTCGGACTGATGCAAGCTCTCGACATGCTTACACTCCGATCGCTCCACCTCTGCAAAACCCTCCGATCTCTCTCCATCCGAAACCCTAACTCCATCACCACCTGCTGCATATCCCACAACTACCATAGATTCCCAAAAAAAATCCACTCAACTCCCCAACGTCAGTTCCGCTCCACCGCCGCCGCCGATGAACCCACCTCATACGGCTGGTCTGCTCTCCCCAAACCGCCTCCGCCTCCCGTTGACCAACAAACTCCCGCCGTTCAGACTGTTTACGACCCCGCCACTGGCCGTCTCGTCACCAAGCGAGAACGTTACGGCTCCAAGGAGCCCGAATCCGGTGGTGCAAAGACTAAAAAGCAACCGGTTACGGAAGTCGGTAGCAGAGTCTATGGAGACGTGATAGGAAGCAGTAGTGCTAGGAGCAGCATTAAGAGGAAGGGGAAGAGCAGGAGCGTTCATGTCTGCTCGAATTGCGGGTACTCGGATGGGCAGTGGTGGGGCACGTGCAAGCAATGTGGGGAAGTCGGCACGATGAAGCGGTTCACTCCCGAGAGTGCGGACCAGAAAGTGACCGGAATGCGGGTGTCCGAAAATGCCGTGCGATCGTGGGTGCCGAGGGACGCCGCCCCTGTCAAGTTGACTGATGTGTATGGTCGGGTTGACAATTCGAATTGGCGAATTCCTCTGTGAGTCAAGTGGAGATAACTGTTGTATATAGTAGCCGGTCTTTGTATTGTTCAGTTGCCTCAAATACTTGCTTTCTACTGCCAGACATTCTTTCTGTTGAATTAAGATTATACAGTAGTCTTCGTATATTGTTCGATTATAGCAAATATATTGGTTGTTTAGTCTGTAGGGCTTTTTAGAGTTAGTATGCTTTTGTGTGCAGGCCTGGTGAATTTGGGGATGAAGTCGAGAGGGTGCTTGGTGGTGGTTTGGTCCCAGGTTTTCCTTTCTCTCTTCACATAACTCTTTCTTCACAATGCATTATGAGAGCTAATTTCATTTATTTTTTAGTTTTTATGTAAATAAAACTGTTTGGTTTTTTTCATGTTAACAAAGCTGTAGCTTTTCGGCCATTTCTAAGTTGAAAAAGTAAACAACTTCACTCCAGCGATGCTACAGAATTGGTTAAACATGGATTTTCTTATGCATAATCATTCTAACAAGTGCTATGGCACAGGAGAGTCCTAAATAAGGTCTTGTGTTCTATTAAATACATAGACAGCACTTGGATCATCAATCTTGATTTTGTATGATTTTCACATGCTGCATATTTTCTTTCTTTTTATTGCTGTTACTTGTCAGTTGTCATTTTTATTTTGTCTACTATTTTAACATTTTGAATGTTGGTGGTTTTCTTCCTATAGGCTCTCTAGTATTAATAGGCGGAGATCCTGGTGTTGGTAAAAGCACACTATTATTACAGGTATCAACGTCTGTTCGTTGGTGGCGTTGCTTGTTCCCTCTTATAATACCATTTAAGGAATTTATTTAGCTAATAATACTGCAGTAGAATCTTGATCTCACATTTCATTTTTCAATGGAAGGTTGCTGCTTTGATAGCAGAAGGGATTGGCGAGTTATATATGTATCTGGGAAGAGGTATGCCTTCTCAGACTGTTTGCTTCACGAACCTTGAAAATAGGTTTGCTTTGTTGCAGAGATTTGGATATGCTGCCAATCTCTCATTCTTTTTTGCCGAGCATCTGATTTTGTTACTGACTTACCTCATCACACAATTTCGGGTTGCGAAATAGTTATTATTAACCCTAACTTTTTATGGTTGCAGAGTGTTGAACAAATTGGAAACAGAGCTGACCGTCTTTGTATTGAGACTGAAGAACTTTTTTTGCATTCAAGTACTGATATTGAAGTAAATCTTTTAGACATGCTCGTCTTCTTGCTTTGAAAATTGTAGAAGTCATCATTGTTAGTTATGGTTGCTTCATTCACCCATACTTGTAATAACTATGACTAGTGGTGTTGGATATTATTTGATGTTAAGTTGTTCAAATAATGCCAGCAGTCATATCAGGATATGTTTAGAAACTTATAAGATTTTTGATTGTGCGTGTGTTGGCTTGTTGGTTGAGTGGTTGATGTCCGATGATCAAGTCCACTGTCATATGGTCTTTAATTTATTTTTTATCCAGCAGCAACAAAAAAAACACATCTGAATCTTAACAACTAATAATTGGGCTTGCTATCCTAAAGGAACATGAACTGCACGCAGAATGCTGTTGATCAGAGGCTACTAAATTGACCTTTTGTGAAGAAAATTCTTCTAATGTTAGAGGCTTTAGGGTTTATCATGCATGACACAAAATGTATTCCAAATATCATTAGTACATTATGTCTTATTGTTCATTTTGTGTTGCCTTCTTGAACAGGATATTCTAGAACAGGCTCAGCGTCTTTCTCCAAAGGCTTTAGTTATTGATTCTATTCAGACAGTCTATTTAACAGGAGTGACAGGAAGTTCCGGAGGCGACATGCAGGTTCTGATTTTTCTTTTTCATTATCATCCAAAAATTATATGATAACTGATAAGTCATAAGTTGTACTATTTTTGTTCCATGTGGTAATCTTCTGAAACCATAACATAATCCAACTACTACAAGTTTTTTAGTTTCTTGCCACTTAGTTATGCATCATCTTGTAGAACATGGGCCTTTCCTCTTCAAGCAGTGGAACTTGCCCAGTTTGATAACCCAATGACTAGATCTTGCTCTCTAATCAGCATAACTTAAGGTTCACATGTTTATTAGTGTGACATACAATTACTTTGTAATATTGAGTTTGACATATGACAGGTCAAAGAGTGCACTTCAGCCTTACAAAGGTTTGCTAAGAAGACAAACATCCCGTGCTTTTGGTAGATTCAATGCTTAAAACATTTTGAACCTTATTGCATAATTAATTTTATTATCATAGACACTTCCTGGGATTGTAATGTGGTTGTTTTCATTCTGGATGTAGATTGGTCATGTGACCAAAACCGAGATATAGCTGGACCTCGTGTGCTGGAGCACATCGTGGGCGTAGTTTTATATTTGGAAGTTGGTACCTCGATGATTCTTCTTTATTCTCTTAGTAGTCTATATACTTTTAATCAAATTTGGTTGGTCTATTGTCTTTAAAATTGATTGGACAATTCATTCCTTAGTCTGGTGTAGTGGATACTGACAGTTCTTATATTGCTCCAATATGTTATTAGTTGTAGTTGTGATTCAAGCAATCAATAAGAATGTGAATGTTGTTCGCAACATTGAGCTTCAATGGGTGACTTTATCATGGTTGGAAATCTAGGAACTAAAACTACATCCCTTATTCTCCTAGTAAATAGCTGGTCAGAAAAGCAATTCCTTCCTGGTCCTTTACTTATGATATTCTTCTATCAAATGAATCTAATAGAGCTTTTTGTTTGTGAATTTTGAAATAGCACATGTGAATTGTTAGAGGATAATGCTATTGATACATAGGAAAATGTACATTCTTTAATTACACTGCTGATGGATGTTTCCAGGGGGAGAAATTTTCATCACATCGGTTACTTCGACCAGTGAAGAATCGATTTGGCTCCACCGAAGAGGTATTCCGTGTTTTATGTGACAACTCATTCTTTGACATCCCTTCAACTCCTATATTGTGTCGCTTTTATAATTTTGATTAATTTATTAATTGCAAATAGTGACTACCTTATATCAAAGTTTTCATAGTATTACGTTGTGTTAATGAACACCACAAAGTCTCTTTCCTTCTATATGCTAGATTTCCATGTGTGTGTTTTAATGCAACATTGGGGAGCTTCTCTCACCTCATTATTTTAGGTACCATGGCCTTCAAATTCATGCAAGTACAAACTTTTAACAACATAATGGTAATTTTATTTCAGCTTGGAGTTTTCAAAATGTCACAGTCAGGCCTCCAAGGAGTTTTAAATCCAAGCGAGATGTTTTTAGTTGATCAGCAATCTGATTCAGACTACTTAGCTGGGTTGGCTGTAGCTGTGATTATGGATGGGTCTCGAGCATTTCTCATTGAAGTTCAGGTAATGTTTTTTTTTCAGTCTGATATACTGCTCAGTTAATCTGGGTTCTATCTTGATATGTTAGAACTTCTTGTAACTGACTGAAGTGGACTGTGAAAATAAATATGAATTGCCAATTCAGATCACTTTCAAGACCAAGAGGCAAGAGCAATAGCAATAAATTTACGATTGCAAAACTTTCCAGTTGTACCATATACGATGTATTTAGCAAATTTCTGATAACTAATTTATAGAAGTTTTTTCTTGAATCTTTCTCATCATCTTTGAGGTAAGGTATGATTAGATTTCTCGCTGCAAATTGTAGCTGGGAGTCATAGAGCTTCTTTTATATGATATCCTAGCAATCCCTAACATTGTACACACTAAAATTGTGATGGTTATAAATTTGCTCTTTGCTTTCTTTATTATATTAAATGCGGTTATATTCCTATAGGCATTATGTGTAGCCGGCACCTCTTCAGTTGTGCGGCATCTAAATGGTGTTCAAGGTAGCAGGGCTGACATGATTATTTCAGTGAGTGTGACATTTTGTTAAGCTTTCTGAATTGAACTCTGTCTTGTGATTGAACTGTTTCTAGATATTGACTAAAAATTTATTAGTGGACATTAAAATTTCTTTAGAGCAGTTTGTGAATGATCTCACTATGTACCCTTTGTGCAGGTTATAATAAAGCAAGCTGGACTTAAGCTACAAGAGAATGTAATGATCTCTTTATTAATTGCAGCTTTAACATGTGTGATTGTTTGTATCTCTGCACCGATGTAGATTTTCTTTGGTGGTTATCTATTCTGATAGTTTCTTCAATTGAATCGATGTGTAGTATTGGCTCACACAGCAGTCATAAATAAACTATTTTAGAACGTCATTAGCGTTGCTCTGTATTGGTTTTTCTAATATTCAATTTTGACAGGGTATCTTTCTTAACGTCGTTAGTGGAGTTAGTCTGACGGAGACGGCTGGTGATCTAGCAATAGCAGCCGCTATTTGCAGCAGGCATGGTTTTAATAACAAGTGACTTTAGTCATTCTCCACTTGATCATATGCTATATACATATATGCTGTGATGAGAACTGATAAATTGCTATACCTGTGGTATCAATCAGTATGATAAACTAATTGGTTTCATCTACTTGTACCTCCATATTTAATTAACTAGATATCATTTTATTCCTTCAGCTTCTTGGAATTCCCCATACCACATGGCATAGCATTCATTGCAGAAGTTGGTCTTGGTGGTGAACTTCGTATGGTATGTAAAAGAAATTCGTCTCATTTTAAATTTGGCCATTAGTCCATGGCATATGAATTATTCCTTCTCGTGGTAAAAGCTGAATAGCTATGTGTGTTTGGTGACTAGGCAAAGTCCGTCTCTAATATCTCGTGTTGCCCTTTGTTGATTCTATTAATTTGTTAGTCATTCCTTGAGGGTCTAAGCTAAACATGAGTTTGTTGTTGATTTTTTGTGGAAAAAAACATAGGTAGCACAATTGGAGAAGCGAGTAAGCACGGTGGCGAAGCTGGGATATAAGAAGTGTATCGTCCCCAAGTCAGCAGAGAAGTTGTTGTTGGAGGTGCAGCTAGGGCCGGAGGCCATGGAGATTGTGGGATGTAATAATTTGAAGGAGATGATTAACTCTGTTTTCACAAGCAATGAAGAAACTGATTGATGGAAATCAGCTTGGTTTGTAAATTGCATGTATATATATGCACTAGAATTTCCAGAACTTCACTGTGGCTTGTGCAACACTTTTTTTTTTTTATAATTGCTAACAGTTAGAAGGCATGCCCAATTTTCACTCCAAGAGCCATGCCGGCCGGCTTGTATCTGTCGACTCATTCTTGAAAGATAATGAAGTCTTGTTATATAATTAATACACTCTTATCATCTGTAACAAATGAATACTAAGGCGGTGTTTACTTTACATGATTAAGTTAAATAGATAAAATTAATCCAATCAAGTTAAATAGATAAAATTAATCCAATCTAATCAAGTGTTTACTTTTAAGTATTAATATTTGTGGATATCTTAAAGTCTGAAATTATTTAATCCTTCGAATTATTTTCATTGATTTTAATCCAAACAATATAAATGAGATTGGAATAATCCTCCAAATAAATGAGGAGTTATTTATTTCAATTTTAATCATCCACTACTTCTTTGTAGTAAACAAAGAATTGATGGATAAAATTATGTTATCATATATTTAATTCATTAAATACTCGATCCTTTATAATGTTAATCATGAAAACTAAATCCCTATATATATTAAATTTTATGTATTATGAACTGCCGATCTGAAATATCCCACACAAAATTATTGAATATAATTGATGAGTAAAGCATCCATTGTCCATCTATCATACAAATTTTATCTATTTTAGTTATCAATCAACCCAAAGACAAATGATCAAACTTTTGCTCATATTGATTCTCTCTTTTTAACTACTTCTTAACGAGACTTTTTCATTGAATTATAATGGATATGTAAGTGTACAAATGCGATATAGATTAATCTAATTAAACCTAGGAAAAATCAAAACATTAGTAATTTATTATCTTAAATTACGTAAATTAATCAATAAACTCCTACTCGATATCTTCCATTTTGTGTGACATATATCTCAACGTGAACGCCACTCATTCAATTTCATTCCATCACGTCAAATTCGGAAACTCATCACACACACACACACACTCTTCAGGGGTGTACGAGGAGCCCATGACAAGCTCTGATATTCGGGGTGTACGAGGAGCCCATGACTCCGGGGCAATGCAATCTTGTGGTGGAGAAGATGGGCGACTACCCACTCGATCAAGGCATGTAGCCTCATCATTTTTACTCCAAATCTACTAACTCTTTAGTTAACCAACTGAACTAAGTCCGTCGGGACGTAGCCTCACCTTTCTTGATATCATATGATGCTGCTCTCAACTCTCAATTCATGGTGCCTCATTCTGTCATTCGCATCCTTCCATTGTTTCTCCCTTGTTATCTACACTTTGTTGGATGCTTATTCACCATCCAACACTCTCTTGTCACCAGATTGAAAATTTAATTAAATACTACTTCCATCTCAATATGGACAATGCTTTCCAACACAAAAGTATTTGAGTTATGCAAAATCAATACTCGAACAAAGTTACTTTTTCAAATTAAAATATTTTTAAAGTACCCATTGAAATAAATAAAAGATATTCGGTCTGTAATACATATAAATGGCCAGGAATATCAATAAATTATAATGTTTGAGGTAACAACAAATTCAAAGGACAAACTATTTTTTATACAACGCTAAATTTCTCGGTATCATACATATATAATAGTGGTGTATCATATATCTTATGTTTGGTTTAAACTATAAGTGAAAAACTCAAATGAATGATATAATTTTTTGATGATCTATAATATAGTATATATTTAAGTGTTAATAATGCAAATTACCCCAAAATATAAGATAGCTATTCAATTTAACTATCATACTAAGATTGCTATCAAACCCCATTTATATGTTAATTTACAAAATTTCCCTCAATCAACGAGAATGAACAGTGTGGCAACGAGTGTGGTAGCGAAAGTGAGTTGTGTCAGTAGAAAATAATTCAATTAGGTATTTGACTAATATCTCATATAAAAATTAATTTATTATAGTAATTGAAATATAAAATTTTATATTTTTCAGTCACTTAACGATTGACATGAAATAGACAACAACTAAAAAAGGAAAAGGAAATACATTTTAAAACAGAATGAAGAAATCAAACCATTAAAGAGGAAAACAAATTAAAAGTGTAATAACGCACAAAACCCTAATCTCTGTGGGCCTTTCTGACCAGAGGTGGGAGGGTGTTTTCGGTAATTAACTAAATAGCAAACGCACAAAGCCCTAATTCCTTAAATTCAATGGGCCGTCAACTGCAGTATAAAATCCACCCTGCTTTCTCTTCCAACCCATCCGCGTAGATCTCAGCTTCATTCAATCTTCCCCTATTTTCAATTATCATAACAATTTATTGTCTTCTTCTTTCTGTTTTTGGATGAAGGCCAATTTCGAAAAATTGGATCTGAAGCAGAGATAGTGTGTATCGACGTTGTGCGAATTTGATTCAAAATGCACTCTGATCGAAAGTGTTCTCTGCTAAATTGAAATTCACAAGGAAAGATGGGCAGTTGTCTTTCGTTTTTCAGTTGATTTGTCAACAATCATCTTCCCTACACTTACTAAAAATTTCTTCATCATCTCTATTTTCTCCTATTTTGTTTCTTACATTTAAATTTTCAAAATTTTGGTTTGGAGTTATGATTAATGGATCTATAAATTTGATTAAGAAATATGTTTGTTTTTAATTTCACCTTCTTCATGTTGAATACCAATTAAATAAACTGCTCGATCAAGGAAATTATTCCTGCTTCGGATACTTTCTGAAGGAAATTTTCTTTAAATTATGCGATTTACTAATTAATATTTATTCGGGCTGTTTGTTCGAAAGAATTCTGCAGCATCATATTAAGCACGGGTGTGAAATTAAATAAATCACGATAAATTATATCGGTTTGAATTGTAATACAATTATATGGAAAGGAATGATATCAAATATAAATCAATTTCAAAATGTAAAATAAGAATCATTTTAGTTCATTCAAACTCTTGGATTCGGACGCTTTCATGGTAAATTCGAGATTTTAGGAATTCATAGTTTATAGATTAAGGATGGTTTCTGATAATTACTCTATATGAAAAAAATACAGCTAGAATATATATTTGGAGAATTATTTATGCACATGGCATAATTGGAACATGTTGAAACTAATGCCCGTTTGGTAGCGTTGTTTTGTCGGGATATGAAAGTTATGCGTCTGTTTGATAAACTACTGTTTAGTATCCTGCGTTTGTTTGGTAGCTCTGGACTTGGTGGTTTTATGCATTTGGTAGCTACATTTTCTTGTTTTCTTTAGGATTTATAACTTTCAAGTGGTGTGTTCACAAATCTAGCTATGATATATTTTAATTAGATGAAATCTAACTAGGCGAAACCTAATTAAACGAAACCTAACTAACCTACCAAACGGGCCCTAAATTTTAAAAATAAAAAATAGCTTGTTATTCAATTTTGATAGGGAAATTTGGATATCCCCAGCGATAACTAACAATTAACAACCACAAATTTAGAAACATATTAAAGCACAAGATCTTGCTTGCAGATTCAGGTTGCCCCTAAAATTGAGATTGTGAAATCTTGTTTTATACGTGTTTAATTGTGTTTGCTCTTTAAAAGTTAGGTCATTGATAATGATAAGTATGTTTCAATTGTATAAAATGTGTGGCCCTTCTATTTGATGACTCGTATCGAATTGGATAAAGATTTTGACCCATTTATTGTTTATAATGATAATCTTATCAAGAATCTTTCACCTTATTGTGTTGTCTCTCCTTTTCTTTTACGGCATATGGAAGGATTGATGCATCACAAAATAAAATTGGGGTGGAGAGAACTAATCAACCACTATATTATCCATAACTTCTGTTTTTGGAAGATGAATTGATTACTTCCTAATATTTCTTATTCAAGTTTTCCTTTAACTTTTTGTAGTTTTGTAGAGTAATTATTTTGGGCAAATATCATGGGATTTGAATTAACCGAAAAAGCACATTACAAATGTACGGATCGGGTTCAACTCAGATCAACTCGTTCGTTTTATTCATAAATACTGGCTTTTATTTGATAGAATTGATATTTCATGTAGAACAATTATTATTTGATAGAATTGATAAAATTGTGCACTTATTTTGTAGCACTCAAATTTCAATTAGGTTTCCTCGTTAGAAAAATTATATAGAGATTAATTTCATAGAATATTCGAGGGCTTATAATTATGGGTGAGTATTCGGGTATTCGATTGGGTATGGTAAAAAATTATCCGAATTAAATAACCGAAATTTTAGAAATGATATCCGAACCAAACCGAAATAATTTTGGTTACCAAACTAAAATAACCGAAAATTATTTTGGATATTTTGGTTGAAATCAATTTTGCCCTAATTCAATTCTAAACAAAACATACAAAAACATTCTAATAGCAACAAATAACAAGTTTGTAATATTCATAAATAACATTGCCAAATACTAAACAACTCATTACCAATAATCTTCATAAGTTCAAAGTTAAAAAACATTACCAAAAGAAGCGATTAATGTGCGTGAGTCGGCGACGAGTGTGACGGAAGCGACAAGACGACTTGGCGTTGATGGCATGGTGAGAATTGGGAGTTGAGAGTTGAGAGTTGAGAGAATGTATTGTGGAGTGGTTGTGGGCGGCGCGACTAAGTAGAAGAATGTAGAATCATTTAGGTAGGGTTTTTTAGGGCAAACAATGTATATAATTATAATACTAATATATTGTATATAAATATAAATTTCGGGTATCGGATATTTGGGTAAAAAAATTCATACCCGATCGAAAACCATACTACCGAAATATATTTCGGTTATAACCGAATTGTCTGAAATAACCGATTTACCCAAACCAAAATAGATATTTCGGTTCGATTCGGTTCGGTTATTCGGTTATTGGACATTTTGCTCACCCCTACTTATAATATATATTTAGAATTATTTGGGAGGTTAGTGTAACTCAAAGAGAAACTAGTTTATCAAATATTAAAAAAATTATCTTATTTTTTACTTTTGAATGTAAACCTCGTTTTGACTGATAATCATAGCTAAATACCTCCCAAGTCGCAACGCAACATATTTACAATTAGATTTCATGATTTGTTTGAGCTAAATAGCTAATAATATCTATCTGAATGGTTATGACTTATAAGATCATGTTCATCAACAACTTTGATTGTGTTACTATATTCGTGAAAATCTAGTAGTTTTTTTGGTCAATTTAATACATAAATTTAAAGGTCGCGTCACGGTGATTCGAACTCGAAACTCTTTGGCCTCGGACATTAACCACTCTACCACTAGGTCAATACATGCAGACCTAGTAGTTATGAATACCTTGCATAACCCTCCAACCCCCAAAAAAAAGGTGAAAATGGTGGACAATGTTCAATGGCTTCCCATTAAACTCTCAAAATCTATCAAATCATTTCATATTATCGTATAAAATATTCCATTTCAATGCTTCTAAGATTTTTCCTCAAATCAAAACATAAACAGTCGAAATACTTTTGCGAATAATGGAAAAAGTCTAAGCCTTATCTGAATAATTCAATAAAGATGTCCCCAACTAGGAAACTGACATTCTTGTTAGCGATAAGTCTGAAAAAAAAAGTCTGAATTGGTCAGCAACATGTGCCTTTAATTCTTGATAATGTTTTATAAAGAAAATGATTGAATGCGTTAAAGCACTTTTGCTGACCCTTGTTCAAAAAAAAAAGGTTACTCTTACTCGGGAATCGCAAATCGCGGTACCTCAATCTCATAAAAATATAATCGTACGAGAATATGAACGTTAATCATGATAATTAAGTGATTAAAAAGTTATAAAGATTTTACCTAGTATTTATAAGCGTGATGGTCGGGAAATTTTCTTAGGGCTCAACTAATTATAACTCTAAATGGTAATAAAATATAATTTTAAAAATATAATTAAAAATAATATTACTTTAAATAATAGTGTAATTTATTTTATAAAATTTACTTATAAATAACTAAACAATCAATCGATAATAGCTACAAAAATTAAAATAGTAAAAATTATAAGTGTTAATATTATAAATGATATTATCTTAAAAACTCAAATTTTAATTTTCTTGTACCCATTATGAATCAACAATTGAATCTAAAATTAATTCACATATAAAGCTTATTATAATAAGTTTAAATAAATATTACCTATGATTGTTATAATAAATTTATCGTAATCTTTTTAAAAAATTTGATTGATATATTAAATTACATATAAAATTTTATTATATATAATTTACAGAAAGAAAGAACACAAAGTAGAGAAAAAAAAGAAAATAAAGAGACAAAGTAGAGAAATAAAAGAGAAAAGAAAAAAAAATAGCACAAAGTAGAGAAATAAAGAAAAGGAAATAAAAAATAATAATTAAAAGAAGAGCACCCAAAAGGGTTCAAACCGGGCACTTGGGAGAAAGCCAACACTATTAACCAACTCAATACAATGTATTTATACACTTTAAATATGTATATGATAGTAATTTTTGAAAAAAAATGGGGGACCCATGGGTCTCCCGAGTCTCATGTAGCTCCGCCAGCGTCCATAAAGAGCCGCTATAAAGATGGTAAAACTCACAACCTTCTAATTCTTATTACAATTCAGATTAGCAATTTCTGTTTCAAATAATTGTCTTCTTAATGATCTGTAATATAAAATTTTAGGTCTGCTAATATGAAAAAGGTCCAAACACCATATATTGTCGTATTTCTATAGTTTATTGCTTATTTACAACAATCACATTGATCCCATTAGTACAAATGTCATTATCTTCATGGTGGGATCAGTCACATTAGAATCACATTTGGATTCGGTGAAAATTGCAATGGTTTAGGCCGTTTAGGGTGGAGGTGTATCCATTTCTTGAAAAAGAACCCAAAAAAAGAAACTTGCAATGATGATATTTTATCTTATCAATTCGGATAACAAAAAATAGAATATTGATAAGCTATATTTTTTAGAGTGATGCTATTCGATCATAATGTGGTCGATCGTAATCAATTTTATTAAATGAAAAAAACCATTTATTTAATTTTTGATCTATTAAAAAATTGATTTTACATTAAAACATCTTATTGAATTATAATTTTGCACCTATCGAATGAAAATTTTAAATTTAAATTTAAATTCTTAATTTAATATTTTTAGAATATATGAAAAAATGGTATGTATTAGTAATAATATAGTAGCGTATATACTTTATTGTATTTTTTAATATCAACATTATGAAGCAATCTGAATAATTTATTTTTTAAATTTTGGAAATTGGTACCCAAAGCCATGAAACTAGTCAACGTCTGATTAAGACCCAATTCTTATCATCTAACAAAATATTATTTCCCAATAGCAATTTATAGTTTATAATAATATATGGAAATGGATATGGACACATGGGGTGCCCTGTCATATTGATATGGAACCAATGGCAAGAAATGTTTCATGTGGTTCTTGCTAGGGTAGGTGGTCAGTCCCATGTTCATTCAAATCCAGGTGCTAAGCCCAATCGCCCACCTCTTTTTTTAAGAAAAAAAGATTTATGAAAAGAAGTTTTTTTTTTTTACAATATTTAGTTTGCCTATTGTATATTTAATTTAAGAATAATTGTTATAATATAATATCTGTTTTATTAATTTAATGTGGTGTGGCAGATTTGCAATAGGTACATGTGTTTTATTAATTTAGGGCACGTTTGGTAGGTTAGTTATGTTTCGTCTAGTTAAAATGTACTGTTCAATTAGGTTTTATAACCCACCACTTTGGTTAGTGACGAAACCTAAAAAAATAGTGCAAAACAGAACTACCAAACAGATAAAACATCCAAGTCCGTTATTAAAACACGGTAGTAAAGATACGAAACAGTACCAAACGGATCAGGGATCTGAAAGCAGAATCTACCAAACAGACGCATTCTGGCGATAACTTTCTGATCCTAACGAAAGCAGGCTACCAAACGGAATAATGTTATATTTTGGTGCGGATGAAGATGGTGACTAGGATGTGGATGCCCTCAAATACTATTGAACTTATCTATGTCCAAAGTAGGGCAAAATCTTAAAGTCAAGAATTCATTTCAAACCATACGAGAAGATAACGGCGAATCTAAAGATAAGGCATGAAAAAGTAGGAAATAAAATTTGTCTAAAATTTTCAAACTTGAGGCCCCCCTAATCTCACCTGCAGTTTCACCACTCTAACTGTGCAACCCCTATCATAAATCGACACGTTGCACCGATGTACCAATCCACAGCTTCTGTATTACTGAGCCGCTGGATGTCGTCCACGTGTCGCGCTCGTAGTGTTGGTCATGGGATTTCCACGCACCCGTAGGTGATGGGAGGCTTTGTTTGTTCCAGAAGGAAAACCAGCCTAATGGCCCTAATCCACTCATTTTTTCTTATTTTACATGCCCCATATACATATATATATATATATATGTTTACTCTGGTTGGTCCAAGAAATTCATGTTATCATTTATGAGAAGACTATATATCTCTCACTGCAAAAAGAGTTTCTTGAGATCCCATTAATCTGTTCTTGATCACTTTTTCTTGTTCATTTTTGTGAATTTTGTGTAATTTTTCAAAGATGGAAGGAGGGAAAAGCAGTCACCATCTGTTTCAAGATTCATGCTTTCTATATGAAGATAGCTTGAAGAATGAAGAAAATGTGAATCATCATCACCTACTTCATCTTCATCTATAGGAGAAGATTCAGATGCTTCAAATGGATCATCCATAACTTCATCTGATACAGTAGATGATGCATCTTCGTCGTCGTCGTCATCGTTGAACTCGAGCTGCAGCGGAGCTCTGTATGATCTTTCTGAGATCATGGACAAATTGCCCATCAAGTAAGTCAAACTTCGATTTTTGAATTTTATTAATTTCTTTGCTCTTATATTTTATGTAGACTAAAATCAGATGAAATCTTTGCTATTTGCAGAAGAGGGCTTTCCCAGTTTTACCAAGGGAAATCAGAGTCTTTCACATCACTTTCAAGGGTGACAAGCATTGAAGATCTGATGAAGAAAGCAGCAACTCCTTATCGAAGAAATTTGAAGGCTTCCAAGAGCTGTGGAACTGGTTTGCATAGCTACAAACAATACACTTTGCCTAAGGCCACCATATCAAAGAAAGCTTCAAGGGGTCCCTCTCTCTCATCATTTCCAAGTAAGAAAGGGAGTTTCATGAACAGCAAGCCCCCTCTCACCCCTCTGCATCAAGACTTGGAATGTTGAAGAATATGTTTTAGATTACTTCCACACATGTGTGTGTGAGAGAGAGATGTAATTAAGCAATTTTGTGATCATTGTCTATTTTCTTTCATTGTTCATGGGCACAAAAGTACAGAAATGAGATACCTTTTTTATTTCAGATCAATTCGTTATACTTTTTTACCCCACTGCTTGGACAGAAAAAGCAAAACGATACTAGGAAAATATGCAATTCATTAGGGATTAATGGTAAACTAATTTCACCACTTTCAAAATCAATTTGTGGGATAGCTATATTCTGTGATCAAGAGAACATCAATCTTGATTCTTGAAGTTATAGAATGATCCTTAGCTGTCAAGAAATATATTGCAACTAGATTAGTGGAGTTCCATTTAAAGATAGGGAGACATTAATTCCTAAATACTACAGCTACAAAGTTAGGAAGACAACAATACCTCTCTTCTCCTTGGTTCAGAAAAGGAGAGAGAGATTGCAGAAACAACTGAGGATGCTGTTTCAGACAAAGATCCTAGCTAACTGATGAAGATTCATGGAGACGAAACTTCTTGTTGATTCCGGATTCTGCTGGATCGCCTCACCGGAGTAGTTCCAATTATGGCTTCTCTACTTTGGCCTCCCTGTTCAATTTAAAATATGGAGTCACCATCTTTCCGAAACTTGCAGTTTACAACAGAAATAATAAGTAAATGACAAAGATCATAGATCAGTAGTATGAAAATACCTGTTTCTTTGAGATCTTTCTTTCAATACTAGAGCTTCCGTATGAAGTGGAGCTGATAGTGGGACGAGGCTCGATTGCAGATGGCGGAGGGGACAGCCCAGGGACCAGTCGAGGTAGTGAACCACGCTTCTGAGACAATGCAGCAGCATTGCACTCGTCTTCAGATACGATCATCTGGAATTTCCCCAAGTTTCTAGCCTTGCTAGGCTGTCCAACAGCAATTTCACCAATCAACTCGACTATTGGCGCGTGGATGCGGCTGGCGAGCTCTCTGGGAGCTTCTCCCATTGAGTGAGATGGCAGCGAAGCTCTAGCCAAAAACTCGACCTTCCTATCAATGGGAGGAAGCACAGGGCTTACCTTCTCCTCAACTGCAAGCTTTTGCTTTGGTGAAGGTTCAGATTCTTTAGAAGATGTGCTTCTTCTTGATTTTCTCGAATGATAAATGATTGCTAGTGATGTTGAAACTACGAGTAGAACTGCGAAACTCCAACAACAGTGTTCCATTCCGATTTCTCTATTCCAACTTCAGTATCATCTTCTATATCATCAACATCATCCATATAATCATCACTAAGCCCTTCATGTGATCCTGTCTCGTCTGCACCTTTGGACTCCACCTCAGAAATAGATTTCAACGAGAGTTGAGGCTCCGGCAACTGATTGGAACTATCTATGTCCATCTCCAACATATATCCACTAGCATCTTCAATTTCAACAGTTTTTGGACTTATCAGCTGCCCGAGTTTTCTGCTTCAGAGTCGACTACACCACCACGTATAATCTCCGTTTCTGCAGCTTCATCCTTGTTTACATTATCCTCATCCTCATCCAAACCACTATAAGAAGAAGACACTGCTTCCATATCCAACAAAATGCCACCATCTATATTTTCATCAAATTCATCCAGTTTAAACTCGAATTCAGCAGGGCTTGCTCCCTCAAATTCAGCCGCTTCATCAACCATATCTTGCTCGTCACACTCCAAATTTTCAACAATTTGTGCCTCAATTTCTTCCTCGACTTCCACCTCCTCAATACTTTTACCAACTATATCTTCTTCACTATCCTCGTTCTCACTTTCAACCATCTCCTTCTCATGCCACTCCAAATACTCAACAATTTCTGCCTCAGTTTCACCATAATTTTCCTCCTCAATAGCGTTGTTACCTCCATCTTCCACTTCAAAGAAGCAATCACCACACAATTCCGTACTGACAAATTCAAGTGTCCGATTCTTGATCAGAACACCACTATCTTTAGAATCCCAAATGGTTTGTTGAGTTGGTGAGACTGTTGGTGAGTTCATGGGAGAAATGTATGAGCTTAACAACAAACAAGCAATCAATGTAAAAAGAAACTTTAATATTCCTCTAAGACACCATCCTCTCTCCTCCATCTCTTCCTCATCTTCCGCCTCATAACCATTATCGACACTACCATTATCTTCTTCAGACATTCCTGCATTTCTCTGATTAATAGCATTTCCATTTGGAGGGGGATGAGAAGAATCTGCAATCTCCTCAACCTCCTCCTCTTCTGCCTCATAAACATCAACGACATTAACATTATCTTCTTCACATATCCCTCCATTTCTCTGATTCACACCACTTCCTTTCGGGGGTGAAAGAGAAGAGTCTGCTGACGACTCCTCTTCATCACTAGCCTCCTCAGAATCAAGAGAGCTATTCAACTCTTTCCCCAATCTTTTAAATATCTCACGACGCTTATTTGGATTGAAACGCAGGAACTGAGGCCTTGGAGAGAGGTAGTTCGTCAAAGGGTCATAAACCTTCACAGATGAATCCCTCACTCCCTTTTTGTGAGCTTGAGCATTATAAACGCTTTGATTTTGCTTAATCTCGGCAAGAATTTTCTTTCTTGGAACTTCAGACATGAAATCATTGCCATATGTAATCTTTTTGTTTTCAAATTGTGGAATCAACTTACCCCCATTTAAATTATTCTCATCATTCTCCATCGAACCTAACCAAAAATCAAGAATCATCCTTACTAATCTTAGAAATAAAAGACCCAGTCAAAGGAAAAATCACGAGGCGCACATTCAACTTCCGGCATAACACAAACAACCAAAAACATTCGAAGAAAACCCCAAGATCTAGAAAGGGAAAAAAAAGAAAAGGAATAACAAAAACAATCAAGAATTTAGCAGACTATGAACATCAATATATCCAATTTTCATAACATAAAACAACAATTGAATAATTTTCCAGGAAATAGCCTAAGAAACAAATAGACATAAACAATCAAGAATTAGGAATATCTCAACGCGTGTGTGAGAGTTCTTACCAGAAGAAGTTAGAGTGCGGTTCGCTTTCGATTTCGATGGAGAAAAACCCTTCATTTCTTTCCTTCTTCAAATCTTTTGATATTTTTAGTGTCTGTGCTTATTCAACGAAAACAGAGCAAGTGAGGGTTCTGGTAGAGGCAAAATTGGAGGGACAAGGTAAATGTTGAGTTGACGAAGCATAGGAAGTCGGACTGGATTGAGTGACCGTTGGGAGTTTGGATTTTTGAATTCATTCTTTGTTTTGAACACTGTGACGTGGATAACGGCTTGCTTGGGACAAATTAGTTTTTTTTAAGAACTAATAGATTTATAATAAGGATCAATAATTAAGTTCTAATTGTCACATTATCAGAGTTTCACCCTCTTTAAAGTGATTCTTTACGGTTGTTATACACTGATCCTCATAATTACTTAACCGTTAAATTATCGTGATTTAACTATATTATATTTTCACGAGACTGGAGTATAGGGGTTCTCAAGAAATAGAATACTCTTTTAAAGGAAGGAAATTTATTACGGACATGAAAGATGGAGAAGACCCTTCACAAAAAAGTAATGGTTCATTCCGAACATGTACCGACCTAAATCTAACCGTGAGGCCAATCTCTTCTGCAGAACCAGCCTAGAACTCACAGTTCAGAATTATCTTCTTCTCTCGAGCCAATAGCTTCACGAGCCACTTTTACAATTTTAATTCAAAAACCTCTATCATATCTTTTCAATTACAGATCATTTTCAGATATATTACCATTCTCGACATTAATTTTTTTTAATTACTTATTTTAGCTAATTGTAAATGAGTACATGATTTTTGACAATTTTACAATTTAATTCAAAAAAAAATTAACCTGTTGCAATTCTATTTTATTGAATGGGCTTTAGGGGAAAACAAAGGTGAAGTCTCCTCTATCTAAGCCCATGAAGGCCCACTTAAGAGGTCTGCTAACATTTTGAATGGAGAATGGATACTGTTTTGGCCTGCTTATGGGTTTTCTTTTATTTTTTTATTTATAATTACATATACAAAATTGGTTCAATAAAAATGAATTTATTAATGTGGGTTTTAACCTAAAGCCTAAAGGCGTTGTTAATTTAAAATAAATGAGGTTACAAATAACGACGCGTAAATTCATTGTTGGTGAATTCTTTTTAAATCACTTTACTTAAAAGAAGTTTTTGATATTTTATCATATTATATATATATATATATAGGGTTGGGTTCCGTAATCTTGGGATAGTATGTAATCTCAATCTAGACCACACATTTTGAACACGTGGGCGCACCAAAATTTGACACGTGGCAACCCATTTTTCGCTCGGGGCAAAATGGAAACGCATGACGGGCGGGGTACCGTCCGACATTTGGATAGGAGTCCGCGACGTTAGGGTCTCCATGGCGCTGAGTTTGGGTTGATGCACAACAAAACACGAGATAATGCATCTGAAATAACATGACAATGCATTTAAATGAACATTAAATCGCATCATGCTTAGCCGTGGCGGAGTGCGATGGCGGGCCAGGGTGGGCTCCGACGCAGGGTAAGGGCGCTGGGTGCACGCCAGCGTTGGATAGAGACGTTGGGTTGGAAGAGCCACAACAAAACACAAAAAATGCATATGAAATAACATAACACTGCATTTACTTGAACATAAAAATGCATCGCGTCCAACCGGCGCTTGGTGGGAGCAAGCGAGCGCTGGAGTGTGTTTTCGCGCGAGAACGAACGCACGTTGGGCGCGAGCTCTAATCACATGCATTATTCTCTTCAACTGCATGCATTTTTTGTTCATTTCAATGCATTATCATGTTCAACTAAATGCATTGTTTGTTTTCGCAATCACATAACAGATCAAATTACTAATCTACCCTTAATGAAGCGAAAATTAGCAAAATTAAGCTTAAAAAGTCCGAAAAAATCTGAACCATAGGATCTATTAGATGAGTGGATGAGATTGAGTCTACATACTTATCCGAAACTGGATCTTATATGATCTATCCTCTATATATATATATATATATATATATTATGAAACTATTTATTTTGACTAGCATATAGGGTCAAATTAATACAATAGTAAACTTACAAAACTTTGAAATGATTTTTAATTATAACATGAACGTTTAATTTTTTTTATGATATCATTAACAAACTTCTGATTATCTTTTACTTGATTAGCAACAAGTCTTCCGTTGGAAGTTTCTTATATGGATCCCAAAGAGGACGTATGCTACAAAAATATACTATATTTTGCATTCAGGGTGTGTGTGTATATAGTGAGTGCAGTGATCGGTGTTGTATAGATATATTATATGATTAATTATAGTTTATGCCATGACTTTTGGGTTGGGTTGGGTTGGGTTGAAAATAGCTCGATTTTTTAGGTATTATAAAAAATAGTTCGATATTTGGGTGAGAATTGCAAATATGGCCCGAGCCTATATTTTTGGGAACGAAAAGTATATTCTCGAGCATCAAGCCGATATCGTTTTGATATTCAAATGAAAAATATATTTTCTTTGTTACTAACAAAATAAATAAGAATATATGTTTCCACCTTTCCACTTCCAAATTTTCAGACCGAAATTGCAGGTTCCGATCATATTCGTGCCCAACAATCAGACTATTTTTGTATTGATTCAAAAGTCGGATTACTTTTACAGCTCGACCCAAAGATCATACCGTAAACTATATAATTGACCCATGCATTATACAACAACTATATTGTTATCTTCAATTTTTTGCATGAAAATGTTGATTGGATTTTCAGTATATATAACAGATCTAACGTTTTGAACAAAAATGACATCCCAAGTAAACACAAAAATTAATTTTCGAACCATCAAACTTCAAGTGAAAGTGATTATTTACCTAATATATTTCATAAAATGCAAACCTAGAAAACCATATATAGTATTCCAAAAAAAAGAACTCACAGCCAGTTAATACCATAATTTAATCTTTGATTTTTTATTTTTATTTTTTTAAAACGACAAAGACAGATTTATTACTGACACGAACATGGGATATGGAGATGACCCGCTACAAGAGATGAGGGTTCAGTCCAAACATGTGGTGCAACAAACCTAATTATAAAGGCTAATTTAGCTAAACAATGAGCTATTTGATTAAACTCTCTTTTAATATGCGTAACTTGGAACTCGCCCTCACTACCCATTCCTTGGCGACAACTTGCCGCGAGAACTCCCATCTCAAAAAGATCTTCGACACTAGATGCAATAGCATCGCACGCCCCCTTGCAGTCCGTCTCAAAAATACATTTATCAATATGGAGGCTTAATCTTTGATATTAAACACATAATAGTGCAACCCACATGAGAAGTACCCTAAGTTCGAACTCTTTTAGAAATAAAAATAAAAGAAAACAATAAAACCCATCTCCTAGGTCTCACCCCACACTCTCATCTTATGCACATCTTTTTCAATACCCCCAACTTCCAGGGCTATTAATTAATCCACAGTTCCAAAAATGTCCACCTTCTCAAACCGATATGCCACCTTCCAAGAAGGTCAATGTGGGGACTTCACTTCCACATTTTGGCCAAATTGCATTTATTATTACTACTCACCATTAATGCCCCCATTTGACTAAAAAACTAAAGCAGCCGTTGCATTCAAAATCAAAATTCCGTTTTTCAAAATTCAAAGTTTTTAAAATCTAATAAATGGGATATTATTAAGTTATTAATTACCTCGACTAGTGTTAAGTAATCCATTTGTTAAATACTCAGTAGATCCCCTTAGATCTATAGGCAGAGTATTTTTTATTCTTGTGCTACAGTTTTTTATTGTTGATATTAGAATCTTTTGATACAGTGTTTCTTGATCGTGATTAATTAACTCATAATCTTGAATTTGAGATAAGATGACGATTGCATTAGCCGAATAGACCAATCCATTATCACTCTCATGGTTATGGGAAGAAGAGCTTCAGATATATAAAAAAATCAGCAGTTAGTGTTTGAATTATAAGAGACATGCCAGTTAACAAGGGATAATAATGTTTATTTAATTCGGTGGTTTATTTTCTAAAGGCCGAACATTTGTTTAAACACTATACATGTCTAATCAGATTATTAGGTTGAGTTACCCACGGGCGTAGCTCAATTGATTAAGAGCTAGCAAATTTTGAATAAGGACCAATGATCGAATCCTAGCAGCCGCGGTGTGGGAGTTTCACCCTCTTTACGGTGGCTCATTGTGGACACTAGGTAAAAGTCCTCCTAGCTTCTTAACCGCTGAGTCATCGTGATTTACTGCTCTCACATTCTCATGGGGTTGGGGTGTGGGGTTCCGGGAGAGCCTTTTTGGAACAAGATTATTAGGTTGAGTTGATTTGGCTTGAGAACCGAGTTTCAAGTTTTTTTAGGGCCTTAAATTAAAATTGTATTTGTGCATGTTAAATGTACTAAATTTTGAAAAAATTAGTTGGATCAAACTATGATATATATTGGAGAAGTTTAATGATTTTGCATATGCTTTAATTGTTTTCATCAATCGAGCCCCTACTATAACATGATCTTTTTTTTAAATACCAATAGAAAAATTAGTTCGATTTAATTCAATATGTCGCGAATCAAACGCAGTTTTATCAGTAGTGACTCTCGACGTGAAAATCAAATAATTTTATTTACTTTTAAATCTTGTTAAAGAGGGATGATTAATAACATTGACTCTATTATTGAATCGGTTTTATTAGTTGAGTTTAACGAAAACCAATCAAGAACGACCCAAAGATGAATTTCTATTATGCATGTAAAGAATAGAATCTATGATTCAATCATCATCAATCTTTTCCTCAACTTTTAACAAAAAAAATTGTTATAAATGATCACGGTAGATAAGGTAATATAGTGAATACACATTGGGCCCAAACCTAAATAACCACTTTTATTAAAACATATACCACCTATAACCTTTTACAAAATTTCATACACCATGTACTCACTACATTAAAATAGACTAATTTTCTTGTTTCCGATCGAAGGGAGAAGAATTTCTCGATCGAAAACAAACATTAGTCGACCGAAAACAAGGACATGTGTGGATAAATTGAAAAAAAGACTAATTTGTTTTCGGTCGACTAATGTCTATTTCCGATCGAGAAAGTCTTGTTTACGGTCGATCTGAAACCGACATAATAAATTGTTCATACAGTATAGCAAATTAAAAAATTGGGTATGAAGAGCACACACTTTTGAAAAAATGTGTAATTATATATAATTCCACGTACACATTTGTCTACCTTGTTTTTAAAGAGGTAGTTTTTTCTTTTTTCTGAAATACTTCATCCGCCCCAATATTCATGGTTCCTTTCTTTTTGCACGTAGATGAATGAGAATTGTGTTTTGTGTGTAAAGTAGTGTGTGACATGAAATTCGAAAAACTTTTTAGTGTAAAAAGTGTTTTCTTTTTTAACTGATCAATTTAATGTGATAGCCCAAAAAGAAAAATGAGTCACCAATAATGGGAGTGATGGAGTATTAAAAGAAGTGAAAACAACAAAACCAATGGTTATAATACAAGGGCAGGGGGCATATGTGATTATGAGTTAAGAACGTGGGTGATTTTGGAACAAAATGATAGTGAAAACATGCACAAAAGATAAGGTTATCAACTCGGTAGAAGAGAAACATCCAAGATTTATGTATAACAATGACATATTAATGTAGTCAAAGAAGCACAATTACCAAAAAAGCCTCACAGTTATGTCTTTTACCAAGTACAGTACTTCAAGAAAGCAAAAGGGAGAATTTTCTCACCTCATATGATGAAAGCAAGCAAATCCACAATTTTCAAGATCAACCAGCTAGCTCAAATCAAACCCTAATCATTACCCATTTTTAGACCAATAAATTTATTAAGAAATCACATTCTAACCAATGATGCTTCAGTATGTCTTAGAGAACATTTCACGAACTGCCACGTGTCCCTTTTCAAAAGATAAAAGATTTAGGGAAAATCATTATTTTTTCTGCTTTTCTATCCCAAGTGGAATCTAGCCTTTTTGCCTTGCGAATTAGAGTCGAATCAATATTATATGCTTTTTTCTTTTTCCTTTTTGGGTATGTGTTAACCCTTCTTTTTCATGGTGAATTGGATAAAAAGGAGCTAACTTTATTTGAATATTTGAGTTCAATATTTACTATTTATAATATTATATGGGGCTCAATGTGCAGTTAAGATTGTGAAGGAATCGAGTTAAAATGTTTAGTAATTCGCAAAAAAATACTCAATCCGTCTCAATAATGATGGCTTTTTTCTTTTTTCTACGTAGATTAATGAGAGTTGTATTTTATGTATAAAATAGTAGATGACACAAAATTCGAGATGCTTTTTAGTGTAAAAGTATTTCTTTTTGAAACGGATCAATTTAATGGGACGGTAAAAGAAAAATGTCTTAACAATAATGGGACGAATGAAGTATATTACCAATCAATGAAGTCGATGAATTGTGATGGAATTATATAGAGGGATAAGAAGAGTTAGAATTCAGCTCCTTAAACTACATTAAGAATAATGAAAAGGAAAACATGTGTGTGTGTGAGTTGGCCAGTGGTAGAGTGGTTAATCTTGCGCCAGGTCTCGAGTTCGAGTCCACCGTGACGCAACCTTTAAATTTTCTCAGATTAATTGATCAAAAAAAAAAGGAAAACATGGAAGGCCAAAGGTTTGGGTTCGAGTCATGTGGCGCGGACTTTAAATTTTTGTATTAAATTGACCAAAAAAACATGGCATATTTTCCATGTTCATTTAGTGCAATCATCCGACTTAAATAGTTAAATTTATGAATTTACCACTACTTGTTCGAGATTAAAATTGACTCTTTGTATTGAAAATTATGTAATAGTAAAATTTATGTGTAAAAATACCTTTTTTCAGATGAGATTCAACAATAATTACTTATGACTATCAATGATGTGATAGTGTGACATAAGTTTACTACCTATATATATAATACTTACATATGAAACTACAAAATCTTATATGAAAATGAATCATAATTATGTGACGCTGTATGTAGCACTACTAAGTTAGTTGAAAATGATTATAAACATTTCTGCAGGAAAATATGTGATCACTTCTAAAAAATTATTTTGTTTTCAGTTGAAGAAATATAATAATTTATCTGAACTACACAAGTTGGTAATATTGTTACATATGAACTATATATCAATCTTAATTCATTTCACTCAACATTTTTCATGAATCGTCTAAATTAAGAACGTTTCTACAATGTTCAAAATTTCAAGAAATATAACCAAATTAGTTTATACTTCAACTCGACGTAGTAAAATAGGACATGATTTTTTTTTTAAATGCAACAAAATCTTAAGTTAACCATTGTTCTTGTACAAACTGAGGAATATTCTTTCTATTTGTGGATGGAATAAATTCAGAGTGATTTAATTTACCAAGAGCAACTGTCATGTGGCAAAAACAAACATGTGATTGAAAATTGTGCCCCCATATAATGTGCATCCCAAAAATAAGATGGGCTATAGTTAACTGAAGTCACATGGAAGTTTCAATATTCACACTATACTTTCATAATATAAATACAAACTAAGGGCGGGAAATAATTCATATTGAAATCTGCTAATTTTGCAATATTTGTGTTAAGGAGACGGTTATAAAAACTATCGCCTCAGGGCGTAGTCATGAGGCAATTGGGTTAACAATTAACGTGTTCTTTATTTTACGTCGTGATTGTAGTGTGTGTTTTTCGCAACAGAACTTTAATATGCTTTTTGTTGATGTCGATCATTAATTATTTTGTTTTTTCTTTTCTCTTTTTTTAGTTGTTTTAAGAGGAAAGAAATAGGATTTAACCATGACTTGGGTGTATTAAGAGACACGATTTTACCTTAATTTAAGTATAAACAAAAAAAGACAGTAATTTCATTAATTAAAGCAAGGTGCTTAACATAATTTTGTCAAGAAATGTACACAAGCATTCTGTTCTATTCTATTAGGAAAACAAAGGCATGTAGAGAAAGCTTTTATATGCTGGCTTCATGTTGTCTATAGACAAAGCTAATCTCGGATGCAACAAAAAGAGACATAATTTTAGCAAATCATATAATATTCATATCCTAAAATTCAATATCTTCTTGAACTTGAGAACATGACCTCTGCATTCTAACGGAACTGAAGCTACTCCTTGATGCCATTATCTCGTTCAACGACAGGCGTTTCTTCGGGCCCGACGGGCCTCGCTTGGTATTGTCGACGACTCAACCGCCTCGAACATTGCGTGTTCACCATGTAGTTAGGGCAGTTCGAGTACGGCCTAAAGAATGTATCCCCACACACGCTCTTGGGTGGCGTGACCGGGACATGGGCCCGGCCCGAGCAGGAAAATCTTGGAGTGTTTTGGGCAGTTGGGAACTTATAGTCCTCCGTGACGAATCCCCAATCGAAATCTTGTAGGTGGCGGCAGTCGGGGATCGACAAACGGGCCGGGACCGGACACGGAAGAGGCGATGATATCGCTTGGTAGTAGTGATCATCGCCATACTCGGACGTGCATCTGTTCATCCTCCGAGACCTCGATTTCGGGCCGCATGTGTCAATTTCGACGATTTTCGGGCTCTCGTCGAATGCGTTAACGGAAGGGTCACAAGAAGCTGAGACCCTTTTGCTGTGAAACTCACTCCTGTTTTCATCAAATCGGTCCTGAAAAGTTCACCAAAAGGGAAGGCTTAGTCAAATAATAGAACTGATTAAATATCCACAAAAATTTGTGTCGGCCCGTCTTCATTCCTACCAGGGGCTTTCTCGCTCTTGTTTCGAGTTGGTATCGATAGTCGTTGCTCATCGAGCGACGGGCCCGTTGGGATCGTACGGCAGCCTGGGCCCGAAATAGAGCTTGCATGCTATGAAGTGTGGCAGCTGCACGCTTCCTCACGAGGTAGCCTCTAACGAGAGCCTGCAACTTCACCAGCCCCTTAAGGGCCCGTAACGCTTTACGGGCCTGTTCAAAATGCAGAATTCACATCAAATTAGCAACACAAAATCCAATTGAAAGAAACCAAAATAACAAAGATTCTTAGTTCACTTTCCATCTATTCGAAAAAGTCCAAAAAGTATTATTAATTTTGGAAGCTCATAGCTTTTTCTAAATAATAACAAAAATAGCAATAGTCTTCATCTGATTTGGAGAATATAATTCAAACTGCAAGAATTCAAATTTCGAATTGGAGCTGCCCAGACAAGAACAGCAATGATGCATGAAGATCACAGTCGAATAAATGTGTAAGCAGAATAGGACAGCAGATAAACATTCTGTTTTAAAGATTGTATCATAATCTCTCAAACATTTAAATTTGAAAAAAAATCCAAATCCGGACAGCATAACAACAGATTACATGTCAAAGAAAATCAATTCAGACCATTATCAAACAAATGTATCAACCATCTGAACTCTTTTGGACCATTCAAAAAAATCTAGAAATCAGCATGAATCCATAAAAACATGTCACAGACATTTGAAAAAAGAAAAAAGAAAAATTTGAATACCACATACCAAAAATCCTCTAAACACAGTTTGAATCTTGACAGCAGCCAATCTCTCTCTGCCACCTCTGTACAAACCTCCTTTCCCCTGGCTGGTCAGCCTCACCACCGCCACGGCGGCCTGCGCGGCCGCAACCGCCGCATCGGCCGCGGCTGCCGTGGCGGCTGCCACAGCTATAGCGTGCTTATTCTGCTCCTTCTCCGTGCCATTAATGTAAGATCTCAACCAAGCCGAGTCGGCCGCCGGAATATCCACCGGAATCCTATCCAATCCGCCGGAATCCTTGCCGGACTTCGCAAAGCTCCAACGCTTCTTCTCTCTCTTATCGCCGCAATTTGAATTGCTTTCCACGTTTTCTTTATCCTTCTTCACCCCAAGCAAGCCCTTCAGCCACCTTGTAGCTTTCCCATTTTTTTCTTTTTTGCTTCAAGGCTTTAGATAGAGAATGAAAATGCAATGCTGTAACGATGTAATTGTACAAAGACGGCAGAATGTATGTAAAGATTAACACTTTTCAGAGAGAGAGAGTGACATGTGAGGGACACTTAGTATCTTACATGTAGAGACTTATAAGCAGAGGACTAATGAGGCAGAGCATAATGCAGAGAGGTGTGGGGAAAATAGTTTTTACAAATGGCATCAAAACCTTTAACTTAGAATAGTGCAAAGAGTGATAAAGATTGGATTTTTATATACTACTACTCCCTCGTCACCCAAATCCATCCTTGGAAATCTTGGATACGAGTTTTAATAAAAGTTATTGAATGTATTATGAGTGGAGTGAGAGTCTCATAATAATGTAATAAGACAACCCAAAAAGAGACATTACAAATGTCTCATTTCATTTTAGAAAATAATTATCCATTCAAAAAATATGAGTCTTATCCACTTTTTAATTATTTTAATTATTTTATATATTTTTTTTAAATATTCTTACTCAAAAGAAATAAGATATTTAAATAACACGAATAGAGTATTAAATTAATTAGTGGTAGATCATATATGGTAAAATGTGTAAATAAATAGGTTGTTGAAGATAAGACAGAGAAATAGCGGTGGATCATGAATATTAAAAGATGTAAATAAATGATATTAAGAAATTTGGGATTGTCCCAAAAAAGAAAACTAAGAAGAAAATTGGAGGAATACTCTTTTGTGATTTAATTTTTGAATTTTTCTCTCCCCTTCTGAGACCTGACACAGGCTCGTGAGGAACTGTATTACAAGACAAAAAGGCATTACAGAAAGAAACGATTTTTATAATGGCAATATTCATGATAAATAAAAATAAAATCGAAAAAAGAGGATTTGAATACTGTCACCATAGAAACAGAAATTACAGACAAAATCAGTGTTATTTAAAAAAAATTGCCTAAAAGGAGGGCAATAATCATATCCACAAAGAAAAATAAACTCAAAAGAACTGAAGAACAAGTAAAACTTCAAATTCCAACCAGTGAGAAGCTCATGTTCATGCATTTGCAATCATTTCTATCACAACCAAAAATTCAAGAACCTGACGAGCAAATGATTCAACCCACAAAATTCAATGAAATATGAAACAAAAAAAATAAAAATACTAAAATGTTCCTTAAAAGCCAGTGAAAGAGATGAACTTACCTTTTCAAATTCTAACAGCCACTGAATATTTCCACTTGCTCCAACCATAAAATATACAGAATCTCTCGTACTATATTTCACGAAGCAACGTGCGCAATATATGAGAAAATAGCCACCGCCACAGTTTGTAGATCTTATATGGGCAGTCCCTTTTTCATGTAAAGTCTGAAGAAACCATAAAAAATCTGTCTATAATTGGTTGGATCTGTACAAAACTCCCAGTGTCATCATCCCATATCACTTTCAACTTTTATGTAGCCTATTTTCGAAGCTTTTAAAGAGCGGAAATAAATAAGAAGAAATGGGTGGGGGTGGGGGTGGGGGTGGTGGAGAAAAGGGGTCTCTGATTCTTGAAAATTTAATTCTTGATTAAGGGTAAGTATTCGTTATTCGATCGGTTTCGAACGAAAAGATAATCGAATTAATTGAATTTTTCAAAAAAATAACCGAACCGAACCGAAATATATTTCGGTTAAACCTATTTTTTAAAAAAAATTATTTTTTTCAAAAATAAATAAATAATATTATATATTGATATAATATATAAAAAAATATTTTTATATGTTATATACAAAATATTTTGCACAAAAATAATTAATAGTATTACATAATAAATAAATAATATTATATTTTACAAATATTATATATTGATATAAAAGGGAGAGAGAAAGAAATGAATATGATATTGATATATTAAAATTATAATGCTAAATAAATAATATTATATATATATATATAATTCGGTTTTTGGTTAAAAAAATTCTGAACAGATTGAAAACTGAATTATCGAATTTTAAAACGGTTTTAACCAAATTAATCGAATTAAATTTGATTTTTTGAATTGGTTCGGTTTGATTATTCGGTTTTCGATTTTTTGCACCCCTAATCTTGATGGCTTATTGCTGAAGGGGATGAGTTATCAGAAATGAGTCGATACATCGGCACATTCAAACCATTAATACCACTCTTAATTACAGTATAATTCTCGACGATTTGACGCATTAGCAGTTCTTCACAACTCCACCAAAACAACCACATCCCAATACCGATTTTCTGCACTATAAAAGGCAAAGATTCCTCAACAAAAAACAAAAATTACCCACAAAATATAGCCTAAATTGATCGTTAATGTCTTCATATCAGTTCTTCACAACTCCACCAAAACAACCAGATCCCAATACTGATTTTCTGCACTATAAAAGGCAGAGATTCCTCAACAAAAATTACCCACAAAATATAGCCTAAATTGATCGTTAATGTCTTCATATCGTCTCTCGTATATATTATTTACGTAAAAAATCATGTACATTCATCCACATATTCAAAAAAAGTATAATTTACACTGAAAAAAATATCAAAATCTGCACATATGGACGTTCGTATTGGAGACCATCCCATTTTTAAGGGATGCATATAATATCACTTTTACTTATTTTACAATTTACAACACAATATTTAAATCATTACACAAAAATACGAACTTTACATATTGTATAATTTACAATATTGACTGAAATTAGGCAAAATTAAAAATAATGTAGTTGTCAAAAAAGTATTTGTGGACTAGCCGACCAAGGAACTTAGACAATATCATCACAAATTCCATGTGTACGGCTACTAGTCCACGTATACTTTCCGAGCAAACTAATTGAAAATAGGTTGATATTATAAACCACACAAAAAATGATGTTTTTTGAACCAAAAAATTAAAATCCATGCTGTGAATTAGAAGTGAATACCGATGGTGTTAATATGCAATTATCCCTATATATTATTCTAATCTGTAAATTCTAAGAAATTTGTAGATGCTATCTGTAAATTTTATAAAGTACATTATGTGCTTGTGTCAAATTCATAAAGCATATTATAAGTAAGATATATAAATTCACACTATCATGGCCATCTGAATAATAGTAACAGTTTGCGAATTGAAATATGTGGACAATTATAACGAGTCTAAACAATACAATGGTTGGGGTTGAATTATAAGAATTAAGTATGGACTAAAGGGTGATTTTTTGGATAAATAATGAGCTATTCTGAGGTTGAATTATGAGGATTTTTTGTTCATCTTGCCCTTTCGCTTCCGAAAAGTTATTATAATAACAAATCTGAGATCGATATCACAAATTACGTATCTTTCAAATTTCGTTAACGAGCGCTTTTCGATCCATAAATGAAATAAATATGCAACAATCGTTTACATTCACAAAAAAAACATAAACAAATATTTATCATTATATATTAATAACTAAAAAATAGATTTAAGGTTTGACGCAACTACGATATGATATTACTGTATCTTTTGCGCAACACTCACCGCAAAAACAGCGCTGCGTTGAAGATATCCTTGTGCAAGATATTAAGCTGGCGAAGATGGTAAGGTGTCTTCATTTGGGATTTTATTTAAAAAGTGGTATATTAGTATATGTTGTTATTTATTTATTTTCATTGAGTTGATTGTGTTTTATATTTAATTTAGTTTTGAAGATATACATGGAGTTTGAGTCGGTGGATACTAAAACAAAATCGACCGAAACGAAAATTTAGGCCCGAGTTTGTTTTGACAAGTTTATTGGTATTCTATTTGTTTTTTGTTTTTTTTAAAGCACTTTATTTTAGGATTTATTTTCAAATCATATAACGATGATGCTTTATATTACCCCACAGAGACATTTGCATAATTTCTTAAATTCGTGTGTAATACATAATGATATACAGATACAATTTATTTAGGGGCCAAACCTAATTAACCACTTTTATTAAACATATGATATCCATAACCTTTTCCAAAATTTCCTACACCCTATACTCATTACATTAAAATAGACTAATTTCCTTGTTTTCGATCGAGAAAGTCTTCTATTCGATCGAATTTCTTACACCCTATACTCATTACATTAAAATAGACTAATTTCCTTGTTTTCGGTCGAGAAACTCTTCTCTTCGATCAATCGAAGAGAAGACTTTCGACCGAAATGATATGGAAAATTGAAACAAGAAAATGTGTGGATAAATTGAAAAAAATGGTAATTTCCTTGTTTCCGATCGACTAATGTCTGTTTCCGGTTGAGAAAGCCTTGTTATCGATAGACTGAAAACAGACATAATAAATTGGTCATGTAGTGTGTAGCAAATTAAAAGATTGGGTATGAGGAGTACACACTTTTAAAAAAGTATGTAGTTGTATATAATTCCACATTTATTATACAAACAAAACAAATCATAAGTTTCTCAACTAAGATAAGCAAAGTACAAATATTTCTTTCTCAACAACAAAACATACAGAATATGACCAGACAACCTTGATTATGATTTATGATTAGATGGACTAAAACAGGATTTGAAGCTGCCATATCAATTAGTGGTAAATTTTTTTGAGTTGATCAATTCGTAATATTACTTGTTCTTTACGAATCAAAAATTTCTTACATTCCTATATATAACAAATGATTTCTTAAAATACCATTTTCTTAGACTAGTATGAAAATTATAATTTGAGGCAATTGCATCAATATGGCATTGGTTGGTAGCTAATCCTTTTACAGTGGATTTTCTTCTTTACACATTTTTAGTCATTATCATAGGTTCACGTGATTTGCACTAGTATATCTATAAATATGCATTTAATGCATAATTCAAACAGATTCAGGCTGTTCTTGAATTATGAAATAGTGATTCAAATTGTTGTATGAATTTGAAATCAGAGCTTGCCCATAAAGTTAATGCTTCTTTAGAAAGTTTTTGAAACTTCAAATTTTCCCCTCTTTTAGGGCAATTTTCTTTCTATCTTTGTGCCCTATTACAAACTAATATAATAAAAAAGGTTGATTGTATTAAAAAGCATAAGCTTTAGGGGGTGTTAGGCTAAGCTTATTTTAGAGAGCTTATAAGCTACAAGAGCTTATAAGATGTTTCAAAAGCTTATAAAAAGTAATGTCTCAAGTGCTTATAAGTTGTTAAGGTGTTTGGATAATTGATCTTATAAGCTAGAGAAAGAATCGTGAGTTAGATAGAGAAAATCATAGTCGAGATGTGAAGTTGAAAGTGTATGTGTAAGAAATAACGAACTATAATAAGGTTATTTTGGTAAGTTCATGATTGCATATAAGTTTATGAAAAAATGAGTTAAGGTTGACCAACTTATTTTTATGGGAGCTTATAAGCTGTTGGAGCTTATTTTCACAGCTTATAAGTTGTTTATGAGCTTATTTTGCCAAACACTTTGTAACAGCTTATAATCTCTTAAACAACTTATAAGCTGTTTTAAAGAGCTTATAAGCTCAGCCAAACACCCTCTTGGACTAAATTGCAATACAATTTTCACACTTTGACAATATGAATTTTTTTATTTGTTTCACCCAACAAAAATGTGTTTATAGTAATAATAATAAATTGATAGAGAGAAAAACCCCCATTTATAGAACGCCACAAATATTTATTTTCAAATAAGTGTATATGCATAGCATTCTATATATTAAGTAATGACATACACGAATGTTAAAATATAATTATAAATATAATGTGACACGATTAAGTAAGTGCATGAAAGGTTAACTGATGAAAAGTTATCAAACCGAATCTACACGTACATCTATATGGACTACTTATAAAATGGAATCCATTGAATTAAGTTAAATAAATCTAAGCATCACAAGTTAAATGCTGTTAATTAGAAACAAGAGTTATATCTAAGCCGGCAAGTATATTGATTATTGAATAATACTCCATCTGTCCACCAAAATCGTCCATTGATTTTGGCAATATAAATTTTAATAAACTGTAATAAGTGTAAAGTAATTGTGTGTATAAAGGTGTGCTATGTGGATAGTAAATTAATATATTAATGGATAGTGGTAGTAAAAAGTTGGTTATGAGTGATTTTTTTGTAAATAAGTTGATAGGTTTATGGTAAAATGTGAAGTTGATGTTTCCAAAGAAGAAAAGTGAATATTTTTTATGGATATCAAAATAAAATAAAATGAATATATTTGGTGGACGGATAAAGTAAATGAGAACCAAATTTAAGTCGGAACGCGGTAAATATTTTTAGATATTTTTTAAGGGCCAAGTACAATTAATGGGTGAAAAGCCCAAAAATTAGACAGGAACTCTTTTTTTTCCTGAATTTGGGATTAACAATGATGGCCCATAATAAATTACGAGCCCACTATTGTAAGCCCTAATTTTGTTTTAAAATTTTGCTCAATTGGATCGGGCTGAACTGCTACTAATTCCTACTCTATAGCAAACCAGTATTTTTGCATTTTTGTTGTCTGTAAAATATTGTTTCTGTTATAAAGTAGAGAGATAAAATCAGAAATAATATGAACAAGACAATATTTGTAAAGGCAAAGCAAAGATTTATCAATTAATATTATAGTATGACGAATTGATTTGAGTAAAAACATTTAAGAATGTTACCTTGCTAGAAGAATACGATTCTCAATTCTTTCATAGAGAATGGATGAGCTTCTTAGATAACATAATTTATTTATTTTCCGAATTTGAGGAGAAATTATGATCAGATTTTCTTGAGCTCATCCTAATTTCTCTTTCCAAGCCATGTTATTATGTGCGTCCCAAGAATAATTAAATACATACCAATTGAATTCACAAGATTTCATAAATTAAATGACATCTATTTAAAAACTAACGTCCACTAATCTCCGATTCAATTGATCTTGAACCTTGAAGAATCGGTATTTTGATATTCTTGATGCAATCTAACAAAACAAGAAAAAGAACTATCGTATTGATAACGTGTTATAAAGTGGAGAGAAATAAGAGAGAATGGTATATAGATATAAAATGAGTGTCCTTTATTATGAGGTTAAAGCCTCTATATATAGAGATACAAATTAGGGTTAGGGTTTTGATTATCATTAATATATGAGATAAATATATTATTTATATTTACAACAGTTTCTTTTTTTTAACAAAAAGAAAAAGTGTTAAACCAAAGTTTAGATATAAATATTAGTGCAAGAACCCAATGATGCATTCTCACTTTGTTTGAGGTAAAATGTATTTGAAATCTAGTTCATCATCAAGCAAATTTTTTTGTATGCAATATGGCTCTAACCGATATCTTAGATGAACATAAGACCTTACAAAGACAAACAATTAGAGGTAATTTTTTTTACTAAATCCTATGACCTGGAACTTGGAAGTCATAATTAAGAGGTGGTCTCACCGCGCGCGGCAGCGCAAGGTGAGACCACCTTATTTAATTAATTAGTTAATTAATTTTAATTAAGTAGTTAATTAATCTTAATTAATTGATTAAATTAAATCTAATTAAAATTAATTAATTTAATAAATTTTAATTTTGAATTAATAAATTCTAATTTTGAATAATAAAACCTAATTATAAATTAATAAACCCTAATTTTGAATTAATAAACCCTAATTTGAATTAATAAACCCTATTTTGAATTAATAAACCCTAATTGAAAATAATAAACCATAATTTTGAATAATAAACCCTAATTATGAATTAATAAACCCTAACTTTGAATTAATAAACCCTAATTGTTAATTAATAAACCCTAATTTTGAATTAATAAACCCTAATTTTGAATTAATAAAACCTAATTATGAATTAATAAACAAAATATAAAATAATAAAATAAATAAAATAATATAAAACAAAACAAAAACTCATGTGAGCGCGCATGGTGAGCGCGCGCTCACGAGAGTTTTTGTCCATAATTAATTGCATAAAGAAAAAATAAGTATTGATTAATTGCTATAATGAAATATTTTCATCTCATAAGTTGAGATTTAGTAAGACAATACTAGTGCCATAAAGTTGGCTTCCAACTTTTTTGATGTTTTAAAAATTTACCTACTTATTTTTATATTTCTCTTTAATTATATACCCGTAACATCAATTTTTATATAGATTCCACTATAATATATATAACTATATCCATAAGACAGTTGTGGACCCCAAAAGGACAAAAAGAAAAAATATTATTGTGGGATAAGGAAAAAGTAAAAAGCCAATTTTTATATTCATAAGTTGATTTTGTAGAAAATACTAAGTAAACATATCTATAATGGTAAAATTTTGATTTCTCAAAAAAAAAATAAAAATCAACCATTAGGAGAGTTGACTCTCAACCTTTTGTCATATATCTGCATTTTAATACTAAAAATGTTGATTCTTAACTTTTTTTTAAGAATGAAAAACTACTATTATATGTACCCTTTACTTATAAATCATTGATAATCAAATCAAATATCAAATATTAATAAAACTACAAATACATCCACCAAATATGTATTTGGATATCAATATCATTTAATATATCTAGATTCACTAGACATCTCAAAGAATCTTGTGTTTTGATTTGGATAACTATTTGGCCCACTCCAATTCTTATTCCACATCCTAACGGGATAATAAAATCCCCAAAATACCCTTCAACCGCACAGATTCCACGTGGCCACTACCCACTCCGACCAAGCGAATTCCCGTTTCTACCCTTATTCTCGATAAATAATCTAGCCAAAAAAGGAACAGCGTAGCGAGAAAAATAAAATTGGTGTGCCCTAAAAATAAGAAGAAAAACAAATATCTTTGCCAATAATATTAATTATGTTTTTCCAACTCAAGCGGCCTCTGTTACTTCAACCGGTAGAGTCCTTTTACCCCTTCAACTCGCTCTTCGAGAGCCCAAGTCGGCCCGAGAATTCCCTCTCCAAGTCGAAATATGAGAGCTCCGGGGCTTGTTTAATAGATCTATCACTTTGATTTTCTCATTCAGGAATTTTGCTTGGATTTCTAGGGATTTTGTTCGGTTTTGGTATTGATCATTTATGGAATTTTTGGTTTGAATTTTGTTCCGAGGAGCATCCGAAATACTGCGATCTGAGTTGGAATTGAAGATAAAATTTCTACGAGGCAAAGTTCCAGGTGTTTTTGTTTTTGTTTTACGGGTTTTTAGCGATATTGGGTTTAAGGATTTGGATCGGCTGTTAGGGTTTTGGTTGTAGGTGTTGCTTGATTTTGGGTTGAGATTAGTTTTTCGTTAGGATTAGGTTTAGGGTTCTAAGGATTTTGAGACAAAAATATGGTTGGATCGGATAGTTTGAACTCATCGCCCTCTCTGTCGCCTCCGCCGGCGGAGAAAAGCAGCCGGCGAAGCAGTGGGGAGTGGCCAAGCCCTTGTCGCTAGCTGGGCCCATTGATGCGGATATTCAGAGGAGCAGAGAGTTGGAGAAGGTTTGTTGCATTCTGTACCTGTTATGTGACTTAAATTAAGCGTGATTGCTGATAGTTTTGTGGGATTCTCATGAGATGGGCCTTTTTCTGTTTGATTTTAGTTTTTGGTAGAGTCAGGGCTTTATGAGAGTGCAGAAGAATCTGCCAAAAGGGAAGCGGTTCTTGCACGACTTAAGCAGGTACTGATGCAAATAAATGCTATTGATGTAGGATTCAATTAATTAAATGTGCACTGGATTGTTTTTCCACGGAACTGTGTAATTTCAGAATTTTGCTCAAGAGAAAGGTCTGTTTCAGAATTTTCAATACTGCCATGTGTATATTGTAGTAATGTTGCTAATTATAGAAAAGGTGTGACTTTACGCTGTAGTGGTCTGTTGAAATCTCTGAATTGTATGCAAGGAAGGTTATAATATTGACTGCACTTGTGTGGTAATTCTGTTAGTTACATAAACAGTTGCTCTGTGAGGTAGATGTCTTCAGTGATAATTTTACCGTTCTATGAATATTCCCTTTGGGCCTATGGTTTTTGAGTTGTGTTTTGAAGCTCCTGGAGCTGGTGCACTAGTTTATTTGTTCTAGACCTTAAAAGACTTGATCCTTGATTGTGGAATGACATTAATTCCCAAATATAATTGCAACTCGCAATGCAATTTGGCTTGTATGTTTTAGGTATATAATATTAACCTTATTAATTGCAAACTGTGGCAATTTCTCTGTATTTGTGGTCGGACCTCTGGATAGAAGACTGCTTATCATCTAGAGTAGAGTAAACTATATGAACCAGTAAAGGGTTTTGGCTTTGCCAATGGATGAAAGAATATGTGCATGTATCAGTTCAGTGTAAAGATAGAATTTTTTTTTTGGCTCGAATAATTAAAACAATTTTTGTGTTATTGTGTACTAGCATTGCTTTGTAACTAGCATGTAAAGTTTTGTATACATTGAGTAGTGTTCTTATTCTAATGTTAACTTGTTGTATTCTCAATTCTCTACTGTAGATTGTTAAAGACTGGGTGAAAGAGCTTACTCGGTTGAGGGGATACACTGAGCAAATGGTGGAAGATGCCAATGCTGTGATTTTTACTTTTGGTTCTTATAGACTTGGAGTAAGGAGCTTACGTACATGCTTGGCTTTTTTCATCATTTACAGTATTTTATTTATCTCTTCTTTATGAAGATTGCTTGCCAGTGCTGTTCAGGAAGATTGCATCTCTGTATGTATCCACTGAAGGAAAAGATTGAAGAAATGTAACTCTGGAAAATGATTGCAAAAATACTGTGTTTTCTTTTATAATATATGCAGTTTGCTTGAGTGGCTTTATGAAGATAGTAATTTGTTTAGGAGATTGTAATATGTTAATTGCAACTATTAGAGGCTTGAATGTTCATATATCCTAAGGACAAACTTGAGGCCAGAAGAACAGTAGGATCTTTATCAAAATTATGCTGGTGTGTGATGTGTATACCATTACTGGGTATGCATGGTTTATCGATTTTTATATGCTTATTTTAGCATTTTTTGAATTCGATATGTTCTATAGTGTAGAGTCTGGTAGTGCTTTATTTCTCTCCTGTTTTAATTATTTTTGAAATATATCTTTTGCTTTAAATTTTTTAATGCAAATCTATCTAGATTTTCTGCTAAAGCATGATTTCTTTACCAGGTACATGGACCTGAAGCGGACATTGATACTCTATGTATCGGACCATCCTATGTTAACCGGGAGGTGTAGTGTGCTAATTTTCTTATTTTATAGCTGGTCTCTATGCTTTTGCATTTGCTCATCAGAATATTTCGTTTGCAGGAAGACTTCTTTTTTGTACTTCATAACATTTTAGCTGAAATGGACGAAGTTTCTGAACTTCATCCAGTACCTGATGCTCACGTCCCTGTTATGAAATTCAAGCTTGATGGAATATCAATTGATCTTCTGTATGCAAGTATTTCACTCTTGGTCGTTCCAGATGTGAGTTTTTCAAGTTTTTTTTCTTTATAATAATTGTTATAAATTTCTTGCTCTTGCATGCTTGTGCTGATACTACAGGAGTTCTACATGACTACATATGATGTTTTTTCTTCCTAATCTCCAATGCCAAGCTTATTAGATCAGTTGGACAAGCATGATTCAGTTTGAAAAGTTTTGTTGATGTCATTCTTATGTGAGGAACTATACTATTGTTCCAGAAAATAGATATAAATTATGTAAGATAACTGTTTACTGAATGTGGTAAGCGTAAAGCTTAATTATTTTTTCTCTTTAAGCGATGAAGGCTTACCTGTATTAGTTTATTTATTTTGAATTTTTTTCACGATGTCATATCTGCTACCATAAGATGAATTACAAAATGAGCCAAACAATCCTGCATTTAGCTGATGTTTCATGCTTATGAGTTACAACACAGCTCTACCCAACTTTCAAGTGAATATGCTCTTATATAATTTTAAATTATTCATCATAGTTTAGTACTGATGTATGCAGGATTTGGACATTTCAAACATTTCTGTGTTGTATGACATAGACGAACCAACTGTTCGTAGTCTTAATGGATGCCGAGTCGCTGATCAAATCCTCAAACTTGTCCCAAACATTGAGGTACCTATATTTGCAAACATGCATGTGGTCTACCTGTTACCCCTTTATTCTTTATAAGTTGCCCTTTCGCTATCTGTTGCCTTTTCTCATATCTTATTATCATGCAATCTCAGAACTTCCGGATTACTCTGCAATGCCTAAAGTTCTGGGCTAAGAGACGTGGTGTTTATTCAAATGTAAGTTGTTTTTGCTATAGAATACCTAATTTTGTATCATCTCTATGAAAGAGTCGTTATATCTTTGTATGTACGCAATGTATCCCTTTCTATTTCATTTCAGGTGATGGGGTTTCTCGGTGGTGTGAACTGGGCTATTCTTGTTGCTCGGTTATGTCAGTTTTATCCAGAAGCAAATCCTAGCATGCTAGTTTCTCGTTTCTTCAGAGTCTATACATTGTGGCGCTGGCCAAATCCTGTGATGCTTTGTGAAATTGAGGATAACGAACTTGGATTTTTGGTGTGGGATCCTCGTAAGAATCCTTGGGACCGAAATCATCTCATGCCGATTATAACCCCTGCCTACCCATGCATGAACTCCAGTTACAATGTTTCATCCAGTACTCTTCGTGTAATGGCAGAACAGTTCCAGTTTGCCAAAAAGATTTGTGAGGTAGGATATTGTTTTAACTTCTGCTGTCGTCGTTTTGCAGTATAATAGTTGTCTATTACAACTTCTGCCTTGTAATAAATTACTTTGATTTGCATCTACAGGATATTGAGCTAAATAAGTTGCAGTGGAAAGCTTTATTTGAACCGTATTTATTCTTTGAGAGCTATAAAAATTATCTACAGGTGGACATCATTGCATCTGATCTTGATGACTTGCGTTCTTGGAGGGGTTGGGTTGAATCCCGTCTGAGACAGCTAACTCTGATGGTAATGCTTAATGTTGTAGTTATTCTATTTTTACATAAACCCTGGGGCCTGGGGCTATTCCTAAGTTTCTTTACCTAAGTTTTTTCTCCTCCTATTTGACATTGGACACATGCAGATAGAGCGGGATACAACTGGGAAGTTACAGTGTCATCCTTACCCATATGATTACGTTGATTCCTCAAAGCAGTCTGCTCATTGTGCCTTTTTCATGGGCTTACAAAGGAAGCAAGGTGAAGTTATTCAAGATGGCCAACAGTTTGATATCCGTCAGACTGTTGATGAGTTTAGACATCAAATAAACTCATATTTGTACTGGAAACCTGGAATGGATATATACATTTCCCATGTTCGTAGGAAGCAAATTCCTTCTTATGTATTTCCAGAGGGCTACAAAAGAAGTCGACATACGAGATCAACGTATCAGCAACAGGTCGATAAGAATTCTAGTGATGGAAGTGACGGCTGCAGGTCAGAGTCTGCTGAAAGGTTCCTAAAACGAAAGAAGGGCTGTGATGGGTCAGAACTGGAGGGAAGTCCTGAGAAGAGACCCTCTATCAGCCCTCAGAGGCAGGTTTCAGTCTCACCGGAGTATATTTGTTCGAGAGGTTCATTGAGAGGCAGTTGCTCGCCGGTGTTCGAAACAACAAAAGAGAAGGCATCTATGGTTGTAGAATCTCTGCTTGTCAATGAAACAGCCAAAGAAGCAGTCCTTGTGGTCTCGGAGGATGTGCACACCAGGTCTAGTGGAAATGACTTGCAGGTTGCTGAATGTGATAAAGAGATGAATCCTAACCCAATGCAGATGCAGTCAGAATGGGAAATGCATTGTACTGATTATTCTGAGGCTAGTTGCATCTCAAATTCTGGCACTGCTCAACGGTTGAGTAGCAGTAATGTGACAGAGATTGATAATGAAGGATCTTCACTGGATAGATCAAGCGAGGGTGATGCACAGCTATTTATGGATAATCGATGTGAGAATGGTGCTTCTGTTCTTGGGGATGGACTACGAGAGGTTTTGGATATAAGTTTTTTTGTCCCTTTATTTTGATATGCATGATCTATGCTGTGCTATATTTGTATTTGATATGATTTATGATGTGCCCGTTTATGTTGCCAAACATTGTCTTGGAGTTGTTTGGCTTTTTTTCCAATCAATTTTGTATGTGCTGATGTTATGCTATTCACTGTATCAGTATGGTATTCATGGCATTGTTTACAGTTCTTCCACACATGCACTGTTTACCATGTGCTGCCATTATTATAGTTTGTTATTAATTTGACATTCATTTGTATAACAGAATTGATGATCTTTTTTGCTTTGTTTTCATGAAGCCTAATGGGCCGCTTGCAGTGGTTCTCAAATCCAGAGAGGGAGTTGGGTCAGAACCTGTTGAGAAGAACGTAATGAGGCACGTTTATCAAAATTTGCAAACTACATGTACTTTTTTATTACCACTACACAATACTGTCTTTATTCTGCTTTGGCTTTGGTTACTTTTGTCTATCAATGCAGCAACAGGCTGAGTCTCACCTCAACTGCCTGAATGTGAAGATAGGAGTCACTTTCGACCGCCTGAATGGGAAGATAGGTACCTGGATGGGTGTCATATGACTGAAAGCCAGCAGCTCGGGTAAGTACTGTATTCATTGCTGGCTTTCATATGTTTCTTATTTTTCCAGGCAAGCTATTGGTGACTCCGTGAAAGGAAAATCGAGTAGCGTCAATCTGAGGATTCCCCCTAGGCGTTCTTAAAATTCTTTATGTATAGTTTTCAGACTAGAGGGTTCCGTGGTGCAAAAGTAATCCCGTTTCTCCTCCAGAAAGAGATTGATCGTTTGCTGAGTTCGTGAGTTATGCAAAGATTTTTATTGCATGGTTGTTGAAGGTTGTGCTATGTTATGATACTATTAGTGAGAGAGTTTGGTTGTATATTCTAGGGGATTTTTGATGAAGGTAGAGGTTGTGGAGCATTTCATTGCTAGTCAATGAGGATTTCACCTCAGTTTCCTTGTAATCAATCTTCTTATAGATTTAAATCTGTACATCACTATCTAAAGACATGTTTCTTCATCTTCTATATATCTTACACATGCATATATTTTTTATTTTTTTTTAACCAAAATCATTCAACCCAAAAATACCAATACATTTACACCGCAAGCCTCGTATAGAATTTGACGACATAAGTAGTAGAGTTGTGTAAGTTCTAATTGTAGGATTTCATTTACATGACATAAGATAAAGGTACCTATATGCACTTCGAACCAGGATTCTATTTTATCACCAATTCAAACATCATTCACGTTTTTTTCTTTTTCTTATCAATGAATAGATCTTTTTACTTGTATTATTTAGATGTCTCATATTTCTCGAAAAAAGTGATTCGATTGATGGGATTTAAAATGTAATGATTTGACCACATAAACGGGATCAAGCATGTTGCCATCAAAAGTTCATATTTCTTCAAAAGAATCTCCTAATTGCTCAGTATACGAATGCGGACAAGAAACTATGATGCGGCGAATACAGACATTACTCATTAGGTACCTTGGCCTCTTATTATACGATCAAGAGATCATTGTTCGAATTTCATCCGTCCAGAGTTGCAAGTAAGGATTTTAATCTTCCCTTTACTACAAACACAGCAGGGGTGATAGTTGAAAGGGCCCACAAATAGAAATTCAAAATTAGATATCAACATGCAAACATTAACATACTGCAGAAATCACATATAAACACCTGATGATATCCCTATAGAAGTCCAGAGCAGAGAAAAGGTGCACATACTTTACATGCAGGCTTAGAGTTTCACCTTCACTACAAAACCCAGAAAAGGCCAAATGTTTCAACATCATAAACAAGATTCAGTTATATGGTCTTCGAAATATACATTAGAACCCAGAAAACACAATAAAAAACAGAAATCAGTCCTCAAAAAGTCGATAGTAAACACAAAATAGTCCCTTTTCAGAGCCACGGTTGTAGACTATGTCACAGGAACGTCCTTGCTTCACTTAGACGTTCATGGAGGGCTTCCCCTGTTTGCATCCGCCTAAAATTGTAAATTCAACCCAAAAGTTTGCATCAGTTAAAACCAAGCCAGGATATCGCGCTTCTTTGTTATGACGAGAAAGGAATTTGGTATCAATTGAAATGGAAGTAGAGAGCTCACGAGACCATGTAGGCAGTTGTGAGCTTTTCAGCACGCGAAGCCTCTTCACTGTTGAGATGAACATGCTAAGAATAACACAAAGATCCAAAAATATCGAAGTAAGCATCTTGATTTGAAAAGTGTAACCACATTTATTCATTTGGAAATGCAACCAAGATCTCTTGTTTCAGGAGTGAGTAAAGTGTAACCACATTTATTCAATTTGAAATGCAATCAAGATCTCTATGTTTCCAGAGAGAGTTGGGCATTCATATCCATGTTGCAATGAGATTCGAGTTGAAATATTACCAAAAAGTTTCAGACGATGACTTGCCAATGTAAGAAACATTTTGTCTGATTTCAGACACATTAACCTGTCCTAATTAAAAATTCAAACCAAAGCAGAAGATTCAAGCTGCATAAAAAGCCAAATGAAAAACATTACTATATAGCAAGTATGCAGTCCTCGCATACTAATAAAACTTAGTTAAGTCAAACCGAATATCAAGAGAAATAAACAAAAGGCATATCATCCATAGCTGCATAAAAGCCAAATGAAAAATATTACTATATAAAACAGTTAAATCAAGCCGAATATCACAAGGAATAAAACACAATAAAGAAACTTAAGGGATATTGGCCATGGATGTGAAGATGCTTACTGCCAAGGAACATCTCCAACAAGCATCCTGTCACCTTCATGATCCTCATACACGAGGTTATATTCCCCGCTCCCATCCAATAAGCATCCGATCTTCTCCCCTCCATCGCCCTCGTCTTTGATCCCACCACCGCAAGATTTATTCTGCGCTGCAAATACAATACATACACCAACCAAGCTCACAAGAATCAGTCATTATTAATACGAGCATTGCTCGAGTTTATAAGTTTTGTGAATTTTATTAAATGGCAACCTGCAAGAAGGTCTCTGAAGAGTTCATCAACAGCAAATGACAGCTTCTCATAGCTATTGTATGCTTTGAGATCAACTTTCCTCCCAATGGGAATACCATCCATATTGATCTTCACAAAAAGAGTTTTTGAGCAGATTTCGAACGGTTTCGGGGTCGAAACCTTGCTCGGAGCAGCAACATCTGGTGAGTCTGAAGCTAGTTTGGAAGAACTGCCGCTTGCAATGTTTTTTCTGAAAGAACGAATTGGAGGCCATCCCACCACTGAAGTAGGTGCGGTTCTATTTTTTGCATCAATTTTTTGAGAGCCGCAAAATCAGAAAAGATTGAGTTAATAAATCAGCTTTTAACCCTAATTTATAATTACACATCATTAAATTACAAGATCATGTGATATAATTGCCAAGAATCTTGAAATAATTGGCAAGGGTTTGATCCTTTCACAGAAAGGGAAATTCTAAGAGAAAGGTAATCACGATAAATGAAGAAGGGAAAAACAAAATTGCCAAATGCATGGACCACAAGATACATGAACAAATAAATGCAGAGTAAGAAAATAGAAAGAAAAAAAAGTGAATATACTCTGTCACATAGGGAAAAAACAACAGTGCAAATATGCACAAGTGAAGATGAGGGCACCTTTTCTGAGCAGTGCTGCTGCTGTTGTGCACAGCTGTATTTGCTGCTGAAAATGCCTTCTTTTCTGCTGCAGCACTCTGCTCTGCCGCTGCTCCTCCTCTATTGCTACAGGGCTGTGAGGATTCCTTGCTGACAGCAATCTGCCCCTGCCCAGATTGAAGATGGAGGTATGAAGAATGAAGGTGGTGGTTCTGCCATGGAGATGGAGGTTGCAAGACAATATTTTGAGGACAAGGGCTTGCAGGAAAGCAACCCAGAGAGAGAAGTCTCTCTCTAGAAGTGGTGGTGGTGTTTTCTTTGATGGGCCATTCCCCTCCCGGTGGAGCAAGCCTTAGCTCAAGTTTTTTCTCCTCTGAGATTCCATGGCTTCTTTCTTCTGCCCTTTTTGCTACCCATTCTCTGCCTTTTGGAATCAAATCCAGCAGCTGAGGACACCCTTCATCTTTTCTTGAATAATCCTCCATGAGAGAGAGAGAGAGTGTGTGTGTGTGTGTTAGAAACTATGCAAACAAGATCAACACAATAAAGATCAAAGATTTAAAGGGGTTGGAGAAAAGGGATTATCCAAAGCTTAAACTAATGAGAGCCCACATTCTCACAGATGAAAAATAAGGTATAAAAGCCGCAACCTATCCTCTTCGAAGAAAGCACGAAGCACAGAGGCAGAGAGAGGAAGAGCAGTTGGAGAATTCTAGTTGCGGACTTTTGCCAAACAGATCGTCGTCAAAGGACAAGGACGAAGCTTTTTGGAGGAAAAACAAATGATGGAAATGAAATGGAAAGCCCCTCATGCGGAAATAAATGCAATATATACAATTTTTCTTTTATATGGGGCACACTTTTGAGCGTGCTCGGATTTGAGCATAGTGGGCTGTTAATTTCGTCAACCATGAATCATCTCACATCACCATTTTTCTCTCTCTTGAATTCTCTTTTTCTACAAACATGAGAAAAGGAAAAGTGAGAGAGGAGACAAGTGTAATACAAAGTCTTAAGAGATGCTCTTCACACAAAGCAGCTCTAAAACTGGAAACGGAATTAGAAGAAAATGCACGCAACCAACTATGTCACACAACTCCCAATTTTACTATATAGTTTTGTCTGATCCAGCAAGCAAAAGCGTGCTGACTTTCACCTCTTTGTCAAGGCAAAACAAATATATATACATATATATATAAAAATGACAAAAATTCCTTAGAAGAAATTATATATTGGCACATTGATCAAGACTGCAACTTCATTACAAACCAATCAAGAATTAATGGATTATACACATAATTGTGCTATATTAAAAAAAAACCCATTAGTTTTGTGGTAAAAAGTTAAGATTTTTAAGAGAGAGAGAGGGGGAATTTGCATGATCCATATTTGCAGGCAGTGCAATAAAAGAATGCAGATCCTATGATCTTGTCTGCTAGCTACTCGTGTTGCTGCCGTCCACAGCCCACTCGAGCAAAGGCACGCTGCGGACACGGCCTACGGTATGGGTCTAAAGTCAACCACTTATTACGGCATCTTTTTGATCAAACGGCTATTAAGTGAAGATCAACTCTTCTTTGCCAATTGCCATGCAATCCCAAAAGACGATGATCATTGGATTTTTTTATTCTTTTTACTAAATTGTCAGAGAGGGTAAAGGGAAAAGGTGTAAGAGAACTTGGGCTCGTTACGTTTTCTACTGTTTGTTTTCACATTTGAATAATTTTTCCAAATAAAAATATCAAAAAATCTTGAAGGTAAGTAACAATGGGAAGTAACAAAATTTGTTTACTTGGAAGTTAAAATAATTTTTTTTTTTGCATGTGTTGGTCTAATGGTAGAGTGGTTACTGCTCGAGATCAAAGGTCTCGGGTTCGAGTCCACCGTGACGCGACCTTTAAGTTTCTGTATTAAATTGACAAAAAAATAAAAAATATATAAAAATTTGTCTTGCTGGTTTAAAATATACTTTTCAAAAGATTTAATTATGAAATGTGATACTCAATAGTTGAAGGAAGAATAATTGAATAAGCATCTACACACATAGTTTTGCGTTAATTATTTGTGAAAATATTTTTTTTCAACAATAGAATGGAATTCGAGTCAAATATATATAATCACTGATCCTTATTTGCCCACATGCCAAGACTCGATCTATCAAGGTTTTCACGATTTTGGACTAGAATTGTATTTAATCAATTTGGACCCACTAAATATCGTTAATTTAAATAAATTAAATGCGTTAGTGACATATATAAATAAGAAGTTCCTTCGGAACTATCCAACCGCTGAGACATGCTTTGCGTAAGAGAGAGATTTAGGGTTCAATCCTCACCGCTCCTCCTCCCAAAAGTCAAAAATAAAAATAAGTCTATAAATAAGAAATTGAAACTAAAATAGTTAAATTGGTTCCTTAAAAAGAAATAATTAAATAGGTGGTGGGTGAACTGGTTGGGGCCAAAAGCTATAATCTCAACTTAAATTTTATATCATCAATTTATAAATTTATATATGTAGACATCTTACATATATTTGTCTTAAATTTTGATGTACTTGTTACTGTTTTTTTTTTAAATTGACAGTTGAGTATTCAAATTTTTTTTGTAAAAGTCAAAGTTTAAATATGCATAACATATAGTGTAAAATATATATTCCACAATTTGTGACGAGGCAAGACAACTAAAGCACCTATTAACTATGAAAAATGATGTTACAAGCTATTATTATATTATGAAGCATTATCTAAATATTATTATTACACGATTGAGTTTTATCTACTATGTTTTTATATGGGGTCCAAACATAATTAACCATTTTTATTAAAACATATACCACCTATAACATTTTCTAAAATTTCTTACACTCTATACCCATTACATTAAAATAGATTAATTTTCTTGTTTCTGGTTGACTAGTGTTTGTTTCCGGTCGACCGGAGAGAAAGCTTTCTCGACTAATGTATATTTTCGATCGAGAAAGTCTTCTCTCCGGTCGACCGAAAACAAGGAAATGTGTGGATAAATTGAAAATATATACTAATTTCATTGTTTCCGATCGGCTAATGCCTGTTTCCGGTCGATCGAAAATAGACATAATAAATTGGTCATGTAGTGTAGCAAATTAAAATATTGGGTATGTGGAGTACGCACTTTTGAAAAAGTGTGTAGTTGTATATAATTCCACTTTTATATTAATGTCAGCTATGAATAGTTAGTGCCGTGACTCTTCATATTTAATTGATGCATAAACAAAAGATCCAAATGACCAAATAAAGAAAATAACCTAAATATACATATTCCTTTTACTTTCATGATTTGTGAGGTGCACAAAATTGTTTTTTTTCAGAATGAATTTATATCTATGATTGGTAGTAAAGCATTGAAATTGTTCTACATAGGCAGCCGAATTAAATATAAAAACTATTTTTAGTCCAATAAGTAGGTTTATTTGATTGTTCCCTTAAAGTCAAGCAACTTGACTTGCACCCTATATAAACTGTCCAACACATTAAAAAAACAAAAACATTAATTTAATTTTACCACCTAACTGAAGATTAAGATTCAAGGTACATTGTAGTAATAAGAAAGTCAAGAAACTGTCAATTTGCACGTGTGGATGTTATCTAAGTCAAATTTTCAAAAAAAAAAATAAAAAAATAAAAAAAATGGCCGAAAATGATGTATGATTGTCTATTTGAATCCAATATCAACTACAGATCATACCATTTTTTGAAACCCATTAAAAAAAAACTAATAACTCAATCCTTAATATATTTATTTTAATATTTTTAAACTAATCCACAATTGTCGATTATTCATTCACTGATATACTCCTTGTAATATACAAGAACTAATTTTGAAAATTAAAACTCAAATTGTTGCAAAAATTAATTAAGAAGAGGAGATATGCTTTATAAGCAGCTATTTCTTCATTTCTTTATTGTTATTTGCAACGTCAGCTAAAATAAACTAAAGAATGTAATATGAGTTAAAAATTAAAATAATTAAGGGGTTGGTGGTGTTTAAGCTTGCACTTTCTATATTTAATTCAGCCGTACAAAGCAAAAAAACATGATATTGGAACTTGTTGAGGGCTGCAAGCTATTCCTTCTCAAAGATTTGCCTTCTCTTCACTTCTCCTGGGTAGAGATGACAATGGACCGGATCTCATTAGATCCAGATTCAAATTCGATTTTTTTCGATTTGGTTCGGATTCGGTTTCATTGGATCTAAAAAATTAGATCCGTTCCGGATCCATAAATTCCATTCCGGGATCTAAACCGGATCCATATATTTTCGGTTTAAAATAAATTCTAAATCAACTATAATTCACAATAACACCATAATAATTTAAATACACAATAATACTATAATAATTATTTAGAATTTCTACAATTATCACTATATTGGAAGACGTTAGTTACAAATTTACTATAAAGTAGGAAAGAACAAACAACTCGATCGCCAGTGATATAAGTGGCGCGACACGCCGTGAATGTCGATTGATACATAATTGAGAGAATTTAAAATGAAATTGGAAGTATATTTGTTTTGGGAGAATTTGAAAAAGAAAATTGAAGAGTTTTAAGTTGGAGTTAGGTATTTAATTATAATAAAAAATAATATATATATATATAAAATGGATCGTGGGCGGATCCTCAAAATTAAATTCGGATCCGGATCCGAAATATGGAGTATGATCCAGATCCGATCCAGATTCATCGGGTCCAATTTTTTGAGGAGGATCTGGATCCATGGATCTGGACCGAGTCCGGAATCCATTGCCATCTCTACTCCCAGGGCTGCTCAAAAATCTTGATCGAATCGATTGAGTGTTCATAATTAGGAATAAAAGGATTCGAACATTTCCATGCCGCTTTTTCACTGCTCACCCTAAGAAGTTTATTTGATACTTTCTCTTTCGTCGAGCCCCGAGCTGAAGGGTTTTTTATAGATGCAATCAATTTATTTTTTTGAGCTTAATCATCCCATTATTTTTACCCTTGAATGTCCAAGCAAAACAAGAACATATATTCATCATTTTAAGATACTTTTTTCATTAATCATGGGCATAGTTGTCCTTTTAGACACCCCACCACCCTCTTTTCCATTTTTCTTAAAATTGATATTTTCCAAACAGTACTAACTTCTGCTTCAAGGTATAATTATTTCATAAAATTACTTAAACTCAGCCTAATCAAGTTATTTATCAAGGTTTTCACATGTAATAAATCTATAAAGATGTAGTCTCTTGTATATTCGTCCATACATATTAATTTTGATATTTTTTTTCAATGTAAGTGATATTTTTCTTCAATATAAATGATATTTTTTAAATTATAGAGTAAAAAATAAATAATACTTTTCTTTAATATAAATAATATTTTTTTAACAACAAATTATAAAAATTATATTTTTATTGGTTCATACGATGCCGACGGATAGATGTTTTTTTATTTATAAAAGCTTATCACGAATACAATGCATAAAAAAATAATGAAATAATCAATTAAACAAAATTAAAATATTCGACTCACGCCGATTTTGCCTCAACATACGTGGCAAATGGACCCCAATTGTAAAACAGGGTGGGATTAGCAGTAAAATACGAAAATTAGTAGTATAAATGATGATGGCGTAATTGGTGGAAAGTTGCGTAATGAAAGTAGTAGGATGACATAAGCAGGGGCGCATGTTAGCATGGCCGGCGGGTTTTGGACTTATGAGGTCGGCTGTCAGTTTGGACACTCAGAGACGCCACCCTGTCCTCTCAGTGGTCCCTGCCTCCACCATTCGCCACGTGTACTGCGCTTTTTATCACGTCTACGTGGGATCACACACGTCCCAGAGCGTGGGAATCCAGCAGCCTCTCCGCGCTTTTGACTTCGACCACCCAACATGCTCAACTTTTAACTCCCGCAAGCCGGCGGTATTATTACGTACTATTCAAGTGCATTCCTTATGCTATTCGCGCCCTACCTGCGCGTGATGCCACGGGTATGTGCGAAAATTGTATTTTCTTCGGGTTAGTTGTTAAAATAAAGGTTATTTGACTCTAAGTTATTGAATTTTCACCCAATTCTAATTCTACATGTTAATTTTAAAATCTATGTTATAATTCAAGAATTTTGATTTATTTTAATTTAACATATAAGTGTGATTTCGATCAAGATAAATATTGATATGGAACGCTAAAAAATTGAGTTGACGAAATCTTTCAATGATTAAAACGACATCTTTCACTAACCAAAATGACATCGTTTAGGACTGAACCACCTGTTCTACGCCATATCTATGCTATGTTCTATGTCCTAATTTGAAGAGCAATGCTAATTCTCAATTTATTTTACAATTAAATACATCAAATTTCAGTCATAAATGATGTCGTTTTGGTTAATAAAAACGATGTCGATTCAATCATCGGACGATTTTGTCAACTCTGATTTTTCAACATTCCATGTTAGTATTAGTTTTGGTCAGAATCACACTCGTGTGCAAAATCGAACAAATTAAAAGTTCACTAATTATCTGCATATTTTAAAGTTGGTATGCAAAATCAAAATTTAATAAAAGTTAATAATTTACAAATAAATATGCCTTAAAATAAACACGACTTTTGATTTAATTTTGATCTTGATACTTTTTATTAATGGTACAATAATAACATCATTTTTTTTTATTTGTAACAACATAGATCTTGCATTTTAACGACATCATCTCGCATATTCATGTGATATCGTTTCATATTTGATATGTGATGAACATCATAATTTATATACTATATTGAAAATCAAAATCATATAATAAATTCACAATTAGTGAGCTTGTTAGCAATTAACCCTTTAGTCTTTGGCAAAAAAAATTATGTGATATTCGAGTAAAATACTTCTTTTGAGTTGCTTATACTTATCACCTCGTATACTAATTTGGTACTAAAAGGTTAGTAGTATTGGATAGTGGTTTTTCTTTTTTGTAATATAATTAATTTAAAGTGCTTTCATTGTATAGTAGAAACCATTCAATTACTAATTGCTTTCCAACAATTCCTTCAACCATGTTGGTTTTTGTGTTCTAAATTGATTTAAGGCCTTTTCTATTCAAGACTTTTCTTATACAGAATCGCACTTTATAAATTTATTGATACTCATAATCTTTTTGAAAATTGTAAAAAAGGTTGTTGGTGATAGTTATGGGACATGATCAAATCCTCGTCTTGTACTTAAGTATTATGACTTCATTTGTACATACAATTGAAATTTAATTCATTGTTTTCGTAGCGTTCACATAATAATAATAATAATAATAATAATAATAATAATAATAATAATAATATATTCTAAAAATAACTAAATAAAATTCTATTTATATAGAAAATTACTCAGCCTCCAAGTCTCATGTCGGTAATTCCATATAATAACCGCATTAACATCAATATTAACTTCAATTTTATTAATTCCAATCTCAAATTATAAGACCAAATAATTCCCAAGCCGAAAGGTACAAGTCATTTGTAAAGTTCCATTTAAGGTAACATTTAATTGTTCAATTTTGAGAAAAAAAAATGGAAAATAAAAAGGACTATAAAACATTGAGTGGGACGCGACAGAGACTGAGACCACGTGCCCACGCGCTGCGACAGTTGGTATCTGCGCGTCACATCACGATTGTATTACAATCCAAAACAGGTAATAAATGTCTAAGCAGATCTCCGCCGTTGGAGAAGCGTCTGACGGCCATAAATGAAGGAGGGGCGAATGGGAGGCAACTCGTGATGTGGGCGTCGAATCGAAAGCGCAATTTCGGAGGTGGTGAGAGTCGTGTGAGTGATGATTACGACTTTCTCTGTTTTACGGATTGGAATTCACATATACCGCACTGCACACTTTAAGAAAATAAGAAAACAAGACTTGAGTCGCTATCTTTTTTTTTTTTGTATCACGAAGCCGCACCGCCACCTCCAGAGACGACGTTGAAGAAATCTCACGTTCACGCGATAATACCGCAAAACACACATGACAGTGAAACCATACTTGGAAACTAGATGTGATGCGCCAAACACATAGAGGCGTTTGGTGGTGTTCAAACCTGTGACATCTCGGCCACATAAACCCACCTTAACCATTGGGCTGTCCCTATGAGATCACATTCTTAGGTGGGAAAAATAGTTTTTCAGTATCTCAAAATAACAAGCATAAAATACATATAGTAAAGATTATGATATATGTATAGGATGTATTCAATATATTTCAATGCATCCTATCGATGTATTAGAAATGATACATTGATATAATATCAAGAGGACTGAAACTTCGTTGATAGCATGAGGTGTGAATTCACATGTCCAACTAATTTTGATCGACTTTATTTATTGCATGAAACAATTTGCAACATGGGTCAAACTAGCTTATTGATGCTTTCCATAAATTTCTACTTGAATACATTTCTTGTTTATCGAAAAAATTAATGCTCGAAATAAAATAATGACTCTTTAGGAGATTATATACATTTCCTTAAAGTAGTTAGGGTTCAAAATTTATTTTCAAGAATTTACTTTATTCCAAATTTTAAAATTCTGTGATTTCAAACTGTGATAAAATAATTTTTTCAATAAAATATTAAAACTATGCCAAAGTTAAAAAGCAAATTAAAATGGATCATAACAACTGTAAAAAATGCAGTAAAACCAGTCAACTTAACTTTGTTATAAGAAAATGTGTTATTACAGATGAGCAAATGTATTATGTGAATTTACCATATCGACAAACACAATATACACACAAATAACAAACATAGTATGCCAAACAAAATTAATTTATCCTTATTAGATGGACTAAACTAGGATGTATTGTTCATATCCCACATATTCCTGTTTTACAAGGTTAGAGTTAGGTTCATAGAGTTAGATTCAAATAAGAACTACTTTTATCATAAAAAAACTAAAACCAAATGAATTTATTATAAAAGTTGATGAATCCGTTGAGAAAGTTACTGTATTCAAAAATTCGAAATTTTTCACCCGGGTTCGAATCCAATGAGTGCGAAAATTTTAGTTTTTTGGATTCAGTAACTTTCTCAACGGATTCATCAATTTTCACAATAAATTCATCATTTTTTGATTATCCCGTTCTTACAATAAAAATAGTTATCACGTTAACCTTAATATATATATATATATATATATATATATATATATAAACTATTTCCCTTCTATTTTTGTTTGTCCAATCACATAAATTTCAATTTCCTCGTCAAGTTTGAGAGAGACTATGAAAAGGTCTTTTATATTCGGACACATATCTCAATTAAGATAAATAGATGACACCTTTAACGTTTGTGGGCATATTCTCTTTTCAAAATCTTTTTTACACTTTTGATGTGATTCAATATTTTGTCGCATCTAAAACTGAAAATGTAAGATAACTAACTATTCAGTGTATCGCATTAATTTAAAGTTGAGTCTAAATAAACCCACAATCAAATATCTAATCTTTGTGGCCTATATAGAAGATATTAACTAAAACTTATTTTTCTATTTATATATGTAAATGCATTTTATGTATAATTTTATTGCACTAAAAATATTGTTGAACTATGTTATCTTTTATCATAATTTTACAATTAGTATGTTAGATTTATACATAAAATTTACAGAAAATATAGGGTTTCATTATAACTCAACTCTCTGTATATATATACTTTGCTTGATCGCTAGTTTAATGTCTAGTTATTAAAAAAGAAAATCGTTGCGTGTTGTTTTCAGGTTTAATAAATACACAAATAGGCCATTTTTATTTTGTTAGAATCACGATTAAGAAACTATATTTAATATATACATAGAAGCATATATATTTCTTGCAATATACCTTGATTAATTCTTTCAAGAAGATTTGACAGTTTTAAAGACTAATATTTTTCAGAGAATTAAATAACATTAAGGAGGGGTATCGAAGGGAAGGAAAAAGCTCCTTCGATCAGAAGAAAATTACCATAAATTTTTATAGTCGAACAAAAAATTACTTGAGGTGATAAAATAGAAAAATACCAATAGGACGAAACGATTAGATAAAAATATATAGAAAAGTTAAAGCGATGACAAATTTTTAAATAAATAAAAACATTAGGTTATTGTCATCCCTTACATATTGCAGATTTGCAGTCACAATTGGGCATATTCTTTGTTTTTATCTTTTTACCTTTTCTTAGGGGTTAGCTTTTTAGTTTGGAATTTTAAGTTAAAAATTGCAAATGTAATCGGTTATTTTATTTTTAGGGTTCTTCGTAATTACTTTTAGTTATAGTTAAAAAGTATTCATTACTTTTGACTACTTTCTTATTAGGATTTAATTACAATTGTTTTTAGTTCATAGCTCGTTTTTAACAAATGCAATTGGGGGTCGATTGTTTTTCAGATTCTGCAGTTATTTTTAGTTTTTTTTTTTTTTGCTTTAGTTAATATACGGGGCAGATAAACACTATAAGAATGTAATTATTTTTAAAATTTACTTTTGACCTAACGAAATGTAAATTGGAGTAGCTAAAGAAACACTTATCAAAATGGACATACTCTAATCAGGTCGACTTTACGTGCAGACTTTTCATATGTGACATGCATATACATCATATTGGGGATAAAAAAACCTATATGTATCATGCATATCTCCCATACATGAGGGTTCAAAACATATATATATATATATATATATATATATGTGTGTGTGTGTGTGTGTGTGTGTGTGTGGGTTGGATCCATTGAGAATTTATCTTTTTTGAGAACTTGAGAACTATACACAGACGTATAAACACTACAAAAAAAGTGTCCAATAGTGACATATTTTTAGTTACATCAAGAGAAGTGTCACTAAATTTATGACATTTTTAGGTGTAGCAAAATTTAGTTACATCAACACATGTATCAATAAACTTTTGTTACACATAAAAATGTATATAAATTTTGTTACACTTGGAAATGTAGTAAACTTTGTCACATCTATCTATGTAATTAAACCTTGCTACATCTAAATATGTCATGAAAATTTGTGATTTTTTTGTTGTGTTCTTTGGAATTTCTTTGTTTGAGGCTGTGTTGCCGGAATTTGTGATTCATTGTAACGAACGATCTCATGAATAAAAAGCTGATAACTTCAAAATCTTGTGGATTAATTTGATGTATCCAAAGCTCATCTATAAACAGTGATAGGGTTAGTAATTGCTAGCTAGAATTTAAATTTAAAATGGGCTCAAGTTGCAAATATTAGTTGAGCCGAATAGTCCATATATAAAAATGGGTCCCGTTAAATAATTGGATGATTGGAAAAATATAAGTAAACGGGCCCATTAAGCCCAATATCCGATGATACCCAAACCCGCATGCTCTTTCGAGTACCCCGAATACCATCCCATTTTGAGTTTTCATTAATCTCCCCCATTTTCTTGCTTGACAAGACGAAAAAAGTTCAGTTGCAGAAATATTTAAGTGATATTCACTCCGAATTTATAAAATTTCCAAATTAATTTAGGTCTAGCCAGCTCTCGCTCTTCTTCATTGGTGAGTTAAGGTTTGCCGGATTTCGATCCGTTTAATCTTTTCTTCTGCCCAAATCTCGAAGATTGGTTATTGTAAGAACGCAATTCTGCTTGATTCATCGAAACTTAGCTATTGATTTTATCTGCGCGCAGGAACTTTTGAGGTCCTGGTTTTACGAGATCGAAAATGTTCCTCACAAGGTGATGATGATGAGATGTTCAGGGTTTCTCTAAGGTTTTGAGCTAATTTATTGTAATAACGATGCGAGATTTTGCTAGTTTTATGTTTCTTTGAGTTTGTCACGCTTGTTTTATGTAACATATTTTAAATTGTCACAATGATATAATTGAGTATTTTTGTCGAAAACAATTGATTCTATGCTTCTCGCCTATTACAATCGGTTGATTATTTGCTCTTTTAATTCTTTGAGTAGATGTTAATGTTATTTGCTCTTTTAATTCTTTGAAAGTTAGGAAAAGGTGACAAATTGGTATGGATGGCAATATAGATTGCAAAAGATGGAAATGAAATTTAAGGAAATGTTGTGGATGATTGTGGTTGTAATTGAACAGCTTTATTCAAAGCTTGAAGCTTTAGCGAGCTTTGATCAAACATTGTTCTAGAGAAAATTCAGGTATTAATTATCGTTCTTTACAAATTTGATAGCCTCCATTTTTGCATTGTATGTAAATATAAGTCTGCATAAATCTACAAACTAAAGATTCAAATCAAATCCAAGCAATATATATAATTCAGTACAGCTGATTGATTTGCTTATCAGTCCCATAACTATGAAGAATGCCATTCTTTCATGCTTCTCTACATATTCCAACACTAACAATGGTACCAACTCATGAATTTTTGGCATTTATTTTTATTTCCCCTTTTAGATTTTCTTGTAATGATAATAGTTTTCAGGCTGCAATGAGGTATTCGCAGAAACTCCCTCACCAATAAACAGCAACTTGTAAGTTTGAGTTATTGGATCAAACTCTTTCACGGGTCCCTTCCCTCGCCCATATTTCATGCATTTATATATTCGAATAAAGCCCAAAACAAAATCTTCATTGGTCAATATTCCTCATAATCAGACAACTCTTGTGCCCTTTCCTAAATTAATTTCGACAGGTTTCCCAATGATAATAGCTTGTGCTCTTATGGAGACTTTTCCAGCGATCATGCTCACTTTGATCTACAAAATACCGTGGATAGCATTCTTGTCACAGGTTTGATTATAACATTTATTTTGAATCATTATATTTTACTAAGCTTTTTCTGACAATCATAGTCTAAATTCAACAATCTTGTGACTTTACACATTGAATTATAGAATCAACATCAACTTCTCAGCTGAACTACATGCCTGTACAAGAAGACATCTTTTACCAACCATGGAATACCACTTTTCTTCAGCAAAGTGATAATGTAAGGAGTGAATCACTTCTATACTGTATTCTCGATGACGATACCATATATAGTAATAAATCAAATTTCATGCACCTAGTAAAAAGTAGGGACTGACAATTAGCACGAAAAATGGTTGAGATTTCTGTGGTTTTCTAGGAAGTTCGGCTCATTCAAGATGCAAGAAAGCGACCAGCTGAGGCTTCTGATGCTGCTACTTGCAGTTTCATAAACTCGGGAACTAATGAGACGGAGAGGGAGAAGAAAAGACCAATGCGCTTAAAAGGAAAGTTGCCAAAGATGCACAAAGAGAAGGTGCAATTTCTTTCTGCATCCTCTCTTTATGCTAATGAAGAAATACTATTCATACTTATATGAGGATGGTGCATCAGAAAGGTGAGATTTCTCAGCACACTACTTGATTTCATGTTTGCAGGAGCCTACATCGAGGAGGAGAAGCCAAAAGTTAACGGACAAAATCACAACTCTTCAAAAGCTAGTTTCTCCTTACGGCAAGGTAGCAATCGAAAAACGACTTATAATTTGCAATCATGGACGGTGAAGCTATATTTGCTCCTATTCAAATTATACTCCAAATGTTTTATCTATGTTTGCAAAGTAAAGTGAGTTTCAATTCTTTTGCAGACAGACGACTTCAGTCTTCTCAAGCTTCGTTTCAATCCAAGCACTTCAGGCCGATTAAGGTGTTTTAACTTTCCTTACATTGGCTTGTCCTAAACCATTTTCAACATCTCTTAAGATTTTCCTTCTCAAAGAAGATGAAAGTTATTGTTGAAGCCTCGGACAACCTTTGCATAGTATTTCACACGTTTGCAAAATACTTTGCAGGACATGTTTCACATTATATCAAGAAAGCAAACGACGAACATGGTAAATATTTCGTTGGTGAAAGAGAAAAATATAACCAGTAATCTATGTGGTCCTAATTTGACTATGATTTCACATTGCAGATAGGAGAGCAACCGACGAACATGTTTCACTATGATGACGTCGATTGCAAACAATCCATCTATCACTCGATTTGAAGAAGGTAGGCATGTTATATTACAAGCATTTCTTCTTTCTTAGAGTAGTTAAGTTCCTCATCTAGTTGCTGAAAATCCTCACCTTTAGATTATGCTTAACTTGAACTGAAACTAGTATAACATATGAGCCTCTTATTTTTATTTTCATGTTTTAGTCTCGGTTTATAATCATTATTATCTCCAACTTAGCAAATAGAGCTCCATGAGTTGCAAAATGAAACAATCTTGCCACTTAGATAGAGTTTTGATTCATGATATGTTGATCAATTTGTTTGTTATTTAAATTAATTATGCATACTTGCTAGTAGATTGTTGTATTTATCATGATATGTAGTAGTACAAATGCTACAAATTATACACTTTCTTTGCTTTTAGCTAGTTAATAAATGCTACAAATTATACACTCATGACTGATATCTTTGAATATTTATGTTGTTTTTATAGGAGACGAATGTGCAAATAGCAAAGCTTTCCAAATTGAAGAATAGAATCATGGCATTGAAGTAGAGTACAAAATCAGGTAAAAAGTATAATTTTGAAAGAGTTTATGTTGAACTATGTGATACTTTTTATTCTTCTCACTCTGTTTTTTTATGTTTTTGTGCCTATATGAAAAAAAATAACAGTCATGAGTAAGTGTTATATCTTGATCTTCTTATACATTATTCAAGTACCCTTAAATGCTCGGTTTCATGTATTTCAGAGCTCATTAATTTGGAGTTGAAAAGCATATCTATTCTCCTATAATTTTTTTGGGTTTTCTAATTTCAAGTAACATTTCATTCTCAAGTATTGAATAACATTTTTTTTAGAATAAGTTTATTTTGTTTATCAATATTGAATATTTATGTTGTTTTCTAGGAGACGAAGGTGCAAATCTGAGCTTCTCGAATCAAGAAAGGATCATAGTATTGAAATATAGTATAGAATCGCACAAAAGTACAATTTTGAAAGACATCATTGTTTGTTGGGCCTAGAGAAGATTTTCTTTGTTATGAATTTTCTTTTGTTATGTTTTTTTGTAATACTTTAATAACTTGCATTAACTTCTACTCATTTCTTGTTGGAACAACAAATATTAAATATAATTGTTATTGTAGTGGAGTTTAATAAAATTGATACTTTAGTTTCTCCGTATTATTGTTTCTAGTTGAGTTTTGGTTGAAATCGATTACTCTCTTCAAAAATTGACCGAGCAAATTTACACTTAAAAATTGTTCTTGTTTTACATGTCAAAAAATAGTTACATTTTGATATGTTACAAAATATAGTTACACTTTCACATGCCATAAAAATAGCTATATCTTCATATGTCATAAAAATAGCTACACTTTCATATGTAACAAAAATAGCTACACTTTAAATGTCACTAAATTTTGTGACATACTTTTTATTTGTGACATGCATAATAGTTACTCATTTATAAGATGTCACAAATTTATTTAATGACATCTATAAGTGTCATAATTCTTCAAAAATTATGTCACTATTAGAACATTTTTTTGTAGTGAAAATTGATGAATAAAATCTATAAAGTTGTGTACAACGAAAATATTCTAAAATTGTTGCACAACAAAATAATTTTAGAAATTTTTCGTTATCTACAATAAAATCAATAAAGGAGGACCTTATAATAAAATAGAAGTAGCTAGTTTTCCCTGATTTTTTATTATTTTATTGAAAATCTACTATTGTACTCTACACTTTTAGTGTAGTCCATATTCATTGGCAAAATGATCAGTTGATTAACACTTAAATGATGAAATTTCCTATAAAAAAAGCTAAAGGTGTTGATAAGATCAAAGATTGATATTTTCTCGAATGATATGATGATTCCTTAACGCACGAAAAATATGATACATTGCATCTGCGAAGCTTCCCGGCGATGATAATAAAAATAGAATTAACAAAAAAGTAAAAAGCGGTTTTTTCAGTTTATTTTATTTTATATTAGGTATGATTAGGGTTTAAGAAGTCGGTTTAGATTTGGTTTTCATAATGAGTACACTTCTTATCATATTTTAAATAATACATAGTCCTTTTTCTTTTCTCATGCGTACATGACTCATCACAATCGGTTTTATTCGTTACAAAGAATTACTTTTAACAAGGGATAACATATTATATCTCAATATTTGAACGTTTTTCACTCAGTGTTCCAATAATAGCATATTATTATTAAAAATGTTCCAATATTAGCATATTATTATTAAAATCTCTGTCGTTTCATAGTTTTTTCACTTCATGTCCTCCTGTGAGTTTCTGGCAACAATATGTATTTATATGACTCGTCGGAGAGTCCACGTCTGCAATTCATATAGATAATTAAAAAAATAAAAGAATAATTACAGCTTGGTGATGGTCGTTCAATCGAAGAGAAAGGAAGAACTAGGCGATGCGGTCGTCACCATCGTCTTCCTAACTTCCTTTCGGTGAATAGCAGTAGAAGCTAGGTTGCCGCTGTTAGTTGTAGCTCCTTCATTAATTCTCCCTCCATTTTCTGATCGAACAACAAGCAGATTAATATTTTGTATGAAGTCTCTACAAACCTTTTTTTTTCTTATGAAATCGTCTTGTATGAATTGATGTGTAAAAATTTCCATAATAAATTGAATAGCATGAAAATTAATTTTAAAAATCTTAAATACAAAATTAAGACAAATCCGGTCCCCACCAAATTTAGGTCAAATACATTCATTTGTATTATAATATAATAGTTCATACATGCAATGCTATACAACTAACTACACTGAATGCATCATATGATTATACTCAAAGCTCACATCATCACTTGACACCAAGGATTTAGAAAAATGATAAAATAATCAAGAAAATTATTTATAGTTTCCAGCCAATCAAAGTGGCCCATGTCCATTTGAAGCACTAATACTAAAAATATGTATATATAAAAAGTCCAACGGTGAAGGTGGATTCATGTGGCCGAGAGGTCACAGGATCGAACCCCACCAAACGCTTCTATGGATTTGAGCCTGTCACATCTAGTTTTTTAAGTGTAGTTTATTTGTCCTGTGTGATTTGCAGGCTATTACACAGGAACATGAGATTTATCCAGTACGCATCTAAGATAGCGGCTACGGATTTCCCGTTATATATATAAAAAAAATCCAATAGATGCATGTATATTGTATACTATGGGGTCCAATATCCTTTGAAAAACGTGGGGGATTTAATCGAGGCAAGAGGAAAAAGGCATGGCAACTCAATACCTTTTTCAAGAATTATAGGAAAGAATTAATGCTTCAAATCAATACTTTTATTTTTGTCTCAACATCTCAACGACCCACAAGGAAGAGTACCTTTTTAAGGAAAAATATAAATTTATGCATTAAATATTAAGTTAGCTCCCCATATTCCCCTCAATTATGACTTAAAGTTAAGTCTATAGACTTTCCTTGCGAAAGAAAAATGGTTCTAAGTTATGGGATTTAATTGTGTATTTATTTTAAACGACTTGTTTATGCAGCTAGTGCCCTTTATTCGGGACCCTTTTTCCTCCTTCCAAGTTCCTTCAATAGGAATTCTTTTACACTTCGTATTTGGTGTAAAATAATAAAAACAAACAAAAGGAAATGATTTTATACTTGACATATATACATATATATAGCGGATGGTTGACATAAAAATCATTATTATCGTGAGAGTCAAAAAATAATAAATTCGTTTGGAAAATTGACGAATCCCTCGAAAGGTTACTGAATCCAAAAATAAAATTTTCGCCCTCATAGGATTCGAATCCGGGTGAAAAAATTTGAATTTTGGATTCAATAATTTTCTAGTGAATTCATTTGGTTCTTAATTTTTAGAATAAAAATGATTCTCATTTGAACCTAAAATATATATATATATATATATATATATATATATATATACATAGAGAGAGCGAGAGAGCGAGTTTATCAAATGAGAATTACATCTTTTTTAGAACTCTATGAACTATGCATAAGACATATAAAGATGATACACAAAACAAGATAAAGTTGTGCAAACGAAAATTTTTGAATAAAGGGCACTAGTTCTAAAAAAGGATTTTATTCATCAACTTTAGACGTCTGTGCATGTTCTCAAATTATCAAAAAGAGACGAGTTCTCACTGGATCCAATTCATATATACATATAAAGATAAAAATGATTATAATTTGAACCTAATTATATAGAGTGAGGTTCAAATAAGGATCATTTTAGATATGATAACTAAGAACTATGAAAATTAATGCACCACTGGGAAAGTTACTAAATCCAAAAAATTAGAAAATTTCACCCATGTTCGAATCATGATGGACAAAAATTTTATTTTTTTGGATTCAATAGCTTTCTCAACGGATTCATCAATTTTTACAGCGAATTCATCATTTTTTGGTTTTCACGATGAAAATGATTATCACGTTAACATTCCTATATATATATATATAACTATCTTTTAGATAAAAATTAAGAACCAATAGCCCCTGTTAGAATATAAATCTTGTTTTCCTCACGTGGGAATGTTTTCATTTAATCTTGAATATTGTAGTTTAGCGGTATTTCTTTATAAGAGCGAGATTAAAATATAAATCTCATTCTCCCTATCCTAAGTTATAAAAAAAAGCTTTAATTTATTATCCATATTAAGAAAATGTGTTTAAACAACTAAAATGCACACACAAATATGGGAAATTCTACAGAACATGTAAGGGTACTACATCCCATCTCACATGATAATATTTTATTAATTTAATTTATATTAATAAAATATTATCATGTGAGAAAGAATGTAGTACATTTACATGTTCCATTATTTTCTCATTTTGGGAAAGGCAAAAACCGGATAAGTGAGGGAGTAGGGAAGACTTTATTATGATTTGATAATATTAGTTACGAGATGATAACCATTCCAAAAAGATATACAGCGTACCATTTTCTTATCCGCCTAACTTTTAAGTGGGATTCCATCAACCAAAAATAAAATAAATAAATAAGTAGGAGTATAAATTGGACTGCAAGCTGGGCCTAACAATTTCTTAGATAGGGATCAGGGAATTTTGCAATGCAAACGATTTCATTAAATTCAATTAGCCCACATAAGCCCATGGATGCGTTTGAAGTCCCTACATTTACAGCAATTTAGGCTTTTTCTGCCCAACTTAAAGTTCTTGGAAATTATTTCTCAAGAATAATCATGCAATTACGATTGGAAACAGCGTCGAACTTTAGTGTTAATTATTCAATAACTCAATTAAATTATAAATTTGAGTTCAACAATTGTATATGCTGTTATAGGTTTCCTGCATCTAGAATTGAAACCAATCAAGTTTGCAGCTTGAAATCTTTTACCAAGTGATAGGGTAGCGATTAAATAGAAACTACTAATTTCCTTTGGTGAACTAGGACTCGATCTGATAATATTTGTATAATCCATGATATCGTGAATAGGATATTATTTTATATATAAATAAGTATTATTATAAATTAAATATTATTGTATTTGTAAATTAACAAAAATTCACAATAACAACATTACATCACAATAATAATCTAAATCAACAATAACAACATAATAATTGTTTAGGGTTTCTACAATCATTAAAAATAATTCATCACACCATTAATTCATAAAAAATATTACAATCTAGCGACGATGGCGAGGGAGACCGCGAGATGTGCGACTCGGCGGCAACTGAGTTGTTCGGCAGTGAGGGGGCGGCACCGTGTGGTGATGTGGTTGCTAGAAATATAAGGATTGAGGAGGAATGAAAATAAGTGTTTGAGATTGTGTGAGTTCGTAGGTGAATGTTTGGAAGATGGAAATTATATATATATATAGGGAAGGGTTAACGTGATAACCATTTTTATTGTGAGAACGTGAGAACTGAATATGCTATGAAAGTAAATGAATACGTTGCGAAAGTTAATGAATAAAAAAAAATAGAATTTTCGCCTTTCATGGGATTCGAACCCTGGTGAAAATTTCGAATTTTTGGATTCATTAACTTTCGCAGATTATTCATTAACTTTCATAGTTTATTCATTTTGTTTTCGTAGTTCTTAGTTCTCACGTTAAAATTGGTTTTATTTGAATCTCACTATATATATATATATATATATATATATATATATATATAGAGGGTTAACGTGAGAACTATTTTTATTGTAAGAACGTAAGAATAAAAAATGATGAATTCACGGTGAAAGTTGATGAATCATTGAAGGTTCTTGAATCCAAAAATAGAATTTTCGCCCCTCATGGGATTCGAACCCGGGTGAAAAATTCTGAATTTTTGAATTCAGTAACTTTCTCAATGGATTCATCAACTTTCATAATGAATTCATTTGGTTCTTAGTTTTTAGGATAAAAATGGTTATTATTTGAACCAAATTCTCTCTCTTTTTTTTTTTTTTTTTATATCATGGGGAACCCGCAATGCTACCTTAGGTGCAAGACTTGGGTAAACCCCACGGTCCTGTGCAATAGCTTGCAAACCAAGTGTAAAATGGAAATAAGTGTAGGAAATAGGAATAGATAAGTAAGTCTAGCATATCTTTCATATTTGTGTAGATAATCGAGAATATATGTTGCACATATTAGTTTAGCACATATTTCATCTTTCGTAGCACATATGCTAAATATATTAGTTTAGCATCTTTCATTCTGAAGACAGAAGGGTTCTAGTGTTGCACATTAATCCGCATAGCACACACAACAAAAGCGTAGACACCGAAATTAAATCTCGACCATTGATCCAGTGAATCAAGCACAAATTATTCATATTTCCTACCAAATTATTCATTCTTACCGATCCATCTCACATATATATATATATATATATATATATATATATATATATAGGAAATGGTCCGGTAGGAAAAGATAATTTGATAGGAAATAAGAATGAATCTGAACCTTTGATTTGCTATATCAATGGTTGAGATTTAATTTCTGTGTCTTCTGCTTTGTATTTCGTGTGCTACACGGGTTAATGTACGAGATTAGAACCCTTCCTGTGCTACAATCGTAATTAAAGATGTGTTAAACTAATATATTTAGCATATGTATGAATGGATGAAATATGTGCTAAACTAACTCGTAATATAGTAATTCGATTGTCTACATAAATATAAAAGATGTGATACTATTCCTATTTTCGTACATTAAAGAGTTTTATCACCATAAACAACCCATATATATATATATATATATAGTCGTGAGAATATTTTTTACTTATTTAGGGTGTGTTTTCTTTTGTGAAAAATAAATATTTTCACTATTTTACACCATTTTTACATGTTTTGTAGAGTAGGTAATTTTTTCGATCATAATGAAAAAATTTACAGGGCAAATCTTTTTCACCATTTTCGCTTCAACTGTAGATGATTATCATTAGGGGGGAGGTTGGTATGATGAAATTATCATGAGATGATTGATCTGATAAGCCATATATTTCATTCTCTATAGAACATGAGATAGAAAAGGTAGAAACTACTAAATTGATAAAAATCATCCTTTATCATCCCCACCCTTTTTATAATAAATTTATAATCAAAGAAGACGCACCCTCAAGGACATTTAAAACAAATATTTAAAAATATCTAGGGACAATATATGGACGTGTTCGAATTTCACCATACAAAAAAATAAAATAGAAAAGAAATTGCGGTCCTCTAGGGACAGCCCAATAATTAAGGTGGATTCCTGTGGTCGAGAGATCACAGGTTCGAACTCCACCAAACGTCTCTATAGGTTTGAGCCTATCACACTTGGTTTTTCAAGTGTGATTTACCTGTCCTATGTGGTTTGCGGTATTATCGCGAGGCGAACGGGTTTATCCAGTTCGCACCTAAGATAGCGACTGTGAGTTCCCTATGATACAAAAAAAAATAAAAAATATTGCGATTAGTTTGCCGAAAGTTCTAAGGAAATTATTCATTTATTTCCATTTACCATTTTTTTTTAGGTACAAAATCTCCGACAAAGACATCACCTAAGGCCAAAAATGGAACATCATTGAAAAAAACACATTAATTTCGCCACTTTAACTGGTCCAAATTTAAATCATGAAATGGCAAAAGAAAGTAAATAAAAAAAAGATCAATTCAATTTTCAATCAATTAAAGTCACAACAACTTAGAGCATCTCCAAAGGTTTGTACTAATTTAGTGTTCACTCCACACTAAATTAGTGTAAAATATAGAGTTTTTTCATATTCATCTCCAATAATCAACTTTATATTTCACTCTATAATAGAATATTCTATTTTTATGCTTTCTATTTTAATAAATTTCAAACTAATAATTATATATCATGCATATTTATATTTAATATATATATTTAATCAATTTCATAATTAAATATACAAAATGTATTAATTATCTTTTCATAATTAAATTTAATTATTAAATAAAGTGCTATATTTAAAGTTTGCACAACAATTAATTTATTTCAACAACAATAAAACTAGCATTACATAATACATGACAAAACATAAATTAGAATTTCTTGTATGCTACTTTAATTTTATTGCATGTGTGTTTGTGATTTTATGCTTACTTTTATTAAGTTGTAATTTTATTTTTATTATTATGATGTAATTTTATTTTATTATATTTTAGAATTTTATATAATGTCTTTTATAAATTTTATGATTGCTAAATTATAATAATAACTATATAATAAACAAACATAATACAAATAATTAAATAAAAATAAATAAGTAAAGAATATGAAAAAGTGATTTAGAGTGGTGAATAGTGTCACTCTATATTTGGTGTGACACTATTCACATTCACTAATTTAGTGCAAGATATAGAGTATTGTTGGAGAAGGTTTTTACACTAAATTAGTGTATAGAGTAGGAAATAGAGTGCCTTTGGAGATGGCCTTAGATGCAAATACTTTTAGCACTGGTACAACTATTGGCATCATATCATTATAGATATTCAATATTTTTATACATAAAATAACGTAATTATTGCGCCATCGAAATTTAAATAAACTAATTTGTTTATCTCCACAGACTTATAACCTTGACTTTGAATATTGTGTAGACCATCCACTAACAAATAGAGTAAGTTAAACCACTCCAATTTGTTGATTTACTGTGAAGATTGCGTAATTTTCACCTAATTGTTTGTGTGAGTCTGTGCGTTTGACTAGCAGCTGCAGCACGTGACAGCAGCAGCGTAGCAGCTGTGGGTCGTAATAAAATAAAATATAAAATAAATAGGCCAATAATATACCACAATATTTTACTACCAATTGAAAATACGTAGGTCAATTTTATGTAGCATGTAGACTCATTAATAAGAAAATATACACAACTCCCAACTATTGGATCCTATATGCAAGTTGTGCATATAGAGGATCCAATAATTACCACACTGTTTCACAAATCGAATCAAATCATACCAATTACCGAATTAGAAAAATAAATATTGATCGCTAGATTCTTTTTGAAACCCCCCAAAGTGCTGACAATCCAATATTTGCATGCCTCCATTTAACGACACTTAATTAAAGTTAAAGGAAGGGTCCTAATTGTCCACTAGGGACAGTTCAATGGTTAATGAGGGTTCATGTGGTCGAGATGTCACATGTTCGAACCCCATCAAACGCCTTTATGAGTTTGAACCTGTCACACGTGATTTTCCAAGTGTGATTTATATATCCTATGTGGTTTGTAGGCTATTGCTCAAGAACGTGGGGTTTACCTAATGCTCACCTAAGATAGCGGCTACGGATTCTCCATTATAACAAAAAGAAAAAGAAAAAGGAAGGGTCCTAATTACAGAAAAATATTAAGTTAGGATTCTTGCTTTGTAGTTTGTAGCCTGTCAATGAGGAATCAAACATCAATCTGTAATGAGTCTAATGACTGGCAAAAAATTTGTACTATAATAATTGTCCCACTCTGTGGGGCTAAGATGATACTCGCTGTCATTATTGTAAATTAATTACAAATTAAGGCTAATAATGTCGCATTATCCGACCATGACTGTAAGTAAGTTTCTTTTAGCTGCTGCTCCCTCACACCTTCAGTCATTTCCAAAGTTTTATTTCCCCATTTCTCCAAATCTATTTCAACATCACAAAACCTATAAATTATAATAATATTCCGTATTTTAGTTCGAATCATATGCATGCTTTATATCGTATTTTTTAAAATAATAATAATTATTTATCCACTGTCATCAAATAATTACGTTTTTCAACCCTCTCTTTCCTATGTTATGCTATGTTGAAAATATCATGAAACAAAAACAAATATATTTATATGATATATATACATAGAAGATAAATCAAATGAGAACCACAAGTATTTTGAGAAATGAGAACTAATCATGAATATTTATTTGATGCGATCTAAAACATTTACGAAGTTTTTCCAGTTGATTGGCATTAACCCTAGATCCTTGCCCTTGAGAAATGAATTAATACTTTCGGTTCGAGCTCCATCATGGACTATTTACAACCAATTAATCTTTTATTTGTACCATATTATATCTAAAAAATTAAAGAATGATGCTAGTTAAGTAAATCCTTTTGTTTTGTAACAGATGGAGGGCTATTATGAAGGGATTTTATATGTTTTTTATGGTATTCAAGATTTGATAATCTTTATATTCCCATTGTTTATTTTTTTCTACTTCTTTTTTTGCGTTCTGCTCAAGTGGTTTGACATTATATAAATATTAATTAATTAAAACATATATGCACAAATTAAGTAGATATATATCAACATGCATAGTTCACTATGGAATAGTAACAACGATTGTCCATGCAGTGGCCATGTTGGGGTCTGGGGGGCCCAGAAGTTTTGAGTATTAGTAGTATATAGTTAGTAATCAAAAGACTTCATTGTAGTTTAGTTGGTTGGGTTGAATTTCACGTATTTGGAGACCTGGGTTCGAAACCCAGCGTGTTCTCCTTTTCATTTTTTCTTGTAATTTTGTTTGACTTCTCCTTTTCCTTTTACCTTTCCAGCGTTCTCCTTTTCCTTTTTCTTGTAATTTTGTTTGACTTCTCTTTTTCCTTTTACCTTTCCGCTCTCATTCTCTTCTCTTTTTCTTTTTTTTTTCCTTTTTCATTTTCGTCTTACCTCTTTTATTTTTCTTTTTCTGTAATTTAATTATATTCTCTTATCTCTCTATTTTGTGCTCTTTCTTTTCTTTTCTTTTTTCTATTATTTATATTATGTTGATAAAATAAAAAATGTATGCAAAAAATATAGTGGTTTATATGTGAACTAATACGATCAATCTAATTTCTATTTTTTTATGATAAATTATTCTAACAACAACCAACTAAAGGCATCTAAGTTATTTAAATTCTTATTTTAAGCATCTAAAAAATTTGTTGATGATAAAACAATCAAAATATAGATCAATTAAATATATGATGATTATTTTAGAAATATATGTTGAACCAAATTATTGAATGAACTTAATTTTGTACATTGAAAATAATGTGTTTGTTAATGCTACCAATGAAATTATTATGCACGATTTTATAAAATGAAGAATATAAGATAAACTTATGATGGTGATTGTGTTTAACTTTTATTTTTCTAACATTGTGATATAATTTAAACAATATTATTTACTTTTAATTTTATTTTTTTTAAAAATGGCCCCCCCAGTGTAAAATCTCTGGCTCCGTCACTGGTCCATGCATGCATAATACATGGAAACATCATGAACAATATTAAGACTTAAATACACATCACATATAATAATCATAACCATTTGTCTTATGATACCATTATAATCAATGCATAATTACTAAAGAGTTATGCATACAAATTACAATTTCATTAACTTTGCATAACATACCATATGCGAATTCAAAACACATCTCAAAATATATCATCCATTCACAGTTATACATAATCATTTGTCTTATAAAACCTTTCTAATTTTAAGCATAATTACTTACAGCACACGAACAACAAATGCCAAATTATAATTAAGGGATTGGTGTGCTTTTATTTAGGAAGTTATATTGTTGTTCATATCGATCGATGTTAATTGTATTTATAAATAATTTGATAACTATAGTGTGTTGTTTTGACATTTGTAAACAATTCGACAGTACTATTTGATAATAGTAATGCTATTTGATAACGGTAATGCTATTCGATAATATAGTTCGACGGTGTTATTTGATATTTTAAAACGATTCAATAATGTTATTTCGATAATAATATTTGATGCTTTTATATCCTCTATCTTCGCTATATTCCGCAAATAAGTAATAATCCTATATACATTGCAACAAATAAGTTTGCATAAGTTTTGTGTTGTTATACAAAAGAATTCATAATTTATTCATACATGTATAAGTAATTTAGTTTCAACTTTTTATAAAAAACAGACACATTATTATTTCAAGTATAGACATAAGTATTCGTTTGGCAGAGATTGAAAGTGTAAATATGAGAGAATATCACAATGAATGAGATAGAGAAAATTTAATCAATGAGCATGGTAAATTTTGGGAGAGGGGTGGTTGATATGGAGTAGGGTTGATTTTAAAATTACATAAATACCCCTGATATGTTTAAGTGTACACAATTAGTCAAACTTGGCTTTATGCGTAAATTAAATATAGACCATTAAATTAGATGAAATCAATGATAAGTTTTTAGTTCTTATCTTAAAGATGATTCGCTTTATAACCGATTTATATATCAGTAAATCTTTGTGGCCACATTGTGGCTGGCCACACACCCTTTTTCCATATATTCTGAAAAATATTAAATTATTAAATTTAAATTTAAGTTTAAAATTTTCATTCGATAGGTGCAAAATTGTAATTCCATAAGATGATTTTAATGTAAAACTAATTTTTTTAATAGATCAAAAATTAAATAAATGAGTTTTTCATTTAATAAAATTGATTGTGGTACACAATGCCACGAATAAAGATCACTCTTTATATATATTAATTTTTTTTTAAAACAGATCACATAAAAAATCTATAAAAGGCTATAAAAATGCGCCATGTGCTGCAAATTCTTGGAAGTACTACAGCGATTATTAAATTAATATTTTGGGTTATATATATATATATTTATATAAAGAATTGAATAACATGGAGTGTAGCGGTTATTGTGTGGGCCATTTGCGTTGATAGTTGTGTCCAGTGCACGTGCAGGCCCACGCAGTCAATGTCGTCGTTTAGGTACAACCGTACAAGTCTTCATTTTCCTATCATATTCTATTAATATTTCGTATACTACTTTATTTTAATCTTTTTGATCATTTACTATTTTTCACAACGTTTGAGCCTTTAATAAATGCCTCATGATCATTTATGACGCACTCAAATTTTATTTGAACGAAAATAAATACTCTCAATGGTTTTTTATATCCGTCATATTTTACTACTTTTTATTTAATAAGTATCATAGTTAAAAATTTGAGAATAAATTAATGATATTTTTATTTTAATATTTTTGTAATTTAATAAGTAATGTATGTATGTATGTATGTATTTATTATGGTAACTAATAAGACTATAAAAATAATTTTATTTATTTTCTTGGTATATGTAATTTAATGGTTGAGGAAACTTATAAAAAATGGAAGGAATAAGTGTTAAAAATTCTATCTATATTCTTCTTTTTTAATCTCTATTATACATATCTAACTATCAAATAATCAAGGTTAGTTGAATTGATTCGAGGATGGTTAAATGCATTAAAATATATGAACTTTGGGGTAATTGTGTTTTTGAACATAAACTTTCAACTTTTTTTTCTAGAAAATACACAAACTTTTCAAGTTCTCTATTTTTCCACGATTTTCAATTCCTACCAAATTCTAATTGACGCGAGATCAAGTGAGCACCTAATTTTCAGCTCTACATCCACGATACTAAGTGAGACGATTTTGTTTTTAATTCTTTTAATCTTCAAATTTAATTAAATCTCAAAATTAATCTCCCCAAATTAAAGTCATGCATGCTAGAGACGAGGATTTTTTAAAAATAATTTTCTAACAAAATTCCAAATCCTCATTGAATATTAAAGTATTTGAATCACTCGATAATGAAACGTCCTTCTTGGGTTGGTGAAATCATGGAAAAAATGAAGAATTTTTATATTCAAGTACTTTTTTAAAATATTTATATTAAAAATGAAAATTATGTAAAAATTTGTGTATTTAAACCTATTTAACCATTTGAGAAACCACATAATTAACCCACAATGTAGTTTCAGACTCAAGTCAACGCTATCCATGATTATTTACCATAGTGAAAAAAAAGGCGAGAGGTAATTTCCATCGGCAAAAACTCGGCGATTTTCGTATGCCGTGAAGCGCGCCAAGTGTGTGGGGGCCAATTCGACAACTGTTCAAAACCAAGTGAGTTTTTGCCTTTCCCGATGCCAGCCAGGCTTCGTTGCCAAAATTCCAACTAATTAAATAAGATTATTCCACTAAATAGTAAATATACTATTCATGTTAGCATATGCCCCACAAATAAAATATCTCATTTCCCCTCATTTTATTTCAGAAAATAATGCTTTTATACGGAATTTTCCCACTTTCTTTTTAATATCTACGCAAAAGGGCAACTCTATATTCCATACTCCACATGGTCTAGTTGTCGACAACTTTTCTCTTGGACCAATTAGCAGTGTTGGAATTTTTGTATTACATGTAGTTCAAATGATAATAATCTAAGCAGATACATATTTTTTTAATAGAAAATTCAATACTAAATATATATTTGAGTACTTTGGTGGTTGTTATGAATGTTGAGTATAAATTTTTATCAAATGCAAGAATATATTGTTCAAAATAGAAGATGAAATTAGGTTTTAATTTAAATAATCATTTGTACTATTATTTTAGGTTTTATATCATAAAAGAAAGTATTATCCCAATATAAAATCAATTAAATTTCTTTCCAGACGTGAACAGTTGGTAAAATTTGTCATCTGCAAGTGCAAGCAACACAAGCTCCAAAAACAGGTCATTCTGAATAAACTATTCATTAAAATATTAATGCAAGCAAAAGATGTTAGCTTATCTGAAAAACAGTGATTTAATTCTACAAAGCTTAGTAAATCCAGCTGGAATAATCATCATGATAGTCTAAAGATGATGTATTAAGTCAAATACTAAATTTATTGCTTCAATGGCAGTTTAATCAAAAAGTGAAGCTATCTTTCCATTAACAATCTCAAGGTTACTTGTGCACTACAAAAATGAAAAACTGAGTAGCTCAGAGAAGATTAGATTAATCCCCTCTCGCTCTCTCTCCGTGGCAAGCGCTTTCTCTCTCTTTAGAGCATCTTCGGTGGGTGGGGAAAGACTAGAGCTGGCAAAATTGGCCCGACCGGTGGGCGGCCGGCAATCTTGGAATTGGGGTCGGGTTGGGCAGTAAAATAGTGGTAGAAAAAATCGGTACTAAAAGCTCACCACATAGCCATTAGGCTCTACAGACTTTGGGGCTAAAAAGGGGGTTTCGGCTAAAAGCTCACCATACATTTAAAGTTTTAATTTTTATATTAGTAGTAAATATAGAAAATAAAATGAATGACTATTAAAACTCATCCTTTCATCCATCCATCTCTATTACATTTCTTTAAGGTTGATGTTTGATGTTTGATGATATTTGAACTTTAAGTTTATCTTATTTACGTTGAAATTGATATTAGACTTGTTAGTAATTTAATTTAATTTATTTATTTTGGAATTGATGTTAGTAGACGTAATTTATCTTATTTACTTTGAAATTGATGTTAGTAGATTTAATTTATTTATTATTATCATATTTTTTGAAATTAAAATAATATATTATTAAATTAAATATTAGGCGGGTTGGCCGGTGGCCGATGGCCCAGATAAATGGCTACCAAATTTTCAATTGATAGCATTTGGTGACCATTAACCCGGTAAAACCACAAACCATTGGTAATTTGCCACCAACCCGCCTTTGCCAAATTTAGGAAAGACATTGGGGATGTATTTTTAGAAAGTGCCATTGGGGGTGAGAGGAGGCGGAAGTAGGGGGAGGTGGTTTGGAGAGAGAAAAGACACAAGTGTCCTCGGGTTCTACCAAATTTGTGGGGTCCATTTTTATTTTTTTATTGTTTTTTTATTTTATTTATCTTTTCCTTTTTTTTTCATCTATTTTGTTCCAAAATTATTGTATTGTCTTATTTTATTGTATGATTTTTTTTCCATAGTTTATGTTAAAGAAAAATTGTCAGTATCATTTTCAACGACGAGCAATTGGACGGACGACGAGCAAATCATAGATAATCCCCCTCAAATAATTCAAGGTTCTGCTACCGAATTCAGAAATTATCTCAAGAGAGGTGTCCAACTACGTGATAAAGAAACTCATCATCAACTTCGTGCCGATTTAGTTGAGCATATTTGGACACGTTTCGGTGATGATGAATAATTTAAGCTTCTAAAATTATGTTTATGTTGTATCTGAATTTCTTATATTTAAATTGTCTTATTCTATCGTATGATTTTTTTAAAGTATTTATGTCATTTATTAATTTTATTATAATTATGATTTATAAATAATTTATTTATTTTATATTATTTAAAACTATCAAATTAATTATTACAAAATTAAAAATAGTAAATTTAAAATTTAAATGTGAGAATGTATAAAATAATGAATGTGTTGAAAGTGAGTGGAAAGTAGGGTCCATAATGATGTCAGCAAAAATATGAGTTTTTAGAGATATTGTTGGGGTGAAAATAAAAATTGGAAATATAATGATGTGTCTGTGATGATGTCACTAAAAACCTGAATTTGGGAAGGTGTGATTGGAGACGGTCTTACGCTGCCCGTTGCACTTGTCAGTCAGTAATCAGTCTGCCCCTTATTTTCAGCCAAGAAACAAACAAAAACCCAAAACAGGAAAAACGCTCTCGCCTCATAATCTTACTCCATGATTCCCTTTCATAATCCCCTTACATTAGTGTTATTTCTTCTTATTATTGCTCTCCTTCTTGGATACCCTTCTGTATTAGCTGTCATTTGTTGCTGACAAATTCAGCCAAGATTCATTTTTGGATCCCATTTTTCTTGCTGGGCATTCATCAAGATTTTCTTATCTGTTGCAGAACCTAATGGGTCGTCAGAAAGCATCAATCTTGATTGTTCTTCTTCATCTCCTATTCAAATTTCAAGTTTTTGCTGCAGCAGAGTATCTAGCTCCTCTAAATTGCACAGACACAACTCGTTTATGCACATCGTTTCTAGCCTTCAAGCCCTCTCCACAGCAGAATCTCGCAGTGATTTTGAGCATGTTTGATGTGCTGCAAGAAGACGTAACGGTTGAAGGAAATGGGAGGGACTACGTTTTCATCAAAAAGAACTGTTCTTGCGCTTTGGGGCTGCATAAATACTTGAGCAACACAACTTTTACAGTGAGAGAAAATAATGGCTCTGTTTATGATCTGGTGAGAGATTCCTATGATGGGTTGGCCTACTTCCCCTGGAATATTACGAGGGCAGCGAAGAAGGGCGCGGTGGGGTCATTAAGACTGATGTGTGGTTGCTCAAGTGGGCTGTGGAATTATACGATGAGCTATGTGATGCAAGATGGGGATAGTGTGGAGTCTCTGGCTAGCAGGTTCGGAGTTAGTATGGATAGTATTGAGAGTGTTAATGATATTGCTAATCCTGATAATGTGACTGTTGGGGCTCTCTACTACATACCACTGAATTCTGGTATGACTTGGCAGTTTCTGATTTTTTGTTTTGTGGATTCTTGTTTTTAGTGGGACTTGGTATTATTGAACTTCGTTTATAAATTGTTCTCAGCAGATTGGGTTTCTAATGTTTCTGAGTATGTTAAGAGAAGAAAGATTGTAACTTTTTCAAAATTAAAGTAAGATTTGTATTGTTTTGTAAGGTTGCTGATGAAGTAGAGTTTAGGCCTAGTGATTTGGAGCAAAAAGCTTTGATGGCTCTTTTCCACTCCGAGTAAAAGCTTGTTTAGCATTTTGTTTGCAATTGTGGGTGTGGTTTCTTATGCTATTCAGGTAGATCAAATTAGGTTCAATATCAGTGAACTTAGTGAAATGCCATGAAGTTGCACGACGTTGTCTGAAATTCCTTAACATGGGAGTAATGTGGTGGGAAATATCAGTGAAATGCGTTTATGGAAAGAGTGTTGGAATAAATTTGTATATGAGCTTAGATTTGGAATCTACATTTTGTGTAGATCAATTTAGTGTATTTATGTGTTCAAATCCATTGTGGGATGAATGAACAATTAATGTACAAAGATGGCTTCTTAATGGTGAGAATAAGTTTTCTATCCCACATTGGAAAAATAAGGAAGCTCTAAGCTATTTATAAATGAGTTCACATCAATAAGGAATAATCAAGTGTGCACCATCTATGGTGCACCCTAGTGGGTTTTTTAATTAGCTATTTTATGGCTAACCCAAATGCCTACGAAGATGGTGCGAAACACCATCCGAGTCCGAGCACGTGCATGTCGCACTTGTCGCATTGAGCGCTTTAGAGGCGCACTTGTCGCATTAGGAGCCAAAAGTTTTACCAACATGGCACCTGGAGATGGCTCGGGCGACACGTCGGACTCGACCACGTGGCGGGACGGTTGGGCTCGTGCTTGGACGAACCATCATGTCGGTTCGGGCTAACCTGATAGGCCTTGGATCGACGCACTGGTTCGGGTCAGCAGTTGGGCCTTCGCACCACTTCACGAATGTACACCGTGGACTATAAAGGGACCTGCGAAGATGATTAAACACACCGAACGAAGATAATCAATCTACTGCGTTCATTCTTCAAAATCCTCTCGTCCCGACTATCTAGTAGTTCGCGAAATACGCCTAGTAGTGTAACTACTCGTATTTGTTAAACCGTTGTATCTTGGAGATAATTGCTTGTTGAACGCGTGCCTTGTGGCGGAGCAATATTATCTTCTTGGAGAAAGAGTCTAACTCTTGCCTCGGTTATATATAGCATTCCCTTTAAACGTTATATTCGCATTTCTACGTACCCAGTTTCTAACAAAGAGAAGAGAACTTAGTGCAATGAGATTATACAATGAGGAACTTGAATGGTTATACAATGAGGCATAGAGTTGGACTTACCTTATTGTAAGAGGGAATTATGGTATAATTCTCGACTTTGATTTCGGCCAACTGGAAACAACCTTGGCCACGATAGTTCACTGAGACGGGCAGGTGCTATAGAAATAGAATTAAGAATGAGACGGGCAGGTGCTATAGAAATAGAATTAAGAAGTCAGGGTCCTCAGTGAATGATTGTGATGCTGATTCCAATTTATGTGAGTTATATTGTCTTGCTCTGCTGTGAACATTAATGAGGGTGTAAGCACTAACTCAAATAACATGTTTAATCGGGTATATTTGACTGGTGAGACTTCTGAACTTCCTCCCGTTCTAACGACTTAGAGGGTGTTTGGCTGAGCTTATAAGCTCCCAAAACAGCTTATAAGCTGTTTTCAAGTTTAAAAACAGCTTATAAGCTGTTTTGGGAGCTTATAAGCTCAACCAAACACCCTCTTAGTGAGTAGTTATTAGTTAGCAGTGCTAATTTGATTTCTTGTTTTGTTGTTCAAATTCTTAATAGGAATGTTATGATATTTATTGTAGTTCCTTCTTTTCCATTCCGACTTTGATCATAACCACATTTTCAGTTCCTGGTGAGCCTTATCCTGTAAAGAATAAAACATTCCCGCCTCCTGCTCCTGCTCCAGCTCCATCTATTATTGATATCATTGAAGGTATGTAATTTTCCTCTTCAAACGTGTTGAACTTTGTTGGTAGCTGTAACACAAATTTTTGTATTTAATTTTTATAAATACAAAATTGTATACAAAATCAATGTGATTTGGATTTGATACATTTGTTGTGAATTCGATCTCTATCTATCCTCTGATTCTTCTCTTCAATGTGATTTCTTGAACGATCTTTGGATCTTCTTCAAGTTGTTGGAGGGGATGTAGTTCATTGATCTCCTTGAACTTGAATTTTGGATTTGATGATGTCAATCTGAAGGACCTTCGTCTTGTTTTCAGGTTGGATTGTTGATTTGCTTGAACTGCTGAAGAAAGTCTTGAAGATCTTCAAGTTTAAGCACTAATGTGGAGGACTTTCACCATATTTTTGAATTGAACACCTTCTTTGGAATGATTTGGACGAAGTGCGTGATGATTTGCACGAAGAACGCCTTGAATACTTGAAGAAGACTTCGAATGCCGGAGAAGACTTCGCCGAGGATTCTTCGAGTGTCTTGAGCTCTTCAAATCTTCACCTTCATTCTCTTTTTCACTTCAATTCTTCTCCCATTTATGAGGACCTTCAACCCCTATTTATAGATTTAGATTAGTGGGTTTATGGGCCCTTTTGAGCCATAAAACAATGGACTTGAGTTTGGGCTTGAGCTTATGGGCCTTTTATGGCTCATTTGACGCAATTTGAGTTATTATTCATCTCCGATGTATCGTTGCCACATGTCATCCTCCCATTTTTCGATAAAATTAAACATTAACCATATATATATTAATTTCGAAATAAATTTCATTAATAAAATAGAAATATAATTAATTAATTAATTTGTAATTTATACGTGGCGTGATCTCATTTGCTAACAATTTTAATTGTCTACAAATTGCCCCATCGAGACTTGTTCATGGACGAGTTGTTTTGGAAATGGACGAGTCTCGAAATTCTCTTAGATAGTTTAAACTCTTGTCGATGAGTTCTTGACTTTGAATTTGATCATGAATTTGTAAACAGTTTATACTCGTATTTATGAGTTATTGAATTTAATTTGAACTTATAAACAGTTTATACTCGTATTTAGGAGTTCTTGAATTTGATTTTAGAAAGTTTATACTCGTTTCAAGGAATTCTTGACTTTCAATTTGTATATACTCGTATTTAGGAGTTCTTGAATTTAATTTGAACTTATAAACAGTTTATACTCGTATTTAGGAGTTCTTGAATTTGAATTTGAACTCGGTCTTGAATTGACTTTGCATTCGGACTTCATGAGTTTGCTCCAAAATTTGGCCATATAATCACTTTAATTTGACAGCCCAAATTCCATAAGAATGGGCTAAGTAGCATAAATAATTGGCCAACCCGTTCTTCACGAAATTCTGGACCTAACTTGCTTCCATTTTCAAAGAGATTTGATGACCCAAATAGCACAAAACATGACTAAACTTGCTTCCATTTTCGGCAGCCCAGATCACATAAAATGACCCAAGTAACAAAAGTTTGAAACTTGGTCCATATTTAAAACAAATGCCGAAAAGGAATTGGACCATAATGTGGTAGTCCAATTTGTTTCTATTTGCTACGTTGCTCATCATATAGTTTTTTTTTTTTTTTCCATACACGCTGTCATTATTGTGAATTAATTACAAATTAAGGCTAATAATGTCGCATTATCCAACCATGACTGTAATTAAGGCTAATAATGTCGCATAATGTAGCATATGCCCCACAAATAAAATATCTCATTTCCCCTCATTTTATTTCAGAAAATAATGCTTTTTATACGGAATTTTCCCACTTTCTTTTTAATATCTACGCAAAAGGGCAACTCTATATTCCGTACTCCACATGGTCTAGTTGTCGACAACTTTTCTCTTGGACCAATTAGCAGTGTTGGACCAATCACCTTTGGTATGCGCGTAACAAGATCAACTTCGAGGACATCTCCTTCGATGTGAAGACCATTGTAAAGAGTATTAAAGAGGTTGTTTATCTTCTTTATATTCTATGATTCATGGATCTTGTTATTTCGCATTTTGAGTTGACCTCAGTGAGGGTGATGGATGTCTCACTTGTTCTTGGGTCTACTTTTGGGATGCCATATCTTGTATTTCATATTTTTAGTGCTTGTTTGGGTGTGTGTGTTGAGGGACTGCTTAGGCCCAATCAAAGCATGCACCTCATGTGGATGCATGTGTCACATTCCCAATCCCCGAGCCCCGCGATCACATTGCACAAGGCACTCTTTTCCCACCCACACGGGGTTTTAATGAGGCCGCCTTCCGCGTCACAAAGGGGTTTGTTGAGGTGGTTTTGTTTTTTATCGCTTTCATAGGTTGGCGAGTCGCTCTTTACTATGTGTTTTGGTCTATAGGTCTTTTATCCCTCCCTGCCTTATTTCTCCGAAATTTGGTCAGATCCCCTGGTATCTGAGTTCGGTTTGTAATATGTTCTCCGCTTTATGTTATTTCGATGCGTTTTGACCAAAAAGCAATTCTTGTATTACATACTTCAAATGATAATTATCTAAGCAGATACGTATTTTTTTAATAAAAAAATTCAATACTAAATATATATTTGAGTACTTTGGTGGTTGTTATGAATGTTAGAGTATAAATTTTTATCAAATGCAATAATATATTGTTCAAAATAGAAGATGAGATTAGGTTTTAACTTAAATAATCATTTGTACTATTATTTTAGGTTTTATATCATAAAATAGAGTATTATCCCAATATAAAGTCAATTAAATTTCTTTCCAGACGTGAACAGTTAGTAAAATTTGTCATCTGCAAGTGCAAGCAACACAAGCTCCAAAAACAGGTCATGCTGAATAAACTATTCATTAAAATATTAATGCAAGCAAAAGATGTTAGCTTATCTGCAAAACAGTGATTTAATTCTACAAAGCTTAGTAAATCCAGCTGGAATAATCATCATCAAAGTCTAAAGATGATGTATTAAGTCAAATACTAAATTTATTGCTTCAATGGCAGTTTAATCAAAAAGTGAAGCTATCTTTCCATTAACAATCTCAAGGTTACTTGTGCACTACAAAAATGAAAAAGTGAGTAGCTCAGGGCAAGATTAGATTAATCCTCTCTTTTTCTCCGTGGCAATCGCTTTCTCTCTTTTACAGTGCCCCGTTGCAGTTATCAGTCAGTAATCAGTCTGCCCCTTATTTTCAGCCAAGAAACAAACAAAACCCAAAACAGGAAAAATGCTCTCACCTCATAATCTTACACCATTATTCCCTTTCATAATCCCCTTAAATTGGTGTTCTTTCTTCTTATTATTGCTCTCCTTCTTGGATACCCTTCTGTGTTAACTGTCATTTGTTGATGCTGACAAATTAAGCCAAGATTCATTTTTGGATCCCATTTTTCTTGCTGGGCATTCATCAAGATTTTCTTATCTGTTGCAGAACCAAATGGGTCGTCAGAAAGCATCAATCATGATTGTTCTTCTTCATCTCCTATTCAAATTTCAAGTTTTTGCTGCAGCAGAGTATCCAGCTCCTCTAAATTGCACAGACACAACTCGTTTATGCACATCGTTTCTAGCCTTCAAGCCCTCTCCACAGCAGAATCTCGCAGTGATTTTGAGCATGTTTGATGTGCTGCAAGAAGATGTAACCGTTGAAGGAAATGGGAGGGACTACATTTTCATAAAAAAGAACTGTTCTTGCGCTTTGGGGCTGCATAAATACTTGAGCAACACAACTTTTACAGTGAGAGAAAATAATGGCTCTGTTTATGATCTGGTGAGAGATTCCTATGATGGGTTGGCCTACTTCCCCTCGAATGTTACGAGGGCGGCGAAGAAGGGCGCGGTGGTGTCGTTGAGACTGATGTGTGGCTGCTCAAGAGGGCTGTGGAATTATATGATGAGCTATATGATGCAAGATGGGGATAGTGTGGAGTCTCTGGCTAGCAGGTTTGGAGTTAGTATGGATAGTATTGAGAGTGTTAATGAGATTGCTAATCCTGATAATGTGACTGTTGGGGCTCTCTACTACATACCACTGAATTCTGGTATGACTTGGCAGTTTCTGATTTTTTGTTTTGTGGATTATTGTTTTTAGTGGGACTTGGTATTATTGAACTTCGTTTATAAATTGTTCTCAGCAGATTGGGTTTCTAATGTTTCTGAGTATGTTAAGAGAAGAAAGATTGTAACTTTTTCAAAATTAAAGTAAGACTTGTATTGTTTTGTATGGTTACTGATGAAGTAGAGTTTAGGCCTAGTGATTTGGAGCAAAAAAGCTTTGGTGGCTCTTTTCCCGTCCGAGTAAAAGCTTGTTTAGCATTTTGTTTGCAATTGTTGGTGTGGTTTCTTATGCTATTCAGGTAGATCAAATTAGGTTCAATATCAGTGAACTTAGTGAAATGCCATGAAGTTGCACGACGTTGTCTGAAATTCCTTAACATGGGAGTAATGTGGTGGGAAATATCAGTGAAATGCTTTTATGGAAAGAGGAGAACTTAGTGCAATGAGATTATACAATGAGGAACTTGAATGGTTATACAATGAAGCATAGAGTTGGACTTACCTTATTGTAAGAGGGAATTATGGTATAATTCTCGACTTTGATTTCGGCCAACTGGAAACAACATTGGCCACGATAGTTCACTGAGACGGGCAGGTGCTATAGAATTAAGAAGTTAGGGTCCCCGGTCCTCAGTGAATGATTGTGATGCTGATTCCAATTTATGTGAGCTATATTGTCTTGCTCTGCTATGAACATTAATGAGGGTGTAAGCACTAACTCAAATAACATGTTTAATCGGGTATATTTGACTGGTGAGACTTCTGAACTTCCTCCCGTTCTAACGACTTAGTGAGTAGTTACTAGTTAGCAGTGCTAATTTGATTTCTTGTTTTGTTGTTCAAATTCTTAATAGGATTGTTATGATATATTATTGTAGTTCCTTCTTTTCCATTCCGACTTTGATCATAACCACATTTTCAGTCCCTGGTGAGCCTTATCCTATAAAGAATGACACAATCCCGACTCCTGCTCCAGCTCCATCTATTGATAACGTTGTAGGTATGTAATTTTCCTCTTCAGATGTGTTCAACTTTTTTGATAGCTTCATGTCCTGTATGTGATATGTATCTTGTCCATTCAAATGATCAGTTGAGATGTCTGAACACATAATTCATAAATATATAGTCTTATGTTTTTGGCAGGAGATGAGGTGAACAAAAAAAGTCATCTGCCTTATTGGTGGATCATTGGAAGTCTGGCTGTTGGTTTGGCTCTTATTATCGTGTTGGTGCTTCTTTTTGTTTGCTTAATCTATCGGAAGTCTGGCTGTTGCGGAGGATCCCAAGGAAGTCAAGCGAAAGACTCAGATGGGAAGAGCTCTCACAAATTTCACATTCTGCGAAACACGAGCTTCTGCTGTGCTTCAGAAAGGTCCATATGTGGCAAATCTCGAGACTTCCACCGACCTAACGGGGAATCTAGTAATTGGCATATGAACATTCCTACAGGTATAAACATTGAACCTTCTGGATCGACTTTACCTGTACATCGAACCTGCTTGTATATAAAACAAGTGGTATTTCTGGCATTAATGAAACCTGACTAGCAGATAATGAATTTTGTCTATGGTGCTTGTTTTCTCCAGTTATAGGAACGGATGTCTTTGAGGTGGAGAAGCCATTGATTTTCACATATGAAGATATTCTGTCTGCAACGGATGGGTTTTCTGATTCTAATCTTCTGGGACACGGAACGTATGGCTCTGTGTATTATGGCCTCATACAGGACCAGGTCTGCTACTCTTTCGACTTTGCTATTGATGATATCACACATCGCATAAGTTCCCTGAACTGAGTAAACTTGCATGAAATTTCAGGAAGTTGCCATTAAAAAGATGACTGCAACGAAGACTAAAGAATTTATGGCGGAAATGAAAGTTCTTTGCAAAGTTCATCACACAAATTTGGTAACGCTGATCACTGTTCTTGGCCCTGTATTCCAGTGATAAAAGTAATGCTGTTTGAAATAGGGTCATTGACTTGTTTCAACCTTTTCGATTTCTAAAGGTAGAATTGATCGGTTACACAGCTAGTGGCGACGAACTCTTTCTCATATATGAATATGCTCAAAAGGGTTCGCTTAGAAGTCACTTGCACGACCTTCAGAACAAAGGTGAGCTTCTATAAAAATGTGTTTCTCAAATATTGTTATTTCATTTTTCTGATCCTGGCCAAGCTTAATTCGTAGATATGTATAAGTAATTATTCTTTTATTCGATAGCTGGCTTGGAGATCTTCACAATGTTATTTTCTCATCGATATTTACTAGTAAAGGACACGTTGCATGTCATTCACATAACTCTTGGAATTATTATTCTATTAACAATCAAAAATGATATTTTGATTTAGAATAGAGAGAGAGATTAGTAGGTCATATAGTTTCTGCTCTATGGTTCTCTCAGTTTATGTTGAAATATTTCTTCGTGATTTTCGATAGGTCATACGTCACTATCCTGGATCATGAGGCTTCAAATAGCACTCGATGCTGCTAGAGGCCTGGAGTACATACACGAGCACACGAAACCTCACTATGTGCATCGTGATATCAAAACAAGCAATATTCTACTCGATGGAAGCTTTAGAGCAAAGGTCCATCTTCTATTCTGCATCAAATGTATGCTGACAGTCAACACGTTCCGTTAGTTCAGCTGATTGATTTTTACTTATGTAGATATCGGATTTTGGCTTGGCCAAACTCGTTGCAACAGCAAATGATGGGGAAGAGTCGGTCACCAGAGTTGTTGGAACATATGGCTATCTAGCTCCAGAGTGAGTACTAATGCCTTGCCGTTAGGAGTAATTATTTGCATTTCCCTTTTCCTAGACGATGATTTCATTTCACTCGCTGGTTTGTATAGATACTTGAGGGACGGCCTTGCAACGACTAAAAGTGATGTGTATGCATTTGGTGTGGTGCTTTTCGAGATGGTATCTGGAAAGGAGGCCATGACAAGGAGTGCTGAAAGGCGCTCGTTAGTATCAATTGTAAGTCATGGTGAACGCTTCGTTTACAAGAAAGTGTATAAGCTATGATTGTCATAATTGCTCGGGTTTCTCTGGTTTCATGTTTATTTGTGCACAAAGACTCCTGTGAGGATGTCTGCAAATTGCGGACGTCCTAAAAGTGTCAATTATCATTAAGAAAAGTGACATACATTCTCTTACCCTCTAACTAGATATTGTCAATTATCTTCAAGAAACGTGTCAATTATATAGAAGAAAGTGACGATGTTACGAATGACTATATTTGCTAGTGCTGCTGAAATTTCAGATGGTGGCAGCACTGAGGAACTCGCCCGACTCCATGACCATGTCGAGCTTGAAGGATCACGTAGATCCTAATTTTATGGATTTGTATCCCCACGATTGTCTTTTCAAGGTAGGTTTTTGCTGCAGACTAAGAGGATGTTTGGTTGAGCTTATAAGCTCCCCAAAAACAGCTTATAAGCTGTTTTTAAGCTTAAAAACAGTTTATAAGCTGTTTTGGGAGCTTATAAGTTCAGCCAAACACCCTATAAGTTTCAGACAAGATTATGAATACGTTTTTGAGCACGTATTGCTGTCTCAGGTGGCAATTTTGGCGAACCAATGTGTTGATGATGACCCCATTTTGAGACCGGACATGAAGCAAGTAGTGATCTCTCTTTCGCAGATACTGTTGTCCTCGGTCGAGTGGGAAGCAACTCTTGCCGGTAACAGTCAAGTATTCAGCGGTCTCGTTCAAGGCAGATAGGAAACCTTTTCATAAACTGCAAAAACCTGCCAGTTTTGATGTCTGTATGTCTAAGATGATCATCTGTCTTATCTGGCATTAGCAGCAGTACCTTTAGCACCAGCCCTCCCAGTTCTACCGATACGGTGAACATAATCCTCTAGAGATCCAGGAAAGTCATAATTGATGACATATTTCACATCCTTGACATCTGCAGAGTTCAATAGTCCAAGTTCAATACTCCAGCATAACAAATTACATTCAAGACACTCAAGTGTTTCTAGTCTGGCTCCAGGCCAACAAAACAGAATAACATAGCACGACAGAATATCAAATGTGTGGCTCCCAAAGAATAATAAAATGGTTAATACCTGGAAAACCGACATCGTTAAAGCTCTTAATTACAGGCTTCCGCATATCCTTTCCTTTAGCAATTGTCTCCGGTCGCCGCCTATACTCTTCGACATAGTGGCAACCGACTAAGAGGGTGTTTGGTTGAGCTTATAAGCTCCTATATGCTTGAAAAATGTCTTATAAGCTGTTTTGGGGAGCTTATAAGCTCAGCCAAACACCCTCTAAAGCTCCACGTAAAGTTCTTCTCGAACATGCCGGGAATCATGTGAATATAATGGCGCCTCCGAAGAGATATGTCCCTCCTCCAATGCGAGGATCTTTTGTCGACTGAACTGAGATTGAAAGAGAAACTCAAGTTGCTGCAGAGTTGCTGAAACTGGACCCAACAAGCAAGCCTGAAGAGTTCAGACAACTGGTCGAACGCATCTTCGCAATGTATGGACAAAAAACAGATGAAGAGAAGAAAAGGCCGAACTGATCTGAATCTAACTGTAATAGATTTGTATAGGTTGACCAATACGGGACCATCAACAACTAATAAATAATTGTAATAACACTATTATTGTAAACAAAAAAATGAATTAAAATTCAAAATAATCACAGATAACTAAATTTATACTCATAATCATTCATTGACTAAATATAAAAGTAATGTTATTTTTCTAAAAAAAAGTAATATTATGACCACAATTAACCTATGGACACAAACAAAAATAACAATATAATCTAATTAATTTTAAAAAATAACCATATACAAAATAAAATATTATTTTATTATTTAATGGTACTTATAAATTACAACATAAGGTGGTTCCCATCGAAATTCGACGGGTTATACACTCGTGTAATTTTACAATTGTTAGAATTAGAATGTAGAAGATATTAAGTGGATAATTTAAATAAATAAGAATGAATGAACTTGATAGTGTCACATGGAATATAGAGATGATATGTCACTATATTTTACTAATCTTATTATATATTGATACTTTAAAAGTGATGTGTAATTGCAAATTTGATTATAGATGGTGATCTTTTTATTTTTATTTTTGCAATTAATCCTAAATTAAAAGATAAAATTAATTTTTTATATTACAATTAGATTATCCAACGAATTGATACCAAATCTGAAATAAAACCGCTGATTAATAGGTATTTTCTGTATAGAATCACCCAATCTGGAACATAAATCCCTTTTGAGCCTATCGAAGAACAATTGCCCAAAAGCAAACAACCAGTACTTAGTAAAAATGACTTATAATAACAATACTTAGTAAAAATCACTTATCAAGTCAAGAACTCTCCTACCTCACACTGTCAACAGTCCAATTAAAAAAAATGTTACGAAATAAAACACAAAATAATTACTAAAGTAAGAAAAATAAACAATAATTGGTTACCTAGTTTGTCTCTAAGAGAGGGGCGTTGATAAGCATTCTTTTACTATATTTTTCTGGTTCAATTACTGGGAATAATTTGGCTAGTTATATCGAGAAAAATAGCATTATCTTTCCCTAATTAGGATTCCTAATTAGGGAAAGATAATTTAGGATTCTGCCGAAACAGACTAAAATGCCTTAACAAAACGCGTCCAAAAAGTCCAGCACTAGTTAGAACGGACGTTAGAGTGGCCAAATTCTCAAATTTTAAATATTTTTAGTCTTCATAACTCAATAGAATTAACATCATTTTTAGGGCTGCTTATTGGATCGGTTTCGGTTATCCGAAACCGAAATTTCGGTTAACCGAAACCGATAGTATACAAATCCAATAACCGAAACCGAAACTGATTGGATAATCGGTTATACGATTAACCGATTGGATAATCGGTTCGGTTATTGGATACCCAAATTTATCCAATTCAGAAAAAAAAATAAAAAAAAAATTGTGTATTTAATTATGATTTATTATTATGATTTATTATTTATGATTATTATGATTTTGGATACCAAAATTATCTCACTTCTTATTAGTTATGATTTATTATTATTAATATGATTTAACTAATTAACTTGTGTATTTAATTAATAATAATAAAAATAATAAATTAATAATTATTTAATTTCGGTTATTCGGGTATACCCATTCGGTTATCGGTATACCCGATAACCGAAATTATCATCAAGTCATTATCCAATACCGATCCAAATATCTAATTTATCGGTTATTGGATACCGAAAACTGATGGGTATCGGTTCGGTTGGTTATATCCATTATCCAATAACCAAATAAGCAGCCCTAATCATTTTCATGCAATAAAGAGAAATATAAATCAAGTCTATCTAAAATCTTAAAAGAGACACAATGCATGCAGCAATAAGAAAAGTGATTTTCAGAATTCACATTACTTATCATCACGGGCTTAAAATGTACAATAAAGTTATGCGGCCACATTATGGCTGGCCACACACACTTGATCATGAATATTAAGATGCCTAAGTTTACAATTAACAATAAAACATATAAATCAATAAAAACTTCAACCACACTTAATTTTTTAATTGGGGTTTGCGGAATTGGTGTCAGTCGATTTCATCCATCACAACTTGGTTCAATCAATTTATAAACTCAGAAATTATTATAAAAGCAGGATGTATTGCCTGATTTGCAATCGCATGAATTCAGAAAATCCAGCAATACGACATTAGGCCAAACTACTTATATATTATAATGTTAGGATTATAAATGAGAAGTGGATTGAAACGGTGGCCGTTTTAGTCTGATTAAGACTCGACTGATGGGCCCTATAAAAAATGGCTTTTCTAACCATCGGTATATTATTTAAGATCTAGATTTGATAAATTTGAATATATAATTTTCTTAGATAAATTCAATATATAGATTGTTTAAGATTAAGTGGCCCATTAAATTTGATAAATAAGCATCTTGTAAATAGGGTGTCAAACATTCAGAATATGTTTCCTAGAAAATGCGCTAGAAGTTTATTGGATAACAAATAGACCTAGAAAAAACATACTAGAAATTTATAGATAACAAATAGTAGCAATTAGATCAAATATAAGTACAAAGATCTTAACTAATGATTTAAAAATTGTACATAGCACAAACATACTGGAAGTAAAAAGATCTTAACTAATGATTTAAAAATTGTAAATATCATAAACGTACTGGAAGTTTATAGATAACAAATAGTAGCTATTAGATCAATTCTAAGAGGAAGATCTTACTCATTGATTTAAATACACCCAATTTATAAATAGGTGAACATCCAAGTTACAACAAATGCACTTAATGTGTGCGTGTGTTGGCCTAGTGGTAAAGTGGTTAATGCCCGAAGCCAAAGGTCTCAGGTTCGAGTCCACCGTGACGTGGCCTTTAAGTTTCTGTATTGAATTGACAAAAAAAAAACAAATGCACTTAAATTAAATATTAAACCAATAATAGTGAAAAATGTCATAGTCTGAATCACAGTTTGTGAAGAATGAGAATAAACTATCGCTAAATAAGCGAGAACATGATTACCCGAGTGCCGACTCCAACGATAGTGCAGACTCTGACAGTGCTGACTCCAGTGATGGAGAAGACAAGCTTGACTCCTCCGATGATACGGTTGAGGATGAAGAAGTAGACCAAGAACGTGGCACAAATGAGGAATGTCAGTTTGTGGAGAAAGAGAATGAACTATCGCCAAATGAGCGAGAATATGATTACCCGAGTGCCAACTCCAACGACAATGGCGGCTCCAACGACAATATCGACTCCAGTGATCAAGAAGACACCCCTAACTCATCTGATGAGAGGTTGAGGATGAAGAAGCAAACCAAGAATGTGACACGAGGAATGTCAATTTGTGGAGAATGAGAATGAACTATTGTCAAATTGATTGGCGATTCAATCTCTTTCAAACTGCATACGAATACGATGAGTGAGAAAAAAAGTGTCTCAATAACTTTGGTGGAAATGAAAGTTATGACACGTCCAACCAAAGTCTAATGCTCGCTAGCCTACCTGAAATAATGAAACTCGATTGCTCAAAGATAGAAATAAAATTATCTAAATACATATTCAGCACGAGTTTTTCTTTTGAAATCTTGTTTCTACACTAATGAGTTGTGATAAATGTTACACTAGCAATAACAAATGTTTACAAGCATGGTTAGTAGACGAGCTGCTGCTGGGTCTTCTTAACAAACCTTTTTTAAGAGCAATGCAACGTCCACCATATCCCCCTTCCACGGATCTCGAGAATAGCCTGGAAAATAGAGTCCTAATCCTACTCAAACTCGGTCTTCTAATATTATCCTACTCAAACTTATATAAAGACAACTCCACCCCTTTCTCCACTCCTCTTTCCTTCTTTCGACGCCAAAAAAGTTTAAGAAAAAAATGGAACCAGTAGCGGTGGTGGTGGAAGCGTCTCTGCCATCCCACATTTGGGTGCCACCTCATATTTGTGCATATATTGTGAAAAAAATGAAGCTGAAAAATCAATTGAGATTCATGGGGGTGTGCAAGGGTTGGAAATATGAGATAGAGCCCTATGCATCTAAATGGCTCGATAAAGTGAGAGCAACAACAAATCAGTGTGAGGTGAATCTTCACTTTTATGTGCCTGTGGGATGGACGATCGCCGAAAGTATGCAATTTTGGGATAACCATTTTTACGCAAGTCGAATGTATACTAACTTTCTGGAGATATTCGAAGAAGATGCAAAATATTGGACACGTGCAGAGGTGCGGGACATTTTCAAAGGCGAATTCGCTCCCCAGCAATGATATATAGATTTCTTTTTGTCGATTGTAATCTTGTTGGGCAATGATATATAGATTTCTTTTTGTTGATTGTAATCTTGTTGGGAGAGATGATTGAAAGATGATTGATCGGCGGTGGATTTAGGTTTTTCGTCCTTTTTAATTTTGTTTTTGGATACTTTTAGAAAGATAGAAGATGTGATTAGGGCGCAGTATGATAATTGGAGAGTTTTGTTATGCTAAAGCGACATCTATGGGCGTTGATTGCGTTGATTCATATTCTTGGTAATCTAACGTTCTTTTTGGTGCATCCAGACCGGTATTTATTGTCTATGAGCTTCTTATTTGTGTTGTGTATAATTGTATCATCACCCTACATATAAGCTAAACATTGTTCGTTGATTTTATTTTTGGCGGATGTGTGATAATCCTTTTTACTAGTGTACTACGTGTTGTTTATTCCCCCATCTGGTTCTTTGGGATAATAGAGCCGCCATATATGTGGTTATTGTTGGTGGGCTTCTTATCTTGTGATCGTTGGTGTTCTCTTTCGCATTTAGCTATACCAGTCAATGGAAGAGGTTTAGCATTTCAAGTGATGATGGTTTTGAAGACCTTCTTTTTATACTTGATTTGAAGTCCTAAATTGGCAGGGAAGAAAGCATCTGCACAGGGACCTTTTTCAAATTTTTGTGAATTTTTATATGATGTTTGATACTTGAACATCAAATTATTAAAACAACATTTAATTTCATCCCATTCTGGGTGTGACACTAGTATATTTTTTCTAGTATCTATTGTACATGATTTGGTAGCTCTACTGTGTGCATTGAGTATATGGAGAGTGCCCAAAGAATCCCTCAAGTATTGCTCAATTGTCAGGTGGGGATGCAATGTGGATTGTCAAAAGAAATTTGCTTCCCAATGTAACACTAAGAAACGCTTGAATATCACTCATTTGACAGGTGGGGCTGCAACAATCAAAACTAAAACTGGTGGACTATGAAGACCGGCATGTAATATAGCCAGAAGGATGCCCACATGTGTTAAGGTGGGCTTATTAGAGGTTCAGGATTCAGGATGAATTTAGATCCGTTTCCTAGTCTTCACACTCTGCAAACTAATACATGTACAGTACTACTACTCCATCACAATGTTATACATCGATATCTGAGCCATCTTCAATGCCATTGCCTTCCGGAAGCACTTCACTCTCCCAACCTAAATGTGATTTACAGCCATAAACAATGTCCATGTTGTCATGGCAACATGATTACTCTGGGAAGAGTTCCATGAATGTGTCATCTGAACCTTCCCGAAATTACAGTTCACACAGGGACAAACTTAGCTCCACCGGCCATGTACAACCAGGTGAGTCATATGGTACTCAAACAGTGATATTTTTTGGATTTGATATTGGTTGCATGTTAATATCCAGCCAGTTTCCAGAAAATAGAAATTGGACACAGTGGAAGACCATATTGTCCAAGTGCTTGAATAGCCGATGGAAGATTACGGGTAGTCTATTTGATAGAGTAAAGATGATTGACACCGAAAAACCAATATGAACTGAATAGAAATCCTCAACAAAGGCCTAGGGAAAATTCCATCCAAACTCTAATTATTCAAAAGACACCGAGAACTAATTACTGCGAAGCTATAAATCTATTAAAAATTTAAAAGCTGAATGTTTTCATCCATTTTTCCTTCTCTTTCCAATGGTTAAAAGCTGTTTTTATTGTCCGTTGTATTTTTCGTATGGACTGGTAGATGATGGTTTACGATATTATTGTAGATGATGGTTTTGTATCAGAACCAAGGACTTGGTTTTTTCGTATGGACCGATAGATAGTTTACGAAATTATTCTTTGTACCAAAACTAAGAACTTATGTTATTCTTTGTACCATAACTAAGAACTCATGTTATTCTTTGTACCATAACTAAGAACTCATGGATATTATAATGTGTGATGATGTGATTTTTCATCTTGGAACTATTAATTACTGCTGGGATGCCTAAGTTATTTTAGTGAATGTTAGTTTCTTATTTGCATGCATTCAAAACCATAGGGTGTCTAATTGTTTTTCTATATATATACATCATCTTCTTTCATTTGTTTGAGTTCTTGCACTCAATATGTGTGTTGTTTTCGTGCTTTGTATCCATCTCCATTTCTTTTCTTTTTTTTTGGTCAATTAAACAGAAATTTTAAAGGCTACGTCACGGTGGACTCGAACCCGAGACCTTTGGCCTCGGGCATTAACCACTCTACCACTAGGCCAACACACACACTTATCCATCTCCATTTCTTTGTTTCTACATGTACATTAGATTCTTCCATTTTGTATAAACATGCTTGAAGTGAATATGTATGCTGATGTTCTATTGCTTTATTGAGATCTACTTATGTTTGTGGGTTGTCTTTGTTGTAGAGACTGTGGTTTCTTCATTTGGATATGTCCCCTTTCTCGGCACCGCCCAAATGAGAACCTGAGATTATACAGGAAAAAGCTTCCAGCTGATTGCTATCTTTGCGGCTCTAAGCAGGTGAGGATAATGATATCTCCACTGTATAAAACCATTACTATGACTTAAGGAATTAAACATGAAGTTTTCGGTTCCTTCATGCACGTCATATTGCAGAGATTATGGAAAAGATAACAAGCTGTTCAAGCAAAATAATGCAGCCTGAGATTCTTTAAGTTGCTCTTGCAGTGTTAACGATGCTTGTAATAGTGTCTGTTTTTCGACATCTAGACTGATGCCAGCATCTCATGTGCATCTTGGAGAATTCGGCAGCTGATAATCCACTTACATATATCTCCAGCAAGTGAGTAAACAATCCACTTACGTATAAATCGTTATCCCAAAATTACATATTTTCAGCGATCGTCCATCCCACGGGCATATAAAAGGAAAGAATGACCACACACTGATCTTTTGCTGCTCTCACTTTATCGAGCCATTTTGATGCATGGAGCTCTATCTCATATTTCCAATCCTTGCACACCCTCATAAATCTCAATTGATTTTTCAGCTTCATTTTTTTCACAATATATGCACAAATATGAGGTGACACCCAAATGTGGGATGACAGAGATGCTTCCACCACCACCGCTACTGGTTTCATTTTTTTTTTTTTAAATTTGGCATGAGAAAGAAGGAAAGAGGAGTGAAGAAAGGGATGGAGTCCTAATCCTACTCAAACTCGGTCTTCTAATATTATCCTACTCACACTCCACAAACTTATATAAAGACAACTCCATCCCTTTCTCCACTCCTCTTTCCTTCTTTCTCACGCCAAAAATGTTTAAGAAAAAAATGGAACCAGTAGCGATGGTGGTGGAAGCATCCCTGCCATCCCACATTTGGGTGCCACCTCATATTTGTGCATATATTGTGAGAAAAATGAAGCTGAAAAATCAATTGAGATTGATGCGGGTGTGCAAGGGTTGGAAATATGAGATAGAGCCCCATGCATCAAAATGGCTAGATAAAGTGAGAGCAGGAAAAAATCAGTGTGGGTTCAATCTTCACTTTTATGTGCCTCTGGGATGGACGGTCGCCGAAAGTATGCAATTTTGGGATAACTATTTTTACGCAAGTCGATTGTTTTACCAACTTTCTGGAGATATTCGACGAAGATAAATAAATAAATTAGAACCTCCAACGGTTAAACTGAGAACCAATGCAAGCGTCTTATATAACTTAAAGCGCTGGAGGAATTGGGAGGAGGATCTGTGGCTCCCCTGAAGATGAGGACGCCATTCCAGATGCCTTCAACTTCGCTAAACAAACAAAAGAACATGACAGAAGTAATCAGAATAAATCGACGCTACGCTTATTAAAAATGTCAAGCATCAGGTCACACATCAAAATAAAAAAAAAAATAGATAAGAAGATATTATGGTTAATTTAGTGAATACAGATATTTTTTAGGTTGATGGTGAAGAGCTTTGGGCATTCGTCGCTCACTGTTGATCTTCTTCTCCAAGTTTCCCCTAGGGTTCTTTATCAGGTAAAGTGACGCTGCCTTATTATTTACGAAGATTTTACACGCTGCCTTATTATTTACGAAGATTTTACATACAAATATCGGAGTACCAGAATGCTCATAGGCTAAACTAAATGCACGTGCTTCAAAAAACAAGAAACAAAAAACAAATCATACATAAGCATACTTGAAAGAGATATATAAAGGTAACCTGGAGGAGGATGTGCACCGCGTCCCATAGATACCAGCTGAGGACCGACCTTCTGTCCTGACTCTTCCAGGATACTAATGAGGTCCTTGGCAAATCTGGCATTAGCAGCAGTGAAGAAAGTGTATATATGCAGTACCATTAGCACCAGCCCGCCAGTTCTACCGATACGGTGAACATAATCCTCTAGAGATCCAGGAAAGTCATAATTGATGACATATTTCACATCCTTGACATCTGCAGAGTTCAAAGGAGTCGGGCCATGCAACAATCTCCCCTATCTAACATTCTTTTTTTTAAAAAAAAAATAGCAACAGAACAAATAGTTTTCTTGAGAAATACCTAAACCACGAGCTGCGACATCTGTAGCAGTCATTATGGGACTCTTCCCAGCCCTGAATTATGACAGAACTCAATCTCTCTCTGCTTGACTTTTATCCCGTGAATGGATAGTACTGGCCAGCCATCCATATGGAGCTGTCTAGTAATCTGATCACACCCTTTCTTAGTGTCCATAAAAATCAAAATTCGGCTACCATCCATAATGTCCTCCAGCAGTTTCACTAATCTGCATTTGTGATGCAATTAAAGTAAAATCTGTAAGAAATCTGAGGCATGAATTTCAAACATTAAAAAGATCATGATTTGATCATACTTGTTATATTTTTGATTCTCAGATACAATATCAACACGCTGGCGAATAATTACCGGTTACCATATACCACCCAGCATAAGGAGGGGAAACACAACTAAAATATTATTTATTGGTTATGAACTCGTAACTTGAACTCTGCCTTAAACAAGGAGTGCTCAAGTCCAGATCTATCTGACCACATATTGCGCCAATACTCTGTATTTTAACTTTCAACTTGATCCTTATGAAGCTATCCTTAAGTTGTCAAATCAAAGCCAGCTTTCACACTTGTATAAATTCAGGTTCTTAGTGGTATTGAAAGATAAGAGAAGTGGAAAAACCTACAAAATAAACCGTTCTATTTCTGCTTATAGAGCATAAGTTCGTGCAGCTTTATACAAAGCCTAACTCCTCTGTAAAGTGTAAACTACTGAAAACTCGCAGCATATTAAATTAGGATATCCATTTATTAGTGCCATAGTCGGACTCAGCACTCAGCAGCAATAGTCCAAGTTTGTGCTGCAACTTTATAACATAAAGCATAAAGAAGAGCCCTTACTTTATATGGATTAAAAGGGACCTCCGAGCTAGTTGCTCGACCTCCTTTGGCCATGTGGCACTTCAGTAAAAAGTGAGCCGGACAATAAAATCGCGGTAAACTATTGCATCAAACTTTTCTTACACTACCAAATATTTTTCCCTTAATTCTCTCAACTTTAACAAAATTTTGAACACTCACCATACCTTTATGATCCCTAACCCATACACCCTATGAACAACCAAACAAACAAAAACTACAACCACCAACACACGAGACATTCCATTTCTCATTCTAATCGGACACCATAGATAGAGAAAGGAGCAGAACCATAGAAAGAGAAAAGAAAGGGGTAAGTTCTTCTAAATTTTCTTTCTCAGTTATCAGTTTTCTTCTTTGATTCTAAACCATCATGTATTGAAGTACATTACTTGATTGCCAGTATCTCTTCTCCTATCAACACAGTACAGAACAACAGCAAGGCAAGCTCTTCCCTAAGGTTTATGTTAAACTCAACTTATTTATTCCATGTGATTCTTATAGCTTCAAAATTATTAGGAAACGCAGAAAAACAAAATAAAACACATACAGAGATTTCCCTCATAACAACACACAGACTTTAAATTCAACTTTCAGAAGATGATGGAGCTATGAACCATTATAACTTTGAACTAGATACGTATAAATAAACAAAATAAAACGAGAATCTCAAGTACATAAAAGAAACCGATTTCGATTTGAACCTAGAATTGTATCGTCGAATTTGTTGAAGAGGAGTCGAGGTGAGTGGGACTGGGCTGTCCTTGCTTTGTTGGAGTGAGTCGAACGGCGGCTTAAGGCCTACCCACCAACGGAGAATAGAAGGAGGATAGGCGCGGTGGCAGCTGCCTTACCAACTGCTGCTGCACCGCGTGAAGGACATAGAGCAGGGGAGGGATGAGATCGAAGAGAGACTGAAGAAACGACGGCTGTTGGCGGCGCGCCGACGGCGTCGGTCTCGCCGGAACTGGCGGCGCTGCGGCAGTTTTGTCGAGGAAGAGAGGAGGTGGGTTTATCTGTGTGTGTGTTCGAGATGCGAGCAAGATGGGTGAGGTGGCCAGACAAGGTTTTGGCGGCCGAACGGTAGCAGGATGTGGCAACGGCGGCAGGTGGAGATCGAGGGTGAGAGAGAGAGATCCGGTGAGAGTGAGAGGAGATCCGATTAGAGAGAGAGGGGGGTGTGTTTTTAGAGAGATAGATTTGGGCCAAGGTTTTGTTATCATTTTTTTACTATGATGGGCTAAACGTTTGGGCTCAATTGAAGAACATAATTAATGGGCTGGAACTTATTTTAGTCCCAATGAAAGCAATTAAATAGTATGGGCTGAAGTTATTTTATTCTTATAGCCCAATCAAATTAAATTAAATAGAGAACTTGGTTTTATACTAATTAAGTTTTAAGTTTAATTCACAATTAACTAAGTAGTAGTCTTGTACCAATTATTAGATTGAATTTATAATTTAATTATTAGTTGGACATTTAATTAAAACCTTATAACTAGATCAAGATTTAGAATCAATCTAGTTAAATAATTGAACTTTAATTTAAAGTTTAATTATCTCAAAAATTGAATAGCATAATAAGTTTGATTATGCTAAGTAAGGAAAATTTTGAAAATTATCATTCAAAGTTATTGATTAATTGACGAGATTGATAAATATTAATTGAGCTTAAATTTATTTGTCAGTTGCGCCCAATTGTAACAAATAATTGGACTGTTATTGAGTAATTCGAGTAAATAAATAAATCCATAAATTAATTTAGTTTCATGAGTTTGTTATTTTTTTCTTTGGATTTAAAATTTATAAAATTGACTGGATTATCCAAAGTAATTTCAGAATAATAATTACTCGCGAATAGAAGTCGTTCTTTGAGCATAGATTCTTGATTATATGTTTATGACTTAACCGAATAACATGCTAAGTAATTATGAAACGTGCATATGAATGTCGTAATTTATCACTTTGAGTGAGTAGAGTTAGGGCTGTAAATGAGTCAAACTATTCGTGAGCTATTCGGAGCTCGATTCGCTAAAAGTTCGTTCGAGTTTGTTTAGTGAAGCTCGTTAGCTAAACAAACCAAGCTTGAGCATGGTAGTATTCGACTCGTTAGCTCGTAAACAAGTTCGTTAACGGATTTAGCTTAAAAATATAAAATTATTAACTAGATACAATTATTTTCTTTCTATAATTAGTAATTATTTTGTCAAATCTCTTAACTACTTTTATTTGTTATAAGAAATTAATAAATATATTATGTTATTATGGATAAAATAATTTATTTTTAAAATAAAATAATTAATATCTAAACATATATCTAAATTTGGAAAGTTATTTTGAGTTCGACTAAAGCTCGAATAAGCTCGTGAGCTCGAAATATTCGATAAATAAAATTCGAAACTCGGCTCGATACTAAACAAACCAAGCTTGAGCACGATGGTGTTCGGCTCGGCTTGGTTCGATACACCCCTAAGTAGAGTCATGGTTTACGCATTTAATTTTTTGTCCGATTAAATTGTTGGGACTGAGAGGCGAGGAACGCGATGAGCTCGATCGAGAACTAATTTCTTGTCAACTTAGTCAATATTGATTTATGCTTAAGTTCATGCATCAAAGAATCGTGCGTTTGAATTGAGAGGATCTGTAAGCGAATATGTCATTACGATTTTTCACAACATTAATTCTTACCACCCTACGGTAAAAATATAATATCTCCTTGCTTGGTGATCGGAATCGATTGTCATCTGTGCATGCTTAAACTAGACTAGCGTAGATTTCAGTATAGGCCATGACTTCTAGTTCTAATCGAGAAAAAGCTGCAGGATGTTTGAAACAAGTTGTTTTACACGACGTAATTTCTGTTTTAAGCTAAATTTCCAAACTTTGATTCAAAATCAACTAACGATCAAATTAAGTTTAATCGACCTCTAATTGGAAGCTAAATCATTAGACATGAGATATAATTTCCATCGATAATCCAGAGTATTAATCGGGTCTTAGAAATGAATGCATAATCCCTAATTAATTAAAATCCCGAATAGAATCTCAAATAACATAAAAATACAAACTACTTCCAATAAAAATTCTCGTTCCGGACGTCTTATCTATTATTATTACAATAAAGGTCGGATGAGAAAGTGACGACAGAGCAACAAACATGAGTATGTGATCTTGTGAACAAGAGTTGCAAACATGTGAGCTTTTCGATGCACACACACACACACATATATATAGGGGATGGATCAAATGAGAATTATAAATATTTTAAGAAATGAGAACTAATTCTATGTGTAGATCTAGGTGTATCTGATGGTCTAGATTCAATGTTATTTTAGGATAGTCTTTTTACAGATTTTATTAATAATGTTATTAATCTCTATTGTGCACGTGTTAAGTTTGTTTTGTGCATATTTCATAAGTAGTTTTTAAAACTATTTTAAATGATGTGTTTTTCATTTTACATATTAGTTATATATAATTTTACAATTTATGTTTAATCTGTTTTTTTGTCTAGTTTTTTTCCTAATAAGCATAAGTTTTACAATTGTCTTTATATATGTTTGGTATGTATGTTTTTTTGAAGTAATTGAAGTTTTTTTTTTTTTTTTTTTCAAAATTGCTCGTTGTGAATAGTTATTAAAACACATGCATAAGTTTTTAATCGTTATGCACAAATACATTCATTTATATGTCAATTGAAAAACTGTAAAATAAAAATTAAAATATTGTGCACAACTGACGCAATCCTTATGCACAAATACATAACATGTCTTTCATGTTTTATAAAATGTCAAAACCAAAAAACATATTACACGAACTTACAAATAAATTAATTACTTCATGTAATTATGAACTGTTATTATAATTAAAAAACATATCATAAATGCATGAGAGAGAATGTGAATCAAAATTGAATGCGGTAATTAAGGGTGTTTGGTGGTTTTACGTGAAGTGTATTTAATGATGCAATGACTTAATTGCCCCTATGAGTTAATAATATTAAAAAATATGTCAAATTTGCTTAAATTCAAATTATGCATAGGATTAATCTAGACCATTAGATTTAACAATATCTAAGGTGCAAATTAGTTCTTATTTCTCATCTTAGAAGTGGTTCTCCTTGTAACCAACATATATATATATATATATATATATATATGTGAAAATTAGTAGAAAAAGTAAATTTTACTTTTCAGTAGTTAAATTTCTTTTCAAATAGCTTATAAATTGAAATTTTCTTAAATATTGTCTTGCAATAAGTGCTTTCGATTTATTGTACTTCATCAATCGAATTCGGATCCTATGCTAGATGAAGAATTCATAGTAAAGATTAGTTTAAACATAAGGACGACCGTGAATCATCGAGCGGGTTGGCCGGTACGTCAAGGTGTCCGTGAGAAGCGGCCACTTCTCCGGCACATTAGTTTCATAAATGGTAGATTACAAAAGAACTTAGATTGCAATCACTTTTAGATCACATAACTATTTATTAGGTATTGGGCCTTTTCATACTCACCCAACGTGAATTTATCAGCAGTACTGACATAGGTACTATATTGCTATCAATATTCGATACCTCTTGTAGAACGTCATACTCTTGTTTTAACAATAAATAAATTAATTGTCTTAACTGGTATATTCCCCCATACACCAATATGACCCATACGGGACCATCAACAACTAATAAATAATTGTAATACCACTATTATTGTAAACAAAAAAATGAATTAAAATTCAAAATAATCACAGATAACTAAATTAATACTCATAATCATCCATCGACTAAATATAGAAGTAATTTTATTCTTCTAAAAAAAGTAATATTATGACCACAATTAACCTATGGACACAAACAAAAATAACAATATATTCTAATTAATTTTAAAAAAATAACCATATACAAAATAAAATATTAGTTTATTATTTAATGGTACTTATAAATTACAACATAAGGTGGTTCCCATCGAATTGACGGGTTATACACTCGTGTAATTTTACAATTGTTAGAATTAGAATGTAGAAGGTATTAAGTGGAGAATTTAGATAAATAAGAATGAATGAACTTGATGGTGTCACATGGAATATAGAGATGATATGTCACTATATTTTACTAATCTTATTATATATTGGTACTTTAAAAGTGATGTGTAATTGCAAATTTGATTATATATTTGTGATCTTTTTATTTTTATTTTTATTTTTGCAAGTAATCCTAAATTAAAAGATAAAATTAATTATATAAATTCTAAATGAATTTTAACATTAATCGACACGCATACGTAAAATTTCTCTATTTTTTTTATCTTTCGTTATTTATTCTATTTATTATTAATGATTACTTTGTAATTTTTTATTTTTATCGAGACAAATAATCAATCATTATAACAAATTAAATTTATAAATTTAAACGACTTCAGATAATTAATCGAATTTAAGACGAGTTTGAGTATATACATTCTAAACAAGAATTATTAACACGTCTAAGAATATTTAATTTTCTACGCATAAATTACAATATAAAGTGATTTTTCATTAGAATTCGACGAAATATAAGCTATACATATCACATTCAGACATATTATCCTCATATAAAGATTTTTTATTTAATATATCAAATTCATATGTATTGTCCCTGATATAAGATTATTTTATTTAATATGATTATAAATATAACATAAAATATTTCCGTCGAAATTCGACGGGTTATACACTAGTATAAGTATGAAAGGAATAAAATAAACCATTTTTCATTTTTACTGCAACAACTCTCGCAAAACTTGAGAAACTAAAGCTAAGTTTCCTGCTACACACGTCACAGTCACATATCAAACAAAATTCAAATTGGTACGTAGTATCTATCAAGCCATAAAATCAATTCACATCAAAAAGATTGTACCGAATCAAACTAGAGACAAATGAGATCATCTATATTCTAATGAATTAAAGGGTTAAAATTATTAATTAATTATGGATACTTTTGTAGATTATCCAACAGATTGATAACAAATATGGAATAAAATCGCTGATTAGTAGGTATTTTCTGTATAGAATCACCCAACTGGAACGTGTTACTGCTATATAAAGAGAACTCCTCTCTCCCTCTTTCTCACCCAAAAAAAGAAAACGCAAAAGAAAAAAATAGGGGATGACATTTGAATATAGGTATCGTTTTTCAGGCGATAAGGAAATAATTCGACGGCACAACTGTCGTTTACCCGTCACGGAAGGTATCGTGAGATTTGCGTTTGAGATGAGAACTAATTTCATAGTGAAAGGAGATGATTATGAGAGAATCATCGATTCCGAGAGGTATGCACTCCCATCCTGCCGTGAAGAGCTTGTGCGACACGACATGGTTAGGAGGCTCGAGCACTACTGGATGCCCCACCAAGAAATTCAGCGATTGATTAACGAGGCCCTGCTCTTCGCCAAACAGATCGCCGCCGCTGATGGCCCTGGCCTGATTCAGACAGCCGTGGATCTGAACGTTTACACTGTGCAGCAGGAGGGCGAGGCTATTGGTGCGACGGTGGATCGAGCGATGAGGCCGGAGTACTTGCCGCCCCTCCACTTATGTCCGGCGTTGGGCTTTGGCCGGCTCCAAGCGGACACGACTTTTTTCTTGCCGGGGGCGGCGGTTAGAGTGTACGATGTGGAAAAGGCATTGGCTATTATGGAGATGTGCGTAGTTTGTGGACGTAAACCTATGGTGGGGACTGAGATATCGTCACTGCTATGCGGCCATGCGTTTCATAATCACTGCATTTTGCGGAGGTTGGATGATGAAAAGTGCTGCCCCATCTGCCATCTGGCGGTAGAGTCCCGCTTTGCAAAACCTAAACATGGCCCTATCCGTTTTGATCATCGCGATGGTGATGAGCCTCGAGAAGTCTGGAATGTGTACGATGATTTTTTAGGATATTAGGATAGTTTTGTCGTTCTTTATTAGGATTAGATTGTGGTTGATGTTTTATGAATAATGATTTTTTTACATATTATGTAATTACATAATATCCTTAATTTTTTTAAATCGATTTTATAATTAATTATATTATTTGATGACTGATATACCCTTTGCATATTTTTAGCAATTATTTTCTTGCTATATTATATACATTTATTTAGGAAACATATGCTAACAGATTTCCTTAAAATTTGCCACTATATATGTTTAACATATTTGCATTAAAATTTGTTATTCATCATTAATTTATTCATCCTAATTTTAATAGAACATTCCATACGTCTAAAAAATAACTTATTATTTCATAAATAAATCTATCACAACAAATTAATCCTATTTTTTAGGAAGATTTATAATGCTTCCTTAACGTAATCAAATAATCATCGTGCGTAATCTTATGTACATCTTCTTTTTTCTTTTTTTGAAATTTTTATTTCCTTTTTTTAAAATATTTTTTCTAGATATTTTTGTGGATAAACTTATATCTTTTTATAACAAATGTTTTAATATCTTATTTAAAAGTATGAAAATTTTGACAACTTACGGAGAAAACAGAGCATCATATTTTGGAATTATAGATGCTCCTTCAAAGTAAACCATAAAGGAGGCACAAGAGTGCATTGTCCTAATTAAATTTTAATTAATCATCATAAGTCTTAATTGGAAATTATTAATTTTTTATTTTAATTATTAAACTAAATTAGAACATCATAAGTCGTATGGCTGTATATAAGGTTTGCAATAAACTACACCTTAATAAGTTACCATTCTTGTAAATACTGTATCTTCTTCCTTTATTACACAAAGCAGAATCCACTTTCTCTCACTTGCACAGAGAAGCCAAAATCCTGCGAGGAGGGGTGAATGTCTTTCGCGCGTGAAGCACAGCCAGATTGTCGATCAACAACACATCACCTTTCCGCCACGGAATAGCAACGCTTTCCTCCTCCAAGATTCTCAGGCAGTCAAAGATTATATTATCCGGCAACAGACTTCCATCGCCAAAAGTCACCGCCTTCTTCGGATCGTTCCGTTCATCCTCCCACCCTGTGTAAGCAGCCACCATGCTATTGAACCATATCTTGCGCTCCTGTCTCGTCTCGTCGTGCTTGATGGCCGGGATCGGCCCCATTATCGTCTTCGCTCCCTCTTCCGTCCATTCCACCTTCATGTTCAGCTTGGCTGCTCTGTTCAATGGCAAAAGTTATAGCCCATCCATGCAGGGGAGGACACGAATTTTTTTATTGATGGGACTGGATGTTATGAATTTTGAGATTTTGATGATGGTAAGCACTAAAACTTAAAAAATGGATTGGTGGGGGCTTAAGCCCCCATAGTCTCCGCCACTGCTTCCATAAACCACATAATTATTTCTTGCTTGAATAATTTCAATAATAGAGATTTTATACCTTTCCTCGGCCACGGCCTTATCTGCGGTCAGGAATGTAGATTTCCAGCCGCGGCCTATGGGGGAGGAAGGGTCGTCCTCCTCCCCCAAAACGCGCGTGTAAAATCACTCCATACTTCTCCAGCTTCTCCACGAACTCTGGGTGCTTCTCCCTCATTTTTTCGTACACGATATGACTAGGAACTATAGGCGTTTCCCCGCCGGAGATGGGCTCTGCTTCGCAGAAGAAAAATAATTTGGTGGGGTAGGTTGGCACCTTGTGGTCCAGATGAACAACATCATACAACAAAATCATCAATCATATTATCAAGGCAAAAAATAAATTGTATTCATCAATCCAAATTAAAATTTATTAATATTTAATTATGATTTATTATTCACAGTTAATATTTAATTAAGACGATAATTAAGAAGATGCACCATGCATCCCGATTTTATAGTGCATCAATTCTAATCAACACCTATTAGAATTTATTAATCAATCATTAAAATATATTAATCTCAATTAATATTTAATTATAATGGATACAGATACATCGAAATATAGAATTGTGCCTCATCAGTTAATTATAGTATTAGTATATAATACTATATATGACCAAGAAAAGGGTGATAGAAAAAATGATACCTGAGCCATTTCATGGTGAAAAGGGATTTTCTGGTCAGGCGGGGATTCATTAGCAGTAAAAACACGGCCGACGACGCTAGTTCTGGGGGCGGCGCCGCCGACATACGGCAGCTCCTCATACCCAAACGCTTCCACGACGTCGTTGAAGTCCGAAGCGGTAGCAACGGAATCGAACCCGCGAAACAGAATAGCGCCGTGTTTGTGCAGAAGCGAGTCCAGCCATGGCCTCTGCTCCTTGACGGCCGCCGTTAAAGCGGACGGACCGACAGCCGCTGCCGGAGATAATACGGCGGGGAAAACGGCTCCTCCGTGGATTTTCTGATGTGGGGTCTTGGTTTCAGCGAAGATGCTAGAGTTCGCAGGCATCTTGTGATTGTTCTTGAATTTTGGATGAATTGTTTTGCGATTATCGATATATGGATTGACACGGTGACGATGATAGTGATAACTTTTATCATGGGAGTTGAGAGGCTAATCATGCAGAAATTTGAAAGCAGTTTCTTTATTTTAAAATTTTCATCCTTTTGTTTCCTCTGAATTTTTGTTTTTTTGCCTTTGTTGGTTGGTTGATTTGCGTCTGTATTTGTGCTGCTTATTTGGACGGAAAAGCGGCCAGATTCTAGTCAGCAACATAGAAGACTAATAGTTAGGATATTGATTAATAATTGATTATTAGGATTATTTGATAATTAGGATAGTATAACTTTTTCACCAAAACTGTTGTGGAGTCATCCACATGATATGGATAGGGGTGTGCATCGATCGGTTCGACCGATCGATCGAAATTTTTAAAATCGAAAATCGAACCCAATATATTTTTTTGAACCGAATCGATTTATAGTTTCGAACCGAAAGCAAAAAACCGATCGGTTTCGGTCGGACCAAAACCGACCGAAACATATTATATATATATATATATATATATATATATATATATATATATATATATATATATATATATATATATATATATTTAAATAAACATATTTTAATCCAATTATTTAATTAAAATATTAATTAATTATTATATAAAATATATAAATATATAAAATAATATTTTCATTTCGGTTCGATTCTGACCAAACCTAAAATATAAAATCGAAAGTCGATTTTAATTGAAAATTGAACCGAATTGAAAATCGACTTTTTTAAAAACCGAACCGATCGATTTGGTCGATTTTTTGTTCGAGCACACCCTATGTACAGATTGACACAATTGAATTATTAATGAGTTATTAATTAAATATTACTTTCTATATTTTTATGTCATACCTCGTTCTTTTCCAATAAATTTAAAAGAATTTTTTAATTTAGAAACATAGGACCATTCGTTTTTATGTAATACCTTGTTCTTTCCCAATAAATTTTAGAAGAATTCTTAAACTTAGAAGCATAATATAAATTTATTTTTTTACGTGATACTTTGTTCTTTTTTGATAAATTTTAGAAGAACTCTTGAACTTAGAAGCATAAGATTGATTCGTGTTCAGGAAAATAAAAATTTTACTTTAATTTCAAGAAAAGATTTTACTAAAACCTTGTATAAAATCAAATTATTTACTTTATTACGTTTGCATACTATTTTTTTTGCATGAGATTTTAAGTGATGGGCTTGTTGTATGTTGATAAGAGTCTTATAGGCTGATTTATTATTAAACTACCAAAGTTGAGAGGTGGGCTGTTTTAATTTTAGTGGCCCAAAATATTGTGACTAGCAAAATCCATAGAATTGTTGGAGCTTTATGTGTTCAGCATTAAATAAATTAAGGATCACCTGAGGCCCAATCCCTACCCACTTGTGGTCCACTTCAGACTCAGCTAAGCAGTTATATATTTTGTAATGTATATTATGTACTCCATCCGCTCCAATATTCACGCTTCTTTTTTTTTCGCACGTAAATTAAAAAGAGTTATGTTTTGTTTGTAAAGTAGCATGTGATACGAAATTCAATGCACTTTTAGTGTAAAATTATTTCATTTTTTAGAAACGGACCAACAATAATGAGACAGTCAAAAAGGAAAACGAGCCAATAATAATGGGACGAATGGAATATTATTTAACCATATTTTATATTTATAACAAAAACATGCAATTTTTAAATTTAAGAAAAGAATCTAATATTATATCTGCCTTATATATCATATAAATCAATAGAGTTGAATTATTTTGTTTAAATATTTGAGTATAAAATACAAATAAAAGTATGAAGAAGAAACAAATCAAACTTAGTCCTGGTATAAGTCGAACTCGAATCCACATATTTTTGGTAAACCCAATCATAGGCTCAGTCATGTAACTTGTGATGGGCTCACCTAAAGTTGGGCTGGCAGACCATCTCAATCCAATTGACAACTCTAAATGATACGATAATTATTTCATTCTTACACGAGTAAGAACACAAAAAGCTTTCATGTTGTATGTGTGTTGACCTAGTGATAGAGTATCGGGTTCAAAGTCACGTGATCACGATCTTTAAAAGTTTTTTATATTAAATTGACAAAAAAAAATTCATGTTTTTTTATAAGAAACAAAAAAAAAATCTCGTTGACCTGACATTAAAAAATTATAACCGTGATCATATCAAAATTATTATTATTATTATTATTATTATTATTATTATTATTATTATTATTATTATTATTATTATTATTATTATTATTAATATATATATATATATATATATATATTATATATATTTATATATTATTTTATCGCTCTAGTATGTCTTTATGATGGGGTGGTCTCCTGCACCCACGAGCACAATGAGACCCACCACCTAATTAATTTTTAAATAAATAATTATTATTAAATTAATTCTCATTAAAATTAATTAATATAATAAACCTTAATTGTAAATTAATAAATCATGATTATAAATTAATAAATAATAATTTTGAATTAATAAATCTTAATCTTGAATTAATAAATCCAAATTGTGAAATAATAAACCCTAATTGTGAATTAATAAATCTTAATTTTGAATTAATAAATCCTAATTGGAATTAATAAACCCTAATTATGAATTAATAAACCCTAATTTTGAATAATAAACCCTAATTGTTAATAATAAATCATAATTATGAACTAATAAACCATATTTTGAATAATAAACCCTAATTTTGAATTAATAAACCCTAATTTTGAATTAATAAACCTTAATTATGAATTAATAAATTCTAATTAAAAATTAATAAAATCTAATTATCCTTACTCTTCATAATTAATATATAATTATTTTAATAAAAAACAAGGGTGAGCTCACCCAAGTTTTTGTCCTTTATCATATAATTACGAGCACTAATAGGTTCCGAAAAATAATTTAAACAAAAATAGGTTAGTAATAGTGATATTGTAATTAAGGTATGTAACATATATATTTAATTATGTAATACCTTATATAATTCAGGTAAACAGATAAATAACAATGTTATTGATTATAAATACTATGAATTATAAGCTTAATTATATAAAATAGAAAAACAAATGAGACCCGCCCTAACCCAAATTTAAGTGAGTGAATGGTTTTATTTTATCGAAAATTTGGGTAAGAATTACTCGAATTTCTTAGCTAAATTTTAGTACACTCTCCGTCTCATTATTGTTGTCACGTTTTCCTTTTTGAGTTGTTACATTAAGTTTGTCCGATTTCAAAAAAAAAAAAATATCTTTTATACTAAAAAATATCTCGAATTTCATATCATACATTATATTTATATAAAATATAATTTTTCTTAATTTACGTAAAAAAAAGTCATCATTATTGGACGGACGGTGGGAAGTAAAAAATTAAATAACCTTCGGCAGATTTGGATTGACCCGGATTAGAAAGCAGACACTACAAATGGGGTGGTGACTGGTGTATAAAATATAAAATCCCGCGCCAGAGTAAAAATTTGAATGAAGAGAGAGAAATCTGAACTTCAGTGACCGTTGGAGAACTTACGACACACACGCACACACACAACGCGCACCAGAGAAGCAGAAGAGGATATGCCGAAGAACGCTGACGAATCGAAATCGAGAATGAGGTTGAAATCGACGAGGAAGCCGCTCCGAAACGTTTCTAACGCCAATCCGGCCATTAAATCTGCCGTTATTTACAAGAAAATCTCCAAAGATGACGGAGGACAAGCGGGAGACGATTCGCTCAATCGTCTTCTCCTCGTACACTCGGATCTATCCTCCCTCACACGACAGGTACTGCACCTTATCCATTGTGGAGATAATCTGGATTATCATAATTTAGGCGTTATTCATGATTTTGGTTGTTTTATCTTTTGGACTGTTTCTGTGAGGCTTATGGTTTTATGTGCTTCAGATATGGTAATTACGGTGATTCTGTGATGATAAGCGTTAATATCGACCAGATTTCACTGTTCGGAGTCGATTTAGCTTTGTTAGGCGCGATGTTCTCGCCGTGTGAATTTACTGTGTTTAGCCGGGGATCTTAGAATAACTTCTGACTGGATAATTCTCTAATAGGGCGATGAGTGTAGCGGCTTTCCTTATGGTTTGCTGTTTTGTTTTGGAAGTAGTTGTTTCAGCAAATGGGTTTAAATTGTCGTTCAGGGTTCTGATCTTTTAACAAATGTCGGTTTCCCTTGCTTGTTCAACTCATCGCCTTAGACGTTGAGAGTGTGTTTTCTATGACTTTGTTTCTGATATCACTTTGAACTGGTTTAGTAAAATTATGGAAGGTAGGAATTTAAGAAGCACGGTTCGGATTCAAGGTGTAGTCATTGACTCGTAAGTGGTCCTGGTATTTCATTAGATCCATTATGATATAGAATGTTTTCTTAAAAGCATTCGAGTGTGCATCAGTGATCATCTGAAGTGGTCATCTTAATATGCAATCTTTTCTGAAATACTTTTGGTTTTTGGTCTAGACACTATTGATACAAGTGAAAGCAGATCTATCCACTGACTGCCCTCTCTTTCTGCCCTGCTCGACATTTGCAGATGAGATTTTCCCTTATGTCAGCTCTAGAGTTGAAAAAACTAGCTTTGCAGTTTGGCTTTTTCGGAAAACTAAGTGGCTACTGGCTGATTTTGTTCTTCCCAATTGCTTTATGTTTGGATCCTCAGAAGTTTAGATGTTGCAGCTCTGTAGATGATGTGTGTATTGTTATAACCAGGAGATAAATTATTTTTCCATGATTACCTCCAATTCATATGTATCAGGATTATTTACTCTATATGCTGGTCCATATACTTTAATATCTTATTGGTGAAGATGAGAGTGTTAACTTCAACTCACTGGTTGGCAGATAGATGAACTAGTTATCGAAGCACTCCAGTTGACTGGCAATGACAGAAGGAAGGAGATCAAACAATTTGCTGATGCCTTGTCTGATATGCAGACTTCCTTAAAGGTACATTTGTTGTTTGATTTTTATTTTTTTGACCCATTTCATTTTAAATGTTTCAAATTTTGAATGTATGATTCTGCAGCCATGGGTTTCCAGATTTCAGAAGGCAGTTCTCAGCCAGTCCAAAGTGCCAGATAATAATTCGGAGCAGCCAGTGGAGAGAAAGGCACTTAATGTCTCAAAAGCAAGCACAAATACAGCCGCTGAAAGCCCTGAAGAAAGCAAGTGGGAGTCACTTGTCTCTCCATCACCCCTGGTATCGTGGAGGGCTGAATGCAACACAGAAAGTGGTAGACAATTGTTTCTACTCACACCAATGCCTCAAAGAAAGGCCTTTTTGTCCAAATATCAGGCATCATCGTCTCTTCTTGCAGTTGAAAAGATTCCATCTGAAGAAGCTGCCCACCCAGTATCTCTGTCTGATGCGGTGCGAAACTTGGGTAATGATCTCCAAGAAGGTGCATCGGCAAAGCCAACTCCAAAAATGGCTTTTGATGTAGAAGTGACTAAAGCTGCAGTAGACACAATTACTGATTGCTGTCTACCAGAAAAGGTTTCAAATACGAGTATCATGACTCCATGCATGAAAATTTCGCCACAAAAGTCTTGCATATTGCTTGAGCCGATATCAGCCTTCTCCAGAAAGAAAAGCCAGGTAGTCCATAAATCTACACCTTATCCTACCGGGGTTCACAGCTTCAGCGATTCCCAGGATTCTGAATCCTCCAGCGATCACCAATATTCAGATGACCTGAAGCTGAAGTCTCCAGGGCTCTATGGTATAAAAAAAGAAAATATGCAAAAGAAAATGGCAGCAGAAGATTCACCAAATTGGATTGGCTCACCTCCTAAAACCTGTGCTGTAATGACCGGGGTTCACAGCTTCAGCGATTCCCAGGATTCTGAACCTTCCAGCGATCATCGATCTTCAGATTACCTGAAGCTGATGTATCCTGAACTCTATGGAATAAGAAAAGAAAATCTGCAAAAGAAAATGGCAGCAGAAGATTCACCAAATTGGATTGGCTCACCTCCTAAAACGTGTGCTATTATGTATCCTTCTGATGAGCCATTGTTGAAAAATCGACCTGATCATTGCTTGCCGTTGAAAACCACTGCAGTAAGTAATCATGAACCTATCTTCCTCGTCATGAAGGCAAAAGAGAGCAAAGGTGGCCATGCCACTACCTCAAAGAGCACTGTGCAAGGTATATATATATCTCTTTCTTTTATATTCAACTGTTGAAGCATACATAACACACTCAAAACTCCAAGCAAAGTTGCTTCTTCATTGTTTTCTTGCAGATATTATTCGCACACTGGATTTAGCTGAATTCACACCGATGATGAGCAGCATGCGAATGGGAAAAAAGCATCCAGGCGAGAACACTTTGAAGAAGGAACTGTGGATGAAATTTGACGCAGCAACTACTCATGATTTTTGTTTCAGTACTTCTCTTGTTCGAGATTCTACCAAGAAAGGATTTCTTGAGATTTTGGACGAGGCATCTGATGCATAACTATTTTTGGCATGAGTTAAATTTTGCTGTCTACTAGATGAAGCAGGTGTATCTTTTCAAGTTACTTCAGTGGTGTAAATGAATGAGATTTGCATATTAACTTGCAAAACTGCAGTTTTGTAAGCTTGCTGAAGGAATTCGGAGAAGCAAAGATGTGGAGTTATTCTAGTTCTATACTCTGGTCTGTAACGTGGCTGCTGTCTTTCTTCATGTGAAAAAAGTTAATACAATCCAACAGTTGGAATACAAAATGGAACAGTAATAGATCTCACTCAGACAAACTGGCATTTCAACACCATAAATTAACCACTTATTACAGAACCAATTCAATTGCATTCAGTCTACCATAACACAGACTCCTGAGTTCAGTAATTTTGCATTAGTAGCATAATAGAAACCATGAGATGTTCTCGTATCATAAGATGACAACAAACTAAGGGGAGAACGATTGCTCATTCATGCATTTCTAACAAAAAATCATTTACTGATGAAATATTTGATGCAACTTCCATTACTACACTCCAAAATTGCAGCATCTCATACATCTTGGAAAAATGCAGCTGATGCAGAAACTAACGCATGATTTGGAGGACTGCACCCACGCTGCAAAAATACACAAGCAGACCTGGACTCGAAGTTTCTATTGCGAGCTCTCAGTAGGCAAAGACATTAGAGTTTTTTAGAACCCGAGGTGAACCAACAATTATATGCAGATCAAAGCCTCCATTTTGATTTTGAGATTTTGAAAGCTCAGTGAGGCTTGGCTAGAACCCTTCGAGCCAAAGAAGTTTGATCAGTCATCTCGCATATCAGTCTTTCGCCTGGCCTGAGATGCAAGCCGAACGTCTCTTTCTCGCTCAAATTCTCGGTAATCAGCACGCTGCAAGAAAGAAACTTTGTCCAGATACTTATTTGAACTTTTCTTGTATGCATCGAGTTCATCTTCCATGCCTTTATTTTCGTCCTTGAACTCGCCCCAGTCCATCTTTGTTTTATCAAGCACACTGAGTTTAGGTTTCTTCTTTATCTGTTCTAGAACAGCATCAACGGCCGATGTGGTGCCTGCTACACCTTTTCCTTTCTCAACTGCCTCTTTCGAGGCAGCATCAACTAATTTCCTTACTTCAATTTCCTCACCAGCAAAGTCTCGAACTTCAGTAACCTACCAAATTGTCAGATTGCAAATAATCAATAAACCATATATAAAATAGAACTTGAGTGTTTACCAACAAGTTTACTTCTGGAAATGGAACTGATGCAAAAAGAACGAACACAATATGTGAGATATCTCTCTCCTGAAGTCCCGATCCATCAAATAAAGTCATTTTCACAAAGACTTCTAAATCGAGTATATGATGATGTCGAAGTAATATTTGAAGTGTCAAAGTATATCCCGCCTAAGAAAAGGGAGAAGAATCTACAAAGTATAATTTGTAGAAAAGCATTGATGCTAGAACAGACAACACACCTCAACTTTTCCCTTCCTGTAGTCGCTGAAGCAGCAGCAGCATCCTTAACTGCTGAAAGAGCGGCAGCAGCAAGTTTTTTGGCTTCCTCACTGGAACCATTCTCACTTATGCTGGCACGCTTTCCCGACACCCCTTGTACAGGAGATGGCGCCTTAGTTGATCCCAAACCTAGATAATTCATCCAACCCTGAAAGAGAGGGGTGGATGATGATTCCTCACTGTAAAAGTTTTTACTTAAGGTAAAACAATTTTTCCTACAATTACTTAAAGAGAGTGTTTCTCACCGTTGATGACTTCTGCACAGGACTTCCTCGAGTAGACTTGCTTGTGTTTTGAATCCGGTTCTCCATGATGATTTTAAGAGACTTTGAAGACACACCTTTATTCATTTGCTGCCAAACAGCATCTACTCGAGCTTTTCTCTCTGTCATCAACAGAGACATACAGGGTAAATTTGTTTGCCTAATGAAGCAAACACCAAAGATTAACGTAATACAGGAGTTGATACTTGTTGGAAAAGAAACAGCTCAACTAACCCATTTCTTCAGGCTGAGCCTGTGAGACTGGAGCATCTTCTTCCGTGGACTCTGAACTACACCTCTCCATCTTTACTGCACTTCATGAGACAACAATAGAACATCTAATAATTGATGGTTGAAACAAACAAAAAAAATCAAAAATCAAAATCAAACTTTACTTGCAATATTGCACCTTATTTGTCTTCAATCTCCACACTCCTTTACAGTTACTCTTTTACAATTCAATAAACACAACCTGCAGAATCAAATTAACAACCAGTTAATTCGTTTCTTCTGAAGTTCTCTTGTTCTGTTCTTCTTTTAATTTTTAGATCGCATGAATCAGTCTCAAAATCAGTTTGAAGTACTAAAAACCACTTTAATTGTCTCAAATTGAAAACAATTCTCCAGAAGATTCAGCCAAAATCAACATGCATCATTAGAAACTAAAACTGGAAACCTTCTTCCTTAATTTACACCATATTTCCATTCAAATTACCAAACCCAGCTCCTGATCAGCTTCCAGACTTCACCAACAAGCCTTAGCAAGTTTTCCTTAATATAAACAACTCCAGTAGAACTATTTCAATTATAATTAATTCTTAAAAATAACATAAAGCCAAATGTCCACTAAAATTCCCAACAAATATGCTAACAGGCTGGGCGAATTTCACCCACACAAAACAACTTCGCAAATAGGCATAATGATGATTACGACTTTACTAGTACTTGAGAGTGATAAGAAATCAAAGGAAAAAGAGCAATATTCAAGAAAATCCCCATGGACCGAATATGCACAATTTTGTTCAATGCATACAGATTACATTCAAATAAATTCCATGGACCGAATTCCGTGGTTTAACTTAGCATACTCTGAATAGCCATAATAATGCACAGAAAGACAGAGACGAACTTACGTTGCAGAGCAGAGCCTCCGGAGAGGGGTATCCCACTCGAGCTTCGTGGCCGGGGTGAAAGGTTGAAGAGTGAGGTGGGTCGGTGCGCTGATCTCGAAACTTCGATTCGCAACCAGTGAATCACGACGAGATGTAGCAGCGAGAGAAATTAGGAGAATGATAGTTAGGGCTGAAGGAGAGAGAATGGAAATTGGGAATTTGGGAGACGGGAGTGATCGGGAGCTGTGAGAGTAGTGAGTGAGAAAGTGAGGTCAAAGTCAAATAAAAATAAAAATTATATTTATTAAGTTTTATCTTGTTTATTTATCCAGACGTAATTATAATTAATTTGTTTGCTAATTTTCTTAGCAAACGATATCGTTTGCTGAATACTAAAAATTCGGAAAATATGTGTGTGTTGGTCTGGTGGTAAAGTAGTTAATGTCCGAACCAAAGATCTCGGGTTCGAATTCATCGTGACGACGCAGCTTTTAAATTTCTGTATTAAATTGATAAAAAAAAATCGAAAAATGTGGAACTATCCATATTTCTTACGAATAATGAAGACAAACTCATTTTTACTTCTATTTTATGTTTAAACTTAGAAGACGATCGATTACCCCCCCTCTCTTTAGTAATAAATTTTATTTTTAAAAAAATGATTAAATTAACGGATTAGTTAGTGGAACACTGAAAATATTAATAACTATTTCTTATAATAGATGACTTTCCCATTTTTGTCAATTAATATAAAATTTTAAAGATCACGTCACCGTGTACTCGAACCTGAGACCTTTGGCATCGATCGGTTAACCACTCTACCACTTTCAACTTTTTAATTTTTCTATTTTTCTTTAATTTTAATTTCTCGTGTTTTAATTTAATGTCATACTTTTTTTGGTCAATTTAATACAAAAATTTTAAAGGTTGTGTCACGGTGGACTCGAACCCGAGAACTTTGGCCTAACCACTCTACTACTAGGCCAACTTATTAACTATATATGTTTATTAGACTTATTTAGAGTATATAATCATTTTTAACATTTAATTTAAGTTTTATTAGTTAAGAATTGATTATAAGGATTGATTAATGCATAAGTAGAGTATATAAACACTAATTATGATATATTATATATAATAAATAATTTTTTAAATAATAAAATAATGAATTTGATAGTAAATATGAGTGAAACACTAAAAATATTAGGACACTGTATTTGGTAATCTTTGAGTTGGTGTAATTGGGCCTTTGGGTGCAGCCAGTTGTAATTGGGGTTCATTGTGGATTAACCTTGTCTTTTAATTCTCTTTCATAAGGTTCCCGAATGGGCTCCACGTATTCACCTTGTCTTTTAATTCTCTTTCATAAGGTTTCCTAATGGGCTCCACGTGTTCCTGCTTTCTTTTAAAATATCAAATCATGATATCATTTTAAGTTAATATTTTCAAATTCGAACTATTGATACCATTTCCAGGGCAGCCCATCAGAGTAGGCCACTGAGATGCCACCATCTCAGCGGCTCAAATTATTTCAAAAAATTACTTTTATTTTTATATATATAGATTTATTTGGATTCAAAATATTATATCATTTAAATATTTTATTTTATTTTAAAGTTCAAAGTTTTAAATCTTTATATATTTTACTTATAGATATATATATTTTTTTATTTGATCCCAAAATATATTAAAAATATTGATGTTGATGTGATTATTAATGGTTTTGCATCTACAAATACTCGAATAAATTATTTTTTATGATATGGTATCGTAAATAAGAGTTGAGATATAGAAATATAAGGATGACAAGTAAATTGTATATGTTTTTGAATTTTTTATATTTCTATTTATAAATCACTTGAATTTTACGTAAATTTATAAATTTGATTTATTTTATAAGTATAATATAAGAGACCCTTTTGGACGGTCTAATGATTAAGTGAGTTTATGTGGCCAAAGATCACGAGTTCAAACCTCACTATCACATCTATAGGTTCAAGCCAGTCATACTTGATTTTTCAAGTGTAGTTTAGTCGTCATGTGTCGTTTGCAAGCTATTGTAAAGAAATATAAGTTTTATCTACCTAGTACGAACAGAAGATAATGACTGAGGATTTTATATGAATTTAAAAATGAGGCGTATATTCATTATTTTGCTTTGCGCCTATAAATGTCGGGAATCAGTCTTGACCATTTCAAGTTAATGTTTTCAAATTCAAACCAGACAATGATTTCATATGAATACGATACTCTATTTACTAACCGATTACAATAACATTATTTAGTGATGATATTTTATTGTTAGAAAATTAGCGATAACTTCATAAATATTCTCCCAACATCAAAAGATACATAGAAATGCTAAGAAGATAGAATTGTTTTCACAACCCCTTCCAAGACATGGAATGTTTCTGAAGTCAAACTATTATTATGAAAAGAGAGAAAGAAGAAAAGAAAGAAAGAACATCCTTCTCTTATTGCATCTGAGAAGGGTTTGTGCGATTTGGTGAGTTTTACATTGAGCTACGATCGATAAACCACACCAAAAATTGAAGCCTATTTATGCGCAAACCAATTCCTTACTTTGTCTTTGAGCGACAAGCCTTCTCAACAGGCCCAATTTGTCTCGCAAACTGCACACAATTAACCGATGATCACTCACTAAAACACAGATACACATGTGGGTGTGTGTGCGTGATGGAAATTTTTTGTTGGGAGAGAACGGAAAAGGGAACCTGAAAATACGCTTCTACTTTCTTTTTCAGAGCGGCATATTCCTTCTTCAATTGCTGAAAAGTTCTCTTGCAACTACCAAAATAAAATTAATACTAATCAATCGCAATTCAGGATAGGGCTGAATAAAAATTGAACCGAACTTAAAAATCGAATCGAACCGAAATTAGCGATTGGGTTCGGTTTCAAAATTTTAATTTTGAAACCGAAATTAATTCGGTTCGGTTTTGGTTTGAGAAAAAATTGGTTTTCAAACCGAACCGTCGAATTTTTTATATTATCTATATATATGTTATTTATATTATTAATATTTAAATTAATTAATATTATATATATATATATATATATATATATATATATAAATATTATAATATTTATATTAACTATAATTTAAGTTCGATTAAATCGAACCGAATTGAACCGAATATTTTGGTTCGATTTGGTTCGATCCGATATATAAACGGTTTGGTTCGATTTGGATATATAAAACGGTTCGGTTCAATTTGAGTTTTAAAAAAAATTTGGTTTTTCGAGTTCGGTTTTGAACCGAACCGCCCGAATGCTCACCCCTAATATTTAAAGATCACCAAATAGGACTAGGATCATTAACGTAATATTTTCCACTAAAAGATATTTACTACTCCTTCCGTCCCACCCAAAATGACATATTTTCCTTTTTGGACTATCTCATCCAAGATGACATATTTCATTTTTAGAAAATAATTATCCATCTAAAAGTTGTAGGACCTACCTACCTTTTATCATTTTAATCACTTTATACAATTTTCCTTAATAATCATGCCGAAAAGAAATGAGTAATATTGGATGGGACACGATGTATGCAATTATTTAGTTTTTGGCAATGTTTTTAGTGTATAATATAATATATATGAACTTGGATAATATAATTGATGTCGCAATTAAATAAAGAAAAAGTTTATTGCAAAATATTTACCCATCAGCATTTCCAACTCGGCAGTATTCTTTGAACTGTGTACATTCACTTTTCACCTTTTTGGCTCCAATGCTGCAAATATCACATGTACGGAAGGGGTTATTATCAACCAAAAAGGAAAGAATATTCCCTGTAGGGACTGTAAATTCTTGAAGAATCTAAATATTCCCTGCAGGGACTGTAAATTCTTGAAGAATCTAACTCATCCTAGTAAATTTATTAACTCATCGAAGTGATAAACTTTGGATTTTCACACATTTAATAATTATATCTTGTACCTTGAACTGCTGCCCTTGAACTGATGCATAAGGCTTTCCAGCTTCGAAAAATCAAGAGGGCTCTTCTCCCTAACAAGATAGATAAATAAATAAATAAATAAGCAAGAAATATTAATAAGCTTATAACATTCATAAAAAATAGATATATGATTATAGTAAACTCACAAGGCTTGCTCTAAATTTTGAATCAGTCGAGCCGAATCGCGGTAGTACAATGTCACAACTTCTTCCACGAAATTTGGGTTCGCATCATCTTGCAGCTCTTCAAGCTCTACAAATTGTTCATCCAGATATCCCTGCACAAAAGCAAACACAGATTCTAAATATTCAAGACATTTAATTAAAAAATAAGGTAGTTTCCTTTTGGAATAACTATAGTTTGTGTTTCAGATTTTGACGAGATTTTGAAAAAATTTCTCCAACTTTAATTGATACATTAAAATGTCCACAACTTTGACGAGATTTTGAAAAGTATCACATATTCTGAGTTTCCGACAACGGATTAATGTTATGTCAGTTCGCTGGATTCTCGTGTGGGTTATAGTTTAAATGACTCAACATTCCGTCTCGTGCTGATTAGAGCTCAAATAACTCAGCATTGCGTTGTCAGAAAGTTGAAATCGGGGACATTTTTCAAAATTTCGTCAAAATTACTGATATTTTAATATATTACTAAAGTTGGAGATATTTTTCAAAATTCCATCAAAATTGGGGACACAAATTATAATTATCCATTTCCATTTTCATACACTTGCATTATTAATCAGTATGACATGAGAATCTATACACTTGCATGGATGTGGACAACCTTATACATAGAGAGCACCGATGAAGACAGCTCTAGACGTACCTTAAAAAATACAATGAAATGGTTTGAATTTTTACCTGATCAAAAAGGGATTGCTTCATGTTAGCTAGTTGTCTCTGCATGATTCTTGGCTGTATAGAGATAATGCAGTAAAATTCGGAACAGAGGAAGAAAGAATGTGTATATGTATGTGGAGTTGATGGTAGAGAGAGATTGGTGTGTTATGGATGGGGTTGCCATTTTAGGGGGTTTATATAGTCGTTGGGACAAAGAAGGGTTGGTCCCCTCTAAGTCACATATGTCTACGTGTACGTTGCTAGCTAGTTTCTGTGTGTAAGTGAAATTAGGAGATTTGGAATAAGTAAAATATCTTTTATATTCCCTACGTTCATCTAAGATACATGTTTTTTTTTTAGGTTGTCCCACCCAAAATGATATGTTTCTTTTTTAAAATAATTATCTCTTTAAAAGTTGTGGGATCTACTTATCTTTTATCATTTTAATCACTTTATATCATTCTTCTAATAACCGTGCCGAAAAGAAATGGACCATATTGGATGGGACGGAGGAAGTATATTATAATAAGGTTGGTTATTGTGAGACTTATATTTTTTCTTGCAAATCTACGAACTATGCACAACGACGTATAAAGTTAATGCAAAGTTAATGCACAAGATAATGATTTTTTATATATATTGTGCGCTTTAAAATTCATTTGATACAAGATACAAATTTAGAACGAAATCGTTGTACATCAATTTTATATATATTGTGCATAGTTCGCACATTCTATTTTTCGTTGTTCATATAAAGATAATGTTCTCATTTGATATGTTCATGTACCTTATATATATAATTCTTTTGGAGTTAATGGTGGAAATACATTTCTTGTTAATGGTGGAAATACATTTCTTGTTCTTTTTTTTTATGTATGTGTTCATAAAATACATGTAAATCACACATGATGAATATATAAGGATATTAGTAAATTCAAACTTAAAATATTTAGCCTCAAAAATACTCATTCAATCATTAAATCATCACTAAAGAAATAGAAATACACATTTTGTTAAATATCGTATAAGCATCAAAAGTTACGTGTAATGACCGTTCTAATAAATTTAACAATAAAGTTATGCGGCCACATTATGGCTGACCACACATCATTTTCCATATATTCTGAAAAGTATTAAATTATTAAATTTAAATTTTTCATTCGATAGATGCAAATTGTAATTCCATAAGATAGTTTTAATGTAAAACTAATTTTTAATAAATCAAATATTAAATAAATAGTTTTTTCATTCAATAAAGCTGATTATGACCGAATAGCATCACTCTAAATTTAATGCTTTTGTCGATTGAGATTGAAAAAAATGAGAGGACATTAATTTTGGAATTGTGTCATATCCCATCATATAAAATTACCTTATCATGTGTTGATGTGTTATTTGTCCATTCTCTAGCATCATGTGAAAGAATTTATCCAAAAAATAAAACCAAAAGTTCGTGCCACAAGAAAAAGCATAATATAACTGCATTAATAATTCTTTCATAGTATTTAACGTTAAAGGGGGAAATGGCATAAAAATCTCAAATCACTAAAAAGGCACATATTCAAGAAGGGACAGATCACTAAATTGTGCAGAACTAATAAATAATTATTAGAATGATCCTACTTGTTGTATGGCAAATCCTATTCCATAACTATCACAAAAGCAATTTCCTACAAGTTTCCATGTACTAGAATGCTTTGATCACAAGAAAATATTATTCCATTGCTAATTATATTTCGTTTAAAATTGTTTTTTTTTTTTTTACGTAATAATTCTAGAATCATATGTTGCACGTTATATGGTGCTCATTAGATTTTTCTTCTAGATTTTATTTTGTAAGACTTGTGTGTGTGTGTGTGAAATGACATCTTCTCACATCATAGATGTCACTCTTGTGGTGAAAACAATTACCAAATGCAAGAAGTAGGGCAAAATCCCAATGACGATTTGGCTTGAGAAAGTAAACCCTTTAGCTCTTTTCACAAGATTGAAATATATTATTAGGGGTGAACATTCGGATTTCAGTTCTGATTTTTGCCTAATCCGAATCAGTCCGAAAATCCGAATTTTGTGAAAGAAAAAATCCGATCCGAACCAAATATCCGAAATCCGAATTTTTTATACAAAAATCCGAACCGAACCGAAAAATCCGAAATTATGAAAAAACCGAAAATCCGAAACCAATTTTTGTTAATTCTTATATATATTTATATTAAATTTAAACATATTTGAATAAAATATTATTTTTATATATAAATTATATATAATTCGTATTTTTGAATTTTTTTGGATTAAAAAAATCCAATCCGATCCGATCCGATCCGAAAATCCAAAAAATCCGAACCGAATTTTAAATTTCGATTTGGTTCGGATCGGATATTCGGTTTTCGGATTTTTTGCTCACCCCTATATATTATGTCAGTCACAATGTTCATTGTTTCCTGCTAACAATATATAATTAGAGGGTTTTTATTTTAGATGATAGAAATAGATAGATAAATGTAATAAAATTAGAGGGTCTTTATTTTTGCAACCTAGACCTTATAAAAATTCGCTACCCTTTTTTATATAAATTTTGTTCGAGTGTTTAATTTTATGGTTAAGCTCATAACCGTTGTAGTTAAATGTGCATTTTAGTATTATAATACTCCCTCCCTCCCAATATTCATGGCACCTTTTTTTTTTGGGTTGTCCCATTAAGTTGGTCCGTTTCCAAAAAAAGAAACATTTTTTATACTAAAAAGTACATCGAATTTCGTGTCACCCACTACTTTACACACAAAATACAATTCTCTTTAATCTACGAGCAAAAAAGAAACGTGCCATGAATATTGGGACGAGGGAGTATATAATTTGTGGGGCCCATAAATGAAATAAGCTTTTGGTAAGGGAAGTGGGAGTGGGTGGGAGGAGAATAGATTACATGCCAATAAAGGAGTATCATCTATCTAGTAGCCATAAAAGGAAAGAAAAAAAAGAAGAAGAAGAGTAAACTAAAATATAGCAATACTAGAGATGATTGACAGATGATGGTCCATTTCAAATCCATTTCTTGTTTCTACGTGCTTCCATTCCCTTTCTGCAATAATTCCAGCAAAAACTTTTGTTCTGAATTACAGAAAATGATTATGTGTTGAAGAAGAGATTCCTTCTTTATTCATCTGTCACGCTAGGTCATCACAAGCATGGCCGTTTTTACATCCCTCTTTTTATATAAAAATAAAAATCACATTAAGAATTTCTTAATTTAATTTTGAAAATACACAAATTATGATCCAATTTTGATTTTTAATCAAATAAAATACATGAACTTTATAAATTTTTGAAATATTGTCCGAAGTCAATTCCGATCAGATTTAATCCTATGTGGCACCAATATCCAAATTTCGGCCAAAGGAGAGTGTTAGTGCAACTTTCATGCCGTTTTTCGATAACCAAACCCAATAATATGGGTATCATTAGAAAGCTATCGTCGAGAGATTTCCAACGGCACCTTTGATTGACCATCAGACTCTAGACATTCAGCGCATGTTTAGAGTCAGAATTTCGATGTCCTATCTACATCAAAAGCTGAAATGTGTTTGAAAGCTTTTGAAGAACATATTGTGGGCTGTACGACAATGTTTTCGATTTTACCGTCAGACGTTCATCAACAAAGTAATTAGTCAATTTGGTGTTGTATTAGATAATTAATTTGAGGGTTCAACATGTTGAGAGAGTCTATCCGTGGCCTCAATTCTGACCGATAGTAGACATTTGGATTCAGGACAAATTTCAAAGACTTATAAAGTTTGTGTAACTAGACTTATAAAGTTTGTGCCTTCTAGATCATTTTACATTGGAAACATCAGTATAATAGAGTGAATGATCAATTTGGGTCCACGGATATGTGTATTTACTCGATAAAAATGCAATCTTTATGCACCTACACTTCATAATAGAGCCTGATAGAAAAACTCGAATATAATGCTATTTTGACTAGTGTTACATTTCTTTTGAATCATTTTACGTTGGAAACATCAGTATAATTTTACATAAAAGAGAATGTCAATATCTTAATTGCTTATAAATACCATAATTTATGTATTTATAAGCAATTATACCAATTTTATTTAAAAGAAGATTACGATATTGACCTCCGCTTTTCATAGAAATCTAGACCTAAGAAAACTTCACGCTCATGTCATATTTGAAAATCATATTTGTGTGGCATCTAAACCATAAGATTTTTATATTGTATTTGATAAAATAAAGTTAACAACTGAAAGACGATACGACGTAGTATGAAATGTAGGATATTATTTTGATGGGAAAGGCTTGAGAATATATGGATCCCATGTTAATTAATCGTGCTATATTACCATTATTACTTTTACAAATATAGTTAATTCTTGCCAACAGTACATTCATAATAAATAAACATAACTAAAATCTGATGACTATTATCAATTACTTATATATTCTCTCCGTCCGGTATTATTAACTCCTTTCTTTTTGCACGTAGATTAATAAGAGTTATGTTTTGTGTGTAAAGTAGTGTGCGGTATTAAATTCGAGGTACTTTTTAGTGTAAAATTATATTATTTTTTGGAACAGACCAACAATAGTGGGACAACTCAAAAATGAAAACAAGCCAATAATAATGGGACGGAGAGAGTATTATTTATCTGTGTGTATGCTGAGCAAGATGTGTGTGGTCACATCTGATTCTTGTGTGTAAAAGCAAGCTGGGGAATGGGGATCAGAATGAGATAATGGGGTTTGATTCTCTTTTGCTATCGCTGTCTTCAATCAATCTCGATAAGAATCTCACAGCAAATGCAATGCCCCTCCTTGTTTGAGAAACCAAAATGTATACAAATTATTTGCGTCCATCATTTTGGTAAAGCCGGATCTTATTTTTAATTTAGTAACTTTTAGTAGTAGAGCCTAGTCATGCCAATCATTTAATATTAATTCAGTGAACCGGCATTTTAAAGAATTAGTCTCATAACAATAATATTGGAACATTAGTAAATGTCCGATAAGATGTTTTCAATTACAGTGTAAAAGTAAATAAGATATAATGTTAGAAGTTTTGAAACAATATAAGTTAATCTATTGTTTATTAAGTGAATTATAAAGTCAAACCTATTTGAATAATTGAAATCCTCTTAATAAAGTTAAAGAGATTCAATCATATACAAACACACACACACACATATATATACAATCCTATATATATATGAATCTAGTGAACTAATTTTTTGAGAGAAAACGTATAAAATTGATGAATAAAACTATAAAGTTGTGCATAACGAAAATATTCTAAAATTGTTACCCAACAAAATTATTTTAGAAAGTTTTAGTTATACACAACTATACCGCTCTTCATCATCTTTAACGTTTATGCGTGAAGTCGAAAGATGTGATTTTCATTTGATCCACTCCTATATATATATATGTCAATTTTGAAAGTAAGAAAACACACTAAACTAATTTGGGATGCTCCATCATATATCTATTTATATATATCATACATAAAATGAGTCTATTAGATTTCGAGTATTATTCGACTTGAACATCCAATCGAGAACCAAAAGAAGAAAAACAAAATATATATAAAATCACCATCATTATATAATGAGGGCGACATGAGTATATTATACATCCTAATCATTTATAACAAACGAGTTTTGAAGAGATAATTGTTATAGATTGTAAATTTTTATATATTTGTACAAATTGCATAATTTTGAAATGTTTTCAATAAATCTATCACATCTTAATTCCTAACAAATTCGAAACCCCTTTTTTTGGTCAGCGAATTAGAAAATAAAATATTGAATTTGTTGCAGATAAAAAAAAAGGTACCAATATCTAAGAAGTTTTAAAAATTATGTCGAAATTGCAAAATATTTATTTATTCCACGTTTTAAAGTTTATTATATGCGTATTGTTAATTGCCGCAAATAAAATAACCTTTATCCAAGTATCCAATTTCTATAACTTTTTAATATATGTAGAAAATAACGAACTATAGTAAGGTTACTTATAAGTTTATGAAAAAATAAGTTAGTGTTGAGCTACTTATTTTTAGGGGAGCTTATAAGCTGTTGGGGCTTATTTTCACGAGCTTATAAGTTGTTTAGAAACTTATTTTTGCCAAACATTTTGCATGAACTTATAAGTTCCTAAACAACTTATAAATTGTTTTGAACATCTTATAAGCTTAGTCAAACACCATCTGAGTCTACTTAGGAAAACACTGCTGATGGTTTAAAACTTATCTCATATTCTTTTAATACGTATTTTATATTCGACGATGATATTATCTAACGCATACCAACGACATAAATTGCTGAAAAAATTATCAAAAATATTTTTAAATTTACAACAGATATTTCAACATCACTAGAATAAAGTTCAAGCACAACTTTTTTTATCAAAATCCACATATTTTCTGAAATGAATTCCTATATCTTTAATTGGTTTGTGATATTTATTTGGAAGGATTCACTCAATAAAGAATGTGGTATACTCTGATGCAATGCAATCATATAAAGTACTGTGGCTTCAAAGGTTGCTTTCCTGTGAACCTTTGTACATATTCTCATTTCTTTTTGAGAGAATTTGTTCTCTTCATTTTTACAATTAATTCCAAGAACCCTAAATTTCTCTTTCTGTAACTTTCCTACTCAATTATGATTGAAGGAAATCTCATTTCATTTTGAGAGAATTTGTTCTCTCCATTTTTACAATTAATGCCAAGAACCCTAAATTTATCTCTGTAAATTTCCTATTTAATTATGATTGAAGGAAAAATGACAAGTAGGCAGTAGAATTAGGTTGATCCATTCGTTAAACATTCTCATAATATATATGTTATGATCGTAAATAGTTGTCAAAGGATCTGCTGAGGTTGGTCTCAACCGTGGTAAATACGATATTACATGTACTTAGGGGTGAGCATTCGGTTTCGGTTCGATTTTTGCCTAATCCAAAATCCGAATTTTGAGAGGAAACAATCCGATCCGAACCGAATAACCGAAAATCCAAATCCGAAAATCCAAAAATTTTATAAAACTATCCGAACCAAACCGAAAATCCGAAATAAAAAAAATCCGGAAATCCGAAACCAATTTTTGTTAATTCTTATATATATTTATATTAAGTTTTAAAATATTTAAATAAAATATTATTATTATATATAAATAATATATAATTCGAATTTTTGGATTTTTTCAGATTAAAAAAAAACCAATCCGATCCGAAAATCCGAAATTTTGAAAAATGTCAATCCGATCCAAAAATCCGAATCAATTTTAAATTTCGATTTGGTTCGATTCGGATATTCGGATTCGGTATTTTGTTCACCCTAGATGTCTTGGCAATACATGTAGATAGTGGCAGCAGAAATATAGTTTGGGAGAGCTAAAATTTAATGGGTGTTAAAAATAATATAAAATTATAAGATTAAAAAGGAATTGATTGGGGTGCTTAAGCTCCCTTAGCTCTGTCCTTGCACATAAATAAATACGATATTTGATTATATTATACACAAAATTAAGAAATTTTAAAGAGATAATTGCTAATAAAATTCCAAACTTTGGCATTACTGAAAATTTGACTCAATCTTTAAATTGTTCAATTGAATTCAAATTTAAAATATGTTGTAAATTAAACCCCTCCTAAAAACTCCTAAAATTTTTGGTCACTGATTACATGACTTGGCGGGATTGTGGCACTAGGAGGAAACCATTTAAGTTAACGTGGTCTCTCACTCCATGTCATTAAGAGGATGTTTAGCTGAGCTTATAAACTCTTTAAAACAGCTTATAAGCTGTTGCAAAGTGTTTGACAAAATAAGTTTCTAAACGACTTATAAGTTGTGAAAATAAAGCTCAACAAATTATAAGCTCCTCTAAAAATAAGTTGGTCAATCAACTTATAAGCAATCATGAATTTACCAAAATAACATTATTATAGTTCGTTATTTCCTACACATACACTATTAACTTCACCTCTCGTCAATTTTATCTCTCTAACTATGATTTTATCTCGTCATTCTTTCTCTAGTTTATAAGATCAATTATCCAAAAAAAAAAAAAGACATCGTGTATCACAACATACAAAATCGCCAAACACCCCTAAATAAATCGTGTCATCTTACAATCAGTGATCGAAAACTTTATAAGCGATTTAATTTTCAACAAATTATAAATTGAATCTTAATTGAAATAGTTCAATGATTGGATTTGGGTAGAATTTGTAGCCATGCCCAATATTTGAAATTTAATTAGCAAACAATCTCAACTTTGAATTGCCTACATGTTTTTCCGTTTAAATACGTCAACCAATGCTAGCATTTGATTTACCCAGCTCCAAAGTGGGTCGAATTGGGCTTGTGAGAGCGGCTGTTTCCCAAACCTGAGTCCAAACCTAATATGGGCTTTCCAAAGAGGGTCTTGGTCAGGAGGGCCCAAGCTATCTAGGGTGGGATCCACCCGGCTTTTAATGGGATCATTTACAGTTAAAGGGAAAAATGGCATAAAAATCTCAAATCACTAAAAAGGCACATATTCAAGAAGGGAACTAATTCTGCCGAACTAATAAATACTCCATCCGTCCTACTATGATGTCATATATTTTATTTATTGTTCCATCTAAGATGATTTGTTTCATTTTTAAGAAATAATTATCTTTTCAAAAGTTATGGGTCCTATCTATTTTTATCATTTTAACCACTTTATCAATTCTCCTAAATAATCGTGTCGAAAAGAAATGGACCATCTTGAACGAGACGGATGGAGTATTTATTAGAATATCCTACTTGTTGTATGGCAAATTTTGCTATATCTTTTGTATATTATAAGATTTAGTTATATCGACACATGTACCTATATATCTTTGTTAAATATAAAATGCAAGTAAATTCTATTACTTACAAAAATTGATACCCTCAAATAACACTAAATTTTATGATATTATTTTATTTTTGTGATGTACATAATAGTTATCTATATGAAGATATCACAGTTTTATTTAGTATTATGTTTTTGGATGATAATTCTTTAAAAATTGTGTTACTACTTGAACATCTTGTTGTCGTGAATCGTTAATCCTCAATCGTTAATCCTGTTTGAACACAACCCAGATCCCAAAAATACAAACTCAAATTCCCTTTTTTCTCATATTTCGCATGCAAATGCAACACAAGACACCAATTCCATATATTCAACTCTATCTATATCAATAAATACCATAAAAAACCAAACTATTGAGCTATCTTAAGTTCCAGGCAGAATGACACGGTGTTGCTCCCATTGTAACAGCAGCACTAATGGCGAGGCCACGCGGACTTTCCCAACCCGAGGCGGCGGCGGCGGCGGAGGGTGAAGCTGTTCGGTGTGAGGTTGACGGATGGGTCGTTGATGAAGAAGAGCGTCAGCATGGGTAATCTCTCGCCTTACCCCGCCGCCGCCGCCGATTCATTGGAGGGCTACCATTCCGATGATCTCAATCACACTTTCGCGGCTCGCCGCCCGCCACTGAGGAAGAAAGGTTTCTACTTTCTTATTTTTGGAGGATTAATTCATGGAGTAAATATGATATGGGATTGCTTGATTTGCGTTGATTTATAAGAGCTCAATGTTTGCATGTTGGTTAGTTTTGGTGCCTTTTTTTACTTTGCATGTGGGAATAATTGGGTGGATTTTGGTTAATTGTTGGTGTGTCTCTTGCATATGTGTTGAAGATTGAGGGCAAGAAGTAACTAATTTAGTTTGAGCTGGTTTAGATTATGCTGCTCATTGAAGTGTTGTGATATATCTAGTTGGTTTCATGGTTAATTTCATATGTTTTTGCTTTTACAAATTTTGTCAAATCTTGAATCTGGTTTGATTGATGGTGGTGATTGTGTTGGGCACTTGAATAAATTCCAAGATATGTTCCAAATTTCTCCATTTCGGCCTCAACTCCCTGCATATTTCATATTCTTATTATGTTGTCTAGAGTATCCATTTGTATGGTGTGGAGATTGACTGAGATAATTGCATGTTCAATTAGAGTGAAGCTTAGTTCTATGATTCTATCAAATGATTTAGTAGTGAAGCTGAAAGACTGCAGTCGGTTGTGCATTTCTCTGTATTGTTCTTTTCTTCTTTTTAGGACTAATGTATGTGTTTGGATGGAAGAGCTAGGGTTTTGCTGTTGCAGGGATGTGTTTTGATTAGCATAATTTTCACAAGTAACAAGATTCTGCCTAAAATACTTCTGATCTTGATACTTGGTTGAGTCATTATTTCTGCTTTGTTGCATAAAAGGATTCTGTGGCATATATATTAATCTTTGTTGCCGATAGATATGTGCATATATTTGTTGCAGTAATACCTATACTAGTAATTATACATCTAACATTCATAAGGGCAAATCCGAGCGAAAGAGTTTCTTCCAGAAACAACAAAATGATTATATATCCATATCTTTTATCAGCCTATTGTTGGCTCAAGAATATTTTCTTGTACTTTCACTTTATGAAGTTTTATTGTTTTTTGTTCTATTTGTGATATCCTATAGTGTCATTTCCACTTCATGGAAAGGCTCAGTAATGTGACTAAATAATCACCATTCAACGTCTTCATCATATGTATTTAGTGACTGATTTTGTCCCGTTCTTGATTTCTCTAGCTAGTTGCGGAATGCTTATATATTTTCTCTTCAAGGATTTATTACCATATAAGTCAACATTGATGGTTTAAAGTTTGTATATAATTGCCAGAAGCATACGGAAGATGAAATAGGAATGTTGATCTTTGGTGGTCAAACATTTTCATGCTTGGGGATGAAGGCGTGGTTTTCTTTTCTATATGCAGGAATTCCATGGACAGAAAAAGAGCACAAGCAATTCTTGCTAGGCCTTCAAAAATTGGGAAGAGGAAACTGGCGTGGCATATCAAGAAATCATGTTCCTTCAAGAACTCCAACTCAGGTCGCTAGCCATGCTCAAAAGTACTTCATTCGTCAGAGTAATGTGGCTGGGAAGAAGAAACGACCCAGCCTCTTTGACTTGGCCCCACACATGGTTAGTCTTACTACTTTGTTTTCTCTTGTAGTAGCAGCAATTGAGTTAATTTTGAGATTTACTTTATATGCTGCCTGTCACTTATGTACAAATATTGCATCTTCAAAGAATTGTCAAATGTTCCATTTTTTCATTTGGAAGATTGAGGATCCGCTAATATATAATACAAACAAACAAAAAGTAGAAAAATGTGTGAAGAGAGTTTTTGGTTTGAGTATCAGGAGACAAATTCATCAATGCAGAAACAGTCTACAACAATCGTATCTCCTGCAGTTAGTAGTGACAATGAAAAACTTGTGCTTACATCATCTCGAGGAGGGGATATCAACAACTCATTGCCTTGTCTAGATCTTTCTCTCAAGCCAGCTTTTACGCCCTTCATGTTTCAACTATGGCCACCAAATGCGTATTCTCTCAAGGATGATGCAGCGCAAATGTCCTGGCACAAATATCCAAAAGAAACTATGAAAGAGCTGGTAGGTATGTCCCAGCTGACTTTAGGGAGGCCAGCGATGTCCGTATTGATTCTTCACGGTTGTAACTATGGGGCCCAGTGAAATGACAGGGGCAGTCAGCGTTTTGTGCGAATTCTCTGTCAACGATACATATTCAGACGAAGGTGAAGCTAGCAAATCTGAGTAGTTTTTATGAGACTACAATTGCTCCACTCTAGCTCTGTACATTTCCGATGTATATAAACCTTCTTTTCGTTCAGTATATCATGTAGTATATATAACATTAGGGTTCTTGGAAATCTATCTGGTGATTTGGCTAAAAATAGTAATTCATCTCAGTATGTTAATTGATAAGATTCCCATAATAATGTATAGATTATGTTTCTTATATGGTCCATCGAGTTCTTTCATTAAGTGTTCCCACCTGGAGGACTTATCCTTGCTCGCGTTTTCACTTGAGTTTCGGGTAAATTATCTTTGCTGGAATGTTATGCTATTCCATAGAAGGTAAAGAGCAGAGACATGCATTTAAAATTATTGTTCGTCATATCATTTGCTTTAATGCTGAAAAGTGAACTAATTTACCTCTATTGAGTGGACAGGGTTTTTTTGTTTTTGTATTCAAGTGATTGATCTTCAGAATCTGGTGAGAGCAGCCTGTGGTGGGGTTCTTCAAGAAGTATAGTCGCACCAGGACTTACCAACCATGGTCGCAGAAACGCACAGAGGTACTTTATTTGGGATAATTATACACAACGTATGACAGCAGCATTTATGTTAATTATTAACTCCAACATTAAGGAACCAACTAATTTAGTTCATACAATCTTGACATTATTTTTTTCAATTCTTTTATTTAGGGAAAGATTTTATGAATTTTGAGTTGTCATATTGATGATGTCTATAATCCAACTATCTGTTGCTTTAACTTTTATCTGCATCTTTTATGGCAAGGTTCTTCCTGTACACAATGGCAAAATAAGATGCAAATAGTAAGGCTTTATTGTTGTTGTCTTTGCTGTTTTCTGCAATGTGCTTTATGATAAGTTTGCCATCAGAAATAAGGGCGAGTAGCTGTTTTTTCACCTGAAGATGAGTAAAATTCTTGTGAGCTATATTTAGCTGGCTTCTGATTTACCAAATTTGCAAAATTTGATGATACACCTCTTTATTGCCAAGTCAAAATTTAACGCGAGTGTCCAGTAGATTTGGTCCTTAATTTTCAACTGGCAAAACTTGCTGACAAGTGAAGAACAATCATCAAGGGCAGCGTATAAGGTATGTATCATTACCTGTTTTGACAGCTTTATAATGTATATAAGCTGTCCTTTTACTTGGATTATATCACCACATAATTCGTACAAATCTTGAACTACATGAGATATCGAAATCCAAACAATAATAGATGCACCCAAACTTTAATAGTATGGAAGTTTCAGCATTCTACATGTTAAATTCAAGCACCTAATTCTAGTGTCTGGATGAAACTCACTGAATTCAGTGAGCAACAATAGCTTTGTTAGAAGAAAAAGTGGACCAGAAAATAATATGAATAAAAATAGTGGCTGGACTTGAAAAATGGCATCCAATCTAAGGCTTTCTTCCATCACTTCAGCAATAGTTATGATATTGGGGGCTGTACATAGAGCTCTCTGCGTATTTTACTAGGTTCTGTGGTTGGGGTAGTCGAGTGGCTGGCTCTGAAACGACCAGATACACGTATTTAAGAATTGTCGTTCAATTAAGACCACAAGGAAAATGCACACACATTATACAACAGGGATATGGATATCGGATATTACCAAGTTCGTATGCTTTAGCTGCTATTTTGGCTGCAATTTGAGCTGAAATCTTTCTAATGTTTGCAAATGGTGGATATAGGAGTCCTTTTCTAGGTTCTCTTGGCTAAACTGTGCTGCTAATGCTTCCGCTGTTTCCAGAAACAAATATTCAGCATCGAGGTTAATAAAATCTACAAACGACTCTATGATAATGAGTTGTGTTTTCATTGTATGCAGACGAAAGTTAAGATGCTCGTCTGAACAGTGTCAATCTGCAGGAATTCCTGCAAATTGGTATGATGGTTGGGAACTTACAAGCAGCCAGAAGCATGTCGTCATGGACGCGAATTGCACCAGAAATTATCAAGCCGAGACCAAATCTAGGAAGGATGTATGCGTTATTGGACTAAACCGTGAAAATGGTGATGGAAGTCAGAGCAACGAAAACACCATGTTGCAAAAACAAAAGAATCTTGATGTTTAGACTGTACCTGGCCGGAAGCATAAAGTTTACCGTTATATTCGACTGGAGCAAAGGGACTGCCACTGGCGAAAATGGCTCGGCCCTGAACCGTGATTACAGCATAAGAAGTCAAAATCAACACAATGAGAGGAAGAAAGATCGGTTGGAACACCACAACAAAGAATATTCAGATTTGAAGTAGGCAGGAAATCACCTCACTCCACATGTAAGCTTCCTCAGCAGTACATTCAGACTGCGACGTTGGATTGGAAAGCGCAAGAATCACAGGTTTCTGAAACAAAGATAGAAACATCAACGGCTGCACATACCTCATTGTACGATGCCATGGCCTGAACCACTTCTTTCATAAACGTTCTTCCTGCTCCCGACGATCCTATTAGTACCGTTGGTTTAATAGCCTGTCATAGCAAGGCAGGTAAGATCTCTTGTTTTCGCATGCTCTCACAGCTAGGGAGAATTGACTGCCTTCAATGCTTAATGTAAGGAGTAGCTCTTGCTAAGTAACCAATCACTAACCTGGCCTGTTGCTCTTTCCCTTCTAAGTCCGATGTAAAATTCATCATTCAGCAACTGCTCATTATTTGTACCCAACAGTTTCTATCCGACAGAAAATAATTTGAAGTTTTAAGAGACAATTCTTGAATCATGGGAGTTGATATGCTGTATATCTTTATTTTTATTTTTTTAGAGAAAAAAATGCAATTGCAAGAATTTGCATTGTAGTCCAATAATGTTATTATACTTGGTCTCGTTTTGACGAAGAAGAACCAGAAAAAACTTGGTAGCCTTCCACTCCATGTAAGTATGTGGTTTCCACAAACAAATATTGGTATAACATTGATCATATACATTAGCTAGGTTTCTAGGGCTCCTTTCTCCAAAGCTTTTCTTTAAAAAAAATATATAGTGGCGGAGCTACATGGGCCTGGGCTCATGGGCCCCCAACTTTCTTCAAAAAGATTAGTATTCAAAACGATTAGTATCATATATCTATTTAAAGTATATAAATGCATTACAGTGGGTTGTAATGTTGGCTTTCTTTCAAGTGTCCCGGTTCGAATCCAATTGTGTGCTATTTATAAATTTTTTATTTTCTTTATTTTCTTTTCTTTATTTCTCTACTTTGTGTCCTTTATTTCTTTTTTCTTTTCTCTTTTATTTCTTTGCTTTGTGTTCTTTTTTTCCTTTTTTTCTATAATTTGTTTTACATTGATAAAATAAAACATATATATATTTAAATTAATATGATGAATCAAATTTCTAAAAAGATTATGATAAATTTATTATAACAGTCATAGTATTTATTTAAACTTATTCTAATAAACTTTATATGTTAATTAATTTTAGATTCAATTGTTGATTTATAATGGGTACAAAAAAAATCAAAATTTGAGTTTTGTAAGATAATATCATATACAATATTAATACTTATAATTTTTATTATTTTAATTTTTGTAGCTATTATCGATTGATTGTTTATTTATTTATAATTAAATTTTTGTAAGATATTAAAACATAATGAAAAGAAATTTAGTATAAACAATTACCTCTATTCATATAAATCACACTATTATTTAAATTAGTATTATTTTTTAATTATATTTTAAAATTATATTTTATTACTTCTTAAAGTTATAATTAGTTGGGCCCCCAAGAAAAATTTTCTGGCTCTTTCACCGGTAAAACCACACTTAATAATTAACACGTATTTATAAAGTTTCAAAGTTGATAAATCACTTTTACCAAGAGAAAACTCTCCATAAGTAAACTATGTTCTCATGTTGACAATAAGCTCATGAACTAAAATAATAAAGTAGCTGATTGTATTTACTATCAACCAGCATATTTTTTTAATAACTAGAAACTCGCTGCATTTTACCAACTTAATCACTTGACGAATTTATAAATGAATTATCCAAAAAAGAAAGGAATAAAAAAACCAAATCAAAACTTTGATTTGTATGTAATTTGTGAAATTGATGATAACAATAATAACTTTTGAAGTAATAGAATATAAATACATAGATAAAAACAAAAAAGAATAATGTTGACATGATCTAAACGTGAACGAGGCTCACAAAAGGCGAGCGGCATATCATTCCCCTCTATATATGATATATATCATTCCTCTTTCTCTCTCTCTATATATATTCTATATATTATAAGGATGACATCCGATAAAAACTAACCTCATTCTATAATTAAACTGTGAACAAAGCATAATTGTAATATTAAGAAAGAATTATTTTGTGCGTAAAAAACATAATAATAAAGAAAGCGTTATTTCATATGTAAAAACATAAGATTGATTTATAGATAATAGAATCATGAAGATTTTTATTTATATATACGTTTATGAAAGAAAAATTGCTAGATAATATTCGAATTTATGGTCGAAAACTTATTTCAACTACAATTGTTGTATTAAAAGAAAATATTCGAACTCGCGATTCTTTTTTATTTTTTTCTTTCATTGAGATTTTAAGTTTGCCTCAAAATTAAATTCGATCACTCTTACAATAGAAGTAGTCATCAAGTATCAAACGATGTCGTCTTATTATATTTATTTAAAATACTTTCGTTTATTAAAATGTCTCATTCCTCAAAAATTATCCTTCGATGTGGACTATCTTTTTACAATTTAAAATTATACCTCATCAAGTATCAGACGAAATGTCCTTTATGTGATGGAGGGAGTACTATTCAATTTGATCAATGATCGTTTAACTAAATTGTGTCGAAGTTGATAAATATAAGTCATATTTGATCAGTTATTGTAAGCTGTGTGAAATTCCTAAAAATGGGAGAAGGTTTTCATGATTTCACTGTTGAATAAACTGTGAACACAATCAAATCAAAAGCTATTGTAAGCTGGCAGCTGTACTATCTCAATCTCAAGACATAATTACCAGCACAACTTTGAAGATCTGTAAAGCAAAGATTAATTCACACCACAAAAAAAAAAAAAAAAAAAAGAAAGCAAGCAAATTCAAATAAAGAAAAAAAAAGAAATCATATGAAAAAAAAGTGAAAATGACATGCTTGATTATTCTCCAAATGTAGCTCAAAATCCAAACATTTCCATCATTGCTGTCTCCTTTTCTTTTCCCATCTTTTGTTATACACCAAATCTTCGATGCCAAAAAAAATTCAGAGAGAAAATAAGAAGAAAAAAAATTCGATCAATACTTACTAGGAAGAAAATCAAGATCCCAGACGATGGCCGTGACCCCGGAGCCGCTGCTGCGGGTCAACGCGGTGGATTTCCGAGCTCCTCCGCCCTCTCCGGTGGCGCCGGGAAGGCAGTCGCCCTTCGCGAACGAAGGCGTTTTGACTGAATACCTCCAGCAGTCCCTCAAAGTCCCCGACCTGGTTTTACCGGACCGGGTTTTCCCCCGCCAGAAATCGGCCCAAAACCCGCCAAGAATAGATTTTGAGAAATTGGGTTCGTATGAAAACGAAATGGGTCTCAAAATCTGTGATCTGATCGCGCAGGTTGGGTGTTTTGAATTGATCAACCATGGGATTCCGCCGGATTTGATGGGGCTGGTCTTGTTTCTCGCCGGCGGCATCTTTCAGATCCCGCAGGAGAAGAAGAATACGGCGCTGAGGTCGCCGGAGAGGCTATACGGGTTCGAGGAGATATACGGCGAGGAGGAAATTAGGGATCAGAGAGAAGAGTTTGTGTGGTGTGATGAAGCAGCCATGTGGTCGGAAATGGAGGGAATTTGGCCGTTTGGATTTTCAAATTTTAGGTTAAGTATTTAACTGTCACTTCAATAGATTTTTATTTATTTTTACAATATATTCATGGATTATTTCAGGTTTGTACCTAAAAATTCATGAATTTTGGTCTGGTTTTAACTTTCAATACGTTTTATAAAATATTGCAATAATAACACCATTTTAAAAAAATTATAGCAAAATTGACACAATATATTCTGATGACATCATTTTGACCTCAATAAATATCAGTGTTTCATGAGTGATATATAGGAGGTACACATTTTTTAAAAAGAAAAATCAGGCCACGTTATTTTTTCGGTCGTCGGGTTTGTCTATTTTGCTAGAAATTAAAAAATAATGTTAGTATTGCAACAATTTATGACGTGTTGAAAACCAAAAATCAGGTCAAAGTTCGTATATTTTTTAGCAATTAGTCCATTATTTTAGATCATTGGCAAAGTTTTTGTAACTATTGTAAATATTATGTATTTTGCAGCCAAGAAATGAAGAAGCTGTCTAGGCAAATTGAAGATGTAGGTAGCAAAATTATGCTATTTCTGCAGCAACATAGTGTGAAGAAGTTTTTGCCGGAAAATGGCTCGTGGGACGAGCAGGAAAACGCCGGAAAAGTTTGCTGCATAAAGAAACATGGCCAGAAAACGGGCGGCGAGCAATCGGAGAATTCACTGAGATATGATGTGATAAGAATGCTGATAAAGGGATCTGAATTTTCTCATGCATTGAGTTTGCATGTGTGGAGTGGATCAACTGATTTCCATGTTTACTCCAAGAAAGGTTGGGTCTCGTTTAGTCCTGGTAAAAATTCGATCGTGATCACGGTAGGAGACAAGTTGCAGGTAATTTTCATAACTTATTTATCGTTTTTCTAAAACAGTAGATCTCGTCCGAATGAATTTATGAGTATTGTCGAGTAAGACTATAAAAATAAAAGAATGTATAAATAAAATAACTAAAGGTAAATTGGGGCTGAATGTCAGAAAGATTTCTACCCACCGTAAAATAAATAAGAATAATTACATTAGGATCCGAACAATCCGATAGTTAACTAGAAGATCCGTCTAGTGCTCCTCTGCTAGATACTCGAACCCGTATAATTTAATGTTATGAGTATTTAATTGATATATTGCCTATCTCAGTTAGGGTTGCATGCCATTCATGACTTTTCCACCCGTGCAACTCATATAATCATGTTTTTCTAAATTAATCGAAACTAATCCCACCATCAAACTTGGATCTAAGCGGTTCGGGTCTAAAGCGGATCTGGAATTAGAACCGAACTAGAACCGCTGTTTTAAAATTTAATGGGTTTTGAACGATTCCGGATCGATCCGGATAAAATCCATCCATTGACATCTCTAATTAAGGCTATCAGAAAGAAAAAGGAAAAAAAGATAATATAAGGAAAAAGCAATGATAGTTGCAAGAAGATGTCTAGTGCTCCTCTGCTAGATGCTACTTACTACCTACATATATTGCCTATCTCAGTTAGGAGTGCATGCCATTCATGACTTTTCCACCCGTGCAACTCATATAATCATGTTTTTCTAAATTAATAAACTAATCCCACATTTTCTGTATTATAAAATTAGATAATTATGTTTATCTTAAAAAAAATGCTTTTTTCGCCCTCTAACTGTTTCTTATTATTAAAACGACTCATTATTAATGTGTAGATAGTATACTCGTTCGCTGATTAATATAATAAGATCGTTGATTTTATACATACTATATACTAAAGCGGTAAAATGAACTCGACCCGAAAAGCCCGTCCAGAGTACCCAGAGTTTGGATTGGTTTGAGCTTAAAAATTAAAGGTCCGAAAAAAATAGGGTCTAAAAAGCCCGCCCGAAAAAACACCGGGCCTACCGGGGTTCCGAGCTAAAAAAGCTCGTCCGATATTCTATTAAATATACATACTTATAATATTATTTAATATATATATATCTATAATTATTTAATAATATTAATTATATTATATATAATTATTTATTTTTACAATTAAAAATATTAATTTTATATATTAAAAAATTAGAAAATTGATCTAAAAAAAGTCCACCCGTCCGATATTGGTTTGAGCTTCATAATTTTAGGTCCGAAAATTTTTGACCGGACCCGACCCGAAAAATGTATAACTCCGACGAGCCCGGGCTAGCCCATTACTTTTGTCAGCTATACTATACTATATATATATACTGAAGTTGACTATTGATACTGCATGTTATGTAAAATTCACTTGGTATAATATCTATACAATATTTTTTAATTTTAAAGACATACACTTATCATTCTAATCTATTATTTCTGACCTCTATCTTAATTGGTTTTAGGAATTCATATTTATGCATGAGCCATTTGAAAAAAAAAATGTTGATGCACTATTATATGTAAACATTGAATACTCATGCTTTCAATTTATTTTAATTGGGTCCTCCTACTTTTACTTTTCTTAATTGGGTCCTGAAATTTATTGTTAGAATAAAGTCTTGTACTTCTATTAATATCAAATACTTCACTCATCCCATTCAAAATATTTTATTTTTTTATTGTCTTATTATAAATATTTCATTATATTTTAAGAATAATTATCTCTTCAAAATGTATGAGTCATACTCACTTTTTATCCATTTAACTATTTTATATTATTCTCCTAAATATTCATGTCAAAAGAAATTGGACACTTTAAATCAGATGGAGGAAATAAGTCTTTGTAAAGATCTGCTTTTTTACATGAATGACAGTATGGAGACTAGGGGTGAGCATTCGTATTTCGGTTTGAATTTTTGTCTAATCCGAACCGATCTGAAAATCCGAATTTTGTGAAAGAAAAATCCAAATATCCAAAATAAGTCATTTTTATACAAAAATCCGTTTTGTTAATTCTTGTATATATTTATTTTAAATTTAAATATATTAAAAATATATTATTTTATATATATATTATACATAATTCGATTTTAGGATTTTTGGATTTAAAAATACTGATCCGATTTTCCAAAATTTTGAAAAATTTCATGATCCGATCCGAAAATCAGTTTTAAATTTCGGATTCGACGGAATTCGATTTTTTGCTCACCCATAATGGAGATGGAAATTTTACACAAATGCTCAATTTTAGTTTGGTTGAGTTGGGATGATCAATTATGTAGTAGCTAGTAAATATTATGAGGAAACTTTTTTATTTAATTTTTATTAGACAACCCTAATCTTTTTTGAATTATTAATTTTGGCAGGGGTGGAGTGGTGGACAATATAAACATGTTATAGGAAGGCCAGTCTTCAAAGGTGAAAATGAAAAATCCAATATTTCAATGGAATTTCTATATTCACCTCCAAAATTCTCAAACTCAACCAAAGACGACGAGGATTTTACCATTACTATCACTCAACAATTCATTTTGTGTGTATTAATTACTCTTATTTACCGATTTTTAATTTCTATTTACCATTTTTTTGTATAAAGTTCAAATAATAATTGGGCCCATAGCCCATAAAGAGTGAGCAAGATATAACCAAGATTTTTTTTCTTTTTTGGAGCTATATTTTGTTTCAGCTTTAATTCTTCTCGATAGAATTTTTAATGTTTATACCCGAGTGTTTGAGTTAGACTTGGTTTAATTCTTCTCGATAGAATGTATTTTTAATGTTTATTGAAAGATGATGAATAGTTTGCTCATTGTTGAAATTTATCTTGAAACTCTTAGATAGATTGTGAGTAATCATATTACACTCATTAAATTGAGTTGGATCTTCAATATTTAATTTCTAAATAGCCAGTTATCATAATTAAATAAATTGTCACGTTTTTTGGTTTTAAGGAATGATAACTTGAAAGAGCTAGTGATCATGTAATTTTTGTAATACGTCTAAAAATCACTACATACATTTTGCAGAACATTCAAATAATAAATGGAGTTTATCTTTTTTTTTTATATATCCGCAATAACTACATATAGGTGTACTTTGAGTTATCAATTTTTCAACCTAAAAATTGGCAGAATCCAAAATTCATAACTTTACAACAAGAAGATTGTTCACTCTACTAATTAGATCACCTCAAAAGATTATCTAAAATTTGCAACCTTTTCAATTTTCATGCCTTTTTTTTGTTATTTAACATGTGTAATCATTAAGAATACAATTACGGTGCGCGTGTGTTGGCCAGTGGTAGAGTGGTTAATGCCGAGACCAGTCCACCGTTCGAGTTCACCGTTAAAATTTAAATTTATGTATTACATTACCAAAAAAAAGAATACAATTACGACGTGTGTGTGTTAGTCTAGTGGTAGAGTGGTTAATACCTGAGATCAAAAGTCTCAGGTTCGAGTCCACCGTGACGCGACCTGTAAAATTTATGTATTAATTGACCAAAAAAAATACAACAATCTAACTTTTGTGTGTGTGTGTTGGCTAGTGGTATAGTGGTTAATATCCGTCTAGGGTGTCTAAACGGTTTTCGGTTATCGGTTGGTTTCGGTTCGAGTTGAAAAAAAATTCGGTTATTGATTAACCGATAAAATTTTTAATTATTATTTTAATTACTAATTAATTGATAAAAATTCTAAAATCAATTTTTAATTATTACTTATTAATTATTTTAATTATTTGGGTTTTGATTAACCAAAAACGAACCGCCGAACCGATCGATTTTCGGTTAACCGAAAATTTAAAACGGTTCGCCCATTTTTCGAGAAATTCGGTTCGGTTAACAAACCGAACCGCTTAATGACCCTAAAATTTCTATATTAAATTGACAAAAAAATACAATTACATCTCGCAAATTGTTGAAAAAATATTTAGGTTGACAGTGAAAAAATAAAACTAGCCATTTGAGATAATGAAAGATTTCTGGGCCCTTATACTTGCATAAGCAATATTTTTCTGATATAAAAATCATCTCACCTATCCCATCTTTATTGACACGTTAACATGTTAAAAGTGGTATCCAATAATATTTATATATATTGTTAATGTGTAATTATTGTCAGTTATATTTTTCGTTTTTTTAATGGTGTTACCCTTTATTAAATTAATTATCTTTAAAAACTTTCTGCAGTATTATCATGTTATACCACTATAAGTCGATTATGTCTAGTCAAACTAAACTGCATTATCAATTTATCTGATTATTTGAAATCACAAATTAGTAAATGGTGTAGGTATCAAATTTCCCTTTTTTTTTTTTTTTTTTGGTATCATGGGGAACCCGCAGCCGCTACTTTAGGTGTGAGACCGAGTAAATCTCACGCCTCGCATGCAATAACCTGCAAACCATACATGACAAATAAACCACATTTGAAAAATCGGTGTCACAGACTCAAATTTCCCCTTTATGTTTGATTGTTTACCTTTCCTCATAGCATAAACAATAAATTAATTTTACTTGCAATTAATTTATTAATAGAGCCATCATAAAACGTGTACCAGGTAGTCAAGTCAAGCAAGATAATATATCATCTCATTTGGCATTTATACATTCACTTTATATTATATTCATATCTCAATATATTAATGCATCAGATAAAGACATTACGTATTCATTTAATGGATAGTTATTGCATATATTGGGCAATATAATATCTTTGCTCCCACTTCATATATTATACGATTATGAGGATAATTATGAATAAAGAATCAAGTTATAATGCAGAAGAAGGATTGTTCGAATCATTTTATTCTACTTTATGTTACCCTTTACTTTTACCAAAATAAAATAAAATGTGAAACAAGATACTGTTTGATTTGCTAAAGAACAAACATATGATGCATAAAATCCGATGATTGAGAAAATAAAGTAAGATTTCATTAATTATACATTAATTTAGAATATTAGAGAGCTTAAATAGCAGGTATCATTAAATCATAGAAACAATAATAAAGTCAGTGGGAAAATGCTACAACAAACATAAATAATTGCACCAATCTCACTGTAGAGAACATCTTCACTCTCTCAAAACCTTTTTCTCTCATACAAAAATTAAATTCAAGAATCTGTTGAGTGACCGAGTGAGAGCCTGTCTCAGTGAAAACACACACACACACACACACACACACAACAAAACTCACACACAGAGATGGATGGTGAATTCGAGGCAATGGAAGGTGAAGATAATTCACCTGAGTTCACGTTAGCTGAGGTGATTCCTGCTGTTTCTTGTTGCTCAAATGTAAATGTTTGTTTTTCCTCAAATTCTGTTTTTTTTCTTGAGTTAATTATTGTAAAGATTTCATTTTTACTTGGTTAAGATGTCCAAAAACCATGTTTAATGACCACTTCTCATTTTTCTGTTGTTTTATCCCGAATATAATCCTATGCATGCTGAAATATGAAAAATCAGGATCATTTTTTTTCTGTAGAATTTGAAATTTGTTTTCTTTTATCTGCATTTTAGTTTTATGGGGTTTTAGAAAAATGAGTTCTTGCAATGTAGTTCCTCAGCCATTTGGGTATTGCAGTTGGATTTTGGCACCTGGCCAAGATAATTGCAATCTAGCTTTCAAGAATAAGTTTTTATATGTAAATTTTGAAATCTTCCTCTTTTTTCTTTTGTTGTTGAGGGTGATAGGCCTTAGTTTGAAGCCTTTGAGATGAGGAGATGCATGGGCTTGCAACTGGATATTGATTTATAATTTATTTGCTGTGATTGGAAGATATAAAAATAATGAAATTTGGCAAATTGTGGGAAATTTTATGATCTGTTGCTGCTGAAATTGGTTTGAGATGTTTGATTTGAGCGTGTGAGCAGATAATCCAAATGGAGAACTTATTTAAGGAAATGAGAGAGAAAACAATCGCAGAAGAGTTCTGTCGGGAGCTTTCCACTAAATTTAAGTGAGTTCTTCTTTGTCATATTTCGTTATACTAATGGATTTATCCAATAAATTTTTCTGCTTCTAATTTTTTTCTTATGCAGTGTTTCCATTTACCGTTCTGAAATGCCTCTTATAAAATGGGAACAGGTCTCTCATCGAAGCTTTTTTTTGTATAATTCATAGTTTGTATCTCTGAAATTGTTCTAGCATTTGAATTTTTGGTTGTTGTTGATGTTTCTTGTATTGCAGGTGCAAAGTTGGTTCCGTGATAAACAAACAAATTCAGCGGCTCTAGTTGTTCCATATAAACCCAAGAAAGTAACAAAGACAGCTATGATTAAAAAGAGGAGCAAAGGTTGCTCTTTATGTTCCTTTCTCATGATATTCTGTTCACTTATACATATTGCAAAACAAAGCTCTCATAAACCTGAAGCTTTGTAATTGTTTTGCGCAAAAATGAGGGAGCGAAAATCATTTCCATCTTTCGTTTTTGACCTTTTAGAGATGATAAATTCTGCAAATTTATGGCAGTGCCAACAATTCCTGCAAGTGAAGCAGCCATTGAGCTCCAAACCTTGATTTTCGAAGCTAGATCAGCTAAGGATTTTGCTTGGTGAGCATTCAATTTATGTTCACAGAACATCTTTCCCCTTTATATTTACGAGGATCCAAATGAACTCAACTTGTATATGCATTGATAACCTAGATGTGCTGATCATTATTCGACACAACTTTTGGAGCCAAGTATTGTATCATAATGTGTTTGCTATATGGTAGCTAGCCTAATATTGCATGTTAAGATACCACTTTTGGCTCTTTTGGATAATCTATGCTCAGGCTAATTAACACAATGGATAGAGTAACAGTCTTTCACATTTAGTCATATTGCTGCCTTATTATAAACAATCTGACACTCAGTTTCATTTTCTCGATTCTTAGGTTTGATGTTGCTTCCTTCTTGAGCTACAGAGTCCTTCACTCGGGGGATCTGGTAAGATCCTCGACTTGACCTTTTTTTTTTTTCTGTTGCTTGCCTTCAAATCTGGTGAGTTCCTAAATCAGTTTTGATTCTTAAAGGTATAGTTTCTGCATGTAGGGTCAAGTTGCAAGTTGCATTATTTCTAGAGTGCTCTAAAGGAAGACATGGTGATGCCGATTACCTATTATAAACCTTTCCCTGTGTTTATAATCTTCTCTTGAAATCATCTTGATGCTTATCAAATTCCAATAATGTAAATCAGACGTTAAAGCTAATCAAGAGACTTAGAGTAGGAAAGAGTAGTTGGTTGCTCTTTATATGAAGCCCGAAACTATAATCTTTGGTCATATTTGCTCTTTATATGAAGCCCAAGCTAATCATTCGGACTGTGTTTTATCAAATCCTTAAAATTGAGAATTCAAGTAATCATTGGTCATATTTGGGTAACTGACACCAGTTGGCTTCTGATGGAAAAACATAATCTTAGCTAACAATTCATGTTAATAGGTGAAATGATACAAGGAAAAGGAGAAGATTAGGAAGCTTAGATACAAATTTCAAACACTATTGTCATTTCTTGTTTAATATGACAGCTTGTTCGTGTGAGATTTGCCGGATTTGGCAAAGATGAAGACGAATGGGTGAGCGTTAGCAAGGCAGTACGGGAACGCTCAATCCCTTTGGAACATTCCGAATGTGATAAAGTCAGTGTCGGAGATCTCGTTCTTTGCTTCAGGGTACCACCTCATTTCTCTCTTCTTGCTGCATTTCTTCTCTGTTATTTAAACAAGTCTTAAATGGCATCTGAAGTCTTAATAATATCTGTGTACATTGATTACCAGGAAGCTGAGGATCATGCGCTCTACTGTGATGCGCATGTTGTGGAAATCGAGAGGAAGGTGCACGACAGTAGCAGATGCACGTGCATTTTTGAAGTCCGTTGGGACCACGACAGTGTTGAGGTGTAAATATTTCCTAGAAAGAATGTTTCATGTTATTTGGTTTGTCCGAATTGATGCTGGGATTGGTTCACTAGTGAAAATTCCTAGAAACGTTTTTGTATTCGGATACTAAAGTTTTCATTCATCTTCATTGCAGGGCAAGGTTACTGCTGAAAAATTGTGTTACAGGCCGACAAAACTGGTGTCGTCTAAAGACAGCGAGGATCGTAAGCTGGTGCCGTTGCAGCCCAGCGGAGTGCAGAGCTTGTTGCAGCTGTTCTGATGGTAGGGATTCAAGCCGTGCATTGATTGAATAATTTTGAGTTTGTTTAGCCAAACAATCCGTCAAGCAATCATGTATATTATCGCTCAGTTCTATCACCTGAAGTAAATGCCATTTTAGAAGAGAGGTGTTTGAAAGTTTGTAACTGGAGGGACGATTTAATCTTGAGACTTTGACGAGTCCTCTTAATAATACTCAAAATCTCTCTCAACTACATGTGCATAGTGCACACAAATCTAACATTAACAAATTTTCAGTATAATCATCACTTTTCTATAATATAATTAGTTTTTAGTTAGAATATAAAAGAATAAATGTTACTTTCCTGACATGTTACTTTCATAGGTCAAAAATAGACTGTTTTTGACCCCTGCCCAAGATCCTCTCTCTCTCTCTCTCACTCACACACACACACACACACACAAAAGAGTTACGAAGATGAAGAAAAGAATAGATTTCCAACCAGTATGGATGTGTCCACAGAGAGCAATATAAACACTGGTAAGTCATCTAAAAGAGCACATGTTAAAGATGTCTTGGGCACATTTGACGAAAGATAAACAAAAAAAAAGCGAAGACGTTAGGCTCCTTTATGCAAAGCACAAATTTCTGTACCAACAACTTCTTGGACACCACCATTACCCTCCTGTACGCGGTTCGGATGTTCAAGTCGTTCAACCTCATGTGTCGTGCCTCTAAGAAACTGTACGCCCATAGCAAACCGATGCAATGTATAGATTTTTCGCCCACTTCTCCTGTAACGAACCAGATTCGGTTAAACTTTATTATAGATGCAACGTGGGGTATTATTCGACAAACAAACCAAACGAGGGCGGGCCAACCTTGACATGTGTGCTCGGAAACGTGGATGTACGTAGCGTCTCCTGTGTTTCATCCACTGGCTTCCTTCTCGGTACACTTAGGACGAAAGCAGCCTGGTCGGAAGTTGCTGCTGTTGCAGTTATACGGTATCCATTATCCCAACGTCGGTGGATGCCCTCGCTTGGATAAAGAAAATCAAGCTCCACAACCTATCAGAAATGATATAGTTAGGAAATGCCACAAATGCGACATGAGATGGCTAAAGTGTTACTGGGCAGAAAACCTGGTCCGAGAATCCAGCACCACGAGACATAACCACAGCCCATCTAGTCCCCGATGTAGCCATGGAGGTGACATAGAAACCCTCCCTCCACTTTTTGTTTATCCACTTGAACGGAAAAGAATCGCTAACTTTATAGGATTGTTGCAAATAATGCATCCCTGAATTGGATTTATATAACCGAAATAACAAATATAAGATCGTAAATGCAGAAACTGAGCATTTAACATTAGACTCAGAACTTTACCTCTCGACATAACAACTAAGGAACTACCATTGGTAGCTCCTGCGACTGCACTGATGTAGAAATTCTTTTCCCATTGCTCCATTATCCAATCCTGTAAGCAGACCAATATTAGTGTTATTGTGCCAACATCTTCAGATAGAATCGAACAGACAGCATAGAAGACCAAAACGTATTCTCAACAAGCATTAACTTAAGAGTGCGTAGACTGCCACCATGTACCTTATGAAGAAAGACAGGCGACAGTTCATATACTTGAGCGGAGAAGCCAGTACCAGCATCCATTATTAATGCCCATAAATTTTGACAAGATGCTATACAACTGATGAATAAGCCATCTTCCGTCCCCTTATCAATGTGCTGGGCAAGCCTCGCATCCATCACATTATAGTGATATCTTCAATACAAACCCAAGAAATGTAAATCTCGGATTACGAAAGTGCAAACAAAATATACCAGTTAACTCATGAACAGGTAAACTAACTGGTGAATTACATTTAATAGGAAATCACAAGAGAAGAATTCGGTGCATATATTGATTGAATCCAAGTGCGGTACTAGGGAACGAATACCTTTGTTTCATAGGTCTACGAGCATTATAAATGCTAACCCACTGTGTTGCAGGCATCCCCATCCGGACTTTCTTTTTAGGTTGTTCATCTTCTTCATCTTCAAAAGTCAGTCTGCCTCTCTTGTGACCAACCTGATGAAGAAGCTTCATCCAACAAAGACAGGTATTATTGGAGCCAAACAAAACTATATAACAGAGTCTCATGAGATACATCAGTGAAGAATAAAATAAGTGATAATAGGCACCTTCTGTGCACCCTCAGTTTTGATAGGTCTGATATCTGGATTTGGTCCAACTATCCCATCAAAGAGAGAGATACATTTTGCATAATTAGGCTCCTCATCAAACTTCAAATTTACCACATATTCCACAAATGATTTGAAAGATTGTGGGCAGAAGCAGCAAAGTGCATCTGGTGATGTCGCCATTTTTTTCTTGCAAACAAGAAATCCTTTGGTTTCACCCTATTGAAAACCGAATCATATCAGGGGGGCAAGAAGAATGCTGACGTAAATAAATGTCTGGAAAGTCAAAAGTTGAAACTTTAAACAAGGTAGACAAAAGAAGACCTGGTATCCTTGCCAAGGCAGACGTCCTCGCAAAAGGAAGACAAGTGTATAAGCAAGAGATTCTAAATCATCTCTCCGGCTACCTGTTCTACCTAAATGAGCATGAACACTGGCATATCGAACAGTGCCCCTGAAACCCATATTCAAACTCTAAAGATCAGTAAAAACAAGGGAAAAGAATTGCAGGCTTAGAAATTTATAAGTGTCCTTAAGTGCTCCATGTCTTGCATGCATGTACCTGAAAACATCCGGCCGTTGATCATATTCAACATGCAGACCCGTATTGCCATCTCTCCATCTAGTAGCTGATGCAAGTCTTAGCAATCATATATATCCAAAAAAATAAAAAAAGATATTTCATGAAGGATATGCAAGACATTTACCTAAACCAAGATCAACCAGGAATAACTTTTTTTCATCAGGACTTCCTACAGAACCAAGCAAGAAGTTCTCAGGCTTCACATCCCCATGAACATACCTACCATTTTTGGCATATAAGTCAAGTTATCATTAGTAAGTCCAGATGTCAACAGGAAAGCCCACAAGTGAAGCTATATTTACAAATCAATAGCATGATATTTATTGATCCATGACATTGAAGAGATTCACAGAGAAAAAATCTACTATAAAATGCTTACATATTTGCTAACTCAAGTAAGTACCCTGCTATTTCGCCTCTAATCTAGTTTCCCTCGTCAAATAACTAATAAGAAACTATGCATCTACAGCTTATGATAGGTACAGAAAATTAGTTATTATCTATCTATCAGAATGAATAAATCTGGTAATAAGAATCTCAAAACAAACATGAACCGTCAGCATCATGGAAAAACAAACACAAATACACAATAATGACCAAATAACTCGGTCAAGGATAAATAAATTATCATTGGAAGTTGTCTAAGCAGTAGAATATATTCGATTAGTATAACAGCTTCAAACTGGACGAAAGAGTAACTATTCTAACCCTTTTACATACCATGGAAAAAGATCATTGTGGCAACAAGTAATACAACTACAAAGATAGAAACATTTCTTATCAACTTCCACAGATGAAACAAGTCAATGACAGATTCAGAACTGTTTAATTGTTAATACTCTCAAACTAGACATGCAAAACCCCTATTTCTTTTATGCAAACAAAGAAAGCAAATTAACATCAGAGAAACCACACTTGCACAAGGAGAAAAAACCTCACCCTCTTGAGTGCATTTTCTCTAATATAGAAATTGATTCAATAGCAATGCAAGCCACCATTTCAACTGACATGCTGCAAAATTTGACAATTAACAAGTTTCATAAGATGACTTAAGATGATAAAAAAACAGAAGAACCTAAGAACATATATCATGACAATGCTATACTCACGTGTGAGAATTATTATTCCAAATATCCCACAGGCTTGGTCCAAGCATATCCATGACCTGTCCAATCCAAGTACCCGCTTAAACATATAGAACCTATAAGGAAAAGTACATGAAAAAATAAAGGACCAGACATGCAATATGCTTACCATAACATAATAGTCACCTTGTCGGCCTTTGTAGTGCACTCGTGGAACACCATGGCTTCCTCCTAAAGTACTGTGAATGATGCAGTACAATTGATAAGAACAGAAATACATCGACAGTTAACTGATGCAGAAGAAACAGAAATGCTTACTTGTAAACTTGCCACTCATAAGGTGGACCATAGTTACATCCTTTACTATTGCGATGTTCAAATTTTAAGGCCACCTATGATAATCAAGCATATGTCAATTTGGAGAAAGATTATTTTTTGTCAATTATGATATAACACAAATAAAATGCATACATATGTACCTCTATGGCTCCAGGACCCGTCCTTTCATTAATGTTACCACCAGTGATTCGGCGACCAACATAAACTTGTCCAAAACCTCCCTTGCCTAGCTTTTTCTAGTCTGTATGTTGGTGAACCACCAACCTGAACCTATATTATTCAAAATGTGGAACCAGATTTATTATTATATGATGAGATAAGAAGAATGTTATGATCACAATCTGCCAGCAACAGTTAATTTTGTACATGACAGAGAAAAATATTAATTGTTTAATCTATATAAACATTAACTGTATGCATTTTTTTTTCTAATTCCAACATGACTCATAGGATGTCATAAATTCAAAAAAACAGCATCTAGGCACAATCCTGCAATCATTAGCCAAAAATATATAATGCTGTAACAAGTACAATGCCAGAAACACATTTTCACTGAAACACCACTTATAACATTGTTAGCCGATCCTATGTCACTGCATAAAACCATTTCAAGAGGACAGACAGTAGTCACATGCAAATGGCTGACATATTCCTACACCAATGCTTTATGAACCTTTCTAGTTAAAGGTCATATCAATGCCTTCAGTATTAAATAAAATTTGCCAAAATTGTCAACCAGCATAGACTGAAAGCATGGAAAAGTCATTTATCGTTTCGGTCACGCTACATGGCCTTAAATCATCTGAATGTTTTACTTATTATAAATGCCTCTGATAATATATATATATATATATATATATATATATATATATATCTTTTAAGATTCAGGTTTAATCAATTAAATGGTGTTTCATCATCCAAATATTTTGCTTATCCTAATCACTGCCTCTAATAGTAACCTTGCAAGATTCCAGTTTTATCCGCAATATCGTGAAAAACAGACATAACCAAATGGTCCAAATCCATCACCGGCATGTTTCACAATAAGCTATTGGTTAAATAACCGAATTTGATAGAAGCTCGTGATTTTACAACTCAAGCTGTATGGAAAGTGTGAGCACCACAAGCGCATCAAAAGAGCAAGAATGTTTCATCTGCCTCTTTCCAGATAATATTCACATAAAAAATCACATATATAAATGGCCACATGCATACACCAGCAAGTACCAAAAACACATGGAACATTTTCAGATATCAAATGCACTCTGAAATAAAAACCAAATCTTCAATTTCCTCCACCAATTAAAAGCTTCATACTTTTAATTAAATATAAAATCTTCCATATCAAATACATGCATGCAAAAAAACATCTTCATCTTCTTCCCAAAGCGCACACAAATAAGAAAACCAACGCGAACTACGACACACACCAAAAAAAAGTTCTCACCTTCTCAGGGAGAGGCGCGGAAGCTAAGTCATCGTCAGCCACATTCGCCTTGTCTGGGCTTTTTCCGCCGCTATCATACTCATCCATTGGTTTCTCGCCGACCTCCTCCCTCTCCTCTTCCGAAAACCGCTTATCCTCTTCAACCTCCTTGACTTCAGGCGCTGTTGCCGCTTCCGCCGCAGCAACTATTTTGTCATCAATGGGTGCCGCAACCACCACCGCCGCAGCTCTCCTCCTCCTCCTCGTACGCGTAGCTATCGCCGCGTATTCCTCTGTCGGCTGCCTACCTTTCTTGTTGTCCTGATTCTGATTATTACCAACTTTGTCGTCGTCGTCGTTATTCTGCAGTGGCTGGTCCTGCTGCTGTTTCCGTCTCCGGCCTCTGCGCACTCCGCCAAGCACCGGCATCGTTCATCCTCCAATTTTCATCACCCCTTCCCTGAATTCACAAAATTCTCAACCCCAAGAGAATACCCATGCCTAATTTCGGCGCGAAATCTACGTGTGTGCATACATATTGTTTTACTATCCAGTCCATCGATATTAGGACTGAATCAGAAACTTAAACAATATAGAAGCTAAACGTACCAGGAATAGGAAATGAATTCGAGAAACAAAGCGGTGATCGTCGTAATGCACTGAGGAAAACGAGAACTGAAGAGCTGCTCGATCGCTAGGGTTTTGAAACAAAGTGCGAAAATTTAGGGATCTAACAGAGAATGAAAGTGAATGGATTTTAAAGAGAGATAAAATTGGAAACAACAGTAGTCGATTTTGCTTTCGCAGAGAAGGGGAATAGGAGGCGATTGTGTATGTAATAGTACGTATATTTCTTGAATGACATATTCAATAAAAAAACTCAGGATTTTACTGCTCTAAATTGATCTCGACTGTCGATTCAACAAAACAACGGCTAAGATCTAATCAGGGCAATTTTGGAAATTTTTGAGTGGGGGGAAATTATGTAGAGGAGACGAGGATTAGATGACGAAAATAACCTGTGTGTGGCATGTTATTTGCCTCGAAGCGGGGGGCGAATCGGGAAGACTGACATATATAGGGGATTTTTCAATCTGGGCCGTACGTCTTACATAAGATGGTGCATCAGGGGTCCACGTGTATCTTTCTGTTCACGCAGAGATTTTTGTAACGCTGTTTTTGAATTTTATTGTTTTTTATTCACACTTGTATTAATATTTTCCTTTCGGGCTTCGACGCAGATATTGAATCCGACCCGGTTACGGAGCGGTTCAGCCCGACATATATGTGGGCTGGATTTGAATTTTAGTGGCTGATTTGGTGACGGACAAAACCAGGTTGGGCCGTCGTGTCTGACGAAGGATAGGTTGTTCTCCAGTCGTTCTCTTCAAATTTTATTCGAAAAAAACATCGAAATTCAGTTTAAAGAAATAATAAATTTATTGTAACGATTTTTTTACTGGATTGTAACGAAAATTAGATAACAGTGTCTGATATGTGTTTTCATAGTATCATTTACACTTACTAATTACTACTCTATGTGCAAAAATTATCTTTTAGGAAACAATAATATATTATTAAAAGTTTATAAAAGATTCGAGTTGTGATTTGATCCGAGGGTATCTTGAAGATAACTGATGGGAATCAACATTAATTTCATTCGACATAATTATATCAAAATAATTTAACAAAAGTATCCTAGATAAATTACAATAACAAGCCACAAAATACCAACTAAAACAAAATATATAAATATTAAGAGGGGCTTCAATTTTTTCGGGGCCTGAGGCGGCCCAAACGGCCCTAAATTCATGGCAACGACCAGCTTAATTTCTTATATGCGGATTTGTCGCCTCTAAAAATGATTGAACTTGTTACGGACGGTTCGTCTTCAAATTCAACTAAACCCTAACAAATCCAAACCCATTTCATGTCTCAAATTGATTTTATTTTTTAAATCGAAGCAAACCAATTTAGCATGTCAAATCGAACCAAACCAAATATTTTGGCTTGATTTTTGTTTCATTTGGGCGAAACCGTTTTATTTTCCAAAAAAAAATTGGAGTACATAAATTGTCGAGGAAAAAAATAGTATGTACATAAGGAAATGCACGATGATCGTATTACATAGTTCGGGTTTAAAACAATAAATACAAATAATTTATGACGTGGACTAATTAAGTCCATTCAATTTCAAAACTTTTGAGCTTATTAAATAGTTTTAAAAGTTTGCTCAGAATATGATAGTACGTGTTTTAATAAAAATTAGTAAAAAGTTATTCGAGTACCGTTACTTTAGTACTTGTATAGTGAGATTTTTTAATTGTTTTAATACGAGGTTTTAATGCCATTTTGTAAATATAATATTTAGTGAGAAATGTAATTGTGAGATATGTGGCTGGGTTATGTTCATAAATAGAAGGTGGGGATTGGGGTAAATTTTTTGTGGACACCTCAGAAAAGAAATTGGGACAAAATTTTCAAAGAGGGAGTGAGTATATATGATTCAAATAGTAACCTTTTTTTCCATGCAGAGAGAGTGAGTATATATGATTCTAATTACAACAACCTACAATAAGTTGTATTTTTAGTAATATTTTAAATGTGTTGTAATTGCATATTTGATTATCAAGTGGTGAGTTTTTTTTTGGCAATTAACCCTAAATTAAAGATAAGATAAATATTTTTATTATAAACGAACAATTAATATGAAAGAAAACCGCTTATTAGTAGCAATTTTTTCCGCAACAATAAGATGTAAATAATATGTACTTTTCTTTTTTTAACCAAATTAGGTACCGTAAAATTACCTTTAAAATGCAACTTCTAATCCTATTCGAACTCCTCAATACTCTCATGTAGTTGGAATATATCCGATCGAGTGCGTGTTACTCTTATGCAAAGAGAACCCTGTCTCCCTCTTTTTTCACATCAAAATAAAAATAAAAACAAAATTGGGGATTGCATTTGAATATAGATATCGTTTGTGATGCAACATGCGTGGATAAATAGGAAGAATAATATCAAAATTCGTTGATTCTACAGAATATCGAAGATTGACAAATATGAGAAAACCTCGTTTTTATTAATCATCAAAAAAATGCATCCAAAAGTCAACTAACAGCACTTAAATAATAAACCCTAATCGACCAAAAGAAAGGGAAAAAACGAAAAGGTCCAAAACTAAAACGAAATTACAAAAAAAAAATCCCGGAAAAACTGATAAATTGCAAATTTGACCCTACAGAAGAAGGAATTTGCCAGAAATCCGCCATCGGTCATGACAAAGATATGAGCAGTGACGGAGCCAGAGATTTTACTCTGGGGGGCCCAATTTTTTTAAAATAAAATTAGAAGTAAATAATATTATTTAAATTACATCACAATGTTAGAAAAATAAAATTTAAACATAATCACCGTCATAAGTTTATCTTATATTCTTCATTTTCGGAAATCGTGCATAATAATTTTATTGGTAGCATTAACAAACACTTCATTTTCAATGTACGAAATTAAGTTCATTATAGTTTGGTTCAACACTTATATTTCTAAAATAATCATGATATATTCAATTGATCTATATTTTTATTGTTTTATCATCAACAAATTTTTTAGATGCTTAAAATAAGAATTTAAATGACTTGATGCCTTCAGTTGGTTGTTGTTAGAATAATTTATCATAAAATTTTAGAAATTAGATTGTATAAAACTATATTTTTTGCATACATATTTTATTTATCAACATAATACTAATAATAGAAAAAAGAAAAGAAAAGAAAGAGCACAAAATAGAGAAACAAGAGAATATAATTAAATTATAGGAAAAAAAATGAAAAATAAAAGAGGAAAAAAGAAAAGCAAAAAAGAAAAAGATAAGAGAATGAAAGTGGGGTGATGACTGATGACAAGGAAAAAGGAAACAAATTACAAGAAACAGAACGCTGGGGTTCGATCCCGGGTGCTCAAATAAGGAGATATCAAACAAACCAACTAGACTACACATAAGTTTATGTCTGATTACTAAATATATACTATTACTACTCAAAAATTAAGGGGCAAGGGCCCCAGACCCAACGTGGCTCATGCTTGGATATGAGTATTGGTCAGAATGCCGTTTCTGCTTGAAAAACATTAGTCCCTCGTCAAAATCTGATATTTACGTGAATTCTTCGGATGATCAGCACGTCGCATGTAATTTAACTCAATTTGTACAGCATTAGTTTGTCAGTCGATGAATAAATAATTCGACCGTACAACTGTCGTTTGCCAGTCACGGAAGGCATCGTGAGATTTGCGATTGAGATCAGAACTAATTTCATAGTGAAAGGCGATGATTATGAGAGAATCATCAGAACTAATTTTCTCGATGTTGATGATGATTTTTTAGGATGAGTTTTGGTGTTTGATGATTTTCTTTATTAGACATGATGAGTTGGGTTTTTGATGGTTTTCTTTATGGGATGGTCTCCTGTGCGCGCGAGCGCACAGTGAGACCACCCTATTAATTAATTAATTAATTAATCTTAACTAATTACTTATTAATTAATTAATCTTAATTAATTATTTATTTAATTCTAATTAAAATTAATTAGTTTAATAAAATTTAATTGTAAATTAATAAATAATAATTTTGAATTAATATATCTTAATTTTGAAATTAATAAACTCTAATTGTGAAATAATAAACCCCAATTGTGAATTAATAAACCCTAACTTTGAATTAATAAACCCTAATTTTGAATTAATAAACTCTACTTGAAAATAATAAACCCCAATTTTGAATTAATAAACCCTACTTGAAAATAATAAACCCTATTTGAAATTAATAAACCCTAATTTTGAATTAATAAACCCTAATTGAAAATAATAAACCCTAATTTTGAATAATAAAACCTAATTGTGAATTAATATGAATTAATAAACCCTACTTGTGAATTAATAAACCCTAATTATGAATTAATAAACCTCAATTATGAATTAATAAACCATAATTATGAATTAAATAAATTTTAATTTTAAATTAAAAATTATAATTAAAAGTTAATAAATATAATTATACATTAATAAAATTTAATTATCCTTACTCACCATAATTAATATATAATCATTTTAACAAAAAACAAGGGTGAGCTCACGGTGAAGCTCATCTAAGCTTTTGTCTGTCTTTATTAGACATGAACCATATATTTGCCGTACGAGTAAACTGCTTTCATGACTGAAAAGCCAAGTTTTTGTCTGGAAACATGAATAAATACTGTTGCATTGCATTTCCTCGTAACTTGTGCTACATTTTCTTGTCAAACACTCATGCAAATCAATGAAGTGGCTGGTTGTATTATTTAATCTAAAGTTAGTTACGTTTCGTCTAATTAAAATGTACTGTTCAAATGGGTTTCGTAACCCACCAATATGGTGGGTTACAAATCCTAAAGAAATAGTGCAAAACAAAGCTACCAAACAGACGAATCCACCAAGCCCGTCATTAAAACATAAGCCGTAAGGATATGAAACAGAGCTACCAAACAGACGCATAACTTTGTTATCCTGATGAAACAAGGCTACCAAACGTGACCTAAGTGTTACCATATTTTGTGGCTAACATAGTATATTTTACCTTTGTTATAATTAGCATCACCCCTAAGCTGCAAAAACTCAGCTTTATACTTCCTGTTCCTCTCTAGATTTGGGGCACGAGTGCATGGGATGTTGGTGTTCATCTTCTTGCAGGTCTTTGCTGTCTAAAGTAGGACTGTAAGATCCTTATTCCACCCATATATATTCTTGTATTTTCTGTCTTAAATATCTTCTTTCTATATGTTGCCATCGACTGATTTGTGAAGTTTTCTTTGTCCTATTTAGCTATACTAATGGATTTATCCAATAACTTTTCTGGGTTGTAACTTTTCTGAAAACCTCCCATAAAATGGGAACAGATCTTTCTTGGAAGCCTTTTCTTAGTATAAATCTTATTTATATCCATGAATTGTTCTGGCATTTGAAACTTTTTTTGGCTGTTAATGTTTCTTGTATTGCAGGTGCAAAGTTGGTTCCGTTTTAAACAAACAAATTTGGCAGTTGTAGTTGTTCCATTTAAACCCAAGAAAGTAACAAAGACTGCTACAATTAAAAAGAAGAGTAAAGGTTGCTCTTTGTGTTCCTTTCACAAGATATTATCTTCATTCTTACAAAATATATCCTGTTTTTTAGGTTTGGGATGAGAAAAGTCTTATGAAAAATCAATTAATTTGGGATACAAATTATATATACCCTTTTATTTAAGTTTTTGAGTTCTGAAGTTTCATGAGAAATTAAGATTCAGATTTTATTTTTAGAAAATATATAATAATGTATCACCAAATTAAATTGAAGAAATGATTTATTTAGTAAAACTATTTATTTGGTCAATATATTTTACTTTTCTTTCTATCCAATGGAAAATATGGAATTTATAGCGGGAAATAAGGTAAATAAAGGAACAAAATACGGATTTACGAAATATGGTGTGTAAGAGAGAGGAGAGAAAGTGTATGTGTGTGGGAGTGTGTCTCAATTGTGATTTGCAGTAAGATATTGAATTATTTATAGGTATTACATGGGATAATTCGGATAGCTCTAAATCTCTTGTAGATATTGCCATATATTTAGGGATTTGGCTAAGGCTTTGAGTATATCTTTGATTCCTTATCTGATTGGGAGGTTGTTTTCGTAGAGTAAAAGAAGAAGGTGTTTGGCTGAACTTATAAGCTCCTAAAAACAACTTATAAACTGTTTTTTAAGTTTAAAAAATAGTTTATAAAATGCTTTGAGAGTTTATGTTTCATCAACACCCTCGAAGTCTGATTGATATTAACTTTCTTGTCATGCCTTTTGGATTATACTTGTCGATTCCGCCTATCTCTTAGACTCCAAATATGACTTTATCTCCGGATCTGACTTTGGCTTCGAAACATACTCAACTCTGGCATGTGCTTTAATTTTGCATACGTGAACAAGTAACTTGCAATACTAATAGATCACATCTTTGAATGGGCTGGGTCATGTGCCCTTTTGGACTCTGCATAATCACTTTCCATGCAAATATCTTGGCTTGTCAACCTTCAACTCTTAAGGAACGTTTAAGATTAACATTTTGAAGAATTGAATATTTGATAGATTAAATATATGAGATAATTTTTATCTATCAATTTTTTGTTTACTACAAAGGATTAATGGGGAATTAAAATTGGGATAAATAACTCTCCTTTTGTTTGGAGGATTATTCCAATCCTACCTATATTGGTTGGACTAAAATCAATGGAAAACAATTCAAAAGATTAAAATAATCCCGAATTTTAGGATATCCTTAAATGTTAATCCTTAAAAGTAAAAAATTGATTAGCTTGGATTAATTTTATCTATCTAATCTATTCATGTAAAATAAACACCCCTTAGTGGACTATCCACCGCCTTGTTTTGATTAGTCCAATTTTTTAAAATTAATATGATATTTTTATTTATTATATATTTTATTAATATAAAGTACTATGTTTGGTGCCAATATATACTTTTTTTAAGCAAGTGCCAGCATTTAAAAAAAAACTATTTTGTTTAGTGAAGTACATCAAACTCAAATTTAACACATACTCGTATAGTCACATAAATGTAATTAGAATTTATATATGTCACATCTATTTTTTTCTATATACTTTTCAGAAATGTAAAAGTGAAGTGAAGTACGTATGCCTACATATTCTAGAAAACTCGGCGTTGGACTGTTTTTGTATCTCAATAACAGACACAAACTTGTTTTCACCTTTTATTAATTTAAAGAATTTCGAGAAAATAACCCAACTAACTGAAGAAAAGAAGATTAATTAAATAAAAGAAAGTGCTCTTGCATTTCATATTCACGAACATGTGAATTTTAATGCATCCAAAGCATGGCTTCTGCTTCGCTCCATGAAAAATTAATAATACAATATTTTTAAATATATCGATCTCAATTGTAATTCTTTGTTTTAATATTTAGAAATTTTAAATTTTAAAAAACTTATAACAAAATAAATGATAAATAAGTATTGGTGAGAATTGTTCCATAATAGGAATGCATTTTGTCAAAGTCAATTTAGTCTTCAAATTTAAATTATATTTTATATTTATATATTTACTATATAAATGACAAATATCCTTATATTTGAAGTATACATAAAGGTTCCAGAAATACTTTCTAAACAAGTAGAAATATATATATATATATATATATATATATATATATATATATATATATATATATATATATACTATAGGAGTGGATCAAATGAGAATCACATCTTTTTGCAAAATCTGCGAACCATGCATAAGATGTTGAAGATGATGCACAAAAAATAAAGTTGTGCATAACGAAAACTTTCTAAAATTATTCATTGCTGTGAATAATTTTAGAAAGTTTTCGTTATGCACAACTTTAAACTATTTTGTGCATCATCTTCAACGTCTTATGCATGGTTCTCAAGTTCTCAAAAGATGAGTTCTCACTAGATCCAACCCCATGTATATATATATATATAGAGTTTGGTTCAAATGAGAACCATTTTATCCTAAAACTAAAAACCAAATGAATTAGTCATGAAAATTGATGAATCCATTGAGAAAGTGGCGAATTTAAAAATTTAGAATTTTTCACCGAGTTCGAATCCCATGAGGGACGAAAATTCTATTTTTGGATTCGATAACTTTCCTGGATTCATCAACTTTCACCATAAATTCATCATTTTTGGTTCTCACGTTCTCACAATAAAATGTTCTCACGTTAACCCTCCCATATATATATATATATATATATATATATATATATATATATATATATATATTTGAAATAGCTAATGATGGTGATTAGATCAAAAATATATGTTGCTAAGATCTTGGTCATTGGTTTGACATGTAGCAACTATAAAATGACTTCATCTTTATTATTTTGAACACTACGCTATAATTATATCTATTTTGTATAACAAGAAACTATTATCACAAAAATTTTAATTATTGTAGATTGCCTACTACTTCAAAAGCTATAAACTGATTGTCTTTATTATATTTATTAAGTAACTATTATCATGCATGGAATGAGACCAAAACTATTCGTCTTCAAAAATGAACTCGAAACAAAAAAACAGTTGAAGCTCATGTTGGTGAGCAAAAACTGAGGACTGCAATTGGACCCACACATTATTTTTGGGCTAGAGTGAAAATTGCAAGAGAGATATGAACCGATCTTTATAGGTATATCAATGAGGAAGAAATGCAAGCAGATACGCTTATCATCACGTACCTTGGCTAATGGAAATGTGTATAGATTTATGGAGATATTCTACTATGATCGTAAAGCTGAAACTTTTTGAACATGACGTCAAGTTTGGCGTTATCTCAGTGGATATTTCATTCCCCACGATCTCAGTAGATATTTTTCGTGGCAGTCTAATTGGAGAAGAATGGAGATGCCCATAAACGATTTTGTCTATTCTTAGTCGCCTTTCTTTTTCTTTTTCTGGTCAAATCATATAATTTAGTTAAACAATTAGAGCTTCATTGTCATTGCCAATGCATAAGTATTGACAAAAAATCATAACAATCAATAAATAATAACTTCTTTATTAAAAGTTAATTACTTTTCAACTTTTACATGGTTTAGTAACTTTTAAGCATGTGATGCATTTTCTAGCCTAAAATTAATATAAAAATCAGCATGCGATGTATGTTCGCAAGGCTAATTGTAAATTTGTAATATTTGTTTTCTACATGAGATAAAACAAATCGAATACTGATTATATAACTTTTATTTAGTAATCTTAATTAAAATCAAAACTATACAGAGGAGATTATTGAAGTGGCAAATGAGAAGGCTAGGCAGGTATCAAGTCTCAGTCCTAATGAATTTGTGCTTATGTCGTTTTTCAAATTTGTATATTGGTTTGTATCCTACGTTTTCCCCCCTCAAAAAACAAAGCTAAATTGTCTATGTTAGTCTTGTTGGTTTGTGTCTTATCATTGTTTGTGTTGTTAGTTGTATGGGCCTCATTGAATAAATTTCTAACAAATACTGATTGTAATTTGTTAAATAAGTAAATTAATATATAACTAAAGAGCTTTATGAATAGATGAAACCCATTTTGAAAAAATTATAATAAAGTTATCTGGTGTAGTGGGACAATAAGTTATTCACTTAAAACAACAAATTTAACATGAAAAATTTAGCAGATTTATAGGGTGTTTGGCTGAGCTTATAAGCTCCCCAAAAACAACTTATAAGCTTAAAAAACAGCTTATAAGCTGTTTTTGGGGAGGTTATAAGTTCAGCCAAACACCCTCTTAGTGCTATGAGTTGTAGATTACAATAAGTGCACTAAAAACAGTCGCATCCAAATGAAACATATGTACACTTAAATTATCCTCCACAAAAATAAAGTATATACAACTTTGCAAATAAAACATTTCTCTTTAAATTAGTGTCTTTTCCTTTATGACAAAACAAAGAAATAAAATTAGTGTATCACTATTAATTTCTGCTCCATGAAACATAAATCCAAAAAGGAAGTGCCCCTATTTTAAGGTACAAGTGGAAGTGAGTGTGGGACTTAAGTCTGAGCATCACTAATAAAATACAAACTCCTTTATCATCTTTTGTAAAGCAGAAAGAGAAATAGAAAGCAAAACTAGCCAAGTGTATATATAATTAAAATTTAGGACTTGTAAGATTCCATGATTGAGTATGACAAGACAATGTTTAGGAAAGTATTTTAAGTGAATTTTAATTCATTAAACATATTTTCTAATGATCATATCACTGATTTGATTCAAATATTTGGGTGATGTATTCTACATAAATACCGTTTTCAGGTATCTTGCAAATCAAATCGAAAAGACAAACGGGTATAGTTGATATCATGCATGATGGCTCAACTTAGAGGACATGTAGATGGCACTTGACTTCAAGACATTTGATCACAAGTTCGGAAATTATGAGCATACGTGTAGGTGTCATTACATTCTCTCATATAATAATATTTATTAAATTATCGAAATTCCCCACAAGCTCGTCCACACTACACAGACCATGTGCTTCAAATTTATTAACTAACATACGCAAGTATGAACTCATCGAGATTAGATTCATAATTTGAACATAAAATTGGATATTCTGGATTTCAGAATTCAGATATATACATATATATATATATATATAGAGGAATAATATGTAGTTTACCTTTTATGCGAGCACCTTTCGTGGGCATTGTTCACGTTTAGGTCATGTTAGCATTATTCTTTTATCATTTATTTATGTTCTAATTAATACTTCAAAACTTACTATTGGATTAATTAATTTCATAAATTACATAAAAATCAAAGCTAGACATGCTCTTTTATGTAATTTGTGAAATTAATGATGTCAATAATACTTTTTGTAGTATTGGAATATAAAAAAGAATAATGTTAACGTGGTCTAAACGTGAATGGTGCTCACGAAAGGGGTTCAAAGAAGATGAACGACATATCATTCCCCTCTCTCTCAATATATATGAATTTGATCAAATACAAACCGATTTAAAGTATAAAATAGAAACCATTTTTAACATTTGATTCATAAATATTTACGATAAATTCATCAATCATCATCTTACTTGATGAATTCAAACAATTGGGTTTCAATCCCATTAAGATCGAAATTTTATTTTTTGAATTCATACACTTTCACGACGAATTCAAACGATTTCGTAAGTTTGTAGTGTATATATATATATATATATATATATATGAGATGGATCAGGTAGGAATGAATAATTTGGTAGGAAATAGGAATGAATCTGGGCTTTTGATTCGCTGTACCAATGGTTGAGATTTAATTTTCGGGTGTGCTACAGTTTTGTATTTCGTGTGCTAAATAGATTATTGTGCAGCACTAGAACCGTTCATGTGCTATGCTTTAATGAAAAATGTGCTAAACTAATATGTTTAACATATGTGCTACGAATAGATGAAATATGTGCTAAACTAACATGTGCAATATAGTAATTCTGATTGTGCTACACAAATATGAAAGATGTGCTACTATTCCTATTTTCGTACATTAATGAACTTTCTCACCATAACCAACCCCTATATATATATATATATATGATACCAAATGGGGGTAGGTGTGTTTTTTCGGGTTACATTAAACCACATAAACAAGATAGAAAATATAAGAAAATATATACGGATAGAGCTCACAGAACTCTTATGATGAAGAAGCGAGGACAGAGCCTTCGTTTCCGCACAATATGTTCATTGAATTGAAGTATTTTTTTTTTTTTTTTTATGGAATGGGATATATTATGTAGCTCTAAGGATTGGTATAGAATTTATGATCGGTAGAAGAGTAAGAAAGCTGAAAACTTAACAACACATGTTTTGTTTTCGAGCTCAAAGTTTATTGCTTCTGAGTACTTGGGATGATTTTTACAATGAACGAACCGCCTATTTATAGGCAAAATTTTAAACAACAAATGGTGCGTACACCTATCAACTAATAATGCATCTAACTATTCATACCACTAAAATAATGCCTATACCACTAAAATAATGCCTATCTATCAACTAAGGCGTAACACCTGTTATCAATTAATAATGCATTACACGTTATATCCTATACGTGTAAAAGAAAAACAGGAAAAGAAGAAAATTACAAAAGAAGAACAGTTACAATTTAATAATTGTTGCCCATCTGTCTAATCTTCAGAAATCTCTATGAGTTTCTGGAATTGTGTCGCAGCTTTGAGAATCTTCAATGTCTTCTTCTTCTTTATCTGTATTGATGATAGTAATTTCTTCATCTGCAAGACTATCACCTTCTCCGCTGAAAGGAAGGAACATATTCCAATTTGGTGTAACCCATATTTGTAAATAATGTCCTTCAGCTGCAAGTTTATACTTCATCCATAATTCAAGTTTAGGGATGTTTTCAGACTTCTGAAATATGTTAATTTGTTCTTCAGAATACTGAAATGTAAAATGATCTGGTTCCCTCTTTTTACATCTGGTTTGAAGATATCGTCCAGAATATTCAATGTCTGTCAAATAAATTCTTTTTCTAGTCAAGCGATAATCGTGAGATGTAGCCACGGAAGAGAAGCTAGAATTTTGCTGATGAACCTTTGATTTGGAAGATAAGGATGAAATATTGCAATTGTCGATAAAAATTTTTCTCCCAATTTGTTCATTAGGTCTTCTGTTTTTCAGATAATCAATTCCATGAAATCAATCATACCATTGTGGTAAAATTGATTGTCATTTCATCCGCATGTCGGCCTTGTTTAAATCAATCAGTAAAAGTAGAAGGCCGAGAATTCGATCATTCATCAATTAGTATCCCTTCTTTCTGTATAATTTTATAAACATCAGGCCTTTGTATGATTTTTACGCCCTTGAATTTTGATTCATTGAAATAAATTTCAACAATTTTCTTTTGTAAATCAACAAGGTTTTGAGGAAATCCTTGTAAAACTTTTGTAGAAATAATTTCCTCAAGGTCAGGAACAATTTCCAGGACTGGTTCCATTGTTTCTCTCCAAGGAATATCAAGAATTCTAGTTTTAAAATTTTCAAAACTTCTTGGAGGTGGAACATACTGGGTTTTTGTTTTCAAAAAATCAATATTTTAATTTAACTTTGTAATGGTTGATTCCATGACCGAGATCGTCTGATCTTTGTAATTACAATCATTTTGTAAATTTTTCAATTGATTGTTAAGATCAGAAGTTTTCTTTTCAAAGTCCACAAGTTGTGATTCATAATTTTTTAGCAAAGAAGACTGATGTTGAATCACATTACTTGGGTTTTCTTGTGCTATTTGAGCAAAACTTTTGACTTCCTCTGGTTCAATAAAAAATTCCTGTATACCAAAGGATTCTCTAGCATTTGATAATGCTTCAAAATCAGAATAACCTTTCCAAAGAGGTTTAGGACAATTAATATATTTTCGAACAATATTAAAGTTATGAAAACTCCAATTTTGTTCCTCCGAAAATAACATAATGTAAACTTCTTTTGGGGTTGCTCGGTTTTGATTTTGGTCGAAAAATAAAATGCCGAGCATTTAAAACTGAACTTTGAAGGTGTAGCTTTTGGCAATGTTTGAATATGCCATAGATTATCAAGGATAACTTTTGTCTCTCAGTAACCTTTGTAATTGCTCTAAATCTGCGTAGGTGAGTTTGAGCATTTTGTAAAGTTCTTGTTCCAAATTGAATTTCATCTTTGTAATCTTTGGATTCTCTTAGTCGGAGAACTGTAACACTTTTAGTTTCCTCGTCAAGAGATATCCATTGGATAATGTCTCGAACTCGAATCAGATAATTTTTCTTCCTTCGGTCTTAGAGACTTGGTCATGTAACTTTCTCTTTTCCTTTTGAAGGCTTTATAATTTTTCTATCCATTTCCTGCATAAAAAGACGATTTATCTTTCTAGATAAGAGGTCAGTAATATTATTATCTTTACCTTTTATATGTTCAAATTTTACTCTATAATTATTTCCTTGAATTATTTGTTGTAAATTTATCCATCTTGTCTTATTAACTTTTTACTATTAGCATTATTAATAAATTTTACAATAGCTTCACAACTGTTCTAACAATTGAATTCATTTTTAGCCATATTTTAAATTTTTCTAAAGAATTTATTAATGCTTGTATTTCATAATCTAAAGATGTCCAATTTAAACCTGTTTTATTAAAGTTTCCACTAGCATAAGCAGACTATTCTTTCTTCATTTTTGGACTGAATTTATGGGGTTTACAAATTAATATTGCTCCCATCCTTCTTTACATCCATCACATTGAATAATTATATAACTATCACTTGTAGGTAATTCTAAAGGTTTAATATTTTTATTTCATTTTAATTTTTGAATAAGTTTTTCATCTTCTATATTAAAATGTCGTTGACCATTTTTAGTAGTTTTACTATATAATGGACCCACTAATTTACTAAGATTTGGAACAAATTTCCTAGCATAATTTACTAATCCTAAAATGATTGTATTTGTTTTAAATTTGTTAATTTATTTGGAAATTCTAAAATTTTAGTAGCAATATGAGGTTGTAATTCTATTTTTCCATTTCCAATCTCTAATCCTAAAATGAAATTTTTCTTTAAATAATTCCATTTTCCTTTTACTAATTACTATACCATTCTTTTCGATTTCCTTAAATATAATGTTTAAATGTTCTTCATGTTCTTTTAAATTATTACTTGCTACAAGAATATCATCAATATATACTAGACAAAATTTATATTTTAAAATATATTATCCATAAATCTTTGAAAGATAGCGGTAGCATTTTTAACCCAAAACTTAATACATTCCATTCAAATTGTCATACGGACAAGTAAAAGCGATCCATGGTTTAAACCATTCTTCTAATTTTAACTGATTATATCCATTTTTAAATCAAATTTACTAAATATCTTTTTATTTTGTATAAGTGCTATTAAAGTTTCTTTATTTGGTATGTTATAACCATCATCTTCACAATTATCATTTAATCTTTTATAATTGTATACTATCCTAGGTTTTCCTCTTTTTATTTCTGAATGATTTCTTACTATAAAAGCTGTAGATCTATGAGGACTTTCTGAATGTCTAATTAATCCCTGTTTTAACATTTCATTAACTGCTTTCTAAATTCTTCTACATCTTACGCACTATACTCTCCATTTTTGTTCTAATTGTAATTTCGTGTAATTTTATTTTTATTTTACAAACATAATTCACTTTTGCTTTTGTAATATCGTCTCCTATTAATCCTAGTTTTCTAATCTTAATATTATAGGATAGTTTTTACTTGTTGTAATATCGGCCCTTTTCTAATTCTTGTGAAATAAATTGTGAGAATAATTTTATAGCTTCATTTTCAATGAAATTATTTTGTTTGTTTTGTACTTGTTTTAAAAATCTAATTCTCCTAGTCCACCACGCTTTCGGGCAAACTCGATGTATGTGTATATCTATGTGTTGGAAAGCTATAAACTTGTTTACTTAGTGTAATAAAATTTTAGCAATTGTTAAATTACCATTTAAACTAGTAATAAAATTTAAACCTAATAAGAAATCTTTAGAATTAGTTTCTTTGGGTTTATTATTACCGAGGTAAATCATATTTTAAACTATAATTACCAAGAAAATTTAAAATTGTATTCCAGTTGGTTCTAAACGATGTGTAATTTTCATAATTCTATTTTCAACTGCTCGGTTTCCATTTTATAATTTAATAATTTATGGAACTTAGGATCTACTAAACTATATCCTATTAAACTTTTAGTACTTCCAAGATCTAATATAGCATTTAAATCAACATGATTTTCATTGTCTATCCATAATCTACATTGAATATTTATTAAAGTTCTTTGAATGGATTTTTGTATTATTACTATTATTTATTAATATTTTTCTTCTTCCTCTATTTGTTCGCCATTTGATTTAGTTCAATATTTTCAAATTTTTATAATCATTTAATGTATATTCTATAACTTCTATTCTTTTTGAAGTTCATTGTATTTATTTTCTAATTTTAAATATTTATGATTATATAGTTCAAACATTATTTCATGTTTTCCAATTTTTCTTTATAAATATCGGTATTTTTATTTTCTTCAATTTTAGCCTTTCCTTTTAATTCGGTTTTATTCCAAATAATTTTTCTAAACATAAGAAGCATATTTCTTCAAAACATTTATTACATTGATATCTTCTTGTAATTTCAGGATATAATTTACAATTAATACATGGAATATGGTTATTTCCTTTTTCTTTAATCCAATAATGTAAACAATTATTTAATGTATTCATATATGTATATGTTACTACTGTAGGATCTATTTCTTTTTCATTTTCATATTCTGTATAAATACTATAGATTGATTCATTATCAGAATCTTCTGAGTTTATAACTTCTATATTATATTCTCCTATTTCTTCTATTAAATTTGTTCTTTCATAATTTTTATTTTTATTGGGACATTTATTAGCTAAGTGTTTTTCTGAATCACATATAAAACATCTACACTTTCTTTTGTAAGGTTTCTTAACATATCTATTTCTATCTTTATTTTTGTTATGTTTATAAGTAGTACTTTTTCTAATACCTTTTTTATATGGTTTTTTATAATATCCATAAGCTTGAGGTGTATAAATAGCAGTTTTACAAAATGCCCATGCTTGTCTTTTTATTTGTTCTTTTATTACTGCATCTTTACATCTATCTTCTAAATATTTAAATGTAAAAGTTATTCTTGGTCCTATTCCTAAATTAGGAGTAGTCACTTCCGGCTTCATGTATTTGTTTTCCTAAATCTCCGGAAGTTTTATAAAATATTTATTACATAATTCATCGTCCATTGCTTCTACCAGTTTGTGATAATAATCTAACAAAGTCATTTGTAAATTCTCTTATATATTTAAAATCTGAAATACTTAATTGTTCTAAATTTCTTATTGCTGTATCTTGCAAAAATGTATTATCTTTTGCTGGATCAACACCTATTATTAATAATCTTATTGCACTTGTAAAGTTATAAGGATTATCTCCTAATGCTTTTAATTGATTTATTTCATCAGGAGCTTGAGATTTTTTACTTTGCCATAATCCTAAAGCTGTTGGACCTAAGGTTGTTTCTAAATAAGAAAACATATCCATATCTCCTCTTTTTTCTTTTTCCCAATTTCTTACTACCGTTTGTTCCCAAACTAAAACTTCATCTCCCCATAATTGCGGGCTTTGTTCTTCTATATATAACATATCTCCACTATATAATTTTCCTATTGGAGCTCTTTTTCCTTTTCCAATTATTCGAGATTCTCCTTCATATTGGGCTTTGGTGGTATCCAATTTTGTCTACCTTGTCTGTTGTACTACCTCTCCTTGTTGTATAAATTCGGTTTAGGTCTTTTGTTACTAGGAGTCATAGAAACGTCCATAAAATTAGTTTCTATTATTATTTTTATAGAAATCACTAATCATAATTTTTCCTTGTTCAATTTCTGAAACTAATGGTAGGTTAAAATATTTTCTAATTCTTTATAAGCTTGATTAGAATCCATTCCTAACTCGTAATACATTCTATTAACATATCATCTACTTGATCTTGCAAATTTATTTCATAAATTTTTATTAATTATTTCATCTATCGTTGTTTTGTTTCTTCAAATTTGAATCTGTTTCTAATTCTATATCACTTTCTAAATTATTATTATAATCTTCGTTATTGAATTGACAATATCCTATCATTTCTGTTTCAGTTAATTCTAATGTGTCTATTTCTTCAGAATCTGTATCATAAATTGGTTCTGTATCATAATATTCATTCATTAAGTTATAGTTTATTTCCATATCATCATCATCTTCACTTTCCTCATTTTATTATTTCTTTTTATAAAATTTGTAAATCTTAAATTGGCTTGTCCATTATTATCATAAATAATACTTTTTTGTGGGACTAAAACTTCATTAGATTTCTTTTTTAAATCTTCTAAATTCCATTCTAATCCTGCTAATTCAAGAGGATCAATTTTTGTGGTTCTATCATTTTAATTCCTTTTGAAGCAATAACTTTTATCATTTTTTCAATATTAACTTTATATTTCATACTTGAAGATGTACTCATTTTCCTAATACTCCAATACTTATTACTAAATTATTTCCTTCATAATTTGTATATCCTTTAGTTTGTATTGCAATTTTATTTTACTTATATCTCTAGTATCCTTTAAAATATTAGGAGCACAATAAAATAATCTGAATTTTGTTTAAATCTACTTCCATTCCCGATATAATAGCTCTTTAACATCTTGTTGCCATGATTGATCAGAATTAACACTAAAGCTTTTGTTCCTACCTCTTGTCTTCCAAATGCTTTTATTCCTATTATTATTAATCCTATATGTGAAAATAGTTTATTACTTTTAATTAGTTTCCTTATAGTTTCGGTGATAGTAAATCTATAAATTACATTGTACCATCAACCACTCTAGTACTTACTTCTCTTCCTCTAATAAAACTTGTATTTATATTTATTATTCCCGCTGATATAAAACCCTTGGTTGTAAAATTTCAAAACTCTGATTATTGTAAATTTCTAAATTTCTATCAACATCTATTTCTTCTTCTAATTGTATAGTCTGTTGAGAACTATTACTTCCGGATCCTCTTCTAGAATTTAGCATCCTATGTAAAATGTATCCAAGTAACAATTTCATTTATATTACTTGTAGAATTTCTATTTTGCTGTATAGTTTGTGAATGTCCAGAAAATGGTCTAAAATTACTCATTTTTTAGGCTTCCAATAATTATATATTGTAGGAGTTATTTTTCTAGGTCTTTCTTGTGAACCTAAGCTTAAATTATTTATGAGATGGATCAGGTAGGAATGAATAATTTGGTAGGAAATAGGAATGAATCTGGGCTTTTGATTCGCTGTACCAATGGTTGAGATTTAATTTTCGGGTGTCTACGCTTTGTATTTCGTGTGCTAAATAGATTATTATGCAAAGACTAGAACCGCTTCATGTGCTATGCTTTAATGAAAATGTGCTAAACTAATATGTTTAACATATGTGCTACTGAATAGATGAAATATGTGCTAAACTAACATGTGCAATATAGTAATTCTGATTGTGCTACACAAATATGAAAGATGTGCTACTATTCCTATTTTCGTACATTAATGAACTTTCTCACCATAACCAACCCCTATATATATATATATATATATGATACCAAATGGGGGGTAGGGTGTGTTTTTTTTCGGGTTACACATTAAACCACATAAACAAGATAGAAAATATAAGAAAATATATACCAGATAGAGCTCACACAGAACTCTTATGATGAAGAAGCAGGGACGGAGCCTTCGTTTCCAGACAATATGTTCAGCGGAATTGAAGGATTTTTTTTTTTTTTTTTTTTTTTTTTTATGGAATGGGATATATTATGTAGCTCTAAGGATTGGTATAGAATTTATGATCGGTAGAAGAGTAAGAAAGCTGAAAACTTAACAACACATGTTTTGTTTTCAGAAAGCTCAAAGGTTTATTGCTTCTGAGTACTTGGGATGATTTTACAATGAACAACCGCCTATTTATAGGCAAAATTTTAAACAACAAATGGTGCGTACACCTATCAACTAATAATGCATCTAACTATTCATACCACTAAAATAATGCCTATTACTATTGATACCACTAAAATAATGCCTATACCACTAAAATAATGCCTATCTATCAACTAAGGCGTAACACCTGTTATCAATTAATAATGCATTACACGTTATATATATATATATATATATATATATATATATATATATATATATATATATATATATATATATCCACATGCAACCTTTAGTTTGCAGGTGGTGAGATGTACTTTAATCTACTATTGCTGATAAGAATGGATCAATTAATGTTAAGAAATTCCTACCAGTTATAAACTTATAATAAAGGTGCCACACTTTTGTGTTAGCGTTTAAGATTAATTTAATTTGTGGATAAATTAAACATAACAACTCAATGTGGACCCATAATATCCTAAGTGGATATAAAGTATTGATATTTAAATTAAATTTGTGTATATTCAATTAATTAGGCTGATCGATTTTTGGATAAGAAGGTATGCAAAATGTTGATGTACGTCTTTTGAATTATTTCAATTTTGCTTGGTTGCTTTTAGATAATGTATAATTGATCCCATTTGTGAATTAAGCGCTAACTCTTGATTTTATTTATTTAGTTTACTCTTAATTTCAAGATTAAAAACCTTAGGCTCTTATTAGCCTTCAGCAAAAAAATACGCCCCTATATATGGAGGTTGAAATTATTACAAACACTAAAACAAAATGTTCCAATAGTGACATGATTTTTGAAGAATTGTTTTTTTTTTTTGGTCAATTAATACATAAATTTTAAAGGCTACGTCACGGTGGGCTCGAACCCGAGACCTATGGCCCCGGGCATTAACCACTCTACCACTAGGCCAACACACACACACACACAATTTTGAAGAATTGTGATACCTATGTATGTCACTAAATAAATTTGTGACATCTTGTGGATGAGTAACTATTATGCATGTCACAAAAAAAAGTATGTCACAAAATTTAGTGAAATTTATAAGTGTAGCTATTTTTGTTACATATGAACGTGTAACTATTTTTTGTGACATGTGAAAGTGTAACTATTTTTTGTAGTTCCTAGTTTCTCATATTTGAACTTTTTCCCTCTCTTTTTTCTTTACCTTTCAAAATTTTTTGTTTGACTTTGATGTCTATTATATTTAACAAATTAATTGTATATTATAATCAGTATGTAATTTGATATTTAAATATCAAATTACATACTGAGTATTCAAAAGTTAATATATTGGAACCCTAAAGAATCATGAAGTATACTTTTTCATGTGTGTGTAAATCATATATATTTTATAAAAGAAAAAATTTAAATAATAGAAGTAAGACTTTTGATTTGTGCATTCTAAGAGTTCAATAATTGAGCATTAATCCCCACCAGCACTCCACCTTTTCTTACTTTTCTTTTGGTCACTTTTCATAGACTTTGCTTTGGTATTTTGCTTAAAGTCTCTTCATATTAATCAAATTGATCAAAACCTAATTACTAAAATATGCATAAACCTGTAATTATTTGAAGAAGTATATGTTAATTTCTCGAGTCACATCAATCCACATTTACATAAACCGTTTCATTAATATTACAATTGATTTTGACGTTTATAATTTGTTAATTATAAACTTTAATAAACGTTACTTACCCACATACTATACACGCGTTCGAGTGTTTACGTGTCGAAATATTTCACGATTAGCTATCATAATTACACAGTTAACAAGATATTATTGATAAAATAATATTTTGTCAAAAGTTTGTCGTTTCAATTATTACATATTAATCATGATTAAGTTTTCACAGTATATGTAGTGCACCAATTATATTATTCTTCATTTATATGTCAATATAGAAGTTAGATGTAAACTTGATCTTCATGATTATTAATTTGTATACAGCTAAGAAGATATTTTAATTAAAGTTTTAAGAAGAAAGAGAAAACTGCATATACTTTGCGTTTAAGGAATTGATTATTATGTTAAAAGTAATAAGTAAATTAGGTTTTATCAGCTAATTATCAATTGATATTATGATTATCGATTATTAGTTTTATATGAAAGAAATTAAATTTACGGTGATTCTAAAATTCCAGCACCTAGTTATAGGATTCTGATGTGAATTGTTCTTATAGAAAAACCTGTGTGTCTTTTCATGGATAAATAAAGAGCAGCCGTTCCTTTATTTATTTAAATTTAATCAATTTAATTAAATCTAAAAAATAATTATTAAATCTTAATTGAGAACTAATAAGCCATGATTAATTAAGAGTACAATTACAGTCCAATAGAAAATTAATAAAATTTAATTTTGGATTATTAAATCTTAGTTAATGACTAATGAAACCCTGATTAATAATTAGTTAATTAATAATAAGTAAGTAATTTATCGTGGGGACGACCATGCACGCCAGAGTTTCTGGATAAATTGTAGGTTCAGTCACTTTTATTTGAATTTGTTTTAGATTTTTTTTTCTTTTTTTTTTTCCTTTTTAATCTTTTTTTTGTAAAGAAAACAACTAATTATTTGTAATATGGTGCATATTGGAGGAGACTGGAGTGGAAGGTGGGGAGTAGGGAAGGGGTAGTAATTTAGAGAAAATTAAAAGAGTTGGGATTAAAGAAATGAGGCTTATAGGAAAAGCAACTTTGATAGATTGCACAATTGCACCAATTCCCACTTCAAAAGCTATTGATTTTTTAAGGAATTTCCATAGAATATATAGGTGTACTACATCCTTTCTCACATGATAATATTTTATTAATATAATTAAATTAATAAAATATTATCATATAAGAGAGGATGTAAAAGACACTTACATGCTCTATGTAATTTCCGATTTTTAGAACTGTGACTATATGAAATAATGACCACAGACTACTGCACTAGATATTTCATATTTCATTACCCTTTCTATTTTTATTTTTGAGCACCATCAGGAAACTAGAGCAACCACACCTTTCCCCCCCTCTCACACACAAATCCTCATTAAAGTAAGAGAAGATTCCCACATATGTGAGTACAAGAAATGTGGATGCATGAATACATCCATTTGAAATGACTCAATGAAAAATAGGTTCTTGTGGTAAAAAGATTATATATTCGAATTCTACTAATATTGTTATAAATCTGAACCTGTCACACTTGATTTTTCAAATGTGGTTAGTAATTTGATAGTTTCATGCATAGATTAGAATATTAATAGTTGTTCTCAAATTAAAATATCAAGTTTAGTACAAGCACAAAGTTTACTTTATCTACCTAGCCGTTGAAAATGTCGAAAGAGTATAATCCATCATTCATTCTTTGACTTAAAACTACCGCCAAAATATGTCAGGGCCCTTTTTTGTTATAGCTGTGAAATGAATGATAAGATGCCAAATTTTAATCAATGAAAGAATTGAAATAAGAGGTGGTTTATGTGAGGTAATATACCGATATTGATACTTTTTAAAGTGTAAATGATATTTTTTTAAATATAAATATTAATTTTTCTTTAAAACAATTGATATTTTTGGAATCCGTACAATGTAGATGTCTGCACCAGAGTTTTTGCGATGAAAGAAATGTAGGACAATTTTAGAGTTTTGAAATGATTTCGTAAAATAATTGAATTTCGAAGTTCCCTTAATGCTTAAGGACTACATAACGATTGTATACTCTCAATAACCCCACTCCTTTTACATGTGGCTCAAAATTAGCTCTAATACTTTTTTAGAGAAAATGTATATTTTAGGTCCCTTCATCAATATATGGGACAACATATATAAGATATATGTCAATATAGAAACATGATATATGTCACATCATAGGTTTACGGGATGTGATATAAAACGGAATATAGAACATGAGGTACCAATGATTGTTTCTTTTCGTATTATCCCGTTCAACTTGATTCATTTTTCAAGAGTATTTCTGTAAGGGTATCTCCAACCATATTTTTATAAAATCCAATTTTTTTGTTGCCACATCAGCTTTTAAAACCCATCAATTTCTTTTTTTTTCTCCAATCATATACCTACAAAATCAACTTTTATATGGGTCTCACTATAATATTTAATAATTATATCTTTATATATATGTATATATAAACAAAGAAAAATATATATACAAACACAAAAGTAATTAAAAAATAAGAAAAAAAGAAAGAAGCCAACTTCTTTGTTAAGAAGTTGGTTTCTTTGTTTCCAACTTTTATCAGCTTCATCCAATGGTATAAAAGTTGGATTTCAACTTTTTTAAACCCATAAAAGTTGAAAAAATCACCATTGGAGCTACCATAATCACTTTATATCATTCTTCGAAATAATCATGTCGAAAGAAAATGAGTCATGTTCGACGGAATGGAGAGAGTATCATGTAAATAATTAACTGATTTACTTGCTAAAGCAATTCACTGCATTGAATTAGTAAATTATTCTATTTTCGTAATTTATTTGGTATACACATTGTATCAAATCTATGACTAAGGGGTAGTACATCAATAATTCAAGAGAGGCAAATTCAATGATTGAGAAAAAAGATCGTACATCAATTTATAATGGAGGATCTCATCGGAGTAATCAAGTATTCAAGTGCAACAAAATGGCTGGACTTTGAATTTGAGCAAAAGGGGTAGTTGGGAGAAGCAAAATCTTTTAAAGTCAAACACAGTCATAAAACATAGTACTAAGAGGTATAGATGCAAGTATGTTAAATATTTAGCCCCTCTTTGGTAGGCTTGTTTTAACGGGTTTGGTTTTGAGTAAGCCCAAAAAATGGACATTTGGTAGGCATGTTATTTAATTTGAAGGCCCGTTCCTAACTCAAAGCCTGTTACTAAAATCCTTGTTTCGATTAGTTTTGTGACCAGTCCATAAGGTGTGTTTAAGCTAGTTTACATTTGAAATTGGTCAAACTTTCATTTAATTTTACATTATTGTCACTCTCTTCTTTACTGGGTTTCTCAAATGGCTGAAGAAACGAACCAGAGAGGGGGAAGAGAGAGAGTGCCGAGAAGGTGAGAGGAAGAAGAGAGGGGGAAGAGAGAGAGTGCCGAGAAGGTGAGAGGAAGAAGAGAGGGAGAGAGAGAGAGTGCCGAGAAGGTGAGAGGAAGAAACGAGAGGGGAGAGAGAGAGACAGTGCCGAGAAGGTGAGAGGGGAGAGAGAGAGAGGGCCTAGAAGGTGAGAGGAAGGAGAGAGAGGGGAGAGAGGCGAGAAGGTGAGAGGGGAGAGAGAGAAGGTGAGAGGAAGAAGAGAGAGGCGAGAAGGTGAGAGGAAGAAGAAAGAGGGGAGAGAGAGAGGGAGAGAAGGTGAGAGGAAGAAGAGAGAGGCGAGGAAGAAGAGATAGGAAGAAGAGATATATATCTGGGTTTCCAAAACAAGCTACCAAATAAAAGACCCATGATCCATAACCTAACCCAACTAACATGTCTTGATTAAAATTAAACATAACATGGTACAACCTACATAAGCTACCAAAGAGGGCCTTAAAAGAATTTGACATTTCGAAATACCCCAAAAAAAGGTTTCGATAAGCTATTTCGGGAGTTTATAAGCTCAGCCAAACACACTCTAAATCACATATGTTGCATGTGCGCAATGAATTAGGAATTTCAGTATCCCCCAAATTAAAGTGCTTGACTCCATATCAGTTATGACAGGAAGTAATTTATCTGAATTTATTTGATTCACAAAAACAAACAAGCTCAAATACACTTTATATTCAAGGCAAGTTAATGAATGAAAACCAATCATATGCAATATGGAATAAGACCTGATATGAATTAACTATAAATCTTCACAAATCAAGATTTGAAAATAATTCATATTTCATACTTTAAAATTAATTTATATTTAATCCAATTCCATATTATATATATATATATCCCATCACCTGGAAGATTTGTAAACAGAATCACCCAAATTCGTATTTATATAATATATATAGTATCAATGGAGAGAATTACTTCAAATGTTAACATATCTACTTAATTTAACTCATATATTAATATACTACTCATTTTACCAATTTCCAATTAAAATTACAAAAATATCCTTCACCACAGTAAAAAAGACAGACGAGAAGGAAGGGCGGTTGGCCGCGAGTTGGCCACCGGGAAACAGAAGGGAAGGGAGGGAGGTTGGCCACCGAAAAATAGATGGGAAGGGGGAGGGATGAAGGGTTGGCCGTCGCGAAAAGGGAGAGGGAGGGGGTTGGCCGCCGGCAGAGGGGAGGGAGAGATGGTTGGCCGTCGGAAAAAGGGAGATGGAGGGAGGTTGGCCGCCGACAGAGGGAAGAGATGGAAGATTGACCGTCGGAAAGAGAAAGGAAGGGAGAATTGGCCGTCGGGAAAAGATAGAGGATATGAAGTTGGCCGTCGGGAAAAATGAGAGGGAGGGAGGTTGGCTGCTGGAAAAGAAGGGGGAGGGGAGGGTTGGCCGGGGAATTAAAGTGATTGTATAAGTTGTGCGTGTGAATCCGTATGTTTTTTATATTTTAAATGATAAAAAATTATACAATTGATTAAAAATGATAATAAACTTAACATATGAGATAAGAATCATATCAAACTTAATATATGGATTACTTAAAATTTTCGTCCATATATATATATATAGATAGAGAGGTATACTTGAGTACACGTAGGTCTATTAAGATGTGACAAAGGAGCTTCCAGAATATAGGGCTTCAATTCATCCTTTGACAAATTACAACAAATCGAGGAGTTTATAGTAAATAAACGTGGAGATAAAAAGAAAATTGAAAAGAAGAGTTTGCTTTCTAAAAAGCCGCAACCATAGTGAAAGAGAGGAAATTGTGTGTAGTAAAGTGGCTCCAAACAATGGGTAAAAAAAGCAACTTCAAAAGGTGACAAATGTCAAATCCAAATCTCACACACCTAAATTTTTGGCGTTTATTTCTGATTTCTTCTTCCTATTTAAAGTTTGAATTTGGGAAAATTATTTGTCCAACTGAAAATGAAATCACGACGCAGCTTTGAGCTTACTCACTCCTCCACGCCACGTACGTTTCCATGCAAAATGTGATTTACAAAAATATACTTATTTGAAATCGGGAATCACTTATTAAAAATAAAGCAACTAATAAGCTAATTCATTTATATGAAAGATAAGGAATAGTGTGTATTTTTCGTTGGGGATTTCCTGGAAAAAATCGTCGCATATTCCTCCGATTCCTTATAAAAGATATTCAATCCGTTCGATCCGATCGCAACTTCAAATATGGAATTCAAAGGGATCAAATAGGAAAGGATACTCTGAATCATAGAACTATAATGAAATATATGATCAACCAACATTTATCAAATTTGAAAAAGAGTCAGAAGAAACGGTTCGATCCTCTTATATAAAAAATTGGGCGAGCTCCACCTCATCGTGAGTTCATCCTTATTTTTTTAAAATAATTATATATTAATTCTGATGAGTAAAAATAATTAGATTTTATTAATTTATAATTAAATTTATTAATTTTTACTTATAATTTATTAATTCATAATTATGATTTATTAATTATAATTAAGATTTATTAATTCATAATTAGGGTTTATTAATTCATAATTAAGGTTTATTAATTCAAAATTAGGGTTTATTATTCAAAATTTAGGTATATTAATTCCAATTAGTATTTATTAATTCAAAATTAGAGTTTATTATTCAAAATTAGGATTTATTAATTTCAATACCCAAAAAAATAAATTAATTAATTAACAAATGAAAAAGGGCAGCTAGGCAAGAGATGCACTTTACCTCAGTGGAATCAAGACAGGTCAGTCAGTGATTTGCCTTTGTCGTATCCCACTAGTTAAAACACATTTTCCCTACCAGAATTTTATGTATATTCATTCAGCCACAACTTTTAATTCTATTTTTTACATTAAACATCATTTAAATCTAGTGTTGCTCAGTTTTTTTGTTATAATTAAATTGTATATCACTAACCTAACAATTCTGCAGTAACTCGGATTGATAACTCGCCCTTTTTTTTGTCAATTAATACAGAAATTTTAAAGGCTACGTCACGGTGGACTCGAACCCGAGATCTTTGGCCTCGGATATTAACCACTCTACCACTAGGCCAACACACACTAACTCGTGCTTCTACTACTTATAAGTGTGTTAAAAATAAATTCCAAATCGTGTGCTTGGAAAATATTCGTGACAGACTCAGACTAAAAGTATATATTAACTAAATTCGAAGTAGTAACTTTTAGACATTATGATACTCCCCGATTAAATTAAAGTTAAACCACCCCTAGTTGGTCGAGAAACTTGTTGTAATATGTAATTATGAAAAAAAGATAAGTAGATAGGAATCTTCTCCCTCTGTCCAAATGTAATTAGGAAATCTTGTTTTCGAACTTCTATTGGAACAGTATTTAATTTTCCATTACCTAATCCCACAAAGTAATAATACTCCATCCGTCTCGGTATTATTGACTCATTTCTTTTTACACGTAGATTAAAGAGAGTAGTATTTTATGTGTAAAGTAGTGTGTCATAAAATTTGATGCACTTTTAGTGTAAAATTATTTCATTTTTTTGGAAAAGAGCCAACAATAATGAGACAGTCCAAAAAGAAAAATGAGACAATAATAATAGGACGGAGACAATAGAGAGAGAGCTCTCTACATGCTTTTTCACATGCACTATTCACATATTTTCATTCATATCTTTGCAGTACATTTATTGTTTCTCAATTTCATCAATCAACCCATAATTTTTTTTTTCTTGCACATCATTTTTGACCGCTTATTGCATGTACAACACCATGCACCAAAATCCAAAATTTAGAAACAAAACCCAAATATTTCAACACAAAAATCCAAAATAAAAAATCACAAAATGGCGATTTCGAGTTCTGACGCTTCAAATCATTATAAAACTTCATAATAAACTTCTCCGCAGCTTCATCGACGTGATTATCTTCATGAGCATTGCTCAAAGGAAACGGCGAATCCGTGATCCTCAGCTGCCGCACCATCGGGCTCGGCCCGAACCCGGGAGGGCGGGCGAGGCGGCGGCGCTGTTGATCATCTCGAGGGCCGCGGCCAGCAGGCCGGCGTCGATGGGCGGCGCGTGAGCGTGCTTGCGCTTGCTGAGGTGGAAGGAGGGGAACTGGAAGGCCGGGCTGTTGCTGCAGCTGAACTCGTACTCGTTTATCGGGCGGCGGGCGGAGGCGGACACGGCGGCGGCGTGGTGGAACATGAGGTTGTGTATCGCGGCTTTCCCGGCGATCTTGCCGCGCTTCATCATCATGCTGAGATCGGTTAATAATTTGGCTTTGGATATGCCTTTTCTCAGCATGAAGTAGAACACTCGGACGACGTTCCAGAATTTCTTGGCTATGATTGGCAAATTTTGCTCCATTTCTTCAATTTTATATTGAGAGAGAGAGAGGATTGTTTGTTTGATTGTTTCATGTGAAGAAGAGTTGGGGAGATGAGAATGGTATTTAAAGGGGTTTCAGAGAGAGAGAGAGAGGGAAGGGCTTTAGTGAGTTGTATGTTGGCTAAAGTGACCTTAGGTTGCACGGAATGTTGAAGTTGTTATATATATAAAAATTGTGCTTTCATTTGGTTAGGGCCAGGGGTGAGCAAAAAATCCGAAAATCGAATATCCGATCTGAACCAAATCGAAATTTAAAATTCGGTTCGAATTTTTCGGATTTTTGGATCGGATCGGATTGAAATTTTTCAAAATTTCGGATTTTCGGATCGGATTGGATTTTTTAAATCGGGAAAAAAAATCCGAAAATCCAAATTATATATAATTTTTAAATTTACTATTGATATATATAAGAATTAACAAAAATTGGTTTCGGATTTTCGATTTTTTCATAATTTCGGATTTTTCGGTTCGGATCGGATTTTTTTATAAAATTCGATTCGAATCGGATTTTCTCTCTCTCAGAATTCGGATTTTCGGATCAGTTCGGATTAGGCAAAAATCCGAACCGAAATCCGAATGCTCACCCATACTGATTTGATGATTATTAATTATTAATAATGTAATTGGAATTAGTTAGGTATATTGGGGTATCATTTTTTAAGGTTATAGGACGTTACGTACACTGGGAATCATGCATTTCATGTTTCTTGATTCCGATCCTCACATGTATACACTCTTCTTTTACTTTTTAATTTTGAGTAAATATAGATAATAATCAATGATTTCATGTTATGCATAATATGTGTACTGCAAAAACCTTAAAAAATAATAAGAGTATTGAAACCGAGTAAAAAATTATTATTGAAGAGTTCTTTTATTATATTACATGCATATGTTATTTTTTTATACATGATGTTACCAACTACAATTTTTTTAAAATGGTAATGATTTCATAATAAAGATTTTACATTATATATATATATATATATATATATATATATATATATATATATATATATATATATATTAATTAGATTATCTCCTTCGTCTCGCTAATGTTGGCTCATTGCTTTTGGCACGTAGATTAAGACAATTGTGTTTTGTGTAAAATAGTATGTAATACTAAATTCAAGATTTTTAATGTAAAATTATTTTCTTTTTGGTATGAGACAACAATAATGGAATAGTGGAACGGTATATGAGTCAATATTAGCTTGGACGGAGGGAGTATTACCTACTTGTCATAAAAACGAAATCCATAAAATCTGAAGGAATGGTCATAAAAATGTAAAGACACTAAACTGACCATTTTGAAAACATCCAAACACTACAAACATAATTATCCCTATTATATAATATGCTCAAAATTGATCTGCATAATACTTCTTTCTTATTAGTGAGTTTTATAATTTAAAAGCATTTGAATTTCTGTTGTATAACTAATCATCCAAATTTAAAATGAGATGAATGATTGTACTTCAACGAAGGCGTGGATCAAAATTCGTATATGTTCAAAGCAGAATCCAAATCATTATCCAATACTAAAACTACAATTTTTATTTGTATACGGTTGTATATATTGAATTATGATATGTCTGAGGAATCTATTTGCAAAAAACACACACCACAATCACGACATAAAATATTTACCCAGTTCGTCTTGCGACTATGTCTGGGGGCGATGCCAAGCCAGATATTTCAATAATATATGTTTCGGATACAAATTATATTGAGAAACGACTATTAAATAGATAATAACATAATCCTAACCCTAAGCCCATTAGGGTTCCGTCTGGGCCTAAAAAATATAAGCCCAAAAATTTGGTTCGCGGAAGGTGAGTTGGATCACCAGAATCGGGTCTGAGTGTACAGTCCATTCAGACTCCATACTCCAACATAATCCTAACTTGAATCTTAAACCCATCTTATACAAGAGTACTTCCCTAAAATATTGAGTGGTTAAGTTACAGTTCCAGATTTCCTTTATTTCACTAAATTAGTTAATTTCTTGTAAAGTGATTATCACTAAATTTAATCATTTAACCTTTTTAATTATACAAATAATATATTAGATTGTTTAGCTCCACTTTAATTTGCTACGTGACCAATTATGTTGTGGGTGTCTAATTGTTGAGCAATGATCAAACTATTTTGCATTTGCACCCATTTGGATTCACGGTATATGTCTTAATTGAATTATAATTGTGATTGATTAATAAATTTTAAATTAAAGGTTAAAGTCTAATCAAAGTATGATAATAAATTGTGATTAGAAGTAATAAATTCTAATTAAGTCATAACTATATTTATTTATACTTAATTAATTTAATTAGAACTTTATGCTGGAGTCAAGTAAACGAAAAATGTAAATAAATTATCTTGATCTGTTTATAAAAAGTATTAACAACCTAACAGCTGCTCGTTTATAAACTTATGATAATACTTTTTAAGTTGATTGATAAATAGTAATAAAGCAAGACAAATTCTACCAGCAAATCTTGCACGTCTTTCAGAAATATATTCTCTGCAACCAAGAGTTAATTTTTAAATTATATTTTCATACTGTGGATCGCTCAGTTTGATCGCGACAATTATCAAGATTAATCCAGCTTGATTTGAGATTAATTAGTTTATTATTTAAAACCTCTAAAATTATCAAAAGAAAATGAAAATGTACTGTATTAATTTAAGTAAAGATTCGTCTTTGTTTTTGTCGAAGATCCGCTCCCACTAGTTAGCGACCGTTAAGATATTATCCGAGTCCTGAGATTTGATCGTTGATTATATTAAACAATTTGATCCACATGTACTTGTTCTGAATTATACAGAATTCATGTCGTTCATTACAATGCCTAAAATATCTCCATTTGAGAAGTTTATTTTCTCTTCTTTATATGTACAAAAACGTCTATCCATCCATCCCGTACGTACAAACAAAAATATCATAGGAGACCACCTTCTCTCTTTTTTTGTATCGCGGGAAACCCACAACCGCTACCTACGGAGCACACTGGGTAAACCTCATGTTCCTGTGCAATAGCCTACAAGCCACACATGATAGGTAAACCACACTTAGAAAATCAGGTGTGACAGACTCAAACACATAGAGATGTTTATTGAGATTCGAACCTGTGACCTTTCGGCCACAGGAACCCACCTAAACCACATCCTTTATATGTATGTTGAATAGTAAATAGATTGATTTATGTTGGAGCAAATAAATATAGCTATATATAATGTGAGAATAGCTCCTAAAACTGATATAGTGTAATTCATTTATGATAGTTTTAATATCTTAGGTATCTCTAATGTATTCCTTGTCTGGTCGTTAATTAGCCGTCGCTTGAATTGATTTCATAAACTTGTTCTAAAAGGGGAAGTTCACCACTGTACTCCTAAGCCCATGAGAATGTAAGAAAGTAAATCACGATAATTCAGTGATTAAGTAGTTAAAAGAACATTTTATAAACAATTAGTATGAGAAAACTGATGGGCTTGTTAATTGAGAATCTTTACCCTTATATATGTATAATATTATTTATCAGCGTTGTGAGTTAGGATGTGTCAACAGATATTATGGCTAAGATTTCTGCATGTTTGAAGACACCACACCAAATTCATACAAGTTCTTTGAGTTTTCTTATGTCAAAATGCATTCCGTTGGCAATTTGAGCGTTAACCTGTACAATTTGGTGCTTCCTCTTTGGTTTAACTGCGGTTGAAGTAAATTGGTCTCTTTAGGTAAATGATCTTTAACTACAAAAAGAAGTTTAATACCCACTCCCTCCATTCCATTATTGTTGACTCGTTTTCTTTTTTGGGTTGTCCCATTATTATTGGCATGTTTCAAAAAATGGAATAATTTTACGCTAAAAAGTATCTCGAATTTCTTATCATACACTATTTTACACATAAAACATAATTTTTCTTAATCTACGTGTAAAAAGAAATGAGCTAATAATACTGGGACAAAGTGAGTACATTAGTATAGAAACTCCCTAACAGATGAGTTTTTCTAAACTTGAAGGACTATTTAAAAGCTCAACTTAATTATTATTATCGGGGGTTCTGGGATCTACTCAGAAATTAATTTTATAAATTTGTCTCGATATTATAGTAAATATGACTACTATATATTTACTTATTTTTATAAAAGTTGCTACTTTATTTTTCTTTGGTACAGAAAATAGGCCATATATGAGTTTACCTCATAAAATATTACTCCATCCGTCCACTATAAATGTGCATCGATTTTGGTGATACAATTTTTAAGAAAACTGTAATGAGTATAAAGTAAATGTGTATAAAAATGTGTGTCATTGGGATAATAAATGAATATATTAATGGATTGTGAGTGTAAAAATGTGGGCCATGAGTGTTTTTTTTGTAAATAAGTAGATAAGTTGAGGGTAAAAATATAAAGTTGGTGTTTCTAAAAAAGGAAAGTACATATTTTTTGTGGACGGTCCGAAACGGAATTAAATGCACGTTTATAGTGGACGGAGGGAGTATAATATTTTCCGTTTCTCCTGGCCATGTATTAATTAAGCTATGCATGCAAGTATAAAGTTTCAATTTCCTCTGACAATGTGTCCACATTTTCATCCAAACCACATTATTATAATTCATAATTGGCAGGATCTAACATAACTATATCTACCCACGCACACACACATCAGCTTTTTACCATAATTCATTTAATTATCAAATATATTAGGTGTCAATTGGATTTGTCGAATTTTTTAACGTAACCTGCCAAGATTCTTGAAGATCTGAACTCACGCCTTCGCCAAACCCAAATCGATTGGACAAAGATCTGTTGTAATTTAAACTGATCAAGAACAAAATAAAAAAATCAAGAAAATATTTTCAATGAAATATTATTTACCTAGATTTATCATCTTACAAGACTTATCTTGGGGTATCCATTATGTGGTAATTGTCATCATACATAAGAATGAAATTTAACCTCGAATTATAACTCTCCATTATGTGGTAATTGTCATCGTACATAAGAATGAGATTTAATTAATCTCGAATTATAACTCCCTTCTGCGAACTTAATAACGTAGTTAACATATTACCATCATCGTGATAAAAAAAAGGTGCTCTTATTTGAGATGATTGAAGCAAAAGTAGGAAATAAGAAAGGCATTACATGCTTCCATAAGCTTAATTCAATTAGTTAAGAGATAGCAGATTTGAAGTAAGGACTGAATCCTAACAGGCTAGCAACTATAATGTGAGAATTTCATTTTTTTTAAGTGATTTATTATGGATATTAAGCATTAGTCATTCTAACTTAATCGTTGAATCATTATGATTTATCTTTTCCTATTCTTGTTGGGTTGGGGTGTGAGGAGTCGATTGAGAAATTCCACTTTTGGAACAAGAAATACATTATATTAGTAGTAGTGTAGTAGAACAAGTCATAATTGTGTGCTGCTCTTTTTGCCCCACGTTTTGCTTTGCTATTAAGTTGTTAACAATCGTAGTAAACGTCTTCTGACGGCACTAATTTAAATTAGATATTATACATATATAAATTGCGACGGATTTAATTATTCTTGAAATAAAAAGGTATCTAAGAATAATTTATATTTCTTGAAGTGTTTATGGTTTGTTATATTTGGGGTTTACTTGTACCCAAAATATTCAAAGAAAATAACTTAATTACACGAAAAGTTCTTTGCGGATAAATTTACACTTGAATAAGTATAAAGTTAATTAAGTATAAATTTTTAAAAAACAATATTCCGATTATATAAAATATATTAGAGCCTTTGAAAATTGGGAATTATGAGTGATGGATGTCAAAGATGAGACGTTGATCCTATGTGTTTTCCTCAACATTGGAGGTTTCTCACTCCATTATAAGCTTTTTGCAAATATGTATGTCAAGAAAATTCAAGAAAACATCCAATCATCACCAAAACCATTTAAAATAGTAGATGATACGAAATTCGAGGTATTTTTTAATGTAAAAAGTATTTCCTGTTTTGTAAACGAGTTAATTTAATGGGACGATCCAAAAAGAAAAACGTACCATGAATATTGGGACGGATGGATGAAAGAGTATATAAAATGAAGTGGTTTTGGTGACGTTCCACCTGAATTTTCGCCCACAAACAGAATCCAGCTGTTTACAACCTGCAAGAAAACATGGGGAAATAAAAGCCTCTCCATTACCCATAAAGTCAAGCATGTGTGCAAATTCGTATGTTTTATGCTCTAATTAAGAATGCTTAATTAAGCTCTAACCCTACGCTCTCACTTTTGTGTTCTTTTTTGAAGCATTCAAAACACTTTTCCAAACATCACAATCTTTAGTTCTTGAATTAAGGTATGTATTATTGGTCGGAAAACGTTTTTAATTTGAGTAGTTGGTGTTGAAAAATAGATATTTATTAATGGAGAAAAAGTGAGAGTAAGGGCTTTCTTGAATTGAATAAAATGTCGGCATGGACTACACTTTCTTATATTAATTACCACATTTGGAAGGCTTCAAAAATAAAATTACCACATTTGGAATTTAGATTCTGAGTTATATGGAAAATCCAAAGAAAAAAAATAAGAATTACTAGAATTCGGTTTCAAGAAGAATTTGTCTCTCTCCTCGAACAATTATACTTGCTAGAAATTGGGTATCCCGTGTGTGTGTTGGTCTAGTGGTAGAGTGGTTAATGCTCAAGGCCAAAGGTCTCGGGTTCGAGTTCACCGTGACACAGTCTTTAAAAATTTATGCATTAAATTGACCAAAAAAAGAAATTGGGTATCCTCCAATTGGTGGAGAGTCCTAGGGATGGGAAACGGTTCGGGTTCGGATAACCGCACCGATTTTTTCGGTTAACCGAACCAAAATTTTCATAAATTTAATAACCGAAACCGAACCGTTTATTAAATTCGGTTAACCAAAAACCGCATCGGTTAGTGCGGTTCGATTTTCGATTAACCGAAAAACCGAAAAATTGTTTGGAGATTACATGAATTTATAAGAAACGATATATCATAAGATACAGCTTTGCAATCATATGTGTAAACTTTTCAAATTTTAATGTCCATAAAAAAATTCATCCAATATTCATCAATAATTCAAAATAAATCAAAGCAATCAACATCAATCCATCAACAAAAACTATCATGTTCATGCAATGATAATTTGATACATTAGAGCAATTTGATAATTTGATACATTAGAGTAATATGGTTCAACTTTAATTAATATTAGTAATTAGTTTTTACAGATTTATAAAAAATTAAAATAATTAATAAAATAGAAAAGATTTTCGGTTTTTCGGTTAATAACCGTTCGGTTATCGGTTAACCGAAAACCGAAAAAAATTAAAATATTATACCGCAAACCGAATATGCGGTATACGGTTAACCGAACATGGTACGATTTCGGTTCGGTTCGGTATTAACCGATAACCAAAAACCGTTTCCCCAGCCCAAGGTGGAGAGACGAATTAGGGCTTAAAATTTCCAAAGTTTGGATTCTACTAATTAACACCATCCAAATAACTAAATCGACATATTTTGTACGAGCTCACGATTTATTTGCTCACAAAAAATGTATGTTATAATTTCTCCATGGACTAATAGTAATAGCAGGCTCGAGCTCGACTATCATAACTAACTATGAATATAACTTATTCCAAAATTAGTAAGCTCGTAAGCAATTCAAATTCAATTTGTAAATGATTCGCTTATAATTATTAAACTACTTGTTTCCAACTCGTATAAGTATATAATTAGATGTTATCGATCTCATTTAGCATACAAAATGAGAAGCAATGAACGAAACGAGCTAAAGAGCTGACGAGCCAATTACTACTAAATTCAAACTCGATTCAACAAGATAATAGAGGTTGTGTGCGTGTCGTGTATTAGTCTAGTGGTAGAGTGATTAATGTCTGAGATCAAAGGTCTCGAGTTTGAGTCCATCGTGACGTGACCTTTGAATCTCTGTACTAAATTGATCAAAATAAAAAAAATAATCGAGGTCGTGATTAGGTTCTAGCTCTATATACATTAAAATTATACCAGCTTTCATCTCCACAGCTACATTGAAGAATAATTAGAAACCAAAGATACTACAAGAATATATCAATTAATCATTAGACATACATTAGATTGATTTCATCTTCTATTGACACATTAAAAATCTATTTGCGATTTTATACTAACCATAAAAACAATAATTTTCCATATTTCTCGGTATTAATTATTAAATATCATTGTGAAATTTCTTACAATTATTCAAATTTAATAATTGATTAATGTGAAATTATAGATAGTGCACAATGCATAAAATTCTCAGCTAATTAATAGAAAAATCATAATACTGCATGCATATGCAAGATGATATATTACTATCACTAATAATTTATTCGAGCTGGATCAACTTAATTATGGCTCTAACTATAATAGAAAAAGTAATCCCAATATGTATATGTAAACAATGCAAAATGATTATTCATATGAAAAACCCAACGATCGATAGACATCTCTTGAGTAAATTAGGAGAAATTCTATAAAATATATAAATATACTGTATTCATATCTCATATGGTAATATTTTTTAATTAATTTATATTAATAAAATATTATTATATGAGAAAAGATATCTCATATGGTAATATTTTTTAATTAATTTATATTAATAAAATATTATTATATGAGAAAAGATGTAATACATCCGTATATTCTATAGAATTCATATTAGAAAAGATGTAATGTCATGATTGATAAATAGCTAGAGAGTGAAAATAACTAGCCCATATTTGATAGCTCTGTTTCCATAGGATTGTAAAGTTATCATGGGTAATGCGTCTATTTGGTAGCTCTGTTTTGCACTATTTCTTCAGGATTTGTAATCCACAAAAATGGTAAGTTACAAAATCTAACTGCACAATATATTTTAATTAGACGAAACCTAATTAACCTACCAAATGAGCACTTAAGTTGTGCTATTTGATAATAGTGTTAATAGGTAAAACTACACAAATCCCATAAAGTGTATGAACAAATACCCATACGTTATAAAAACATGCAAAATTAGGAAGAGATACCCAAATAGCCTTAAAAAAACATTGTCTGATCTCCGAATGACTAAAGCTGAGGAACGAGTTGACTTAAAAGTTGAAAAGCGGCGCCAATGCTCGGATTCTTGACTGAGTGTGGAATCCGATCGGACGATCGGATTCGATCGGATTCTTCGCTACCCATCGGATCCGATCGGATTCCTAACTAAACTATATGGAATCCGATCGTTCCGATCGGAATCCGACCGGATTCGACCGAATCCGACCGTCTTATGAATCGATTGTATCCGAGCTCAAATATTTCGGATTCGGACGTAGTTCGTTATTTTACGTAAAACAAAGACAACTTTTGTCCACATTTGAGGTATATTTCTCCATACAATATAAACCTACCTGATTTTGTATGTTTTTATCTCATTGGATATATATGCATATGTCTTATGAGATATGGGTATAGATGCATGCGCCCCTTGATAATAACCCTATATCAAATGATTGATTCTGCCACGGAACACTTTCCTTTTCCTTACCCCAATAGGTTAGTGGGGTTTTGGGTATTTCGCGTGGTAAAAATAGTAATTTTTTAATTATTTAGATTATATGGGCAATGGAGGGACACGTGGCCTCTGGTAACCTTTGTTGCTAAGTAAACCACCATTGGCAGATACCAATAAAGTTAGAAACCAGAGAGGAAACTTGTTTGCTTCAAAAGAAACTTTGAAAGTGAGAGAATCATTTTATATTCACCATTAAGTCTCTCCTTTTCATCAGTGTGGATCCTTTTTCATTAATTTTTTACATCTAATATTTGTGGAGATAAAATAAAATAAAACGTAAATTGAATTATAAAAAATCATTCTCGAGACTTCATTTTTTTCTTTGGATTCGTAGTTTCCCCTTTCACCATATGAGCAATAATTGTATGCAATAAGTGAAAATGGTGCCCTTTTTCATAAAAATAAAATCTTTGCACCCATTATTGTTGGTTAGGAATGTTGGATTTCAGGAGTCTTATTTCAAAAAAGGGAAGCTCTCTCCTTGGGAGCCCCCACATCACAATCCCATGAGAATATGAGAGGGTAAATCACGATGACTCAACGGTTAAGAAGTTAGGACTACTTTGTCCATAGTGTCGTAGTCAGAAATTTTCGTTACTATACTTAAAATTTGAAATTTTGAAAAGCATTTTTTATGTAATTTCATTTGATAGGAGTCCTTAAATATTAAAATTGGTATAACATATCAAGATTTTGACAATTTTGTGAGCATAAAAAATAAAAAAATAATTTGGAGGGGGCTCAAGCCCCTCTCCATCATCATGTGGCTACACTTATAGTAAATGAAATATATATGTTTCACATAATAGTCATTTTCTTCTGCATATTTTTCCACCCTTTTTTATATAGGTCAAATGGGATGTGACCATTTAACTAACAAAAATTGACGCTGAATTTTGATAGAGATTAAAATGAGAAAAGAAACGTGAACTAGAAACAACATAAAAGTTTTACAAGGCATTAAGAGTAAATAAAGTTGGAAAAGGCTAAAAGAAATTGACTGAGCTGAGCTGGCCACTTTAATAAAGCAGCTACCACAATTCCCCACATTTCTTACTAACAAATAATTGCAAGTTACCAATACTATACATGATATTTTTCCTCTAATCATTTAACAAAAATCTAACGTTAGCAGCAATCCTAATATCTGCCCATAATTAACCTTGCAAAAGTAATTACTTATATATGGTTGCTGAAATTAATATTGGTTAGCTTATTTATCACATATTTTATCATGTGACAAATATTAAATTGGAAGATCTGGTCAGGTCTTTAGTTCGTGTAACCGGCAATCACATGATTGGAAGGTTATAGAGTCATAGGTGAAATACCCACAAACATCTTCTAGGTCAGGATTTCGAGATGACTATTTTTTTCAGCACGGTTATTTAGGAGAATGGTATACACATAATTGAAGGAGTTTCCATTCAATTGAACTGTGAACTTATGGAGGCCTATAAAAATTGAACTAATGATTTTTCCAGTCAATAGATATCCAACTAACTTAGCCAATAAACAGCCAAACAATAATAGGGTGAAATTATTGATAAAAAATAAATCTTTAGAAGTTTCCATGAAGCCCGAGATGTACTTTCTCTACAGCCGAAAGTACAACCCTTGTGCCCCTCCTCCTATAAATACACCCCTCACGTTCCTCCACTGGCTCAAACAATTCATCCTTCAACCAAATCTTCCTAAACGAACTCTCCAAATCATCGATCAAATTAAACATCCAAGAGATTTAGAAATTCGAGAAATCAAGAATCAAATCAAAAATGGAGCAAAATTTGCCAACTATAGCCAAGAAATTCTGGAGCATAGTAAAAGTGGCATATTTCATGTTGAGAAAAGGTATATCGAAGGCCAAATTATTGTCCGATCTCAGCAAGATGATGAAGCGCGGCAAGATCGCCGGCAAAGCCGCCATGCACAACCTCATCTTCCACCACCACCACCACCGCCATCAACACGCCGCCGCCGAAGAGCCGCAGCTCTCCTACCCGGTCCCACCAAACGAGTACGAGTTCAGCTGTAAGAGCAGCCCGGCCTACTCTATTTTCAAACTGCCCTTCCACCTCAGCAAGCGCAAGAGTCCCCACGCAGCGCAGCTGAGCGAAAGCGAGCTGTGGGCGGCGGCGGTGGAGATGGCCAGCAGCGTGGCACCGTCGCCGGCGCTGCCGGGGTTCGGGCGGACTCCGGTGGTGAGGCAGCTGAGGATAACGGACTCACCGTTCCCGTTGAGAGATTGAAGAAGATAATCGCGTTGATGAAGCTGCTGATAAGTTCATCACCAAGTTCTACAGAGATTTGAAGAAGCAAAATGCATTGGCTTCTTGATTTTTATTTTTATTTTTATTCATTCCTTTGAAGATGTGGAAATTAATGGAAGCATGTTGCAATTTTACGTGATTATGCTATAGATATTTGTCAGTGATATATGTAGAAATGTGCAAGAAAATGTATTTTAGCAATATACGAAGAAAAATATATAAAGGAATTATATATATATGTATATACTGGTGTCTATATATATATGTGCAATCGTAATTGGAAATGCTTTGATGAATTAATTCATCCTTTTTTCTGTAAATTTTTGTTACATTTCGTGTATTATTTCATAACCATAGTTTTACATCGGAATGTCAATGGATGGATTTTACCCAGACCAGAACCAATAAATAAGTAATGATTCTGGTTCTGGTTTTGGATCCGACCCATTAAACATTGGATTCGAACCGGACCCGGACCATTAACTATGGATCTTAAACGGTCCGAGTCTAAACAGGTCTGAAACCAGAACCGGACCAGAACCAGAACTAGAACCGAAATCGTTGCTTTATAATTTAATGTGTTATGAGTGATTTTGAATAGATATGGATAAAACTAGCTCATTAACAAGTCTATTTAAACTTAGGCTTCTCGATAGACAGATTTTACTCGAACCAAAACCAATAAATACGTATTGGTTCTGATTCTAGAACCAAAACCAGATCTGGACCAAACCATCAAACTATGGATCTAAAGGATCCGGGTCTAAAGCGAATCTGAAACCAGAACCGGAACCAAAACCGCTGCTTTAAAATTTAATGGATTTTGAACGATTCCGGATCGATCCGGGTAAAACCCACCCAATGACATCTCTAGTTTTACATAGCCATTAATAGTATCATGCACTGCATAAAATCAGTAACAGAATGAACAAAATAGAGAATTTCACACGAGGTCTAATCTTTCCTTAAACAGTAAGTTTCCAAACCAGGCATCATCCTTAAACAGTAAGTTTCCAAACCATGATCCAAATACATCTTTCCACAAACAAATGCATCACCCCAGAAAAGAAAAAGTAGTATCTAAGCAATAATACAAGCATCAATTCTTTTGTAATAGAAACAAAAGCCATGATCCAAATACATCTCCAGCTTGATCAAACAAACGACCAGTTGACGAACATAAAGCAGACACAGTAAGCATTCTCATCGTCGTTTAGAACTTTCCAGGTAACTGCTCTTTCGTACGAGACGGGCCTGCCCATGCTCGACACACAGATGCCTCCAGGAAGAGTTGCAAAACCCTGTCGTACAAACTTGGTTTATAAGGTTTTATGCCAATAAAAGGGCACAAGTGACAAGAGTTTGCTCACCTGATTCATTATCTGTGGGAATTCAGAGCAGATGTTCTTGCGCCCGTGATCATCGAATATCTTCTCTAGAGAGATGTCCTGAAGTGCAACGAGGGTCGTCTCCAGCATGTCTACACCGGCCTGGTTTGCAAATGTGAAAACTGGTTCTGCCTGCATAAGCAGTGGCTCGAGAGCAATACAAGAAACGGAAGATGTTGGCAACCAACAATACACAAGGAACAAGAGCTTATGAAAAGTAAATTTGAAATTTAGCAACGTTTTAAAAAATAGTGTGAAATTTGAAAATTTGGGTAAACGTTGCGTTTACATTGGAATCATAATCATTACCTTCACGGAGCAGCACATAATAGCATCCGAATGGTGCCACAGCGCTTTAAGGATGGAATCGCTCCCTCCACCATTCGATTTGAGAAGCTCGACACCCATAAAGCTCCTACAAAGAACAGAGCGAGCCTTCATTAACAGGAGAAATGACAGTACTTGAGGTTCTGCAAAAGCCGAGCAGTAATTTCACCTCAGGCAAGGATTACCCCCACCCGATTCACTAGATGTATAAGACCTAATGAGTACTCTTGAAAGGAAGAATACACATTCAAAATGTGACGTGAAGCATACCTATAGCTTTGGCAGATCCAACGAGCAAGGGTATGCGCTTGGGGAGTACCAAGTGGTGAGCGAAGACCACCATGAGGACTGATACCAGAGGGAGAGAGAGCTAACGCCACCCGTTGAACTGATGATATAATGCTACGAACATATTGTCGGGCCATGCACGCCACGTTATCTTGCATGTGGCTTTCAAAAGCGAATTGGAAGGCGATGGTCATGACGGACCTTGTAGTGCCACTGTTAGTAGAGAGGTCGTTGGGCAGTTTGTTGCCTGCTGTCCCAGTTTCGAGAGCAGAAGCAAGGTCAAGTGTTCGATTCGGACTGCTAGCTTCCTAAATCAAATCAATCCAACAATAATGAATCCACCGATGGAAAAATAAACAATACCAATCTCCAGTTCTGTGCATGCACTTGAGGGCAAAAAAAGAGGAAAGCAGCGACTGAAAACTGACCTTGCCCGAATCCAGGGGAATGATACGAAAACCAGACGGCAGCAGCAGAGCATCATCAGTGAAAGAGGCATCAATAGGGGCAAATATGAGTTCAGAACATGTGCCCACTGCATTTTCATCCATCCCACAACAGAGCTGCCAGACTTGAAAATGAGTACCACAGGAGATAAAACTAAAGGCGAAAATAAAAATGATACAGCATAATGCTAGACATTAATAAAATATTAAATCCTAAAAGAATATTAAAATGGGAGGTATCGTTGAATAAGAAAGTACAAACAACAAATTTGGCTCTTGCAGATGATAAATTATAATTACTTCTTTTAGCTCAAAGAGTGCAGAATGTCATAATTGAAATATATTATTCAAGACAAGTTAAACCTACTACTTCACAGAGCAAATGTTTTATATTCACATTTCAAGAGCAAGAACGAAATATACCTGCAAGAGTAATACATCCCTAGGCATCATCACGTCTTCAGCAGCATGGGCAATACCTTCGAGTTTAATCACCTCCAGCAGCTATTAAGCATCAGGATATATCATGTTAAAACAAGATGACGGGTAGTACACTTTAAACTACCAAAATAATTTACCTCAACTAAAATTGCAAATAGGTAAATAAATTCAGAATAAGTGAGACAAATTCTATACACTTGCCTCTTCATGCTCAATAGTCTGAGCCAAAGGAAGCATAACTTGCCCCCATAGTTACCAACTCGATGACCTAAGAAAGTACAAGGACCGATTTTAACAGCAGCAGCTGAGTAGGCATCGATGTTGGTGTCTGCCCATTCTGATCTATGCTCTCGCAAAAATCGTAGAAGTATTGCAGGAGGCACATTCTGGACCCAAAATGAAGATTAGCTTATTAAGATCAATCTTGTAAAAAGCTTAAGGCGTAAATGGGCGTTTGTCTTGGCGGACTAAAACATAAATTCATAAAAAACATTAAATAGCAAGCCAAACATCAAATTTAATAATTTATAACTCTTAAGAATATCAAACTAAAGGCATAAAATATTCATAAACATCAAATCATAGAAAATTCTACTATTCAAGCAATAAAGTCATCCTCATCTTCCAATCTTGATTGTGGTGCGAATAGGAGGCTGACGAGATAAGAGAAGAGAGAATGCTTCTGTTTTTTGAAGAGTCACTTCAAGCTTCTCTGTTTTTTCTTTTAAATATACTCCCTCCGTCCACCAAAATCGATGGTGCACGGGTTTTAATAAATTGTTATGAGTGTAAAATAAGTGAGTATAAAAAAGTATGCCATGAGGATAATAAATGAATATATTAATAGATATTGAGTGTAAAAAGGTGGGCCATAGGTGATTTTTTTTTTATAGGTTTAGGGTAAAAATGTAAAGTTGATGTTTCCAAAAAAGGAAAGTGAACATTTTTTGTGGACGGACCAAAAAGGAATTAAATACACGAATTTAGTGGACGGATGGAGTAATTACTATTAGGATTGAATGTTATTGGGCTTTAAATTTTAGACTTAACAAGTATGAAATTTTTATTTAATTTTATTTGGGTTCTAAAAATTAGCCCAAAACACTTAAAATTCTGTAAAAGACTGAAACTTGCGAGGCTTAAGCCTTGAAATTCTGTAAAAAGACTGAAACTTGCGAGGCTTAAGCCTCTAGGCGCTTAGCACTGAGGCGTGCGCCTCGGCCCTCTGAGGCTCAAGCCTCACGGATAGCGGAAAAGGCTTAAGCCTTGATACTTTTTGATAGCGCCTCACCTCCAGGCAAGCCTCGAGGCATAAGCCTCAACGTTTTTCACAACAGTGATTAAGATTACAGCAAATGCTTATTAATCAACTGCCAAATATGAAAAATCTACTCTTGCAGATAATAGTAGGTCGACCAAAACAAATCTTTTTTTTGGTCAATTAAATACAGAAATTTAAAGGCCGCATCACGGTGGACTCGAACCTGAGACCTTCGACCTCGGACATCAACCACTCTACCACTAGGCTAACGCACGCACGCGACAAAACCAAATCTTACTGACCTGTAAAAGCATAGAGGCTTTGGCACACAGGATGGAACTGCAAATAGAGTTATATCCGCTCGTGAAAGAGATATCCAACCCCATCAATTTCTCTGGATTTGAGTTCACAAGAATTGTGATATCATCCACACCATCGTTGCCGATCAACGACCACCCATCGTCACCGAACCCGTTGAGTGCCTCATTGAATCCCCTGCATAATGATCAAAACCATTACATGCAATTTACGATCACACGGAAAAGAATGTTGATACCAAATGGAAGAGAGAATGCCGTACCTACTCAACCGGTGGCTAAGCGCTCGTAATGCTGCTGGCCTTCTGCCCCAGTTGTTCACATTAGACTGTGAAATGTCGAGAGCTATCTGCCTAAGATGGCGTACAGCCTGCATTTAGAGACGAACGAAAAAACAGAAGGGAAACCACCATTTCAGAGAAAAGAATAAGCATTGTTTTTATCAAAATGTTTTAGTGAGTTATGTAGCATGGGGCTGTTACAGCTGTCGTGATCCTTTGAGCAAGAACTGTCGACGATTCATAGAGTGGGCGCAGCACCTCAGGAACACTCTGTGCCTGATGAATTAACGGCAACATTTAAGATACAAACAAGCAAGTCCAAAACAAAATTTTGTGCAACCAGAGTTCAAAAGATAACACCATTCGGTACTCATATCAATATTCTTTAATATACTTTCTACAACAAGTTTACGGAGAATAATCCGCACCACAAAGTAAAATGAACAAAAGGACAACAGATGTTAAGATTCAGAAATGAGAAACACAATTACCTCCAAATTCATGTGATCTACGATGTGGATGATTGAGCCTCCTCCTTCGCAAGGTCTGATTAGGTAACCGCTGGGCAACATCTCGGCTCTCACAAAGTTCTGAGCAGGTGGCATGCTCGGACCATTTTGGGTGTTGGTAAGTGACCTTTCACAGACCTGAGCCCATGTTGCATAACTTTTAAATCTAAAGAATTTCGAGGATATGAAAACCATAATCACTGGTATAAAAACTTTTTCAAAGTTCACATACCACCAAACTGCCATCATCCATAACAGAGGTAAAGCGTAACAACCAAAAGTCACGACCAGGCGCCAGAGTTGTTGGCGCGTATAACTAAAATTTCGAAGTCATAGACCCATGAGTAACATAAAAAATAAGGCAATAACCGTGAAGCATATATAATTATATATCTCTACCTGCATGTATAAGAGTTCTATGGTTCCACCATTGGCAGTAGGCAGCACGTTCACCACATCCACAGCTCGGCAATCGCGAAACCATGAAGCTCTATCCTTCAAGATTTCTGCAACCTAGAACATGTATAAGAAAAGAAGTTAAAGAACAGCAATCTTAAACCTAAAGTAAGATGACACCAGAGGAACAAAAGCAAACAAGGAGATAGTGTACTTACTCTGGTCGGTTCTAGACCAACCAGACCGCAAGCTCGTGCTGCCACGCCAGGGCAACCATGAGAGATAGCAACGATTCCAATGGAATCCGGACCAGGCTAACAAAAATTTACAAAAAAATAAAATAAAAATTAGTTAAAATTTTCGTTCAATTTTGCAGCAAGCTAAAAAAGGTATTCAGATTAAATATGTGACTTATTTAACTCTAAAGTTTTTACATCATCCATTAAGCCAAAAATTTAAGCTTATGAGACAGTAATATCAATTCACAGATTTGAGGAAACTTGAATACCTTCATTCCAGGCATTTGGACCCACTCAACAGCAGTTCCAGTAGCCTTCGATAGAAACTCTGCTAAAGTTTCTTCTGCAATGGACAAAAGCCTAGGCAAACACAAATGACAATAGAACTCTGTCAACCACCACAAAAATGCTTAAACAATCATAAACGAAAGTTCATTGGATCATACAGTAAAACAACAGCAGATATACTCTTACTTCCATTAAAATGCCTAAACAATCATAACCCCTACTAACCCTGCAGGACTTGCATCCCTTGGCGGATGCTGAGGCATCAAATGGTGCTTTTGACCACTCGTCACCACTGATTCAGAGCTCGTGTCTTTAGTAGAATGCGCATTCTGCAAGGAAATCAATGAACATTGTTAATTTACCAAGGGCAAAATTTATTGAGTTAAAACAACAATTTCATGAAACTAAGAATGCTGAGACCAGCTCCAAGATCCTCACATTTGGTGTATGCTGGCGGAAGTAACTGTTTTCATACACCAATTGTGATACTTGTTTCTGCAACCTATCATTCTCCTCCATTAAGAGCTTGTTCATCGCCGTCAGCTTCCTATTTACACCTTGAAGCCTTGAAGCTTCTTTTCTTTGCTTCTCTCTGCATCTGTATTAGAAGATAGAACAGTTCAAGATTCTTACCTTCCAAACACAACAAACATAATTGAAACAGAACGCGTGGAACGAGCAATTTCTAAACTTTAGCATATGAATCTTAAAGACTCCAATACACATAACATAATCAATCAACTATAGTACCAAAAGCATCAAAATTCAATCTGCATAAATACCTTCTGTTCTGGAACCAAACTTTGATCTGCCTAGGTTCAATGTGGGATAAAATGGGGCACTCACGAATGAGCTGCTGGCGACGCATGGAGCTCGGTTTGGGACAATCGTGGTATAGCCTCTCGAGGGCTTCAACCTGCTCAGGAGTATAACGCACATACTTCCCATTATCCATGGCAGCAGCGGCCGCAGCCGCCTTGTTACTCTCTTTGCAAGACATTGCCATCTTTGACAATTACAAACTTAACTAAACCAAATGAAGAATCAATCCTTAGACCCCCCACTCCTAATTAAACCTATTCTTTCCCTTTACTTCAAAACAGCTCTAACACTTTCAGTCTTTCTTCAAGAACCCTTTTATCCAAACATTCTAAAACCTCGAGCATAATCCCATAAGTTTGCTTTGCTAATAACATCAAATAGTGCAAAAGTGGAGAATACTCCTAAACTGATTCTTTCTGGAGAATCTGCAAATATAAAATCTAATTGATCACGAAAAGCATGAAACTTAATGCATAACAAACAAAAGACAGCTGAAATGCAACGGTGACTAAATTCCCCTTGTAACAAAATCAAGAAACGCTTATTCTTCCCTTCATTTCTTGAATCCACCAAACGTTCCTCCAATCCCACCAATTATCCTTCATAATAACTGATGCAATGACCCGACAACAATCCTATTTTACGCAAAGATCGAAGCTTTGAGTCTCACTGTCGGTATCCCAACATATACAAGCACACCACACATGACATCTCAGAGCTGTTTTTCAAGATTCCTCTTCCCTTGTCTCAAAACCGAAACTTTCTTCAATGAATGAAAAATCCGTAACATGCTGCAAAGACACACTACAAAATAAAAAACTGGAAATACATATACATATGGATCTGGGGGTTTGAAATGAAAGCTGAAAATGAGTTGTTGGTAAAGAAAAACAGAAGGAAAAAGAGGAAGAGGGACCAGATAGTGCTTGGTGGAGCCTTTATTATTTTTCTGATTGGTTTTCTATTTTCAATGTGTTGTTTTCATTGGTTCGTTTGCTTTTACTTTCTCTCTCTCTCTCTCTCTCTGGTATATCTCTGCCTTTAGATTCTCTCTCTCTCTCTCTCTCTCTCTCTCTCTCTGATACTGTGCAGAGCAGGCGGACTGGATTTGGAATATTTCATGAATGGGACTCTTCTCTCCGCAGGAATATTATGTCCTCCTCTCATGGGGTCGCCATTACACAAACATTACACCCTCAATTTCCATCAATTTACAGCTCCACCTAACTCCCCTAAGTTTTTCACCTTTCTTTTGGACTGCAATGACTGAATTAGTTGGTAAATTACTAGCAAATTCAAGGATTTCAACCACAAATTTCGAGAGTGGCAAGGGCGTAAAATGGGGGAATGGGAGTGGCTATAAATGAGAAATCGAGGAGCAAGATAAAGATTGAGGGATGGGAGAGACAGAAGACATCATGATGGGGTTCTGCATGCGCCTCCTCGATTCTACTTCTCTGCTCTCTTTTATTTCACCTTTTCACAGTAGGACTTGTTAGCTTTGTTTTTGGAAAAGTATATTAAAAAAATAACACACGCTCCGTTTCAAAGTTGTTACCTCAAAATTTTTACAAATAAAATTTTATAAATAAAGTATTATAATTCACAAAATTTGAGGTATTTTTATTTATGAAACTAATTTTTAAATGAAACGCTTATAATAAAATAATTCAAAAAAAAAACAAATCAACATTTCTTGGACGAGTAGCATTTAAATAATATTAGATTATTGTGTACCAATTTATCAAGAAGTAAAAAGATATGACGTAAACTTGTTTTAAATCATTACTTACTTATCGAACTACGCCGATGGTAGCAATATGACGTAAACTGAAAAGTATGTGTAGTATAGACTGTATAGTATCCCCCCTCCTTTTTATTTAGCCCCTAATTATATAAGATCCAAACAGTTGATAGCCGCAACAAAGTCTGCGGCCCGGCCCATTACAAAATCTTTTGACTTTCACATAAAGCCCAGGTGATTTAATCAAGATAAGTCCAACGGCGTTCGAATTCTCGTATAAAGTGATATAAATATTCACAGATTTCAGTCGGAGCTCCACCTTCACCTCCACTTCAGGTCACTCCTAATTTGCCCTTCGTTTCTCTGCGGAGTTAAACTTTTCTGAATTTATGCTTGGTTTGCGTAATGAACTATTGTTTTCTTGCTGCATCTCTTCTTGATCTCATCATCTGCTTGTAATTTCGTGTTTGACTTTTTTTGTTCAGCAATTGAGAATGGTTGGATAAATTAGATTGGTGAAATCGATTTGATTGTGTGTTCAATTTTGAGTCTTCTCAAAAAATAAAATAAAATCTGACATTCTGCTCTGCGATTCCAATTCTTTTCGTCTTATTTTTCTTCCTTGATATTTTAGGGCTGTTGCCCACTCGAAAATTTTCGTGTCTTGTTTTGGAGTGAATTCGAAATAGGCAATGTATATTGGCTTCTCATAATCGCCCAATAGTCTGAGTAGGGTCTTTGTTTGATGTTTCTTGTCGTCAATACTTCATCTAATAGAAAAGAACAAATGTGACTGTTAGGGCCTTACATAACTTTGCGCAGAGTTTCTTTTCTTTTTTTTTAATGTTGAATGGTAGAGGAAATGAGAAGTGCGAAATTATAATTCAGTAAAACCTGAGCTTGAAATTCTGGTACTCGATCATAATTGTGCACAGAGTTATTTTTCTTACGTTGAGGGTAGACAAAAGAAGTAAAAATTTAGAACTCAGTAAAACCTAAACATAAAAATCTGATATTTGGCAACCATAGTTGTGAACAAAGGTATTCTTCTTGGGCTGAAGTCGTTGAATGTAGATGAAGGAGAGGTGCAAGTTGAGAATCTAGGAACAGTTAAACATGAACTTCTAGTAATGCTTTGATATTATTAACACTTAACGGAGAAGGTATTGTTTCTCTATATATGCACCCTGTGAATCTTTGTTTTTATCTGCCCTTTTCTGTACGATGAAGTTTGAGAAGATCTTCTCTTGGGAACTTCATTGTTTGCAGTAGCTAACATGGTAATGTGAATGGACTAACAACAATTGACAGTGGTTGATATATGTGATAATACTTTCTGGACTCTATTTGCTTTGGAGCTCTTATGAGTTAAGATGTTCAGGTTTTTTCTATTTTTTAGTTTTTTCATTATTTTAATCAATTTTATATGGTTTCATGTGGAAAATTCTGTTGTACTGGGACAGCCATTATTTAATCAGTCTCAATCTTTTTAACCTCTTGGCTCTCATTATCTGATTCCATTATGAACTTGTTACTCCTTTACAAATCAAATGGTGTGGTATATTCTTGTTTGCATCTAATGTGTTGTGTATGCTCTAATTATAACCATTGTGCCATTTATCTGTTCCTCATATTTGTCAGTTCTACATGTAATACACTGCCCAATGATAAATCATGTTATGACCTTCTGCACTTGATTTCTATGCCTTTGTTAGATATCTTGTGTTTATCCGTTTTCTCGGCTATTAGTTATACATTTTGGGCATCACCTGAGGTTATAATTGAATTCATAATATGATCTTTTATTTCCACATTTTTCCCTTTCTTTCTTTGGAGGCAACAGTTGGGGACTTCTATATTCATATCATTTTTAATGCAGAATTTGGATTAATTTTGTCTATTGGGAATGTTGGTGGCAGGTAGATGTCCTTTCGTGGGAGCTAAAAGGGTGAGTGAGATATTGAGCAGTTTTGAAACTTGTATTTTGTGTTTATTGGAAACTAAACATGCCTGGGCAAAAGGTTGAAACTGGTCACCAAGATGTTGTTCATGATGTGGCAATGGATTATTATGGGAAACGTCTGGCTACAGCATCTTCAGACAACACTATCAAAATAATCGGAGTTAGCAACTCAGGATCTCAGCATCTTGCAACTTTAACCGGTCATCAGGGACCCGTGTGGCAAGCGTCATGGGCCCATCCTAAGTTCGGTTCACTCCTTGCTTCATGTTCTTATGATGGAAAGGTTATACTCTGGAAAGAGGGCAATCAAAATGAATGGATCCAGGCTCATGGTTTTGACGATCATAAAGCCTCTGTCAATTCTATTGCTTGGGCTCCTCACGAACTTGGCCTTTGTCTGGCATGTGGATCCTCAGATGGAAACATCTCAGTCTTTACTGCAAGATCTGACGGTGGATGGGATAAAACTCGTATTGAGCAGGCTCATCCGGTTGGTGTTACCTCCGTCTCTTGGGCCCCCTCAACGGCTCCAGGAGCACTTGTGGGTTCTGGTCTACTCAGCGCTGTTCAGAAGCTAGCATCCGGTGGCTGTGATAACACAGTGAAAGTGTGGAAGCTCGACAATGGAACTTGGAGAATGGATTGCTTCCCTGCTCTCCATATGCATACTGACTGGGTCAGGGATGTCGCCTGGGCTCCGAACTTGGGACTTCCTAAGTCTACCATTGCAAGTGCTTCTGAAGATGGAAAAGTTATAATATGGGTTGCGGTCAAGGAAGGCGATCAATGGGAAGGAAAAGTTCTAAATGATTTTGGAGCTTCTGTTTGGAAGGTGTCGTGGTCACTCACCGGAAACATCCTTGCTGTGGCTGATGGTAAAAACAATGTAACGCTGTGGACAGAAGTGGTAGATGGAGAATGGCAGCAGGTGACTACAGTTGAATGATGAATGTAGTTGATCTTCTCATATCATATCCAAATACAAAACCTTTCTTGACATCTCGTAGGCACTTCAGGTTTTTCTGCTCGTCTTGAGACTATTTTGCTCCCTTACTATTATGGTATTGTTTAATTTTCATTAACCTGTTGGATGAATCTGATAACATGCCAATGAGTGGAAAACTATAAGATAGTAACTGCCAATATCTACATCTTCAGATAGTCCACAGATACAGATACTCATTAGTCATTACCAGTAGATATATAATAATGAGTTCCTCAATAATCAAGTCTCTTGAAGTTTCATTACTTTGGTGTAAGCTCTTAGGCAATGAGTTTTCTTTTGCATGTGGGGGGGTTGATACAAATTATCTAGTTCTTGCCTTTTTCGTTTTTGAATTATATCGGCTTTTAATCTAAAAATTTTGAAGCTTTACGACTTTATGCAAATTTATCCATTTGATATGGACAGGAGGTGCAGTTTCATTTATTTAACCAAAATAAGAGAATTAATAAAATATTCATTCTTATATAGTAAAAAAAAACATATAAAAATAAATAAAAAATAGTCATTTCTACTATATTATCTTTATTTTTGAATTATCTATTTTATCTACAATTCAAAACTTGAGTTGAATTAGTCTTTTTGTTTTCATTTTTGAATTTAGGTGTCAAAGATGGCTATTCATAAGTTGCTTTCCTACAACTCTTGAAATTAGATAAAAATGAGATAATTTGGTACAATATCTCTTGAAATAATCGCGAATATGATAGAATTGTAATTAACTATTTAGCATAATGAACTTTTGACTAGCGTCGAACCTTCCATCATTCATTTTATTGAACACTAGACCAAACTCGTACATAGATGCTGTTTAGATTCCATCACTAATACATATAAACACGGGTGTATTTGAGAGTTGATATAAAAATTATTTTATCGTGAAAACAAAATAATGATGAATTCGTCGTGAAAGTTGATAAATCCGTCGGAAAAGTTATTGAATCCAAAAAAAAAAATCCCCCTTCATGGGATTCGAACCCATATGAAAATATTCGAATTTATGGATTCAATAATTTTCTCTATAAATTCATCTACTTTTGTAGCAAATTCATTTAGTTCTTAATTTTAGGATAAAAATGGTTTTCATTTTGACGAATGGATTACGTAAGACTGTAAATATTGGTAAGAATAAGAATGCAACATTGAACGTATAAACTTGTTGCACTAAATGTATAAATTTATTGCACCAAATTCAACATATAAAGTTATTGCACCGAATTTGGTACAAAAACTTTATACGTTCAATGTTATATGTTCAATGATGTGTTCTTATTTCTCACCAATATTTTTTAAGTATACATTTGAATTAGTTATATGTATATTTTTACATGTAATTATGTATTTGTATATCTGCATCATAATTTGTGCATTGAATCTAAAACATTTATATTGATTTATCAAGGGTTGATATTTGTCATCATATTTGCATTATAAGAAATATACACACGATAATCACTTTATATATATATATATATATATATATATATATATATATATATTGTAATGTCCAAATTTCCCCACACGAGGGGTCGCTCATCACTCATCATGTAAAGAATGAGCTAAATTTGACCATTATTAATTTATTATGTCTATAATTATAGGTAAACCGATAATTTTCAAGAAAGTAATTACGATCACCTATACTTAGGCCACCCATCAAGGAGAGGAGCACGTGAGGGGATTACCAGCCACGAGACTTCTCTACACGTGCGAACACGTTTGGTTTACTAGACAATGCATTGTGTTGACGCACGTGTGAGAATCATCAAAGAAGACGCTCTCAACTCATAAACGTAGCCAGCCCAAAAATATCACACTAATAATAATACAAACAGAAATAAAATAAAATAAAATAAATAAAATAAAAGTCCATTTAGACTAGAGAAATGGGATTCGAATTTTCCAGCTATTGGAATTTTGACCACCGCTAGGTTGGCCTTTTAGGAACAAGCCCAACACAAGAATGGAGTACCACTACGTATGCTTAGAGTACTACAAGCTATACATATAAACTTCTTGTACGTATACATGTGATAAAAATTCGACATATTAAAAAGTTTATCACATGCTGCCTGACAACACCGCTCATCTTTGTCACGTGCTTAGTTGGACCCCACGAACTACTATTTATAAAATTAGTAAAATATCAGTGAGATTAGTAATTAGGAAATTATCTCTCTCTCTAGGTATAAGAGATGATTTATGTAGAAAATGATAATTTGATAAGAAATATAAATGAATTTGAGCCTTTGATTTACTAGATCAATGATTGATATTTAATTTCGGTTGTATCACAGTTTTATGTTTTGTTGTTATGCGGATTATGCACAGAACTAGAATACTTGTCTTCTGTTACGATGAAAATGTTTTAAACTAATATATTTGACATATGTCTTCTGAAAGGATGAAATATGTGCTAAACTATAACATGTACAACATAGTAATTCTTATTGTCTACACAAATATGAAAGATGTGATAGACTTATATATCTATTTATATTTTCTATCTTATGAGCTTTTCTCACCATAACTCATATATATATATATATATATAGGGGTTGGTTATGGTGAAAGCTCCTTAATGTCTCTAAAATAGGAATAGTAGCACATCTTTCATATTTGTGTGTAGACAATCGTAATTACTATATGCACATATTAGTTTAGCACATATTTCATCCATTCAGTAGCACATATGCTAAATATATTAGTTTAGCACATCTTTCATTGCGGAAGACAAGAAGAGTTCTAGTCTTGCACAATAATCCGTGTAGACACAAAACACAAAATCAGAAGACACCCGAAAATTAAATCTCAACCATTGATATAGCAAATCAAAGGCCCGATTCATTCCTATTTTCTACCAAATTATCATTTCATACCGATCCATCTCCTATATATATATATATATGAGAGGGTTAACGTGAAAACCATTTTATTATGAGAACGTGAGAACCAAAACCGATGAATTCACGGTGAAAGTTGATGAATCCGTTGGAAAAAGTACTAAATCCAAAAAAATAGAATTTTCGTCTCTCATAGGATTCGAACCCGGGTGAAAATTCAATTTTGAATTCATTAACTTTCTCAACGGATTCATCAACTTTCATAACTAATTCATTGATTCTGTTTTAGGATAAGAATGGTTATTTGAACCAAACTCTCTCTCTCTCTCTATATATATATATATATATTTGGTGTACAAAGTTAAAGGAAATACCAACAACGGCTACCGAATATATGATTGTTTGAAAAGGAGAAAATACAGTGTTGACAATTGCTGACTGATTAAGATTAGCTGTAAATTGTAATTAGTTAAATGGGACTTTATCCATCTATCCATAGTAAAGAAGTTAATATCGGGATTTGCACTAATCATTCAGGCTTAATTTCTTAAATTGAAATAGAGAGAGTGAGGGAGATAAAATAATTGTCAAGACAGTTTAGCATGAGACTTGCTTAGTGCATTTATTTCTCATATGTAATTTAGGAATTATTATGAAAGTATTTTTTTTTAGATCCCACCCTTAGAGAGTAATCGTCATAGTAATAATGTGCATGATATACGGACATAAGCTAATATTAATGAAATCGTAAATACTAAGAATATGGATAATATAACCTTGAAGAAAATCTTAATTTGTGTCTCTAATAAATCATCAAAATAAAACTCGACATTGTGGTATTTGTGTGTACAATTAAATAAATGAAAACTTGTGTTGTGTGGGACTTAGGGTCATATTTTAGAGAGCTTATAAGAGATAATGTCTCAAGTACTTATAAGTTGTTAAAGTGTTTGGATAATTGATCTTATAAGCTAGAGAAAGAATCGTGAGTTGGAGAGAAAAAATCATAGTTAGAGAGATAAAATTGACGAGATGTGAAGTTGATAGTTTATATATAGCAAATAACGAACTATAATAAGGTTATTTTGGTAAATTCGTGGTTGCTTATAAGTTTATGAAAAAATAAGTTAGGGTTGACCAACTTATTTTTAGAGGCTATATAATTGTTAGATCTTATTTTCATTAACATAAAATTTGCTTAGAGCTTATTTTGCCAAATACTTTGCAACAACTTATAAGCTCCTAAACAGTTTATAAGTTCAGCCAAACACCCTCTTAGCTTAATAAGGGAATATTGTGTAATGATTCGAGGAAGTAATTCAAAAAGCTCTTACATTCCTTACAAAAAGGTGTTAATTTCAATTATTTCTTATTTTATCAATAAATGTTATATATACTCTATATACTTACGCTTTTATAAATATTCATAACCGTCAAATTGCACATATATAAACCTATAAACAATATCAAAATTTCAAGAATTACCAAATTATTATTCGTTGCATTGACAAACTTCCATCAAAACAAATCAACCCTAAACTTGATGGAGATTGATATATCTCTTCATCATGACAATATTTACTTGGATATGGGCATTACTATATTTATGATTTGAAGCATATTATGATGGATTCTCGTACCAATTCCACCTTTGTTGTAAAGGGTAAAAAAATACAAAAATAAGCCATGTGACATAAATTGGCCTAATAGTTTGGCCATATTGCTATATTAGACCAAACGAATAGTTATTTTTCCACTGCTGCTGTTTTGTAATCAATTTAAGTGAAACAACGCTAACTATTGGTACATGATTTCAATGCATGCAATAAATGAGACGTGATTGAGTTCAAAATTCATGATTGAAACCTTTGCCCAGTTATAGAGTTATTTTCATTTTTTACTTTATTAGTTAATAGCATCTCACGTGTATAACCAACATTCATTTTTCATAGTATAGCAAAATATTATATATATATATATATATATATATATATAGATATATATATAAGAATGGATAATTTGGTAGAAAATATGAATGAATTTGAGCTTTGATTCATTTGGATCAATGATCGAGATTTAATTTCGCACATGCTACAATTTTGTATTGTATGTGTTCGTGGATTATTGTAAATTTATTAGTTCTTGCACATCTTTCATTCTTGAAAGATGTCTAAACTAATATATTTAGCATATGTGCTCCGAAAAAATGAAATATGTACAAACTAATATGCACATATAAATTAAATCTCACACAAATATGAAAGATATGCTAGATCATATATATTCCTATTTCTTACTTATTTTCCTTTTCATTCTCACAGAACCATCCCATATATATATATATATATGAGATGGATCGCATAGAATGGATAATTGTGTAGGAAATAGGAATGAATCTCATTCATTTGGATCAATGGTTGAGATTTAATTTCAGTTGTCTATTTTGTGTTGTGTGTGCTACGCGGATTATTGTGCACTAGAACCTTTCTTGTATATATGAAAGATGTGCTAAATTAATATATTTAGTATATATATGAAATATGTCTAAACTAATATATGCAACTAATTTTGTCATATGAAAGATATAGCATATCTATTCATATTTCCTACACTTATTTTCATTCTCACAGAAACCATCCCTATATATATATATAATTTTTCATAGTATAGCACATTATGGTCACTGTGAACAATAATATATCGTCACAATATATCTAATTAATACGGTCTCTAATACTCAATTCATTTTTCTTGCAATGTTTTTAGATTTAGCATAGACCTAATTGTAAACTTCTATATATGAAAGAATTTGTGACATAAAGTAGTCTAGTCAATCATTTGATCGCATAAGAGCATTCACAATGGAAGGTTCTTAATATCACAGCGCCACACTAAGAACTTGGTTTTTTTTTGTTTTTTTATTGAACCTGCAATCGTTACCAATTGTTCGTACTGGGTAAATCAAAAACTTGATTTTTTATTTTTGAGATCATTTTGGCCAAAATAAGAACCTAGAGGACAAGGAACTAGGTTTTTATTTAAGAACCCAAATTCTTTTTTTTGTGTGTGCCTAGAGGTGGATCTCAATGCCTTTTTTTTGCTTTGCTTTTGTTTCATTATCACCTTTTATTTAATTCTTTTTCCATGTGTTCTTATTTACTTCTTGTTAATAATTTAATTTTTTAAGTTTACAGCATCTTTAATTAATTATTTTTTAAAATTAATATATAATGTTAACTAAGATGCTCATATTAAATAATATATATGAAAATTATTAAAAGAAATATTAAATAATATGTTGTATTGAATAAATTGAAAGTTATTTGATAATGAGATTCAATAATAATTGATGTGGTAGTGATGTGGCAAATATAAATCTTAAATTAAGAATCTACCAGCATGAATGCCCTAATAATCTAAGATAACATATATTTTTACATTGAATATACAATGGATGGGAAAATAAGAACCACCCCATAAAAGAAAGAAAGAAACAAACAATAACTATTAAAATTCCATTTGGAAAATGAAATTATAAGGTATTAGCAAATTGGCATCATACACTCAAAGTTGAAATTTTAACCAACTCCACCCAAAGCCATTTTGATCTACACACCGAATAGTAAATAAACAATGAGATGATCTCATGTACATCATAGAGTAAAAAAACAAATGATATTATTTTTTAATATAAACGATAATTTTCTTAACAACAAAAAATAACATTTTAATCCATCCGATCGAAACATGACGTTCGGTCGGTTTTTGATGAGGTGGTCTCATGTCCATACACACGATCTTTTCTTCAATATAAATGATCTTTCTAAATTATTGGGTAAAACAAACGATTTAGTATTTAATGTGATAAACGATCTATCAAATCCTGTGGGGTGACACGTGGCGCCATCATAGCCGTCGTAAGTCAAATCCGAGCTGTAACCGTCGTGCCTGAACGTGGGTTAAGGAATATAATAACATGTTAAATAGAGGTTAAAAGGAAGTACCAATTATGGATTAATAAATTAAAGGGGATGAAAATTTAAATTTTAAAATAGGGAGCCAAAACACTATTATCGAGGGACAAAAATAATGAGAGAGAGAGAGAGAATCCGGCTGTAAACTTGGACACTTATCGTGGAGTCACGGCGACAAAACCTGCTCGATGGGCTCTTAATTAATTTTTGGTATTTTTTTCTTTTTAAAATTATAATTTATCCATTTACCCCACTTAATTAAACCTTTCTCTAGAATTGACAAATACAAGAAATTACCTTTTCACACTTCACAAAATTGCAAGTTATACAACCGTCCAAATAAATTGGAAACTCCCTATGTCATCAACGTTAAATATCCCTCCTGGTATTATAGGCTTTTTTTTTTATACGTAGATTAAAGAGAGTTATATTTTATGTGTAAATAATATGTGACACAAAATTCGAAGTACTTTTTAGTATAAAATTGTTTCTTTTTTTTGAACGGACCAACAATAACGGGACCACCCAAAAAGGAAAATGAACCAACAATAATGGGACGAAGAAAATACATACCAAGAAAATAGAGAAAATTATCTTTGTAATTTTATTAATTATTATAATAAATATATATACAGCTAATTATTAAATTTTAAAAATATTACATAAAAATAAATAAAAAATATATCATAATTTTAATCTCAAATTACAAAAGTTAAAATATTTATTAAAAAATAAGAAAAAAATTATTAATATGACACTTAATTGAAAACAGATTGAGTAAGTAGTTGAATGCGAGTTCGACATTCTTTACTCTTGTGAATGCTAATTTGCGATAATGTGCCCTTGCACGGCATAAAATCCGCGCAACTCGTTTGGTAGGCAAGATTCAAATGAGATTAAATCATGCAGATTGGTTTTGTAACTCACGGTTGACCCCGATTGTATCCAATCTGCATGCGAAAGGCGCTATAATCTTGCCTACCAAACGAGGCCATTGTCCAATCACGCTCGTTCCACCTCAAATTTGGTTTGTGTTTTTAACTTTACAAATCACCCAAAAAATTACACAAACTTAATTTTTAATATATTCTTCTTTAAAAAAATCATAAAGAGAATAGAAATGCATGAACATGTTACATAGCAATAGTAACATGCAAGTTAGTAATAAATTTTGGCCTTATCAATAAAGCATAGGAAGCAGGAATTTTTTATATTTTTATTCATCAGAAAATGTTTGCCCAGTTATCATAGGCTTCTGAAAATGAGAATCCCAATGCTGAGGCTTTTTTAAAAGGTTTTTCCAAATAAAGAAGAACTAAAAAAGGTTGGGACTCTTATCATTCAGAGCGAAGTCAGTGGAAGTTAGTGGCTTTTCATGTGAAGCAATGTGCCTTATAATTACTCCCCAACAAATTTATTTATTACTATATATTCCTTTTAAAGGGTGTATATATATATATATATAATATTTTATCCTTTATTTTTATTTTTTGTCCCTTTTACTCTTAATTGGTTTAAATATTTTAATCAATTTAAGTTTAGCATTTAGCTTTTCGACTGTCTGATACATGATGTGGTAGTGAAACTAGTTATTCTTGTGTGTGTGTTGATCTAGTGGTGGAGTGGTTAATCTTAGGGATCAGCTGCCGGGTTGAATCCACCGTGATTATAATTGATGAAAAAAAAAAACTAGTTATTCTTTGCTTAGATAGGTAGCTAAAGTTGGAAGGATTAAAAAAAGAGAAAAAATATCCTGAAAATGATAAAATCTAAATATGTGAAATTACCAAAAAGGAAAGGAAACAGAAGCAACTGACTTTACAGAAGTAGTAAGTGAAGTGACAAATAATGTATTAATCAAACAATATAAAGTTTTTTCCGGAAAAATAATATTAATTAAATCAGAATGTAAAGAGATACCATAATTTTAAAATAGACCACTGTATTTGCGTGTATTTCCGATTGTGCCCATACTTTCACTAATAAAAAACCCACCACTTCTCACCTTCACTTTCAACACAGATACACACCGTTTGAAAGTAAAATCCTCTCCCTCGTTATCTCTCTTCATCCTTTCCTCTCTCTACCGTTACTCCGCTTTTCCCACAGAGAAACTGTGATAAACTTTAATTTGTAATTTAGTAATGGAGTATTTCGCCGCTGATTATGCTGAATTCGCGTCGGTGGATAATGGCAATTTCAACACCAACAATAATAATAATGGCGTCCATTTCACGGTGGACGATTTGCTCGATTTTTCGAAGGAGGATGAGACGATGACCGACGCGTTTTTCGAGAGCTTGCCGGGGAATTCCGGTGATTCCTCCACTGTCACGGCGGTTGACAGCTGTAATTCCTCGGTTTCCGGCGGAGGAGACGGCCAGTTCAATGGTAATATTAGCTGCCGCAGCTATAACGAGCCGCAGTTCTCCGGCAACGAGCTCTGCGTTCCGGTAATTTTCTCATTTCCTTTTTGTCAATACGAATTTAGTATTTTTCCTTTTATTCCTTTTCAATTTGCTTTATTTCTGCATGGAATTCCTCGAAACGTGTGCGCTGCATTGTGTGCATTTTCCTTTTCCTTTTTCTTTTGTAAATCGCCGACAGTCAGGCTGCCTCTTTTCATTGGAGAAGAGTGAATTTTCCGCAAGTTGTTTTTACACTTACAATTTCGAAAATTTAACCTAATTAACAATACGTCAAAATTGTCTCTAACTAACCATTTTGTACCCCTCGTGGAAAACAGTATGATGATTTAGCGGAGCTGGAATGGCTGTCGAATTTCGTGGAGGAATCATTCTCCACCGACGACCTCCGCTTCATCCCCACCTCCAACGCCGCCGCCACCAAAGCCGTCTCGGCCGACACCTCCTCCTCCGGCATCACCGTCCACTCGCCGCCGCCGTCGGTCTTCCCCTCCGAAGTCTCCGTCCCGGGGAAGGCACGCAGCAAGCGCTCCCGCGCGCCGCCGTGCGACTGGTCCTCCCGCCTCCTCCTCGTCGCTGCCCTTCGTCGGCCCCCAAAATGGCGCCGTCGCACAAACGTGAGCCCGCGGAGGCCCCGGGCCGAAAATGCCTCCACTGCGCGTCGGAGAAGACTCCGCAGTGGAGAACGGGCCCAATGGGCCCGAAAACCCTCTGCAATGCCTGCGGTGTCCGGTACAAGTCGGGCCGCCTCGTGCCGGAATACCGGCCCGCCGCCAGCCCGACCTTCATCTCGGCGAGGCACTCGAACTCGCACCGGAAAGTGCTGGAGCTCCGGCGGCAGAAGGATGTGCAGAGGCAGCAGATAATCAGCCACGCCTCGGTTTTCAACGGCTGTGATGAGTTCCTGATTCATCACCGGAGTAGCATCAACGGCCAAGTTATGAGGCACATGATCTAATACGGGAGACTGGTCCCACACCTCGCTAATTTTTAGTCTTAAGTCATAACCCCAAATTTTTTAATTTTCACTACGTCTCTTTTTTTTAGATATTTGAATTTTTAAAATAGAAGTTGGAGGGAGAGAAGAAGATGGTCCGAATTCAATTGTAGAACTTGTAATGCATATTTTTGTTCCTAAATTTTGTTTTCATACTTAATTACTTACCCTTTTCTTTTTCCTCTATATATTTTTTAGCTTTCTATGATTGGTTCTGCACAACAACAATATTAATGAAATAAAATAGGAGAAATTTGTAAATATGGAATAGATTTGCTTGTTAGAAAGTAAAGAGGGTGAATATTTTTGGAAGGGTGAGACAATGTGTGGATTAAGAAATATCAGCTGGAAAGTGGGTTGCAATCATGGGAATGGGTGCAGAGCTTTTCTCAAGGGAGGAATGGGGACATTTGGGGGGTCTATTTCTTGAAAATTTGGGAATTTGCACATGGATGACCTCTTCATCTCAAGCAACATTTTCATCATAAATGCTGCCTATTTTTCCACCACTCAAAATAAAATCAATCCCCTCAAAAGGAAGAAGAAAAATAAAAAGAAACCAACAAATCAAATTATTCAATATCCAATTCGAGATTTGTTGAAAGATAAAAAATCTTAGTATTTAATTATTTATGTCACATTTGTAAATTTTTTACTTCCAAGTATAATTCTCAATATGAAAACAATAAATAAAATTTTTATTCTTGAAAATCAAATTATTCAATATCCAATTCGAGATTTGTTGAAAGATAAAAAAGCTTAGTATTTAATTATTTATGTCACATTTGTAAATTTTTTACTTCCAAGTATAATTCTCAATATGTTGGTGTTGCTCTTCACAATCTTGCAAAATTTTTATTCTTGATCGGTTGAGATTATTAGACTATGATGATGTTATTATTGTTTATTTTAATATATACTGAACATGATAAAAATAAAGTATATATAATACTACTGCGAGATAACTTTTCTTCACCCAAAGATTTGCACTTTTCTTCGTTCTCACATTTTCTTTGGCTTTGACTTTGACTTATTACCTCAAGAAGCAGAATGCTTCAAACAATTAAAAGATATAAAATATATATTAAAACATGAAAAATAGTGAAATTGTTCATTTTCTTCGAGATTTTTATCCTTACAACTTGGCATGTGTTACTCCCAACAAGTATGGGCACCACTCTCCAACCTCCTCCCGCCACGTCAGCTCCTACACTAAATATTAATTAAGGCTAATTAAATCCTTGGGTTAATCATCACTATATTTAATTAAATACAGTAAACGTTAACATGGATTTCAGTGATTAATCAACATAATTAATTATGAGATCGTGTGGTGTACGAAGTATAGTTGCATGGAAGTGCGGCCACAATCAAACGTGGGAAGATTTCGAGATAATTTTAAGAGCAAAAGAATAGTAACAATAAAGATTTTGTTTAGGTTGCTGATGATATTTTAAGGTGAATATATATCATTTGTTTTTGTTAGTACTTTATTTATTTATTTTTTGCTACATTTAAAATGGTGTTATGCTAAGTGTTGAAATCAACGCATAAATATATATTTATTATATATGCAATTTTCGACATTTACCAAATAACGTTTAACTTTGTGAAATTAAGCGGCATAGGATCGATGTGATCGTGGTATATTCACATTCTCAAATCGATTTTCGGTGAGTGAAATAGTAGATCAAAGTTAGTCATGAGTTATGTGCTAAACATAGATTCTTATCCCACATTGATTAATGTACCTGTGGTTCATTGAACACTTAGTATGTGCATAGTGATGGTGGAAAAGCCCACACGTCGTCGCCGCCGCCGGGCCGAGCCCGAGTCCGGGCCCACCCAAAGAAGTCCTGTCTTGTTTTGTACACTTTTCCAACACTAAGGCGTGATGTGAAGAAACATTGGGGCTAGTTAACTGTCTACTATGGGATCCATTATGTCAACATGAAAAATATTACTCCATCCATCCCAGTCAAGATATTTTATTTTTTTTCAACTCGGTTATTAGTAGAAGGGTATAAATTAAAGTGATTAAATTGATAAAAAGTAGGTAGGTCCCATAATTTTTAAAGAGATAATTATTTCCTAAAAATAAAACAGACCATCTTGGATGAGACGACCCAGAAAAGAAAACATATAATCTTGGATGGAACGGAGAGGAAAAAAATATAAATATTATTTTTTAGAGGGTTATCAAGCTTCAAATAAGGTATCTAGGTTTGTTTATCTTTAATTTTTTAGCGATGTTAAGACTGATGGTTGAGTTGTTGCAGTTTCTAATAGTGCTATTGTGAGAGCAACCAGGTTTTGTTTGTTGAGTGAAATTCAGGATTGTAACATCATTAATTATATATTTTGTGGTTGATATTAATTTAATGATTTTCCTAAAATTCGAAAGCAACATTCTAGACAGGGCTATCTAGCAATACCTAAATATCAAAGACTATTGTACCATCAGTTTTGATTATTGATGGGATATACCAACCGACGCCCACTAATGCGCCCAGTGAATGCCTAACATTGGTAGCAGCCCATGACGCCAGCCCCCCATGGCCTAATCATCGCTTAAAGCTCAGCCTCTGTAACCGCCACCCCTACCAATGGAGGGACGCCTGTAACCAGGTCAGCGCCACCTCCACGTGGCGCACGTAAGACGAAGGTCCCGCTCCGGCCAATGGAGGGCATGCCGGAGGAAGAGTCACACCACGACCAATGGAGAGTCGGGCGCCGCCGGGCAAAGTCGTTCGTATAAATAGAAGGAAACGATGTTAGAAGGGTTAGAATTTCATCGAATACAAAGGCATGAACCAATACTCACGTCGAAGGCGCTAGTAAAAGTATTGAGGAATCATTCCTCCGTGGACGTAGATCTCGTTAACGATCGAACCACGTAAAAGCTCGAGTGTTCTTTATTGCTTTATATAAATCTCGCACACTCACATAGCTAGATTAATCAATTATGTTAGTTAGAGTAGTTTGCATGTTAATTAAATTTATATTAATTCGTACAGAAATCCACGATCAGAGATTAGTAATTCATAATTAGGGAGGTTGTACCATGCGGTCAGCCGCATGAATGCAGCTGTACCTAAATTGAGTGGATGTATTATTAGATGGCCAGACGAAATCCAAAGTGGGCCGTTGAGTATCTTAGAATTTAATGATAATACGCATATAAAAAAATCAACCGAGAAAGAAATATTTAAGAACAAAATAAATTCTGGCTGTTTAATTGAAGTTGTATCAACAAGACTTCGTGAGATTAATTAAAATATATATCGAAATCTTAATCCTATAATGTCGACAAAATACTAATATGGAAGAAGACATATTAATATATTATTATGCACAAAGAAAATTAAAGCGGGGGAATTAATTTTACTCGAGTTTAATGTGGATAAGGTAAGTGAAATTAGTTGGGTTTTCGAGGTTTTCTTTTAGTTGAATGTTTGTCATCGTTAAATTATATTTTTTTCAATAAATGTCACCATCGTTAAATTATATTTACAAAAAAAAAAAAGTATCTTTGTAATAATTATCATGATATACATTCATATAATTAATTATCAAGTTTTAAGAATATTAAAAATAGGTAAATAGGAAATATATCATAATTTTACTCTCAAATTGAAAATTAGGGCACTTATTAAAAAATAAAAAAATAATGTGACATTTAATGCTTATGGGACACTTAACTGAGTATTAATTAAAATCTTGTAATTTATTTATATTCATATTTTTTTTGCATTTCTAATTGTCTTCAAAATTTAGTCTTTGCAATTTTACACGAGGACTTCCTCACACTTGAATTTATTAAAGTCGTGTTTTTGAACTGGTTTTAGTGGTTGAATTTATGGAATAAGGGCCAAATTTAGTGTAAATCAAAATATGGACCCAATATTTACAAATATATAGAAATGGAAGGACCAAATTCTGTTGTAAGTGAAAGTCTCATGGTGCGAGGAGTATGATTTATTTAATTCATCCGAAATAACTTTTATACCATTCTATATGAAGCCAGAAAGTGAATCAGATTAAGATGGTTCGAACCCCATCAAACGCTTCTATGAGTTTGAGTCTGTCACACCTGATTTTTCAAGTGTGGTTTACCTGTCCGGCTGTCATGTGTGGTTTGCAGGCTATTGCACACGAACACGAGGTTTACCCAATGCGCACCTAAGGTAGCGGCTACGGTTCCCTATGACACCAAAAAAAGAAAAGAAAATGAATCAGAGTTGATGAGCCATAATTAAGTTCATTACTTTCAAAATCATACTCTCAACTTTAAGCTGAGCTTGATATAATGCTAGATTCTTTCATGATAATACTTGGTAGATAATACAAAGATCCAACAACGATGGAGATTAGTTTTAGTTACTAACTAATGTAAGTTTGTATTCGAACCATCCCTCTATATCTATCTCTCTCTCTATATATATATATATATATATATTCACAACTACTATATATTTAAAATTGAAGATTCACCAAAATGATATTGGTGGAATTCGTGACTCTTATGTGTCATTTTATTTTGTATCTTATGTGACTAAACTCAATGAAAACAAACACATGAGATATAATTCCAATACACATAATGCCACTAGTTGGCTAGCCTTTCTAATCTTTTGAAACTAATGTACTTGCAAGTACAATATGTGCACCCAAATGAGTACAGTGCATACGCATACAACTAGGTTATATCTATACATGGAAGTGTATATAATGTGTATAGGGGTGAGATTCGATTCGATTTCGATTAATCGAAATGGACAAAAATAGTTTATCGGAACTGATATCAATCGGTTAACCGATTAACCGATTCGGTTAGTCAGTTAAAAATAAATATTACCAAAATTAACTGAAATTAACCGAATTTTTTTCAAATATGACCGAAATTATAATATTAAATTAAATAGTTTCAAATATTTAATAAGTAATTATATATATATATATATATATATATATATATATATATATATATATATTATACCCACCATACCGATAACCGAAATTCACTTGAAATGGATAACCGATATCCGAATCGAGATCGAAAAATAAGTTATTGATTAACCGATAATCGATTTTTTGGTTTGGATTCTCGTTAATCGAAAATCGATATCCGAATAAACACCCCTAAATGTGTGTTTAGGGGGGGGGATATAGCTAGAGACATGTGGAGTGGGGAAGAGAAGCACATGGAGTTATGTGTGCAGTATGCATGATGGTTGGGATAATATATCCAAATGGGATGGCAGTGTGTTTATGTCTAGCAGTCTAGGGATCTTTCCATGTTATATGCTTTTATTCTTGCCTCCACCTTCATACTTCTCACAGTTTTTTTCCTGTCTTTTTCTTCTATTCCTTTCTTTTTTTTATTTTATCCCTTGTAAATTACTCCATCCGTCCAGTAGTATTGATTTAAAACTTTTGGACACATAGATTAAAAAAAATTGTATTTTATGAATAAAGTAAGAGGTCTTTTTAGTTAATTAATTAATTCTAATTAATTAGTTAATTAAGTAATCCTAATTAATTAATTAATTAATTTAAATTAATTATAATTAAAATTAATTAATTTAATAAACTTTAATTGTAAATTAATAAATAATAATTTTGAATTAATATATCTTAATTTTGAATTAATAAACCCTAATTGTGAATAATAAACTTTAATTTTGAATTAATAAACCCTAATTGTGAATAATAAACCATAATTTTGAATTAATAAACCCTAATTTTGAATTAATAAACCATATTTTGAATTAATAAACCCTATTTTGAATTAATAAACCCTCCAGTAGTATTGATTTAAAACCTTAATTTTGAATTAATAAACCCTAATTGAAAATAATAAACCCTAATTTTGAATAATAAACCCTATTAATAAACCTTAACTTTAAATTAATAAATCCTTTATGAATTAATAAATCTTAATTATGAATTAATAAATAAAATAAAAATAATAAAACAAAACACACAAAACTTGTATGACTCATTTTGTAATTTGAGATTCGAGACACTATTGTATGTATAAATGATTGCTTTTTAAAATGTGCCAATTAACAATAATGAGATTATCCAAAAGGAAAATGAACCAATATTTTTGGGACGGGGAAGTACTCACTTTTCCTATTAATTAATCAACAGAAAGGGTTAAAAATTCTTGATTAGTAATGTTTCAACAATCAAGATACATCACATTAATCTTACGTTTTGTAAACATGGATCTACAGTGTCACTATTTTCATACGAAAATGAAAAAGTCCAAAAATAAATTTATGAAAACTTGAAAACACATGTGAAGAAGAGGTCGTATATTGTACTGGTATTGAGGCTGAATGCTTGAAATTTTAAATATGAAAAGGTTTATGATATTTGGTTATTTTCTAATTACAGTATAATTTTATTTTATTTTTATATCTCATTTATTCATATTTTCAATTCGATACACCGTTGGTTGTTGCTGGTAATTAAAAATTTTCAATTTTTTATTATATTTTTTGGTCAAGAAAACCAAAAATATCCCATGCAAAAATATCCATTTTTTTTTCAATTCAATGTAATAAAATTTTGCTAGAAAGTTCATTGATATATTGAACTATAGAAAATTCAAAGAATGATACTGAAAAAAGAAGTTCAAGTTGTACTTGGTATTATTATTATTAAACCATGCATATTGATATTATTATTAATAATTACAAACTGTGATGGCATATGAAATTAAGTATATATGGAATTTAATATTAAAATTAGCAAGTGTAGGTAAGGGTTAACATTCGATCGGCCCAAAACAAACCGAATCCAAAAAACCTTAAACCTGAATTAGTTTAAAAAATTCAAACCAAACCAAATTAAACCGTTTTTCTCACTCAAATCAAACCAAACCTATAAAAAATTCGATTTGATTCAGTTAGGTTTTGATAAAACTAAATTAAAAAATATATAGAAATTAAAAACACATATACAGTTCGATAAAAATATAAATTAAATTGAATCCAAAACGAACTACATCGTTATTAATTTGCAAACATAATCGAATCATTTTGTTCAAAAAATTGATCCAAACAACTAATTTCGATTCAATTCGATTTTTTCGATTTTGATTCACAAACTTACGAAAGTATAGATTTGATCAACCTCCAAGTCAAAATAGGGAATCATGTGTTCCTTCTCTCTAATAGTACAAAATATACACACGCGCACTCTGTGAATCAAAATATAGATATTTCTAATGAGATGACGAAATATTCCTTCGCCCCAACCTAATTTAATTTTCACAAACTCTATTTAATTTGGAGATATATATGAATATGTGTGTGTGTGCACATTAATAAAGCTAGAATCCTTAAAAAATAGGATGTCAAATTAAATTGTGGGCAAAGTGGAAAGTCACTCTTTAACAAGTCTACTAAGTCTAAGCTCTATTCACGTGGCCTATTGGCCATATTATTATCGAGTTACTTAATGGTCGTGCTTCTCATGTTTAGGGTTTGGGCTCTTTGACAAATAAATACGATAAATTTACTATTTCATATATATTCATCAACATTTTTTGGTTAATTTTTAATAAAAATTTATATAGTGTAATTTATATCTAATGTATATAGTTTGTTGATATCGAAGAAGCATGATTTATCAAAAGTAAACTCGTGAATATTGGTTGCAATTTTTTTCTCATGTAAAAACAGAAATACGATATATTGTCATGATTTATTAAAGTTCACAGTAGATGTCTCGTGAATATTGGGTTGCAATTTTTGTGGTTCTCATGTAAAAATGATACCAAAAAAAAGAAAAATAAATAAATACGATATATTGTTCAATTTTCTTGTTGTTTGATTACTTATATATATACATGCAGTATGTTTCTGACATTTTATGTAGTAATTTCTAAATTAATATATCGGATATATATGATCCATGATATGTTTTTGCAACATGAATAATCTAATACATATATATTGTTTGTGTAAGTAGACACCTAGACCTAGTCCGGATCCTGATTATATTATCAATTAGCATTGTATAATTTCAGGTTGATATATTTTAGGAAAGGTGTATCACATTTTTATTGGTTGAGTTGAGACTTGAGAGTAATTAACAACTTTTAGTCCAAGTAATTCGCAAAATAATTAATAGCTATAACTTCTAATGAATCGAGAGAGTTAATATTCAAACTTTTTTTTTTTTGACAAACTCGATTTTGGTTTCTGCACACAAATCTACATCAAATCACCTCACCTTCTTTATACTCCTCCGTCCCATTATTATTGGATCGTTTTATTTTTGGATAATCCCGCTATTGATGACCCGTTCCAAAAAAGAAATTATTTTATACTAAAAATGATTTGAATTTCGTGTCACATATTAATTTACACACAAAACATAATTTTTTTAATCTACGTGCAAATAAATGAGCCAACAATATCGAGACGGAGGAAGTATATAAAACATTTATAAGGTAAAGTGGTTATGACATATAGAATTTTTTAAAAATGGGTAAGAGGTATGTATATACATTTACAAAAGTGGGTATTAAAGTTGGACTCCCTTTAAATATTTCATAATAGAGATCTTTTCATTTTATAAATAAATTTTACATTGCGTCTCAAAATGTAGGAGAAAATATTTGTGTAAATGTTAAATCATGTTGAAAAGTAAGAATGCAAAATTACAAAAGTAGAATTTCCAAAAACAATTTAAAACAATTATATATTGAAATCGAAGGCTCAAGATTTTGGCTTTTCAAATTCATAAAAAGAGCATATTTATCAAGTGCACTAAATATAGCTGATGTGGATTTCAATGAACCAAAAAAAAAATTTAATTTCATACCAAATGTGCTATAAACTTATGCATTTCAGTTCAAAATTTCGACATACAAACAAATTTTGAACAACGATTATATACGTTAGGAGCACAAAAACACATGTGTAAAGACGAAACTACCCTCTAATAGTTATGTGCTACTCGTGCCTAGTGGGCATCAGTTGATATCCTAATAACAAAGGTTAATTCGGTACTTAGGTCAAACTCCTAAATTTCAAAATTTCAGGCGTCGAACGCATGCGTTACCCTATAAAAATTAAAAAAGTATATTAAATAAAATTAGGGTTTTTCATATATTTGCTTTGCTCACTGCTGTTAGGGGGAAATCTTCCTAAAACCCTCCAAATTCAAATTCTTGTCACACATCTTTATCGTTAAAACATTCAGGTAGTCGATTTATTTATCATATATTGTTTATTTTCTTAATGGGTTCTATTGGATGTTATTATATTGTTCTGAAATTTTTAATTGCTGCCTTGATTCATATCTAGCTTTCCGTTCGCTGTCTCTTTTTGCCTTTGAGATGTTTGCTTATGATGTTTTAGCGTTCAGCTCACGTGGATTCATGAATTTTTTCTTGATGAATTATGTTTTAATCCATTCATGTGTGCGATTTGGAAGGAAATTGTTGATTATCTTTTGTTTCTACAATAATCTTATCGTTATAGAGATTCATGGTACGGTGAGCTGGTATAAGAAGTTAAGAACCATTATAAGAAACTAATTTTTGATGCTGGAAGCAAGATGTAGTTACTTTGTTTATTCATGGTAAACAAATGATTACTGGGTTGTACCTGGAGATTTTGTTCGGGTTTTCTCGGCTCCATAAGATTATATCAATTTTGCATATGCAGGGAGGCATACAGACGAAATGAGCACCAGTGTTCGCAGAACCCCCAAATCTGGGAGGCAGTCCCTGTTTTTCCAAGACTTGGCAACGCCTGTGTCATCTCGACGATCTGGGGGAAAGTTCTCAACCCCTGGTCAGGCAGCTGCTGTTTCTGCCCTGTGGCGTGAAAATTTTTCCAACTCCGATCTTCCTCCTCCTCCCGTTTTCACCCTTGAAGACCGCTTTGATCTTTCTCCAGAATCAGGGATTCCCGACTATCCAGTGTCTCCAGAAGTAAAATCAGATCCTAGAACCCCAGTACAAAGTTTTGGCAGGGAACTCTCATTTCCTAAGAGCAAATCAGATGCGAGCACTTCGTATGCTGGAGCAAGCAAGCAGTCGCAGCAGCAGAGCCCTGTGGTTAGTTCTAGCTGGTGGTCACCTGCCAAGACTGGTGGTAGTGCGGAGCAAGAAGATAAAGGGAAAGGATCACCCGTTGAAGGTGTGGTTCAGCCTGGTGCCTTGATAACATTGCCACCACCTAGGGAGGTCGCAAGGCCTGAAGTGAAGAAGAGTTTAGTGCCTGCTGGGAACATGAATGAGGAGGAATGGGTCACTGTCTATGGGTATGATTTGATTCTTTATTTTTTCTTTTATCATTTTATAACTTTAAAAGTAGACTATTAAATGGTTAAGTGCTGAAGAGCCAGTGAAAAGACATACGATATATAATACATATATACGATAAGAATGAATAGTTTCTTACATTCTTTTATATAATTGGCGGCAAATTTAGCTTGTCTATAAGATGAGTCGTTGTTTTTGTTCTGCTAGTAACTATATCCTGCTTTTGCATAATTAGAGTAGTTTAGCATTTTCTATGTGGTATCAACTTCAAATCTCTGAATTGCCCACTGCTGTTCCTTTGACACAATTTTGTTTTTCTGCAATTTTATCCCTTTCTCCACTTGCTTTCTTTCTCTGAATGTCCTACTATCTCTAAAAGTTTGTTTTTCTGCAGTTTTATCCCTTTCTCCACTTGCTTTCTTTCTCTGAATGTCCTACTATCTCTAAGAATCTTCCAGTATCTGAGCGTACAATGCAATGGAAATTTGGGCGTATAGAAATACATTTAAGCAGTTCTTTTTAGGACACCAACTGCATTTACTTGCTTGTAGTCCCATAATCAACTTTCTTTTATGGTTGCATTCGAAATAGTATACCTTTTCATTTATTTAACTCATAGAGATCAAACTTAAAATTTCTTACCACTTTTGCTCTAAAGTTGTGATGTTTATCTCGAACTTCATGTCCAGGTTTTTGCCTGCTGATACAAATCTTATATTGCGGGAGTTTGAAAAATGTGGGGTGATCTTGAAACATGTTCCTGGCCCAAGAGATGCTAATTGGATGCACATTTTATACCAGGTTCATTCGCTACTCTATCAGAAGCTGATGTGCTTATTCATTTGTTGATGTATTATTACTCCTTAATATTTTTTTTTCATGCGATTCATCAAAGAATGCCATGCTGTTCTCATGTTCTGTTCATATTACGAGCGGACACCCAGTTACCTTCATTCTTGTTGGGAACGTTACTCGCAGTCTTTGCTGCTTGCATTAATAATCTAGAAGTCTGTGCTTTTTCCTTTTTGTAAATTTGTATACATGTGTAATCTGTTTCTGTGGTATTGTGGTAGGGGTGTGGTTTGATGTGTTTAATCTATAAGTTGCTGCTGCACTTTACAGGTTTCTGCATATTCGTTTATGGTCTTGACAAAGTTTCAGCTGTCTAACATTCATCCAGTTATTGGATAATCACCTTAAATTTACTAGCAAGTTCATTTGACTTGCATGTTTTAGAATATCAGGAATATATGTTTATTCTTGTCCTGAGTTCTAATGTTATAAATGTTAGTCTTATTCTGCGCTTTAGTGAGTTTATCTTGAAGAGTTTATGAGATTTCGTGTTGGAGAAATGGCTTGACTAATAAATATTCCTTACATCTAATGCTAGAGATGTATTTATGCCCATTTAGGCATTGTTGGTCTCTTGACTTTACTGTACAGAATAGGAACAGTATCTGGCAATCTCAACATATCATATTAATTCTCATTGACTGGAGCATGAAATTGGCTAGATCTTCATGCTTCACCAATAGCCATGTCACTTGTTATCGAACAGTTAGATTGGTGGATTGACCTTATATTACTGTCGTTGGAACTCAATAAAATTTGCTTCTTTTGGTTTTGATTAACCACTCTGCACATGCCTACTTTATTGTGTGATTAAATTGCATAGTAAATTGTTGTTGCAGAATCGAGCAGATGCTCAAAGAGCACTCAGCAAAAATGGCATGGAAGTAAATGGAGTTCTTATCATTGGAGTGAAGCCTGTGGATCCAATGCAGCGCCAGACACTAAACGAGAAACTCAACAATCAAGGATTTATGACATTACCACCGCCCCTTCCAATAGAAATCTGGAGTCGAATGGTTTTAAGGTCTCTCCGTACCCATACTATCTGCAGAATGGTGGTTCTAGTGCTCGGCAGTCTTCTGGAACCATGGCTACTCCTGCAAAATCAGTGGTGTCGAAAATTGTGGACTTGATGTTCGGTGTCTAGTCTATATTGCAATAACCAGTTTGTCTACCTTGCAATTTTATCGACCTCTAGTGCGCACTCGGCATGCTCTGGAGGATGGCAAATGTGAGACTATGCGCGGCAATATTCATATTGATACAGCTGATGGTTGAGATCACTTGTTACATTCCATTGTCTATAGCAGATATAAATCGATTAAAGAGTTTCACCTTTGTCTGTGAAGCTCATGGAGATATATAGAGGTTCCATCTGTTTGTAACGAGGATTTTGTAATAGAGATAAAACAGAATCCTGTCACTTTCAATTTGAATAATTTTTTTAATAATTATTTTTAGCTGGATTTGTTAGTTTTGCTAGGTAGAACTCAAATTTAATTTAGTTTTCTTTGCTAGTCTTCCTGGGAAGAGTCGAATTCCTTTTAGTATTTTGTTGTATCACTGGCGAGTGTTTAATCAAACTGAGAATAAGGTACTTTTTATGCCTCACTACACAACTAAGTTTGATTAGAAATTATTTCGCAATTTAAACTGATAACATGGTAATCTTATTTAAGTAAGACTATTTTTTTGGTGGGTAAAAAAGATATATAGAAGAAATTAAGACTACTATTTTTATTTTTATTTTAACCGCAAGTCGTGCTACTTATTTGAGTATCTCGTTTTTCTTAAAGAGTGAGCAATCGTGATTTAATCTCAAATTCTCACTCTCAACTTGGAAAAAAGAAATTGTGATTACTGTGTACATGTGTTGGCCTAGTGGTAGAGTGGTTAATCTTCGAGGCCAAGGTTTGAGTTCGAACCATCGTATGACGACACAAAAAAAAGTGTGACTACTGACTAGTGCTGTTTTTTCTGGATGTAGTGACTTTTGAGCTTGATAAATCACATTTCACGATGTATGCTTATCTGTTCTTTTGCAGCTTCGTAGTTCTTCAGCCGGACTATAGGTATAATTCAACCAACTTATAAATTCTTTCAACCAGACAAATTTCGATACATTCATTCAAATGCATAGTTTATCTATTTTAATTAAACAATTTTTTGAAAATTAAATAAGTTTTCTTCAAAAATTAACATTTTTAAAATTGGTGAACTATACTTGAAATAAATGTACATACATTTAGATATATACAAGATTTTGTCTTCTGTAAAAAAAACACCACACAGAAGCAACAAAAGTAAAATATCGTATACAGTGTATTAATTTAATGATAAAATAATTTATAATTAAGATTAAATTTCTCAAATTCAAATTCACTAAGTAAATAATACTCTCTCCGTCCCCAATTTTCTTCTTAATTTTTCTTTTTTTGGACGTCTCCCAATTTTCTTCCTATCTATTTATGATTTTTTTTTCCAATTTTACCCTTAATAATATTCTTTATTTACATCTTTTACCATCCATGACGTATCACTATTTTTTTTACTCTCAATAATATATTTATTTATATATGTTATCATTTATAGCCCATTACTAACTAATTTAATATTATATTATTATGAAATTTATTTTATTTATAATATATTCAATAATTTTATTAAAATTTGTATCGAATATTAATAATATTATATTTGGGGGACGGACGGAGTTAAAAAAAGTGTCACCGATGGTAGCGTACTATAACTTCACGGGTAGTAGTCAATCCATTTGACCCCTCAATCCCCTCTCCGTCTCCCGCCACGTGTCCCTCCTCCCTCTCTCTTTCCCCCGCCTTGAAACTATAAACACGGCTCTGCTCCACTCTCTTCCACTGCAACCAGAAAATTAATCCCAGCAAACTAGCTATAAATTCCAAAATGATGATTAACGGGCCGAAGAACGGGCCGGAGGTTAGTATCCAGCTGTCCGAGACGAAGATGGCCGCCGAGAGCGGCCCGCTGAGCGGCCCATTGGTCTCACAGCGGCCCCAAAACCGGAGCAACTTCGGCCCCGGAAAAGTGACGTCATGAACGCAGCGATACGCCTGCTCTGCCTCCTGACGAGCGTGACGGCGCTTTCGGTGATGACCACCGCGAAGCAGGCCTCCACCATCTCTATCTACGGCTTCAGCTTGCCGCTCTACTCCAAGTGGTCTTTTTCCGACTCCTTCGAGTAAGTCTGGTTTTCCACCACATTTATCTCTTAATTCTTTCTGAAATATATTTCTTGGGTTTTGTTGAATGATCGTCTCGTCTTAAACTTCATTCATTTTGGAGATAAAATAGTAAAAACAAAAATAAATAATCAAACTTATACTTTCAACAACTTTTGGTTTTGGCACAGTGCTAAATTAGCACTAGTAAAATGAATGCTTTTTCTTTTCTTTTCTTTTTTTGATGTTTTTGAGTAGTGCTGTCAATTTTCGATACGACACGAGAACACGACATGAAATTAATGGGTTAATGTTCAGTCTTATCGTATTCGTATTCTTATCGTGTCGATACGATAATTTCGTGTCGTATTTGTGTAACACGATAATTTTCATGTTGCATTCGTTTTCGTGTTGCATTCGTGTCGGATTATCATTTTCATATAATTCAATAATATTTATATATATTTAATATTAATTTAATTATATCTTATATATTTTAATTTTTTTATTAATTTATTTTTTAATTTTGATTTGAACTTATCGTTTTGTGTTGTGTTTTTCGTTATCGTGTCGGGTTAACACGAAAAAATAGTGTCATATTCGTATTTGTGTCGTGTCCGTGTCATTATATTTCGTGTCGTTTTCGTGTTGGAAAGATCCTTAACGGATTGTGTTCGTGTTTGATCTTATCGTGTCGTTATTATGTCAACCCGATAACGACCCGACACACACGTCACGAATTACCAGTCCCATTTTTGAGTGGCTATTCATTGTAATCGAGACAAACTCGGTTAGTTCGTGCGGGATTCGCGGCAAGAGATTGAATAAAAACAAGGGCCCGTGAACCACCGAGTAGTTCAACTTTTTTGTTTGGACATAATATTCATAATTGTCACCAATCTTTATTACATCATATTTTTGGTGAATCAATTAAGAAATTTGTAATTAAATGGATAGGTATGTTGTTGGTGTTACGGCAGCTGTGGCAGTTCATTCCTTGCTCCAATTTCTCATCAACGTCTCGAGAATGCTGCGTAAATCTCCACTCGTTCCTTCTAGGAATCATGCATGGCTCATTTTTGCTGGAGATCAGGTATTTATTTTTGCCAAATGCTTAAGTAGTTTCAAATGATCGATAGACTGCTTAGGATCAATCTAAAGGAACGTGTTGTGTTGTTGAATGCTTTTATTGTGCACTCTCTTCACCTTGTAACGCTGGTGCCTTTGCCATTGAGATACTACACTCTTGTCGAGTTCGAATCGAAGCTCTCTTGAGATGACCTAGTGGTAAAATGATGAAATTATTGTGTTGCAGATATTTGCATACGCGGTGATGAGCGCAGGATCAGCAGCATCGGGCGTGACAAACTTGAATCGAACGGGAATCCATCATTCAGCACTGCCGAATTTCTGCAAGCCATTGCACGTTTTCTGCGATCGTGTGGCTGTTTCCATAGCCTTCACATTTTTCACCTCTTTCTTACTCGCCATTTCTGTGGTCCTCGACGTGCTTTGCCTCTCCAACTACTAAAAACTGCAATATTCAGATTTTGCCACTGTCTCTTCATCTATCGTTATCGACCAAGATTTTTCCATTAAATTTGCATCATCTCATCATATATCTATCTACTTATCTATTTAATTTAATAATAGTCTAGTTGGGTTGAATCATGATACGTCACGAAATCCATTATTATATCAATCGTACCATTTAAGATTCTTCAACTATTATAAGTACATCTTACCAGATGGTAGTAAGATAACACGTAATTTAACCGTTTAGTTTTAGGATTAGTTATTAGAAGGTCGAAATCTCAACGATGAGAGTTTGTAGATGAGGCTTTGATTAAATTTTTGGGAGGGTTGATTCGACGAGAAATGCTGAAATTGAAGGAGGGGTTTGAAACTCTTTAGTATGAAATTGAAGCTCGGTTTAAATGTGTGACATGAAATTTTATCAATGAACTTTTCTCCCTGAAGGAGTCATCAGTTAAATTCTTTTTTAAAATTTTACTAATATTGGAACCAATATAATTAGACGCCAACAAATTACATAATATCTCATTCAACATATATTTAGATTCAAATACTATGAGTAACCTGCAAATTTTGTGTTTAAACGTTTGCCCTCATTTTTTGTGAAAGTCAACAAAATAATGTAAAGCATATGAATTATTATTGAGTAATTATGATCAAAATTTAATTTGATTTCACATTTCATAACATGTTTTAAGCTCAATAAAGTTGATCTTTTATACTAGAGTGGAACTCGTTTACACTTGACAAAACCTAATTATCATCTTAAAAAGAACCTAATCTGGTTCCGGTATACAAATTCCGAATCCGATTTTACTTTTGGGCTGATCCGTTCCATGAGAATCGGTCCAGTAAAAAATCGTAACCTATTCGAAACAAAATGGGCTCTTCGTTTTTGAGGCCCTTCGAAAATCTTGAAAGCTTTATGATGATAACGTTTTCCCCGTTTGGCCCACTGCCGCCGGTTAATCATCTCCTTCTCCGCCACGCTGACGCGCCCAACGCCGGCGTTTCCGTCTTCTCCAGTAGCAGAAATGATTGACATCGACTCATAGATTGTGTTCTGAACTTTGCTACCGCTTGATTGTTTGTTTCCCCTCACGCGATTGACTTAACCGATTCTCATGGCTAGTAATTACAACTTCAATCCTTGCTTCTCGCCCCAGTTCCTCTCGGTTCCCGCCCAAGACGCCATAAACCCGGAACCCTAATTCCAATTTTATGCAGCTCGAGCGGTAACCGAGAAAATGCAGAAGAATCGAAGAAGTCGGAGAGAACTCCACTGGAATTAGTCAAGTACTCAGTAACAATGACTGTGATCTCTGCCTCAATTCCGCAAGCCGCTTCCGCTGCGCCGAAAGTTTCGGAAAAGAAGCGATTGGGGAAAAAACCGAGTCTTTGACCCCAGAGGAGTTGCAAAAATGGACAAAGGGGCTTCCCGTGGTATCCCAGAGGCTTCCTTACAGCGAAGTCTTGGATTTAAAGAGAGAAAATAGGGTGAAGCACATTGTTAAGCCGCCGAGTGCGGCGCTGCGGCAGCGTCCGGAGGTGGTTTTGGTGGTTATGGAGGATAATAAGGTGGTTAGGGCAGTGTTGCCTTCAGCTGAGACTGATTTTAAATTCTGGCAAGAATGGGATGAGCTGAAGACTGATAGCATCTGTATGAATGCGTATAGTCCATCTTTGAAGAAGCCTGATATCCCAGAGCCTTATCTAGGGTTCTTGTCGAAGATACCGATATGGATGTTTTCATTGGTGAAGCAGAAGCCTCAGTCGAAGAAGGCGATGGAGCTGAAGAGGATGAGGGAGGATTTCAAGAGGAGGAGGAATGAGGAGTTGGCAAAGATGAGGGAAGAGAGGAGATGATGGAGAAGGCGATGAAGATGCAGAAGAAGATGGAGGAGAGGGAGAAGAGGAGGAAATGAAGAAGGTGAAGTATGAGGAGTCGTTGCGGCAGGCGCGTGAGAGCTCGGAAGATATGGCCATTATATGGGATAAATTGGCTAGTGATTCGAATGTGGCTACGGCTCTTGGGTTTGTTTTCTTTTATATATTTTACCGCACTGTTGTTCTTAACTATAGGAAGCAGAAGAAGGATTATGAGGATAGGCTGAAGATAGAGAGGGCGGAGGCTGAGGAGAAGAAGAAGATGAGGGAGTTGGAAAGGGAAATGGCGGGAATCGAGCAGGAAGATGATGATGAGGAAGGTGGAGGAGCTAAGGGGGAAGATAATCCTTATTCGAAAATGGCAAAGCAGTTCATGAAGTCTGGTGCTCGAGTTAGGCGGGCGCAGAATAAGAGGCTTCCGCAGTATTTGGAGAGAGGTGTGGATGTGAAGTTTACGGATGTTGCTGGGCTTGGGAAAATCCGGCTTGAGCTTGAGGAGATTGTTAAGTTCTTTACCCATGGGGACATGTATCGAAGGCGTGGTGTCAAAATACCAGGTCAGGTTACACTGCAAAATTGACTAAACTAATTCCTACTTATCTCATTTTGCTTCCAACGCATGAACTGTTTTTCTTGTATTCATCTGGCATCTATGAAAGATTTAACCATCATAGGTTCTTACTTCTGTGCTCGTTCAGAGTTTAAAGCCTAGTTGAAAACCTTAACATATAATCTACACGTGTTCTTGGACTCTGGTCGGCATTTGCCTTTCACAAGATAAGTTTGTGATTATATTGTAAGTTGTAAACCAATCATGGCTGTCATGGAGGATTCGGTGTATTATAGTTATCTCTGCTGTATCACTGTCTCTACTTACTGCTGCAGCTTCAGAATAACCTATCAAACTTTGCAATTCTGATTTATCTCTAGAATTTGATAATGTGTTATATGCTAGTGTTTGTTTGACTTGTTTTGGGTAAGATATAATTTGGTATATGGAATTGCTAGGATGCCATAATGAGTTAATCTTTTGTGTATAGGTTCTACTTTCCAGTTTATGTAGTAAAGAGGATTGATTTCTGAATCTTGTCAGCAACATGAACAAACAACTTTATTTGTGTGGTTTCAATATGGGCTTGTATATGCAATGGACCCTGCAGGTAAGGAAAAACATCACTAGCTATCTTGGTCTTGGTGCTAAAACTATTTCTATGAATCTCTATCTTAATAAGCTTCCTTTGTTGCTAATCAAAATACATGAATACATGGATCTAGGGGTTGCAGATCATGAAGTTTCAATGGTATCAACTTATCATTGTTCTCCTAAACTTTTTGCATTTAATAATAAGTGTCTAGGTGTTTGCATTTGGGATGTAAAGGATATTTGGTCTGTGCAACAATTTGATTGAGGAAGTAGAAGAAGGTTCCAACATTAAAGAATCATTTCTATTTTAATTGCATATTTCTTCTTATGTTTTGTTTTCTTTTATATATATGTATATTGCCTAATGTTGGGTCGGAATACATCAGGTGGTATACTTCTTTGTGGTCCCCCCGGAGTAGGGAAGACGTTATTAGCAAAAGCTGTTGCTGGTGAGGCAGGTGTGAACTTCTTCCATATCCGCATCTCAGTTTGTAGAAATATATGTGGGAGTTGGCGCTTCTCGTGTTCGAGCACTCTATCAAGAAGCAAGGGATAATGTGAGATTTCCTTTTCTTTTTATTTGATTATGGTGATTATTGGACTTCTTCGCATAGCAAATGGGATTATTATTCATTGTGTAGAATGATGTTAATACTCTTCCTTCTCCCTTTGCTCATTTAATTCTAATATTTTCTCCTTTTGTCTATGAGACTTTGATTACATTTTCTGGAGAGCTGTTGTTGTCAAAGACCCTGTGAAATCTTACTTTAGCAGAGCTCATATTTGTGGAAAAAGAATGTGATGTGAGTCGAGTCTTGCATTTGCAGGCTCCATCTGTTGTTTTCATTGATGAACTGGATGCTGTTGGAAGAGCACGTGGTTTAATTAAGGGGTCTGGTGGACAAGAACGTGATGCTACTTTAAATCAGGTCTCTTGCGCATATTGCATTTCTTATAATTGTGACATGATAAAGGTCTGAGCCCACCCTAATATGTGAGTATCATCCTCCAGCTTCTTGTGTGCCTGGATGGGTTCGAAGGCAGAGGAGAAGTCATTACTATTGCTTCTACAAACAGGCCAGACATTTTGGATACAGCACTTGTGAGACCAGGGAGGTTCGATCGCAAAATATTCATTCCCAAGCTGCTGTTGAATTGATATCTAGACATGCTACCTCCATCCCGAGTTCATTATTTGAGTATTGCAGATTTTAAGATTTGCTAGTTCATAATTCTGTGTGGACTCGTTGTTTGGTCCCAGGTTCATGCTCGGAAGAAACCAATGGCACCGGATGTGGACTACTTGGCTGTTGCCACTATGACTGATGGAATGGTTGGTGCTGAACTGGCCAACATCATCGAGGTTGCTGCTATCAACATGATGCGTGATGAAAGAACCGAGGTATTTTGCTCGGAGAACTTCAATTGCAGCTTGTCTGTTAATTGTTGCCTTGTCACTGTCAGTAATTAGAACTTATCAATTTGGTGAAGTAAACTAGAAGAATATGCATAAAAGATTATAATATCACCTTGACTACGACCTTTAATTTCAAAATTTTAAATTTTAATTACTGTTACTTGAAGCATTATGCTTGCAAACTTTGTAAATTTTTGATGATTTCACTAGAAGAAGGACCTAGTGGATCTGTAAGCTGTGGCTGATGGGAGATCCTGTTTCTCAATCTTATGGTTTAAACAAATGCAAATTAATGTGGAACGTGCAATATCATCGTATTAATAAAATTGGCACGGAGTGTCAGTTTGTCATATGCGAGTTAAGTTCTTCTGTGATTCTTAACTGCCTGTCCTTTTATTTGTGCTTTTCGTCATTGATGGTTCCATAACTGCAAAATTTTGCTTGTTACAGATTACTACGGATGACTTGTTACAAGCTGCACAAATAGAAGAAAGAGGAATGTTAGATAAAAGACAGAGAAGCCCAGAGATTTGGAAGCAAGTAGCTATAAATGAAGCCGCAATGGCTATAGTTGCTGTCAATTTCCCAGATCTTAGAAATATCGAGTTTGTATGTCCTGATCTTTCAATTTCAGTTGCTTCTTTATGCTGACTTCTACTTTTGCCTAGCAGTATTTCTTTGTCAGAAAAAAAAAGCTATTGAAGTTCTGTTATCAAAGTGGCATTTCTAAAGTAATATCATTCTCTTTTCTTGTCAGGTGACAATTTCTCCTAGAGCTGGAAGAGATTTGGGTTATGTACGCATGAAAATGGACCACATTAAATTTAAGGAAGGAATGTTGAGGTATCTTCCCTGTCAAACGAACATTATTTTATCATCCCATTTTTGCATAAAAGTTGGACAATACGTACCTTAAAACATGTATCTAGATATGATTTCAATCAGTTACGTACATTATTTTTCTTAACGTTCTTACACAACTCAGTTTTCCTGTTGCATCAATTCTCTTATATATATACCACAGGTTTATTGCTAGACAATTGTTTTTATTGATCATTAAATTTGTTTCAGCCGGCAGTCACTCTTGGATCACATCACTGTCCAACTTGCACCGCGAGCAGCTGATGAGCTCTGGTATGGGGAAGATCAGGTAATAAGACCCTAAGTTTTGTTTCCCACACTTCAATTTGGAAATTATGTTAGCATTCGACTCCTCAGAAAACAGAAAAATCAGTACTGGTTGATGTTTACAGATGTTTTATAAACAGGAGTTACTGACAAATACTTTTTCAAGCCATCCGCTGATACTTCCATAATGTTGTTATTCTTCAGATTAATTTTCTATTAAATGAACTTAAGATAAAATTCTGTTCTTTATAAACCGGTATAAGTAATCTGTAACGACCATTATCTGCAAATTGGTTTCTGATAGTCCTACCATTGCTTCAATTTTATTCAGTTAAGTACCATCTGGGCTGAGACAGCAGATAATGCTAGATCTGCTGCACGGACCTTAGTTCTCGGTGGTCTTTCCGGGAAGCATTATGGCTTAAACAATTTCTGGACAGAAGATAGAATTGATGTAAGTTTCATTCTATATCTTGGTCGCCACTCACCACCAAATATTTAATCGCTTAACATGCATTTCTTGTTCATGGACCTTAGTTTTTAATGCCTACATACGAATTTTGATTTTCAGGAAATTGATTCAGAGGCACTGCGAGTCCTTGACGTCTGTTATGAACGTGCAAAATGGTACTATTTGTAGAAATTACCAATTTGTAATATTTCCGGACAAGATACTAAAATTTTGTTCCAAATTTCTTCCATGCAGATTCTTGGGCGGAACCGTGAACTTTTGGATGCCGTTGTTGACAGACTTGTGGAGAAGAAGAGTTTGACCAAGCAAGAATTCTTCGACTTAGTTAAGTCGCATGGATCTCTACAAACTATGCCACCTACCATACTTGACATCAGGGCTGCAGCACAGTTACAACTGCAAAATATTATGGCAGACACCGTGGAAGCAACTCATTCAAGCGTTTCAACATGATCATGAAGGTATATAAGGTATAATTCACCGATCTTTATTCCTGGGATAATCAAGTAAAACTCTAAAGTATAATCAGTTTGATATGTCAATTCTCAAACCTGATTATTTGAATGTTAATTTCATCTATATCTTCAATTGTGTATCAGTGCTTGAACACTCTTACTTCTGTTTCAGGCAAAAGTCATGTTTCACCACCACATGCTTTTGGAAGATCTGTGATGAGATGATGAGGCCTCGAAGCTTCCATTAACCGGGAACGGAGGTATAGGTCACAATTCTCCATTGATAATGTACAGTTTAGAATACTAACGATCAGTTATCGAGCTTTTCATCTTTTGGCAACACTTTATAGGTCTGATGATTATTCACCAACTGTAGAATATGGACCCTCAGCTTGTAGCTGTAACATTTGGCAGCAAAGTGATATCTAAGAAAAAATATGGAATGATTGAGGTTTCTATCAATATAAAACATGTTTTTCTTCTATTTTCTTCCCTCATCAGTATTTCACAATCAAAATTTCACTACAAATGACAGTGGATTATCCCTTGTTTTTGTGAAAGTACACGTTTTTAATTGTTATACAATATTTTAATTAGTATTTTCATTGGTTCCGGTGGCCCATATAAGCACATGTTCTACCACGACACAAAACCACCAATAACCGCCGTGCTCCACCACCTCTCTCTCCCATTTCAGAAATCCCAACTACTATAATTAAACCACGCCAAACTCCACATATTAACCATTGCTTTTTCATCGCAAGAAATTGATCAAGATCACAACTAAAAATGGCTTCTTTCATGGGCTACCGCTTCACCACTTTGCTCCTACTAATCGTCACCGGTTCCGCTCCGGTGGTCATCACGGCAGAGGAGTTCAAGGTCGGCAGCGACGAGGGTTGGCGCCAGCCCGCCGCCAATGAAACCGACATGTACAAAAAGTGGGCCGAAACCTTGAGATTCCACGTCGAAGATTCTCTACGTAAGTTCATTTCCATTTAAATTAAATGTAGTGAAATTCTGTATGCATTACCTTTCAAATCTTACAATGCTACAATGCACGTGGAAACTGAAAAATATTAAAATTTTATTTGTAACATTCTAATCTGGTTTAATTATTTGGAAAAATTTAGGTTTCGTGTACAAGAATGATTCGGTTATGGTGGTCGACAAATTCGGATACTACCACTGCAACTCAACCAACCCGGCCTCAGTGTTCAAGGATGGGAACACGGTGATCAATCTGGAGCGACTCGACCCCGCATACTTCGCGAGTGGCGACCCGGATCACTGCAAGAGCGGGCAGAGGTTGATGGTGGAGGTGATAACGCTGCACCCCCGATCCCCGCTGCGGCCGGCTGATGCGTCCCCCGCGCCCGGTGCAGGATCTTCGGCGGTTCTGCCGCAACTGGTTTTGTTTTATCTTGTGGTTGTTGCTGCCTCCGTTCACGTTTAAGGCTTAGTATTTGGATTAGGGTTTTTTAAAGCTCAAGATTCTAGGATGTTGTAACTTGTTTGTTTGTACTTGTGTTTGAATAGTTGTGTGCTTTTTCCATTATTAAAGATCTGCTATTTGGGTTTGTTATTCATTAATTACCACTATTAGATCTGTCTATGCATTATTATTCTTATTTAATTATAAACAAATAATTAAACTCCACGATCTCGTAAGAGACTTGTGCTTGAGAGAAGCTAAGAAGCAAAAGTTTGGTTGCGGATTATCCAGTTTATCCAAAGCAATATTCCCATCTCCAACATCAAACACAAGATTTTTCCAAATAGTTGATTTACGGTATATTGGAAATTACAAAAAACTCTTGTGTACGTGCACATTTTATACAGTAAACTCGTACGTATAAAACAAGATGACCAGTAAACTCGTACGGATTTACCGTGATATGGGTTGGTTTTCAACATACACGCGCACATGAGACCAGCCCATTGGAGATTAGTGGAGGTGAAGATTTGGAGTGTTGGGAGACGGAGAGCTCCCACTTTCCACGCCTTGAGCACCTTCGACTTGGATGTTATGGAAGCGGCGACAGGAGGGGTGGAGAATTGAGTGAGAAGGAAAGATCTGATTTTTGCTACTGAAAGGGGGTTAGGGCTCGAATTGATTATTGTCAATGGAGAAGTCGTGCGTGAAGACAGAGAACGTTTTCTCTTTTAACGTTTTCCCTTTTATTATTGTTATTTTTAATTCCCTAAATTGTGCTCAGTGTTTGTTACGCGTGGGGCCAGGTTGTTAGCAAGGCACACGTATTTGTCCCTTGTTTCCCAAGAAGAGTGTATCAAAAAATTAATTCTAAAATTCTTCCTCAATTCTGTTCTCCCTTCTTCCTTTTCTTTCTGCGCAAACATTGCTCACAATACTATTCTGTTCATTCACAAAGATACAAATTCAAATTATTATTGGGTCCATTACATTGGATACATGCGTAATCTGAAGGAGATCCCTCTGGATATTGGAGACATTCCGACACTCAAGTCAATTCAGTTGGATAGATTTTTCCCCGATGCAGCCTTTGATTCTGCACATCGGACCCGACTCAGCAAGAGAAACTCGGGAAAGAGGGCCTTCGAGTTCAACTTCCTTATCAAGATGATGACGAAGACCAAGATTAATTGGTATGAGTTTATTCACGATATTCTTTATTTCAAATTGAGTTATAATTTTCTATTTTATGACATTAACATAAAATTCTTAACATTAACATCCACTATCGCACAACTCTTTGAAATGTAACATAATCTTTTCAAATCAAACAAATAATCTGGAAATTACATGAGAAGAAGTAGGCAATAAACCGTGATTAAAAGCAGCCGGTTTATCGCCGAAGTTCCTTCTCAAACATGATCGGGAAAGAATCGGAAATGAGTTTGTCGGAAAATCAAAGTTACTTGTCCAATTATGCTTCTTATCATCTATTGACAAAATCATTGCTCCTTCTTCAGCTTTATCAGATGAAGAACCTTTGTGTGCAGTTAGTCCTATTTGAGCAAATCTAAGCGTATCCAATTCCATGGCTACTTCTTTCATATACGGCCGTTTCTTGCCGTTCAAATTCAGACATCTCTGCGCAAGCTTCGCTACTGCAACTACAGATTCCTTGTCACCATGTCCCGACACGACCTGATTGTCTAGAATCGAGTCGAGTTGGTTCTCACTCATGGATGACAAGAAACGCAAAACTAGACTTTTTTGCTCTTCTGTCTCCGGTGAAGATATAATCGGCTTCAATCCGGTTAAAAGCTCAACAAGAACGACCCGAAACTATAGACGTCGCTCTTCTCTGTGAACTGATTCGACTGGAAATACTCGGGATCAATGTACCCGAAAGTTCCATTCACTTTGGTAGTTAGGTGAGTTTGATCGACAGGCATGGACTTGGAAGTCCCAAAATCCGAGACCTTAGCCACATACTTCTCATCCAAAAGTATATTACTCGACTTGATGTCTCTGTGAACGATGGGAAGAGAAGTGGCGGAGTGTAAGTAGGCCACTGCTCCTGCTACATCTGCTGCAATTTTCAGACGTATGTTCCACAAGAACAGAAACTCTGTGTTCTTATCGTCCTGTATGAGATGATAAAGCGTGCCATTATGCACGTACTCGTACACAAGAAGAGGGACTTTCGTCTCCAGACAACATCCCAATAATTTGACGACATTCTTATGATTGATCTGTGATAGTATCACCACCTCGTTGATGAACTGCTCCACCACGTGCTTGGATTTGTGTTCTTCAACGAATTGGGATTTCTTGATTGCGACTATCTGGCCGTCGGACAGCATGCCTTTGTAGACTGTGCCTTGTCCTCCCCGACCAAGTATGCGACTCTCGTTGAACCGGTCAGTGGCTTTCTCCAATTCCTTAGCAGTGAAAATTCGTACGTTTCCCAGGATGCCTTCGTTAACTGAGGTTTGTTGCTTTAACAAGAGACCACCATTTTGCTTGAAGAAGTTGTCTCTGCGCTTTTTGTCCTTCCTCTTTCTCATCAACTTGGCCAACAGAAAGGAGGCTGACAACAACGTTGACAAACCCATCCCAGATATTAAACCTGTAATAAATTAAGGTCACACACATCACATGGCCAAATCTTGCATCTAGAAAATGACAAATTAAGTTTGGTAGGCCGGCTTGTATCGATAAAATGACTGATATTTTTACAGAATCTGGATAGTAACGCCACAAGACAAATACCTAATACAAGTTTCCAATATACTACAAGATAGTTATTTACTAATTTAAAAATTAGAGTTAGACCATTTCTTAGTAAGAACCAGTCAACCGCATTTCTATCTGTTTTTTTTTTAAAAAGGACCAGAGGAATGGTGTAACTGGCCGGTAGAATTGGAATACCTATTGATAGTTTGCTGAGCTTGGGAGTGACGGCGAGACAGCCAATGGTATTTTTCCGACCGTCACCGAGATAGCCCACCGGGCATCCGCAGATATAATCTCCGGGAGTATTGGTGCAAATTCCGGTGTCGTGGCATGGATTAGTTTTACACTCATCAATATCTATAAACATGTAAAATATACATAAACTAATTGAGAAGTAGCAATCAAAAATACATTTGTCTGAAGACGAGGAGTATACCTTGGCAACCAGGGGGAAGGTAAGGATTGCCCTCGTATCCTCGGAAGCAGCTACAGCGGTATCCGATCCCAGCACTGGCATTAACGCAACGGCTATTATTGAGGCACGCGAAGTCAGTGAAACTTGAGGCGCCTCTGCAACTGCGCGTCCCGATTCTCCAGTCGAGGACGACGGTCCGTTTCTTCATCCAAGAATACTTAGGCACGCCTTGTCTGTATAGCTCGGAAACTGCGTGGAAGGTGGAGTTGTCTTTCTCCCCAAGGAACGAGTAGCTGCAGCTAGCATCCTGCCCGTGCTGCAACATGTTCTCAAGCCCGGAGACGGAGACGTTCAGGAAGACAGTCCCTTTGGGCACCTGAATCTGGCAGCAGGCGTTCCCGGGGCAGGAGCTGTTGGCGTCTTGGGAGAAATTGTTGGTGGAGCAGAAGGTGATGCAGCCGCTCAAAAGTCCTTGTCACGATTGTCGGTGCCCTCGAGCACGGTGAGGTCGGTGCAGCCCACCTGCGTCACGCTGTTGAGCTCCGACAGGGTGTAGGGAGATCCCGTGAAATCCATGATGGTGAGGTTGGTGGGGATGTACCGGTCATCATTGCACCGGCTGGCGTAGACCGGATTCTGGATTTGTATCTTCGACTTGGCGATATTGACGACGCGGTACGTGTAGCGATCGGAGAGCTGGAGGAGGAGCTCGTCAATGTCATTTGAGACGTTGCAGTGCAAGTCGAAACCTGGGAGGGAACAGTTTGAGCCGATGCCGAAAGGGTATGGAACTCTGACGTTTCCGCATTTTCCGGCACAGCCTGGTTTTGTTCTGGTGAAGGAGGAGTTCGATGCTCCTGTCGGAGTCGACTGGGATGAAAGAAGCCAATACAACAAGATCAGATGGAGCTGAACCATTGTGTGTGTGTGTGTGTGTCATTACACATTTCTTACGTTATTTATGATAGTTGATAGAGAAGAAGAGTAATTAATAGTACTAAAAGTCACTTGGTAGAATATAGAAATCGGTTGGGCGTGTTTACATGAAACAAGGAAGAAACGGTTGGATAAATCGTCATCCCCTGCAGGCGGCTCCCGTTGTACGAAATAATAGTTCAAATCCTCACGGGGTATGAATAGGGAATACAAGAGAAAATATCCATTTTAATCAAATTCTAAAAAGGCTTGTATATATTTCACCAATATTCTAGTGAACACGAAATATGTGGATAGTTTTTTCTAGGAATTGTGTGGCTTTACAAGTTGAAAGTGGATTGTCTTCACGGTTATCACTAGAGATATCAATTGTGTCAATTCACTCGATTTTGGATCAATCATATTGGATTATCGAACTATTCGATTACTGAGTAATTGGAGCATAAATTTTTTCAAGCTTGAAATTTTAGTTCCTAATTCTAAAATTTTGGGTTTTGAACTTACCCGTTAGACCAGTCAAAGTTTGAAAACCAAATAATGAGAAAACTTTCGATTAATGGTATCATAGATATATTTTTGTACTATGAATTTTTAGACCTAAAACACATAACTCATCAAAGTAAGATCTGTTTTAAATTTATAAATACTTGTTTGTTTTACGAGACATTCATTCACATCATTATTGAATTTTCAATAAATTTCCCTTTTTTGCTTGAAAACGCTATCTACTACATTTATCCTCTTAATTAATCATATTAATAAACGGAGGCTTTTTTCACCACAAGTTAAACAAGGAAATCAACACAAGTTAAAAACAGTATCGTACGATAGTGTTTACTTTTCATGATTAGCATTTCGAAGGATTGAATATTTGATGGATTAAATATGTGATAAAATAATTTTTAAATATCAATCATTTGTTTATTACAAAGGATTAGAAAATGATTAAAATTTGGATAAATAAATCTCCCTCAATCCTATCTATATTGATTGAATTCACATTAATAGAGAATAATTCAAAGATTAAAATAGTCCCGAGGCTTTTTCACCAATGTTAATCCTTAAACAACCATTGATTATGTTGGATTAATTTTATCATCCAACAAGTTAAAACAGTCTACCTTACATATACAAGGTTACATTAAGTGCTTGAAATTATGGTGACTCATCATCATACTCAGACCTTTGCATAAGACTCAGTCATCAGCTCCAAGATTTTTGCAAGAGTTTCTCATCACGCTGTGTCGAACATGATAGGATAAGCATCAGACAACGAGTAATTTCTTGGAAATTCAGAGGTAGTTGTCCAACTATAGTCGTTATCATCAGTTGATAGAATCAAGGATCCCACTTTATTCAACGAAGAAGCTTTTGGAAGTTTCATGTGAGCTGCTGATCCTAGGGGTGAAGAAAATGTCCAATAACCGAATAATCGAACCGAACCAAACCGAAATATCTAATTTGGTTCGGATAAATCGTTATTTTGACAATCGATTATAACCGAAATATATTTTAGTAGATGGTTTTCGATTAGGGTATAAGTTTTTACCCGAATATCCGATACCAAATTTATATTTATATATAGTATAGTAATATTATAATTAAAATTAATAGTTGCCCCAAATTGAACTTTAAATTTGATGTTTTGAGAAGATTGTAGCATTTTATGAATTGTTCGTATTTGGTAATGTTTTTGAACTTTGAACTTATGAAGATTGTTGGTAATGAGTTGTTTAGTATTTGACAATGTTATTTATGAATATTGCAAATTAGTTATTTGTTGAGTATTAGAATATTTTTGTATATTTTGTTTAAAATTGAATTAAGGCAAAAATTCGGTTTATCCGAATTATCCGAAATATCCAAATAATTTTCGTTATTTTGGTTTGGTAACCAAATTATTTTGGTTTGGTTCGGATATCATTTCTAAAATTTCGGTTATTTTAATTCGGATATTTTTCACCATACCCACCAAATATCCGAATACTCACCCCTAGCTGATCCCATTTGAGCTATTCTTACACTCTCCAATTCCAGGACCACTTCTTTCATGTACGGCCTATTCTTACCATTCAAATCCAGGCATCTTTGTGCAAGCCTCGCGACTGCAAGCACCCCGGCCTCGTTTTCACCTTCAGCAGATGCTTGATTGTCCAGAATCAGGCCAAGATTGTTTCCATCCATTGATGACAAGAAACGCGATACTAAGCTTCTGCTCTCTTCCTCTGCCTCAGTGGAAGGTAGTATGGGCTTCAACCCGGTCAAGAGCTCCACAAGAACAACTCCAAAGCTATAAACATCGCTCTTCTCTGTGAACTGGCTTGACCGGAAGTATTCTGGATCGATGTATCCAAAAGTTCCGTTCACATTGGTAGTCAGATGAGTCTGATCCACTGCAACCGACTTTGAAGTCCCAAAATCCGACACTTTTGCAACATATTTCTCGTCCAAAAGTATGTTGCTCGACTTGATGTCTCTGTGATACATAGGAAGTGAAGTTGCAGAATGTAGATAGGTGAGTGCCCCCGCTACATCTGCTGCTACTTTCAGTCGCATGTTCCATGAAAACAGAAACTCAGTGTTGGTGTCCTCGTGGATGTGATGGAAGAGCGTGCCATTAGGCACGAACTCGTAGACAAGAAGAGGAACCCTTGTCTCCAGACAATATCCTAGTAACTTGACAACATTCCTATGATTGATCTGTGACAGTATCACAACCTCGTTAATGAACTGTTCCACTAAATGCTGGGTTTTACGTTCGTCGACCAACTGGGATTTCTTGATCGCCACTAGCTGACCATTGGAGAGCATGCCCTTGTAAACCGTCCCCTGGCCTCCTCGACCAAGAATTCGACTCTCGTTGAACTTATCAGTGGCTTTTTCTAGCTCTTTAGCAGTGAAAATTCGTGCCTTTCCAAGAACACCTTCCTTTACTGAAGTCTGCTGCTGTATTAGGAGGCCACCGTTTTGCTTGAAGAATTTCTGCTTCCGCCTATCATTCTCTCTCTTTCTCACAAACTTGGTAAGTAGAATGGATATGCATAGCAATGTCACAAGTCCCATCCCAGATATCAAACCTGCAATAAGATCACAAGGAAATAGGAAAATTAAAAAGAAAAGAAAAAGAGGGCAGTCTTTCTAATTTATGATCAATACAAAGTCATACATAACAGAGGATTGTCTGCTGCAAGTTTTCAAAATTTGAAAACTGATCAAGAAACACTTTCATTATAAATTCAAGAATCATTCTAGAAACATTCTGTTATACAAGAGAAAAGTTGAATTTCATCTTGAACTAGCTTGAAAAGTACCTATTGATATTTTGCTGAGCTTGGACGCCGGCATGGTCACCAGAAAACAACCAGCTCTCAAGCCATCACCTAAATAGCCTGTCGGGCATCCACAGGAGTAATTTCCAGGAGTATTGAGGCAAATCCCCGTCACGTGGCATGGATTACTCTTGCACTCATCAACATCTATCCCACAAAATCACAAGCAAAAACAGTTTTATGACTAAGTCAAAAAAAAAAGATGATCACAGACAAAGAATAAGTGAAAACCAACCTATACAACCAGAAGGGAGGTAAGGATTGCCATGATACCCATCCGAGCAGATACACCGGTATCCACCATCAAGATCCATGCAAACACTATTCCCTTGGCAAGCAAAACCACTCAAACTCTGCGCCCTGCTACAATTCTCCGTCCCAATCCTCCAATCAAGGGCCACCGTCACGCCCTGCAGCCAATCAACTATAGTCATCAGCGGCCTAAACAGATCAGCAACCGCCTCGAACGAGAAGCTGTCTTTCTCCCCAATGAAAGAATAGCTGCAAGGCTTAACTAGCTGATCGCTCCACCGATCTTCCAAGCCGGTGATGGAGGAGTTGATGAAGACAGTGCCCTTAGGCACCGGAATTTGGCAGCAGCCATTGCCGGGGCAAGAACCGTTCAAGGAAAGGTCGCCATTGGAGCAGAAGGAGACGCAGCCTGTGGCGAAGTTGTTCTGAGTCAGATTCGGAGCAGCGTACTGCCTCGAGAAGCCCTCGAACACGGCCAGGTCGGAGCATCCAACCTGCGTGAGCGTGTTGGCATCTGACAGCGTGTAGGGAGTTTCTGAGAAGTCCAGAGTCAAGTTGAGGTCGCTTGTGTTGGAGCTGCTGCATCGACTGGCGAAGAAAGGGATCTTGATTCTTATCTGGGATGAGGAGATGTCGACGAGGCGGTAGTCGTCGCGGGTGGAGAGCTGCATGTATGGAGGGTCCGTGGAGGCATCGCAGTAGACGTCAAACCACGGATTCATGGAGCAGTTTGAGGCGATTCCGATGCCGAAAGGGTATGGCACAGTGAGGTCTCCGCATCTTCTTTTGCAGCCTGGTTTCGCCACCACGATTTCGTCGGAGTTGGGAGGTGTTGTGATGCTCTGCTGCAGGGATGGTTGAGCTGAGAGAAGATAGTAGAGGAAGAGATAGAGCAAAGAAGAATGGAGTGTTGACATTCTTTCTACTTTTCTTATTACAAGAGTTTTCATGTTATAGCAAAGGTAGACTGTCTAGATCAACCTTGGGAGAAGATATAAATTTTTTTAGGCCTCATTAGTAGAATACCATTTGGTCACTGTCGACAATAGGCGATTTCTTAAATCAACTACTTGCAAATGGCAATTTCGGCAGGCTTTCCAGTTTCCACGGCGATATATTATTATGATAATGTTTATAATTTGACTGGAAGACTGAAAAAATAAGGAAATTACCATGGAACCTGAGATCTTACGTATGGCTTCTTGATTTTATACATTTTATGTCAATTGCAAACTGAAGTACAATATGTATATGGGTAAATATCACTTTAAACCCTAAACTATACCTATTTTATCAAAAATATCATGAATTTTAAAAAATATCATTTTAGACCCCAAACTATTAATTTATAAAAAAATCACAAACTTTGAGAAGTATCACTTTAAACCTCAAACTATTAAATTTTTTTATCAAAAATGCCCTACATCAATTTTTCAGCTCCCGAAATTGGACGAGAAATATTTTCTTCTCGTTTGATGAGCCACATCAAAATTTCGAAGGCAAGAAATGAACACTGGATATATCCGATGAGTCAATAAGAATATATCTCTCGTCCAATTTTGGGAGTTGAAAATTTGATGTAGGATATTTTTTGATAAAAAAAATTAATAGTTTGAGGTTTAAAGTGATACTTCTCAAAGTTTAGAGTTTTTTTGATAAAATGTTAATAGTTTGAGATTTAAAATGATATTTTTTAAAGTTCATGATATTTTTGATCAAATGAGTATAATTTAGAGTTTAAAGTGATATTTACCTTATATATATATTATGTCAATTAATGATTAATGTATGTTATGTCAAATGCATTACGCTTTTAAGTAGTTGTACAATTTCATCTTGAACGAAAACCATACATTTCTATTTCCCAATTTATAAGATGAGCAAATGTCATTAACGTTTTATCTTATCACTGTCACACAAATGTAACCCCCCGGCCCCCAACCCCCAACAGAAAAATAAAATTCTAATGGGAAAATATCATTTAACACTCCAATGTTTATGACTTTTTACATCAGTGTCCCAACGTAAGCATAATAACAAATCAGATCATAACATTTCAAATGGGTTCACAATAACGTCCTGACCATCGAATTCGGGCCAATTTTGCCTAGTTGGCAAACCAGAAGTCTACGTTAAATGCACACGTGGAATACAAATTTATATAATATTCAAGAAATACATAAAACGACATCGTTTTTTCGATTTATTGTTGTCACCTCAAAATTTCTACATTTTCTTCAACAAACTCTTTAATCTCAAATCATGTTAGTAAAAATTCAAAGGACGCATTTTTCTCAGAATAATCTGATTTCCTTCCACAGCTTGATCATGTCAGTCGATCTATCCTTACTCTCCCTTTCCATCGTCTATTTCTTCACCTCCGTCTCTTCTACCTCCAGTGGCACGCAGTAATCGGAGTGCGCCTCCATACTTCTCCTCATAGCATAAGTCGCCTGAAGTCGCGAATTGGGGTTTCAGCGATGATGCGAGATCAGATTTGGGTTTGGGCTGGTCAATTTGGATGAATTTAGAGGAGACATCGCACATATGGAAGTGGTGGAGATGGAGCTAGGGTTTGCTTGTGAAAGCGTTGTTGCCATGGCTGCTGATTGAGGATTTAGTAAAGAGCTTATGTTGCACGCTTGTGAGATGATGAGGTGCTCTGCGAGGACAATCTCGACCATCTCAGTTAGCTCCTTGTGCCGTCACCTGCAAAAACCCCATCACCATATGGAGAACCCTCTCTAATAGAACCCATTCTAAACATACCTGTACCAAAACTGTATCAAATGAGAACAAAAAGCATCAGTGATTAGCTAATTGGGTAATAGTTGTCCACCTACAAATTTGGACAACTGTAATCAAGCAAACTTTCTTGTATGATAATCATCCAAACATGCCTCTTGCACGGTGTTTCAGATAGAATGAGTTTAGGTAAGCTGGGACCATGACGTCATTTTTTAAAAAAAAATATTTCACATGTGTAATTTACGTGGATATTTGATATGCCAGCTAGGCAAAATTGGCCCGAATTCAGTTGTCAGGACGTTATTGTGAACCCATTTGAAATGTTATGGTTTGATTTGTTATTATGCTTACGTTTGGATACAAATGTAAAAAGCCGTAAACGTTGGAGTGTTAAATATTATTTTCCCAATTCTAATTGGTGAATTTTGCTATATGTAGCATCTATGGAAGCTTTAAATTAAAGGCTTCCCAAATCCTCTTCTTTACCGAAATTTCTCAAACTGTTTCCAGTGAAGATGAAAATGAAGAGCAAAAACTAATATTTCTGGAAATCAAAACATGATTGTAATAAGCTACAAACAGAACAGAAAATTCCTGAAAATGGTAAAAGCTTAAATTACAGAGATTCTGGAAACTCATTGGACGAGCTCGCCTCTTCAATCTTCTTTCTCCTATTCATTTCTTCCTCGTACTTCCTCAATCTCTCTTCCCACATCTCCTACGCAAACACAATCATCACAATACTCAATATCGACATAGATACACCAGAAGTATAGATCGATCGAGAGAGAGAGAACTGGAAATGAGAGAAACAAACCTTGTACTTGAGTTCAGCGCGGTGCATAAAATAGAATCCGGCAATCCCACCGACTAGAGTGCCTGTGATAATCCTAAAATAACCCCAATGGAAGCATTCATCGCCTCCTTCAATCGGACAAAACAAAATTACGATTTTCAGAAACAGTGCGATGGAAGAGGTGAGAGATAGAACCAGATGAACAAATATCGCCGTAAGTCCGCCACAGAGACGCCGTGCGCCGCTGAATTTGAGTTCGAAACCGCCGATGATAAAAAAAGGGCTACAAATTTGACTGGTTTGAATGTTTTGATTTGGTTTCGCTGATTGGTTTTGGTTTTTCATTGGGTTTAGCTAAATGGCCTCATGTTATTGCCCATTTAGAAGCTATGGCCCAATGCCTTGATCCATTCATTTTGTTTTATTTCCCAATGGGCCTTTGCTAATAGACAGCGACACCTTATCAAAATTTCCAATTTCGTTTAGTTGATATTTTAAATTTGAGATAATAATAATAATAATTCAAATGCCATATTTTAAATTTTGTTGCAAATTCGATCCATTTTTAAAGCATTTCGAAAAATAATTTGACATTTTGATTTGTAGTTAATTTGTTCATTCTATTTTTTTTTTGTACGAGTTTGAACTTGAAATTTAGACATCTATCAAACGTCAAAATTCAAAATTGATAGAGGAATTTTGAAGCTTATTCTCTCGGTTGTCGCCCCTATTGTCGATTTTGTGATCAGACGATTGGTAGTTAGTAATTGAGTCAGAAGTTGTCACGTAAGCATTAAACTTCTCGATGGTTCAAGTTGCATTTCTTGGTACAAGGTGTTTCGCTCAAAAATATGGGTAAAAAAAGAAGGTGTGGGGAAGTTATTGGAGAATCGGGATAATTAGAACTAGGAAGAGGTTCGATGTGGTGGAATGATATGTGCAAACATGTTCTTTCAACTAAATGATCGAATGACAATATCATTGAGGAAGTAGGGGAAAGGGACATTACAAATTTCTGGCATGAAAACTGGGCATGGGACAATATCTTTGTTGTTAGCTTCAACATATTTTTTTAGAATTGTAGTAGACAAAAATATTTACCTCAAAAATAAAGGAGAACGGTTCGAAAATGATTGGGAGTTGATGTGGAATTGGAGGAATGATTTATTTGAGTAGGAAAAAGATTTATTTCTTTGTCTACTCTTTAGGGCTGCTTCTTTGGTAATTGGATAATGGATATAACCGAACCGAACCGAACCGATACCATCGTTTTGGTATCCAATAACCGATAAATTGGATATTTGGATCGGACGGATAACGATTGATGATAATTTGGTTATCGGGTATACCGATAACCGAATGGGTATACCCGAATAACCGAAATTAAATAATTATTAATTTATTATTTTTATTATTTTTAATTAAATACACAAGTTAATTAGTTAAGTCATATTAATAATAATAAATCATAACTAATAAGAGATGAGATAATTTTGGGTATCCAAAATCATAATAATAAATCATAATTAAATACACAATTTTTTTTTTCTGAATTGGATAATTTTGGGTATCCAATAACCGAACCGATTATCCAATCGGTTAATCGGTTTCGATTTCGGTTATTGGATTTGTATACTATCGGTTTCGGATAACCGAAACTGATCCAATAAGCAGCCCTACTACTCTTTCTTATTGACATGTACATTCCAATAAAAAAAAAGAAGGATTGTTGGAAGTGGATAGCAGAAGGCACCCGAATATATTCTTCAAAATCAGCCTACAAGGAGATTGAAAATAAAGCAAGTGAAAGTAGCACTTCACGTGAAATTTTGAAAAATATTTGGTGCAAATTTGCTCCAAGCAAAGCCTTAGTTTTTTTGTTGGAAGCTTCTTTTAAACATGATCCCGACTCGACAAAATCTATCGAAAATGAGAGTGCTACTAGAGTTTGAAGATGACAAGTGCCCATTTTGCTTGATTTATTGTGAAATTGTTGAGCACCTTTTCTTCTCTTGTTTCTTTGCAAGGAAGAAATTATCTTTGTCACTATTTGTCACTTTAAGCAACATTCGTTATATTAATACTATTTGTCACTATAAGCAACATTTGGGACTTGCAAGGAAGAAATTATCTTTGGAGTGGTGGAAATCCTTATGGATTTGTGTTGTTTAGAATTTATGGATTCATCTAAATAGGGTGGTGTTCTAGAATAATTCAAGTTGTTGTAAGGATTTAATCGATATTATTAAAGCAAGATTCTAGTTTGGATTTCAAATTTGCTCCTGGTACCACTTGTTTTACCATATGAGATTAGATTTGTAATCTGTCACTTTGTCTAGAATTGCTTTGATTCTTCTATTGCCTTTATTACTGTTGAACATTGTATTTTTTTATGGTTGCACCCCTCGTACATGATTGAATATAGGGCTGGTAATTTTCGACACAACACGAACACGCACGAAATTAACGGGTTAGTGTTCAGTAGAGCCGGCAAAATGAGCCCGGCCCGAAAAGTCCGCCCGGGGTACCCGGGGTTTGGGCTTCAAAATTAAAGGCCGGAAAAAAAACCGGGCCTTAAAAGCCCGCCTAAAAACCCCGGCCCACTGGCTTTGGCAAAAAAAGCCTGGGTTTTGGGCTAAAAAGCTCACTCGATTTTTATTAAATATATATATTTATAATATTATTTAATATACATATCTATATTTTTAATAATATTAATTATATTTTATATAATTATTTATTTTTATAGTAATAATTTTCTTACTAATTCATATCTTGGTCAAAAATAAATTGAAAAAATAATAACCTCATAAATCATTCAAAATAATTTCTAAGAGAAATGATCTCCAAAATATATACATTGATGATTAATGATCTTATAGTATGTAAAATCTATTTTGAATCATTGATTTTAAATATATATACAGTATAATTAATTTATTTTATTCTATAATTTTATGAGTATAGGTCGGATTGATGTTTAATAATATCATTTATCTTTGATTTGTAATTACTAATTTTTTCTCCTTAAATTAAAGAATTAAAATCATACTGCATTACAATATCATCACATGAATACATAAATAGGTCAAGATATACAAGAAGCATTATCATAAGAATAAGTAAACTCAAAATATTATCATCACTGATTCTTTATTTAAGTTAAGGAGTTATGAGATCTTAATTAAATAATTATTTTTTGTAATTTAAAATATTAATTTTATATATTAAAAAAAAATTATCTAAAAAGGTCCGCCCGCCTGAAAGCCCATCCGGGGTTGGTTTGGGCTTCATATTTTTAGGCCCAAAAAATTTTGGGCCCGACCCGAAAAATTTAAAAGCCCGACGAGGCCGGGGTCTGGCCGGCCCGACCCGCTACTTTGCCACCTCTAGTGTTCAGTCTTATCGTGTTCGTGTCGTGTTCAGTTAACCTGATAATTTTTGTGTTGCATTCATGTTCGTGTCGGATCATGTCGTTTTCGTATAATTCGATAATATTTATATATATTTAATATTAATTTAATTATATTTTATATTATTTATTTATTTATTTTAATTTTGATTTAAATTTATTATTTCGTGTCGTACGTGTCAACACGAAAAAATCGTGTCATATTCGTGTTCGTATCGTGTCCGTGTCAAGACAATTCGTGTCGTGTTCGTATTCATATCGGATGATTCTTAACCTATCGTGTTCGTGTTTGATTTATCGAGTCGTAATCGTTATCGTGTCAACACGATAACGACCCGACACGCACGAATTGCCAGCCCTAATTGAATATATATCTGAATTTCAACGTTGGATGGATGTCGAAATCTTAGTTCAAAATTATGCAAAAACAGAAGAGACGAATTTACTATAAAATTAAAAAATGGGATATTATTAAAACACTTTAAAAGTTGAATTTAATTTAAAACGATATTCAAAGTTTGAGATCCAAATTACGATTAGAAGGGAGCACCTTATCAAACTATTTTCCAATTTTGTTCAGTTCATATTTTTAAAATTTTGATTTGATTGTAGATCATGAGGAATTTGCATTTTTATTTCATTATTTATTATTTTTCTGTTTTAGAAAAGGATCGGTATAACGCCTAAATATTAATTATACTACATTTAATAATGATGTCTAATGCCATTATGTTTCAAATCAAACTAACAACAATACATATTTTTTTTAGATAGTGTTAAATTATTTCTAAATAATACTCACTCCTTCCACCAAAAGTGTATTACTTTTGGTGGACACAAGTTTTAATAAAATTATTGATAGATATTTTTTTGATGAGGAAGGGTCCCACCATAAGATAAGTTGTGAGTTGAACGAATGGTTTGGTAAATAACGAGTGATTGTGAAGTTGAATAATAAAGAGTATTGTTCTAAAAATAAAAGTGATATACTTTTGGTGAACGCCAAAAGTGATACACTTTTAATGGACGGACGGAGTATAAGATTTTATGTTTCAAAATTAAAAATATTGAAAAAGCAATAACGGTGCAAACAATGATGTAAGGTGTGAACATTGTTCCAGTACCAATAAACTTAATTAATAGTGCAGATCCTCCTAAATTGTTTTAGGGGTGGTCTCACTGTGTTTAATTAATTAATTCTAATTAAAATTAATTAATTTAATAAATCTTAATTGTAAATTAATAAATAATAATTTTAAATTAATAAACACTAATCGTGAATTAATAAATCTTAATTTTGAATTAATAAATCCTAATTATGAATTAATAAACTCTAATCGTGAATTAATAAATCTTAATTTTGAATTAATAAACCCTAGTTTTGAATTAGTAAACCCTAATTGTGAATTAAAAAACCCTAATTATGAATTAATAAACCATAATTATGAATTAATAAATCCTAATTATAAATCATTAATAAACTCTAATTTTGAATTAATAACCTTAATTATGAATTAATAAACCTTAATTGTGAATTAATAAACTATAATTATGAATTAATAAAGTCTAATTTTAAATTAATAAATTATAATTAAAATTAATAAATCTAATTATAAATTAATAAATCTAATTATAAATTAATAAAATCTAATTATCCTAACTCACTGGAATTAATATATAATTATTTTAACAAAAAAACAAGGATGAGCTAATTGTGAGACGGAGCTCACCCAAGTTTTTGTCTTTGTTTTATCTTATTCAATTATGAAATTAGTGAGTTTTAACTTGATTATGGCCAAGGGTTTCCTTTAATTCGTTTTATATATTTATGTATAACTTATAGTAGATGTGATTTTAGTTGTTTGGTCTAAACACAATTGTGAGCAATTCCTTTCATTTTGAATTGTTTATTCTTCTAAACCATTCAAATAGAACCGTGACGGTGGAGTTAGTTAATTAAACTTGATTCCTATATAGATACTGTGAAAATGAAATTACCCTTTTTCTCAATTTATTTATCCGTCGATATTCGATCGATCCATTCACACAGCACTTTATTAATATCCTATCTCTAATTCGATTTTATTGTCATTCGAAAGAAAGGTAGCTTTTGCCGTCTTGTTTGTCTCTTTCTTTCTGGCTCTAATCCTCCCAATAATTGTGCCATATTTGAGAAGCAAATATACATACATAAATGTACATGTTGTATATACTCCGATTAATACATTCTATGTATATAAATAACACAATATATATGCATCAAGTTTGCAATATATTGTCCCCTGACACAACTCAATAGCATGGTGAGCCTCGTGTTCGAGAGGTCACAGGTTCGAACCCCACCAAAATGTCTCTATGGGTTTAAGCCTATCAAACCTGGTTTTTCACTCACACGTGATAGACTAAATTACTGAAGCAACAAAGGAACATGAAGGGAGTTGAATGGTTTCTCTTAAATATAACTAGTATGTCGAATTATATAATAAATTAAAATAAGTTAGTTCAAATTTTATAGAATTTATATTGGTTTAGGTATAAGCGTGGGATGGGTAAATTTTGATTGACTATATTTTATAGGCAACGAATTTAATGAAGAAATGAGGTTGGTGGTGATTGACTATTAACACAATAATAGAAGAGAGTTTAAACGTTAAATCAATCAAAGCTTGTGTCCTACTAATCTAGGAAGATTATGATTCGCCAAGAAGGTCTAGTTCAAGTGGTTCAAGTCCCACCGATGGGTGGGTTGTATTTTCCATTTGTTTGGATATTTAATCTAGTTTATACTAACTTGTTCCTTGTTCCAGAAGGGGAAGCTCTGCCCCCGGAGTCCTCACACCCCAGTCCCATGAGAATGTGAGAGGGTAAATCACGGTGATTCAGCGATTAAGAAGCTATGAGGATTTTTACTTAATGCTCACAAAGAGCCACCTTAAAGAGGGTGAAACTACCACACTGCGATTGTTAGGATTAGATTATTGGTCCTTGTTCCAAATCTGCTAGTTTATACTAACTTGGTTATTGACTTGGTGGTCTAATTTGTACTAGCTTGAATAATTCTTCGTAAATTTTATGTTATGTCTCTTGTATTTAAAAAAAGGAAATATATGACTCGGTCTACGAGAGCTATTGGACATCACAACTAGAAAGTTAAAAAAGAGAATGATTCTTAAGAAGAAATGGTGGCTTGAAGCTCAATGTATTGAGTCTTTTCAAGAAATAATTTATTTAAATAATTGATGATATTAATGATAATTACACTTTAACTAATTGACGTGGGCTACTTTATTGACAGTCTTTTAATACATTTGACAAGAAAACTTACCTATAAATTTTAAGCAGCAGTATCTGTGTGGTCTTTCATTAAGCCTCATGAACACGCTCCTAATAAATTGAATAAAATATAAGCTGAGCAAACCTTCGAGTTTTCTATTATATTTGTGTCTTTATAAATATATATACATATTTTTATCGAGGATTGGAGAATTCGCAGTTATTGTGTATGAGTGAATATAAGTAAATACTGTCTTATGCAAGTTTATAAATCATACAATGACTTCACGATTGAAAAATTATAAATTTAAATTCACTAGTATATGTTACGTCAAATTTGTAACACAGGGTGTTTGGCTGTTTTATAAGTTTTAAAACAAATTATGTTCGTCAGAAAGCATTTTAAAAAAATAAGCTCCTAAACAACTTATAAAATGTGAAAATAAGATTCAACAATTTATAAGCCCCTAAAAATAAGTTTCTACCAACCCTAACTTATTTTTTTCATAAACTTATAATCAACTATGAATTTATCAAAGCAACCATGAATAGCACAATATTGGTTATAAATTTCCAATTTATGACCAATATATATATAAATACAAACGCATGCATATATATAATCTTTACATATACAGAGTAAACTAATTACGATACTTTAAAACAATTCAAAATGGATCATCACTCGGATAGTGAAATATTATATATAGACTGATTGATTAGTTGTCCCTTGTTTCTCCACATTTACGACTGTTACATCCTACCAACTATTTTTTATTTTTTAGCTGAATGAGTGACGCATGCATGCATGCAAAAAGTTCTTGGTCTAATTCGATTCCAGAAATGGTGTTAGAATTGTCAATTTTGAGGGAGAACGCTTATTAGAGATATCAATGGGCTGGAATTGGACCAAATTTTGCTAGATTCAGATTGAGGTCCGAATTTGGTTCGGATTCATAAGGTCTAAAAAAAAGAGGTATAAATCCATATTCATAAGATCTACAGGTATACAAGTCTATACCCAGATAGGTATACAAGTCTATACCCAGATCCATATTCTATACTTCTAAAATGAATTACTGTTTTTTTATCGATCCTTCAAAATGAATCCTAAATCAACTAAAATTCATAATAGCATAGGATTAATGATAATGAATATATATATATATATATATATATATATATATATATATATATATATATAAATCAACTAAAATTCAAATAGGGATTTCTAGAAGAAGGAATATCGAATAGGAGTTTATGGTTATGATTTTAAAAGTGAGGTTCAAATAAAATTATTTTTAACGTGAAAATGGAGAATCTTAAGAATTCGTTGTGAATAAATGAATTTGCTATGAAAGTTGATGCATCCACTTACTGAATACAAAAATTTAAAATTTTTACCCGGGTTCAAATCTCATGAGGGGCGAAATTTTTATTTTTTCTGGATTAAATAACTTTTCCAGCGGATTCATCAACTTTCACAGCAAATTAATCATTTTTTGGTTCTCATGTTTTCACGATAAAAATGGTTCTCACGTTAACCTTCTCATTTATACATATTGTGTTTGACGAAATCATAAATATTCACTTGAAATATTTTAGTAGTATATAGATTGAAATATCATTTGTAATAAAATAATACAGCTGAGGGCATGTCATTGTTTTTAACCAATATCTCTACTTTTTGATGCATAATACAACAGTATGGGATATTCTTTGATTTTATTTTTCTTTGATTTGTGCGTGTGTTGAGGGTTTTGGTTTGGGAGGGGAGGGGCTGGTGAAGATTCATGAATAGATTATCTTAATTTCTTTACTACCAAATCAAATTAGGGGACTCTTTCCAAGTCTGGTTGTTGAACATATATATAAAATTGTGATCCAAGAGATTATGATCAAATGAGCTGTTATTTAGCAATTATGACAAAGATTTTGATGACAGCTTATTAATTACGTATACAAACTTCAATTATAATACGACTTCTTCTAATCATTTTGCTATCACATGTATAAAATATGATTTTGTTTATCGTGGCTTTGAGGGATGATTAAGATGTATTTCTTCTATATGTTTTATCATTCAAAATTTAATTGAAATTGACCAGATACGTCGATGTTTAAAGGATCTAGACGATAATGTAGTATATATTATAATCGACTCCGCAAATTCTATGATTGTTAGTCCTTTGGGTTGATGTAATAAGTATAAGATTTATGGATTTATAAGAGAAAAATTTGTGCTTAAACTATAATATATTATTTTGAACTCAATTACCCCTTGTGAAATTCATTAATTACAAGTTAAACCCCAACTTACAATGTTGTTTTAACTTCTTCTTCTTCTTTATTAAGTTGGGTTGTTTTAACTTCATTAATTCATTTTTCTCTCACTTTACCATTTTGAAACGATAATTAAATACACGTGTTTATATACTACCAAGTTTAGGGGTATAATCGAATCGAGCTGAATCGAACACCATCGTGCTCAAACTTGGTTTGCTTAGTATCGAGCCGAATCTCGAATTTTATTTATCGAATATTTCGAGTTCACGAGCTTATTCGAGCTTTAGTCGAACCCAAACAAACTTTCCAAATTTATATATATGTTTAGAACATTAATTATTTTATTCTAAAACTAAATTATTTTATCCGCAATAACACAATATATTTATTGATTTCTTATAATAAATAAAAGTAGTTAAGAGATTTAACACAATAATTACTATTATAGAAAGAAAATAAATATATCTAGTTAATAATTTTATATTTTTAAGCTAAATCAGTTAACGAATTTGTTCACGAGCTAACGAGCCGAATACTACCATTCTCAAGCTTGGTTTGTTTAACTAACGAGCTTCACTAAACAAACTCGAACGAACTTTTATCAAACCAAGCTCCGAATAACTCACGAATGAGCCAAGCCCTAACCAAGTTTACACACACATATTATGAACATTACCCTTTTTTTACACGTTAGTCTTCTTCCTTTTTCTTTTTTAAGATCATTTGTCACTTAAAGTCTTATTTTCCTCCTAATTGTAACATATCTAGTACCGAAACTGATCCTAAGTCAATGGCCTATTCTGATCAGTTAGTCAAAATGCTAAATAATATCATAATTCAGTTATAAATTGAGAAAAGAACATGCATTGAAAATAATGTTGACATGAAAGTAATTTGTGATTCTCGTGTGAGCAAAAAGTTGAGATTTCAGATTGTTAACGTGCAAATCCTTGCAATTGGGATGACTTTGTTAAGTCGTTACGTACCAAAATAATAATATCATAATCAAGTTCTAAATTGAGAAAAGAACATATATGCATTGAAAATAATGTTGATTATAAAATAATTTGTGATTCTCGTGGGAGCAAAAAGTTGAGGTTTCAGATTGTTAACGTGCAAATCCTTGCAATTGGGATGATTAGTTGAGTCATTACGTACCAAAATAATGGTAAAATGTCGTTAGCGACATTTATATTCAAGAGATACATCATACGATAATTTATTGGTCAATTGTAAAACTGTAATGATTGGTCAAAAGTAAAATTGACATGCACTATATTTGAGAGGCGATCGAGTTTGGTTAGAGATTAAGACTCTAAGAATTAAAGGTTAATAGGGTATTTTACCTTCTAGATGATGATTAAAGAGTTTAACATCTTGCCCTTCACAAAGAATAATTGATTATGTTTTATTGTAGTTAAAAAGAAAAAAGTAAACTCATCATGAATTAAGGTTCAACTCAAAATAAATCAAGGGGTGTCGTGCGCGCCACGTGCACAGTGAGACCCCCTAATTAATTTTTTAGTTAATTATTATTAAATTAATTATAATTAAAATTAATTAATTTAATAAACCTTAATTTAAAATTAATAAATCATAATTATAAATTAATAAATAATAATTTTGAATAATAAACTCTAATCGTGAATTAATAAATCTTAATTTTAAATTAATAAACCCTAATTATGAATTAATAAACCTTAATTTTTAATCAATAAACCGTAATTTGAATAATAAATCCTAATTATGAATTAATAAACCCTAATTATGAATTAATAAACTTTAATTTTGAATTAATAAATAATAATTATGAATTAATAAATTCTAATTAAAAATTAATAAACCATAATTATAAATTAATAAATTCTAATTAAAAATTAATAAATTTAATTATAAATTAATAAAATCTAATTATTCTTACTATCATAATTAATATATAATTATTTAACAAAAAAAGAATGAGCTCATGGTGAGATAGAGTTCATCCAAGTTTTTGTCATAAATCAATCATTTTATCACTTTCACTCGTGTCTCGATTTGATCCCTTTGTACTCGCAGATTCGGCAGATTCTTGGAACTTAATAAATGGTATATATCATATATATTTATAGAGGGCGGTTAAAAAAATATTCTCTAATCTAATAATTAAAATTTAATCTACATAATTAATTTTTATATCATCTACTATTGTCATTATGAAAACAAACGCAATTGTAATATATAAAAGTCCTAAAAAGTATTAGCATAAAAAAATATTTTGAATATATATGCATGCAAGTATTAGCAAAAAAAGAAGCATATAATGTGTGGAAATTAAGCAGAGCCATTAATTTAATCAATAATCATGGACCAGATTAATACAAGTTAGGGCACGGAATTGGCTTGTTTATATGTTATTATCGAAAATCTCCACGCGCACGTGCTCCAGCTAATTTGTTTGATATTTTATCGTATTATATGTTAAATTAATCGTCACCTAATTTAGATTGGGTCAACGCCTAGACATTTTTCATGCAAATTCTTGTTACAAGCTTGAGATTTTCCCCACATGATATGATACGATAGGGTCCAGTCCGAAATTATTTAGAACAACGTGATTCATCTTTGTAATTTTGTTTTCTATTCAATTAACTCAATTCAATATTTCCAATGTGATTGAGCATTCAAACTATTTTATTATATTTATTGTAAAAACTAAATTAATGTTAATTTGGATATAATTTGATCATCATAAAAGGATAAATATGAATAAATTAAATTGGGTGAATATCAATTTAAACCCTAAACTATACATATTTTATCAAAAATATCATAGACTTTCAAAAATATCAATTTAAACCCCAAAATATCATATTTGTATCAATTTAAACCCCAAACTATCCCGAATACAAGGCATTTTTATACAAATATGATAGTTTGGGATTTAAATTGATATTTTTGAAAGTACAGGATCTTTTTGATAAAACATGTATAATTTAGGGTTTAAATTGATATTTACCCTAAATTAATTAAATATATTTATATATTCTGCCTTCTCTAAATGCGTTCAGTAGATATGAGAACATGTTTCAAAAAGATAAATAATTTTTTTATAAAAATAATTGGACAGTGAAAAATAAGAATAAAATTTAACAGTGAAATAAAAAATATTAAATTTTTAAAAGTTACAAATTTAGTTGATCTCTTACATATCATAAGAGACTGTTAGAACTTACAAATCATATCATATCAGAATGTCAATGGGGATTGATCCGATCGGGTCGGATCCTTAAATATCTATGTGCTGTGCACGTGCTCTAAAATCTAGAGCTGCCCTTCAAAACAAAATATATATTTAAAGATAATTAATAATAGTCCTGAATACAGGAGTATGTGATTAATATAAAATGAATTGATTTAGAGGTAACTTCTCCAAACTAAAACCATATTTAGAGGTAAACTCGTAATATGTTATTCCTTTAGGAAATAAGGATTTTCTTTAATCTTATAGACTTTAATATGAGTTTGCCGTACAATATTTACTAACCGTGGCAAATTTCGTCGAAGCACCAACATACTTGCATATTTTGTAAGATTTGTTACAATAAACTAATATTGGACATCGATGAACTCGTATGTCAAATGTTCCTCTCATTGATCCCGTAAAAGAGTTTTTGATTTCTCAAATCGAATACTTAAACAATGAGGATTTTTTGAAGTCAAATTTGGAAGTGGTCTTAATTGTAATAAAAATAATCAGGTATTGTAATGCCCGAGTTTGAAATTGGTATTATAATTGTAATTTGACCTTAAATTTATGCCTTCAAATATAATTAATCTTATAAAAGGAAAATGACATAATAAATAGTTTGAATGAATTTTAATTAATACGTGGAGGAAAGTTCTCACTGATCTTTTTCTCACTCGATCTTTTTTCTACATATATGGATAGCAAACGAAATTTCGGTCTAAAGATGACCAATATTTTAATCATAATTCATTTAAAAATATATATATATTTATCATAATTTATCTCGAAAGGAATGTTAAATGTACAGAGAAAAATAAAATGAGAATCTCGTTTTTCAAAAGATGGCTCTACTTATCATTTCTATGCTTTCCAACCCTGCCTTTTCTTTCACATTTTTATATTTAATAAAAAAATTCGCATATCTTTGTTTGTTTTTGTTTTTTAGAGTTGAAAATGGAGCTTCAAATACACACTTTGATATGCATGATACGTCATCCTTGCAGAAAGATGCATACTGCTAAATTATGCAGGCTTTGTGGTTAAATTTTGCTTGTTTACCGAACTCCCACTCCGTCCATCAAATACGTTCATTTAATTTCATTTTGTAATTTTATTTGAAAATATATATACGTCTATAAAAACAAAATAACATGTAAAATCAAAACATTAAGGACCCTTTTGGCAATTTCAATTACAGTGGTCCAAAATTTGGTTCTATCAATTTAAGGTGTTACCTTGCTAGTGTTAAATTACATTGGCCTTAAGAAATGTGAGCAAAAGACAAGTAAATGTGAGCAAAAGACAAGTAATATCTCTAAAATTTGTGAGAGTGATTGCTGCAAACAACCAAGGGGAAAATGAAATAACACTGATAAGGTCAATTGAGTTTAACTTTATATTTTCTATCTTCCAAAATTTGAGTTTGTTTCTCTCGTTAATATTGCAAACAAAGATATGCAAAATCTAATTTTGTTTCTTTTACCGTATAAGTTGTCATATTTTCTTGGATGTATCAAAATATCCATAAAATTATGCATATTTTATTTACTTTTTGATTGGATGCATTAAATTTTCTACAAAGTTGCAATTTCTAAAATAATATTTTGCGTCACAAGTAGGAGGGTGAGAATAGGGGCATAGGAAGTTTGGTATTGGATATTCGGTTTTTCGTATAATCGAACCGAATTTTCGGTTATCGGTTTACCGAATAACCGAACAGGATCGGTTCGATATTTGATATCAAAATTTTAGAAAAATTGGTTATCGGTATACCCGATAACCCAATGGATATACCGAATAAACCGAAATATTGTATATATATGTATTACAAAATATTATTTTATCAAATTTTATTGTAGACTGGTTGGTTTGGGCGCTAGCCTAAACCTTTTGCCCGGGTTCGAATCCAGCCAAAGCCAACCTATTTATAACGGATTAATTATAAATATAGTTAAAATGAATATATTACAAGAAACTATCGCAGTTCAGTTGGGTAGGTCCATGTCTCTTTTCATTGAGGTCGTGAGTTCGATTCACTTGGAGTAGAATTCAGTTTTTTTTTTTTTTAAATGAACCGATTAACCAACCGATTCGGTATTTGATATATACATTTGATGTAGTTTGGTTTCGGTTAACTGATAATCACCCAAGTTTATAAAGTCAAATGTAAATTAATATATATGTATACTGATTTTTTTATTTCATATGAAGTTAATAACCCAATACAGGAAAAAAATGAAACATAAAGAATAATTGTACCTTTCAAATGCGTCACAATTCTCGACTGTCCCTCGAAAGCTTATTGCCAGCATTGTGAGAACGACCGAATGAGAGGTGGACGAATGAACTATTCGCAATGTTAAAGAACATTTAAGTCATTGATTTATTTATTTATTCTTTTTCAAAATCTCTATCAAGCAAAAGAATATTCCTAATTTAGTGTTACTTATCTTACACAATTAGAATTCTAACATCTTGTTCAGAAAAGCCCAGATTTTGTCAGTGTCATTATTTTTCTGGTTATTATTAATTATTGCTACTTTGCTTCGAATTTAGCCAATATCTTTTTCTGACAAATGAAAAAGATAGGGAACATTTATAGTAACGATAAGATAACAGGATGCTGAGATTCCGAATTCAGTAAGACAGCTTTTTAAAAATTAATCAATTTTTAAATATTTTTTTAATGAAATTAATATAGACGTGCATGTTTGAGTTCTGAATTTTTAATGCGTGACGAAATATGTGTATTAAATCAGTCCATGTTATATATAATATGATAGTGTAGTTAAATATAGTATAATATTATAATATATAATAGTTCCTAAAAAAATGTATAAAACTATAGAAGAAAGAAAAGAAAAATCAACGTAAGAACACAGTAATGACAATATGAAAAGAAAAGAGGGAAAGGATTTTGAAACATAAAATTAACCAATCCTTTTAGACAACCAATTACCAAAAAAATAAAACAAAAAAATCTACATATTTTACGGTGGTAGCATCATGTTAAATTTATATATAAAAATCAGTAAAATTAATAAACAACAAAATGATGCGAATGAATATATACTTAAGTGAAATATATGAAATACACTTTTTTAAAACTCAATCAAGATATATCCAATCTCAAAAACAACGCCGCCTATACCCATTTCATTTTTAAATATATTTTCAACGACTTAAAAACACAATCATTTCAAATATCAATCAAATCAAAACCTTTAATTTAATTTAATTTAATTTACAAATTAAATTAAACTAAAGTTATAATTTCAGAAAATTAAATTAAATTAAATTAAATTGTATAAATTAAATTAAATTAAATTAAATTATCCTGGGGTGGGGTTGGTCACAGGGTGGGTTGGCTCACTGGGTGGGGTTGGCATAGGGGTGGGTTGGCCGTGGGATGGGGTTGGCGGGTGGGTGGGTTGGTAGGTGGGGTGGGGTTGGCGGTGGGGTGGGGTTGGCAAAATGGGGTTGGCCACGGGTGGGTTGGCCGGCGGGGGGTGGGTTACCGTGGGGATGGGGTTGGTCGGTGGGGTGGGTTGGGTGGGGTGGGTTGGCCAAAGGGTTGGTGGTGGGTAGGGTTGGCCATGGGGGGTCACGGGGACGGGTGGGTTGGCCTGAGGGGTTACGCCCGGGAGGGTTGGCCGTGGGTTGGGGTGGGTTTCCACAAGATAGGGGTTGGCCGCGCTTAAAATTGGCGCCCCGGCGGGTGGGTTGGGCATTTTTGTCATTAATTTTATTAATTATTTATAAATTTAAATCTATATCATTAATTATTAATTATATCAATTTATTAATTAATTATAAATTAATTATAAATTGAATTTGATTATTAATTATTAATTATTAATTATATGATAGAGATGAAAATTAAAGAACGATATAAACCAACCAGTTTTTGTAAATTAAATGACCAACTAATGGTCAACAACTTTTTCACCGCTTTTTGTAATGATCAACAACTTTTTCAGTGAATTTACTTCGATCAACAACTTAATTTACTTCCGTCAACAACTTTTTCATCAGTGAATTTACTTCGATCATCACTTCCCCAACAACTAAACAACTATGCCAACAAATATTTACGTTGAATTTAATTCATCATTCTACCTATATATTTCATTCTTTTCTCATTCTTTCGCTCATCGATTCTTTTTCTCGCCTCGCCTCGCCTCGCCTCCCGAATTTTTTTCTCGCCTCGCCTCGCCTCCCGACTTTTTTTCGCCTCGCCGATGGATTATAAAAGGTAATTTCAATATTTTGATGTATTTGTTATATATATGATTCCTTAATTATTGTTAGATGAATTTTGGTGAATTTTAATTAATTTCAATTAATAATTATTTAGGCATCGATAACCATTGTGCATTTGTATGAATAATTAATTAAAATTTTTAGATGAATTAAATAGTTTAGTTTAGTTTAATTTAGTTTAGTTTAGTTTAATTTAGTGTAATTGAATTTTATTTTAGTATTATTGTGGGGTTGGCCATGGGGTTGGCACAGGGGTGAGGTGGGTTGGCACGGGGGTGGGGTTGGCAGTGGGGTGGGGTGGGGTTGGTTGGGGTGGGGTTGGTTGTGGGGGTGGGTATTGGCATACAATAATATGATGGGTAGTGAAGATAAATTAAATTTTTATTATTTTGTAGAATGAATTAAATTATGGTATTATAGCTTTAATTTAGTTTAGTTTAGTTTAGTTTAATTATTATAAATACGCAACAATACACTTGAATTTTCATTTAGCCGTGGATAGGGGTTGGCATGGGTGAATTTTTCATTTAGTTTAGTTTAGTAGGTTGGTCTCGTAGTTTAGTTTAGTTTAATTTATAACATTTAGTTTAATTTAGGTGAATTATTATTTAATTTAGTTTAGGTGAATTATGGTTTATGTCCGTTCCGATGAATTATAATATTTAATTATTATTTAGTTTAGAGATTTATACACGCCCATTATTGTGCATTTGTATTATTTATTTAGTTTATGTGAATTATTATTTGATTTGTATTATTTATTTATTTTATGTGAATTATTATTTGATTTAGTTTAGGTGAATCACGATTTATACACGTTCATTTTTGAAATTTTCATTTAGTTTAGTTTAGTTTATAATTTATTGTTCTTATTATTAAACATTCGTGATCAATGTTACTGTTTTTATATTTAATTTGTATTATTTATTTTAGATGTTTGTTTTATAATTAATGAATTTTAATTAATTATTGTGCATTTGTATGATTTAATTAGATGTCGGGTGGAAGAATATTATCATTAGATATGGAGGATGTTGGGATGATTGTTTGAACCATCGTGGCGGTGCATCATCATATACCTTGTTCGGATCGATAATGCACTTATTTGGGAGTTAAGAGAAGCATTAATTCCCTTCGGGATCAAATTTTCGACTACCAAATACATTATATATCGAGATCTCGGTGGTAGACTTATCAAATCACTTTTGACTCACCGATGATCGCCTAGCTCGATTGTGCGAGATTTATGCCCAACCAGAGGTGTATGTGACATACGGAGTACCACCCCAACCGTAACTCAAGCATACATGCCACAATTCGAGCAACCACGTGATACAACGTATGACTACGCTCACAATACTCATCTCGGATGAGTCATTCACACAACAATTTGGAGCATATAATTGGTTTGAGCAAAATACACCTCAAGAAGGCCGCAACATGTGCCCGGTGGTCGACGCGATCGCTGACGACAAGTGATGATGACGAATACGTCCGACGAAGGAAGAACAAACATCGTCTGATGAAGAAGAGGAGGAGGAGGAGGCGTGCGGCTGCAAATGTGATCTCCGCACGCTTGTAGAATTTGATGCGTGGATACGCCGAGAGGTGGAATAGAAAATTGCTTGGGATGATTATGCGAGCAACACGCAGCGGTAACCGAGGACTCGAGGTAGAACAAATGGAAGAGATGAGCAATTGGCTAGCTCTCGTTATTCCTCATGAGGCTTCAACAATCTTTTGCTAGTCCTCTCGACTCTATTCAACCCCGACGAGCCGAGCGAAGGTTCCATCTTCGACAACAAGGTGGACCTTAAGATATCGGTCGGTTTGTGGCACATGGAACAAAGAGCGTAATTTGTTATTCCGCGATCGACCGCACCGGATTACGCTCAAATGCGTATATCGTGATCGTGTCCGCTTTATCATGCGCATCGCAATGTGGTGGTTTTGGTTTGGCGCAAGTTTGATGCCGCACACACCGTAGATGATCTCGTGAATACCGAAACGCGCAAGGTCAAAGCCCGTGTGATTGCAACATACATAGCGAAAAATACGCGAGGACGGTGAAGTCATTGCCGAGATCGACATGGCCGAGTTACAACGAGAGTATGGCGTCGTGCATCATATACCGTCGCGGTGAGAGCTCGTAATAGGCAATCGAGATGATATATGGCGGGTATGAACAATCCTATCGATGCTACCGGTTATCTTCACATGTTGCGGACAACTAATCCCGTTCGCTGATTGACTTGGATATTGGACCGATGGTCGCCGCCATCTTTTGTAGCGCCGGTTCCCACCGACTCGGCATATCGCCAGTATGAGGCCCGTTATTGTTGTGGATGGCACGCACTCAAGGCCGCAATAAGGGTATATTGTTTGTTGTCATACGGGCGACTCAGAACGAGCAAGTTTTTCAATCGCTTATGGAATTGGTCCGATCGAGAATGATTTATCATGGACTTGGTTTCTGGAACACGTGAAGACTTCTTACCAGTCGAATTCCGAGACGTTGATTGTGTCTGATGTGCACGTCAGTATATCCAATGCTGTGAAAAATGTCTTTCCGGAGAACGCCCACGGCTTATGCTACTACCATCCGCTGAAAAATCACGCCTTTGGGAAACCGTCGGTGGCATTGTACTGGGCGGCTTATGATATCGGGAGGTGGAGTTTGACAAAGCAATGAACATGTTAAAGTCCTCGTGCCTAAAGATAGACCCACCGGTGGTGCATATGGCAAGTCGACAGAGGTAGGAGTTGAGAAGTGGGCGAGATCAAAGTGCCCGTGAGGCGCTATACCTGACTTCCAACATTGCCGAGTCCTTCAATGCTCGGTTGTTGTGGGCAAGACGATTGCCCATTTGCTCTATGGTTGAAGCGATTCGTCATATCATAGAAAATGGTTCGATCAAAGACTTGAGCAAGCAAGAGCATACCCCATCGACCTAACCCCCGGTCGTTTCAAGAAGATACGGTGAGTTGAGAGATCACGCCGGTATACTATAGTGCCCAAAAGTAACGACACATTCAAAGTCAAGGACGAAACCAAACCTTCAATGTCAATCTCGGACGGAATCGTGCTCGTGCTTGGAGTGGGACATGGATCGATCCGTGTTCTCATGCATTGTAAATATACGGTATGGAGCTACATACTAAATATAATTTTTAGTACGGTATTCCAATTTATAACTAACAACTTTATCATTGTTTTGATATCAATTTTAATTTATGCATATAAAGATGACCAAATTTCCACTATGTGGGAGAATACTACCACGCCGAGAAGCTAGTACAGGCCTACTCATACAGAGTAAATCATGTTCCGCCCCAATCCAGTTGGATGCTTCCTACCGATGTCGCAGCCGTTGAAGTATTGCCACCTGCTGTGGTCCGACAGGCGGGTCGTCCGAAAGTTGGGCGCCATCGTCATCCAACCGAACGTCCCCATCGAAGATCTGGTGGAGGAGAGATGGGGTCAAGCAGTACAAGTCGTGCACGTAGGAGGTGTGGTTTGTGTGGATCCGCAGATCACACGCGACAATCATGTCCTTATTTACCATCCCATTAATTGAATGAGATATTGATTCACTTAACTTGATATATGAGTTTAATATGATAATTTAAGATTCTATGAATTTACTAGAATTTTCTAAATTCATATGTTGAAATTGAAAATTTTTAGTTCGGTGTGCTTAATTTCTCTCTCTCTATATATATATATATATATATATATATATATATATATATATATATAAAGTTAATATATGATGTTAATATTGATGATTAAGCTCACATATGATACTAAAGTAAGAAGTTGGGAAGAAATTAAAGGAAATTATAATTTATGTATATGTTAGTGAAACATATTATGTAAGTAAGGAGTAATGAAGCTTAATTAAGTGATTATAAATGGTTGATATACCTAAAAGTATACTAATAAAATGATGCTTGCTTTAATTGTTAAGGGCGTGTTTGGTACGCTAGTTATGCAAAGTAATACTAAATTAGCTGGGTTTGTCTAGTCGTTTGGTAGTTTTCTGCATTAACTTAAGGGCCCAAGTTATATGTGTGGCCCGCTCCAAAACCACTGTTTCAGTCATTTGCTAGGACGGGCGCATGACCCTAGTTAATAAAAAAATAATTGAACAGTGTCATTTTTGAAATTCTCAAACCCAAGAATACCCCTCTTCTCCCCATTCATTCTTTTTTCCAATTTCAAAATTCGTAAATCAAGCTCGACATTCTTTTTTCCAATTTCAAAATTCGTAATCAAGCTCGACATTCTTTTTTCCAATTTCAAAATTCGTAACTCAAGCTCACCCATTTGAAAATAAAAATAAATTCAATTTGAAAATCATAAAACTTATTTTTCCGATTCTTCATCAAACCGACCGATCGGTTTTTTAATAAAACCGATCGGTTTTATGAAGAATCGATTGATTTTATTTCAAACCGCTAGAAAAATCGATTTTATAAAATTCAATTCAATTTATTTTTAAATTTAGGAAATTTAAATTATTTGAAAATAAAAATCTAAATTTATAAAAAATTGAATTGAAATATATATTAAGATTGAAGAGTCTAAATAATTAAGATTGAAATTAATAAATCTAAATACATGTTGAACCACAATCTAAATCTATATTACATGAGATGAAAAATCTCTACGCCATCGCTCACTAGTAGATGCTCTTCCTCTTCCTCTTCCTCTGGATTCGGCTCACATAACTCGAAATATATTTTCACCTATTTGATGTCTATATGCTACAACCGCAACACTGACATATGCTCGATACTCGGTGAACCGTAAATAAGACGTTCTACGCCATGCATGCAAACGCCCATCATCGAAATCGCCTTCCGGTCAAATACCAAGGATCACCGTAATAATCGCTTATTGTTCCATGGTGGTATTCGTGGGAGTTATTCTCGAACCATCTAGTGAATATCGAAACCGCCGCAATAATCTATCGAGGCACACGAAGTCCATCATCCTCGCATCCACTGATCCCGGTCCATCCGCCAAATACGCGAGTCAAACAAAGACGCAATGACCGAGTACATATCCACGCGACATATCACGAACGCCGTCATCGACGCACGGGATGATGATCTATAAAATAAATATTTAGAGAAAATAAACATAACAACATTTCAATTTTTTCCACGTATCAGATTAAATAAGGTTACCGTGTGGCATCTAACCATGATGTATGACGCAAAGCCGAGGACAACTCAATCCAATGCGCCGGTGGCTGCCATACGTACAACGCTCGTGGGTAATGATCAATGGTGCTTCACGCACGCCTCAATGTAGGACGAAAGCGCTATGATACCTCGGACCATGAATTTTGCAGAAACATCTATTCAACATTGAAAACATATCAGTACCCGATACTACACATATATAACATATATTGATTGTATTAAAGACACAATACTTACGAAAAAATTAGTATCAAGGATGATTGTGTTATGAGAATCCACCCCATCTAATAAGTCGATCCCGGTATCGAGTCTCGTCCTCAAATACATCATGTATAAATCGACCATCTGCAAAATTATTTTAGGGATACATATCAATATAAGTAGATGTACTTCAAAAAAATAAAGCATATTGTATAAAAACGTACTTACCCGAACATCAAAAGGCCTCTCTGGCGTTTCGATACACATTAACCATCGAACTGGAGTCGACGGTCAAGACTCAACAACCACCACTGTGTCATTTCTCATCATCAAGAAACGCGGTAGTTCATCAATACATCTTCGGATAATGGACGTGGAACGGGCTATTCACATACGGTGACCTCGGTGCATGCGCAGCCGAACCTTATTCTTCGCTTCTACGAGTCACTAATTTTGTTAAAGCAACAGTTAGAAAAAGTAAACATATCAAATATGATGCAATAATATAAAATAAGATAATTTATCAATGGTCTCGGCATCTCCGGCATGGAATGACGAGCCGGATCCTCGCAGTGTGATGGGCTAATGAATCCAGAGTAGATCCATACTCCCGTAGACCGACGATGAGGTGTATACTCCGGCCGGCATGTGAGACGCCGGATCCGCTAGAGGAGTCTGCCGGGTACATCTCGATGTAGAGTACGAGAAGGCCCCGGTCCCCGATCGTCACCCGCATCGCCGGGGGTAGTTCCACGACGGACGGCGATACGCCGCAAGGCGCGAACATCTACATCGACACCCTTTCTATCATGACTCAAACCACGCCTCGAGTCCTCGAATATTCTCTAACCACATCATTGATCGTGTCTCGTGATCCAACGACGATCCCTCCGACTCGACGTCTGTGGTGCTCACCGCCGCTAGATGAAGAGGAACGTAGCCGCCTCGTCGCTTCGCCTCGCATCCCGATCGCGCCCCCTATCGATCGACGCCCTCGTCCGACGCACGCCTATCCCTGCACGCATCGATGTCGTGGCTCCTCATGCCCTCGTGCCCTCCTCGTGCCCTCATCAATCTCTTAAACAACAAGAAGATGCGTGCGCATCGCTGCGTCGTCGCCGACCAACCCCACATCGCAGAAGGCCCCGCCTAGAACGAGGTCGCTCAGTGCGGGCGGGGTTGTTCCTCAGCGCATGATGGGAACGGGTCTCCGTAGTTCACTCCCGGCACCCGGATATAGAGATGACGATAATACGGCATGCTCATCTCATAGTCGTCCCGACTAACCCCAACAACGGCTGCCCTCACGATCGAATGCAGGCCGTGTATCCACGCCAATCATCTTCGTGAACTTCCACCTTCCAAGCATCTAGATACACATCCTCCCGGACATACTTTGCAACCGCCGTGCAAGATCCGGATGATCTCTAGTGACCAAATATATAATGCCCATGATGGTCCGTAGAAGTGATATTTGGCCCTGCCTTCATATTCCACATGTAGTGTCAGAGAATTTGATACGCATATGCAGCCCATGGAAATCGCAACACGCCCGATCGTCAACTAAGACCCAAATCCACGGATCCACGTGTCGTGGCAAGTCGATACCCAAGACGAATGCGTAAGAACTAAGATGTGGCCACACGGAGATATAGATGATCACAAGATCATCAATCGGACAATCCGTATCAAAGAATCTCACACCTAGATTCTCTATACTAGTCCTTCCGCTACCAACAAACCTTCGATAAACCTCAACGGATTGCGGATCGCACTTTCTGTAGGATCGAAAGACGACGCCCCAAAACTCAAACCCGTCACGAGCGCAAAATCCGAGAAGGAAAACAAATTGTCCTCCCATTAATAAAAACCATATCGCTCGATCTTCAAAGACTAGGAGGGCCTAATCTGTCGGATACCATATGGTGCAAACTCATGTTCGACTTGGATCCGTGTTCCCAACCAACAAAGTGACCAAACATCCTCGCTTAAACCTATCCACCGTGTCTTCACCACCTATATCTCTCAATCTGTATGACCCTTCTTAAATAATTGGGCTTGAAGTACGTGCTGATTGTGGATAGACGATTGATGGTCTCGGCCTTAAGAACTCGATTTCTATTTATTAAAAAATAATAAACTATGCTTAATTAAGAAATATGTCAATTAGTGTGTTCACACATATTGTGAAATTAATTCCAAAATTATATAGAATTGGTGGTGAACTTTTTGTGTCTTGATTAACATAGAATTGAAAATTTTGTTCCCATGACAAAAATTACAAGGAAATAAACCGCATTAGACAACCTTTGTGTGTTAGCATAGATGGAAGGATTGAAAATTTCTACCTAAAATTACTTGGTGGATATTTCTACCTAAAAGAAATATATTTGTTGATCCTCAGAACATAAGATTATCATTGAATTTAGTAACTTTACTTATCATTTAACTACTTATCGACAGCCACCGCTTATAATTTCAAAGCGCCTTATTAATAAACGAATTCTACCAAAATTTCTAGAGAGTAACGCTTATAATATGATTTGTCAAATCAATCAAAACTCATCCAAATTCATCCCAAACTCCCCAAATCATCATCATATAATTAAATATACATTTAGGAATTTAAAACAAGCTTAAACTTATTCATTTATACTTTAATCGACTAACGCCTTCAACTACATATATAAAAATTTACTATCTAAAATTTCTACCTAAAAGAAATATATTTGTCAATATATCATGCAAAATTCATAATCCTAAATTTAAATAATATTTGAATATACATAAATTTTTGTCAATATAATTATGTATTGTCAATTAACATCAATACATAATTAACAATATATTCTAATTATAATTCATATATTAATTCACAAGATAGACAACAATACATAATAATTCACAAAGCATAGATTCAATTAATGTCCGAATTCACAAAGCATAGATTCACAAAGCATAATAATTCATGTCCTAATTCATAATTAATATCCTATCACATATATTCGAATTATTTCATAAAGCATAGACAACAACAATATATAGTGAACAAAGCATAGAAAATACATAATTAATAATATATAGTTAATAAAGCATATAAATACATAATTAATAATATATAATTAATAAAGCATATAATTGGAATTATAATTCGTAAATCATAATAATTAACAAAAATATACAAAACAACAATATAAATAAACAAAATACAACAATATAAATATATATTATAGAATACGTGATTTTGTCCGATTGGTGATAATGGTTTTTCGTGAATTTGTTGTTTTCAAGATGACATACATGTTTTTAAAAATATCTATCTAATTATGAAAAGTTAAATAAAATAATTTTGTAATATTAGTTTTTCCAATAAAAACAAAATAGTATGAATTTTCACGCCTATTTTCTATGCCTTTTACATAGTAATTATCAATTATCAATTTTAATAGTAATTATCGATTATCAATTTTAATAGTAATTATCAATTATCAATTTTACATAACGCCTATTTAATGTAAATATTATCAATTTTAATAGTAATTATCAATTTTACTATAACGCCTATTTTTGTTTTTCCAATAATAGTAATAAATAAAAGTTAATAGAAATACAAGCAATATCAACAATTGCCTATATAAGGTCTAATTTCTTGTACTAAAATTCATCAATTATTTGGCTAAGAGCAGACTTAAATATGCATCCATTTTGAACAAAAATAATAAACAAAATATAATAATATAAATAAACAAAATAAAATAAAATAAACTCGTGCTATAGTTGGTCACGAGGGTTGGTCACGGTGGTGGTCAGGCGAGGGTTGGTCACGCCGAGGGCCGGGTTGGCCGCCAGGTGGGTTGGCCGTGGTGGAGGTTGGCCGGGACGGGTTGGCCACGGGGTGGGTTGGCCGTCGAGGGAGGGCTGGCCACGGGGGTTGGCACGGAAGGGTGGCCGCGGCGAGGGTCGACCGCCGGTGGTTGGTCACCGGGTGGGTTGGCGCGAGGAGGGTTGGCCACGCCGGTGGGTTGGCCGCGGCGGGTTGGCCGTGGGAGGGTCAGGCCGCGGTGGTTGGCCGCGGTGGTGCGCTGAGAGTTGGCCACGGAGTTCGCCACGGTGGTTGGCCGCAGCGCGCTTGAGAGTTGGCACGGTGGGCTTAGCACAAGAGAGGTCACGGGTGGGTTGTCCGTGGGCGCCGGAGGTGGGTTAGCCGGGTTAGCCGGAGTTGAGAGAGAGAGAGAGAGTGAGAGAGAGAGAGAGAGAGATACTTTTATAACCAAAATTTCAATTAAAGTGTTTGATCGGGCATGATTTTCGGATGGTCAAGCACATATTTTCGTATTCAGTTGGTCGGGGTGGTCGCACATATTTTCGTGTATTCAGTTGGTCGGCACATATTTTCGTGTGTTCGATGAAAATATATTATAATAATTAAATGGGTATACACTACACCCATATTTTCAAATGGATATACACCGCACCTATTTTTACAAAAGTGGTAAATAAGCTCGCACCCTATACTTAATATGGGGACTGCTCGAAAGATGAGTTAACATTCAAAACCCAAAGTAGGTCGACATTCGATGCGTGTGAATTAGTCATATCGTGTCGGTGACACGATAACGACACAACACGATAAGACTAAACACGAACATGATCCGTTAAGAATTTGTCCGACACGAACACAAACACGACATGAAATGTACTAACACGGACAAGATACGGACACGAATATGACACGATTTTTTTCGTGTTGACACGACACGACACGAAACGATAAAATTAAAATAAAAATTAGAAAATTATTAATCAGAAAATAAAAATATATAAAATAATAATTGAAATTGAAATTAAAATTAAATATATATAAATATTATTGAATTATAAGAAAACAACATGATCATACATGAACATGAAAGCAACACAAAAATTATCGTGTTATACGAACACGACAAGGATCCGACACAAACACGATATGAAATTACCGTATCCTTATCGTATCGCACGATAAGACTGAACACTAATCTGTAATTTTGCGCATGTTAGTGTCTTGCTTTCATATTATGTCGAAAATTGACGGTCGTAACCAATAGTAACGTGGTTCCCACTCTACCACATGAGGGCGCGATAAAAAAAATGAAGGTTATGTTTATTAAATTTTGTATTTAAAATTTTAAGAACGTAATTTTCTTGCAGCTCAATTTGGTGACGAAAGCTTTTGCATATTAATCTATGCAAAATTAACCAATGCTTTTAGACAACCAATTACCCAAAAAAAAAAGCTACATATTTACGGTGGTACCATCATGTTAAATATATATATATATAAAACAGTAAAATTAATAAACAACAAAACGATGCGAATGAATATATACTTAATATGGGGACTGCTCACATTCAAAACCCAAAGTACGTCCGACAATTCGTACGAGTCGGGTCGTTATCGTGTCGGTGACACGATAACGACATAATATGATAAGACTAAACACGAACATGATCCGTTAAGAATTTATCCGACACGAACACGACATGAAATGTACTAACACGGACACGATACGAGCACGAATATGACACGATTTTTTCGTGTTGACACGACACGACACGAAACGATAAAATTCAAATAAAAATTAAAAAATTATTAATCAGAAAATAAAAATATATAAAATAATAATTGAAATTAAAATTAAATATATATAAATATTATCGAATTATACGAAAACAACATGATCATATATGAACATGAAAGCAACACGAAAATTATCGTGTTACACGAACACGACAAAATCCGATACGAACACGATACGAAATTTACCGTATCCTTATCGTATCGCACGATAAGACTGAATACTAACCCATAAGTTCGAGGATGTCCGTGTCTTGCTTTCATATTAGGTCGAAAATTGACGGTCGTAACCAATAGTAACGTGGTTCCCACTCTGCCACATGAGGGCGCGATAAAAAAATGAAGGTTATGTTTATTAAATTTTGTATTTAAAATTTTAAGAACGTAATTTTCTTGCAGTTCAATTTGGTGAAGAAAGCTTTTGCATATTAATCTATGCAAAATTTTAATAATTTAATGATTTTATAGGAATAAATGGTTGGTGAGCCTTCTCCTTGCCCATGGCCATATGTTAATTCTCAGCTATCATTTTCTTAGAAAAAAATACTTAATTTTATACGTATATTCATTTTAACCACTCTACTTTATCTAATTAATCTTCATTTCTTAACTGAATATAATTTTTTGAGTTGGGGAAAGAAGTCAGTGAGAATTGAACCTATAGAAAAAATTATATTAAGTAATGTAAGTACATTAATAAAATCTTTTCTATATAAAAATAAATAAATAATCAAACTCCATGTTGCAATACTTTAGAGTTTATAGCTCTCTCTCTCTCTCTCTCTCTCACTCACTCTCTGCAATTTAGTGATTGGAATTTGATATAAATAATCAAAAACTCTATCGTAGAAGTAATACAATCCTGAATTGATGTACTTGATATAGTTATTACTATTTTTTTTAACATAGTAATAGTCTTCAGAAATTACTTCAATATTTATTTTTAATTGAGATCTCCATTTAATTTATAGATCAAATTAATTATATCTGGGCAATTCAATTTTAATTCATATTTGCGTACAAGTAATTTTCATATAGTTAGTTATAATAAAATTAAAAATGTAAAATGAGAAAAATTAATGAAAAGGATTAGTGGGACATTGTATCGAAAGGTAAGTGATACCAAAGAATAAAGTAAGTTATGTAAAGTGGTGTTATGTGGTCATTGACTAGAATGTCACGTAGCGGCATCAATTATAAAATGCTACTTCATATGTTTTATCTAATATGATTCATTTATTTTCGACACACTTATTTAGAAAAAAAAAGTATAAAATGATAAAAATTAGGTAGCAAATACATCTTTTGAACATATAATTATTTTCTAAAATTAAACAAGCCAACTTGAATGAACAACTCAAAAAATACATATCATCTTGAGTGAGACGAAGGGTGTACAATTTGTCGAGTGACTAATTTATAAATAAAAATAAAAAGTGGGTCATAAAACAAATAGAAAGAAAGTAACAAGATGAAAACACGTGCAAGTGTAAGTAATAATTCATCTGTCCCGCTCTAAGCGGCTCATTACTTTTGGACACGTAGATTAAGAAAAGTTATGTATTGTGTGTAAATTAGTTTGACTCAAAATATTCGATACACTTTTGTGATAAAATGATTCATTTTTAGGTATGAATCACTTAGAGTAGATGACCCAAAAATAAATATGAACCACTTAAAGCGGAAAAGGTGGAGTATTTCATTTTACTATCTCAAATATTAAAAAAAATCGTATAATGATAGTCCATCTTACTAATACACGTACATTTATAATGTTACTAGTGCATCTGCATCGTCGATTGATTGGTCAAAAAAATCTCAACTACACAAAAGAAAAATGTTGCAAATATCCACTAATATGTATAATGATTAATGACATAGGGATGGTAATGAATCAAGTTTTAATAGGTAATAAAGGAGTTTATGACATATACGAGTAATTATTCATAGGTACGTAGTCAAATCTGTTTATATTATTAATGTTTGCTTTTTAATATTCAGATTTTATTGAGAAGTTCAATTATCCAAATAAATTTATATGTACATATGCATAATTATTATAACAAGTTATATTTAATTAATTAATTATATATATATATATATATATATTGTATAAATTCAAAAGAATTTGGGTAATTAATTACCTACAAGTATTATCATCGTACGGATTTGGAATGAATACAGATAATAAAATCAAATTTTTTTATCAAATTTGAGATGGAAATAGATAAATATAATCAAGTAAACTCGGATTTAGGGTTCCGGACCCATGCCATCCCTATAATCACACAATGGAATTCTAAACGAGTCCATATCTAATACTCCATTCGTCCTCCAATTTCTTTCATAGTTTTTTTTTTGGACGCTTCCCAATTTTCTTTCTATTCATTTATGATAACTATCTTCTCAACTTATTACCCTCAATAATATTATTTATTTACACATTTTACCACATATGGTCCACCATTGTTTCTCTTTCTTATCATCAACAACCCATTTATTTACATTTTTATCACCTTTAGTCCACTATTATTAATATTACACACAATGTTAGACTCTTACTCCACTCGCAATACATTCAATAATTTTTATTAAAACTCGTATCTAAGATTCACATGAATGGATTTGGGGACAGAGAGAGTATTAAACGACCTTTAATCGCTTCATCTTATGACTTTCCATGGAAAATTCTATAGAACATGATAGATGTACTATATCATCTCACAAAATAATATTAATATATTAATAAAATATTATCTTGTAAGAGAATATAGTACACCTACATGTTCTATAGAATTTTACGACTTTCCATATCCTAAGTCCTAACCCCATGCATTTAAGAGTTACCCTACCTCATGACTCACTCCTAGTTGCTGCCTATATGACGTGTATAGCTTTTATTATATTATTTAGGGGTGAAAATAGGTTTTTTAAATTCATAAAAATGCTTAGGAGGTAGATAAGTGATAGACAATTAAGAAGAGTAATGAATGATTGTCTTTTTCACCAATAATGTTGGCAAATAAACAAAAGTGTCGACGTGGCGGCAATTGGGAATGCCCATGCCCACAATGATCACCCATTACGCCTACAAATATTATCTTCGAGTTATTGACATCTTAGAAATGACTATTTCTATGGCATCAATTCTTTTTTTTAATTATCTAGCTCTTTGGAAAGGCCCACATTGAAACCATTTAACAGCAATTGTCCAAACGAGTTGCATCGAGGGATCTAGCTGTCATGGTTAACTTGCAAACTTTCCATTGGTTTAATTTTTTTATAAAATATACGATTATAATAATGCGGTACTAATTTTAAATAAAAAAGATGTCCATCATACGAGGATGGTAAGTAAACGAAAGATATTATTATATATTGATTTTTTTATATTTGTAGTTTTGTTTATTTTTATTTTTATTCAAACTCAATTCGAGCCTCAAACTCAGAGAGTGTTTGGTTGTTTTATAAATGTTAAAAAATTATATAAATTGCTTGAACATAAAGACACGCAGTTGTTTGGCAAATAAGCCCTAAATAACTTATGTTTTGTAAAAATAAGTTTCAACGACTTATAAGTTATCCTAAAAATAAGTAATTTCAATCTCAACTTATTTTTTCATAAACTTATAAGTAATAGTGAATTTACCAAAATAACATTTCTATTGTTCGTTATTTTCACATATACACTATCGATTTCACTTCTCGTCAATTTTCTCTCTAATTCACGATTCTTTCTCTAAATTATATGTTCTCAATCATCCAAACACTTTGGAACTTATGTTCTTCAAATATTATGTCTTATAAGTTCTCAAACATCTTATAAGTTCTCACGGGATAAGCTCTTTAAAATAGGCTTAGCCAAACACCCTCTCAGTTTATTAAATGAAAAAGAATTATATAAATTTTGAACACGAACTATTAATCAAATAACATTCTGATTACATTTTACAGAGAGTTTGGTACTTTGCATTTGCTAAAACTAACATGGATTATACATGATTAATTAGTCGTATATATATGCAGTAACAAGAAAAGAAATTTATGTATGAAGGATTAGATTCTGTTATCTAGGTTCTTTACTTTTTTTATTTGTTCTCATTTTAAGAAAAAGGCTGGTAGTGTATTTTCTCTGAGAATTAAAAGTGACATATAAGGCTTACATTCTTATTTAGTACTTCATCCGTCCTACCCAAGATATCTTGTTTTTCTTTTTGGATCGTCCCACATGTTTCTTTTTTATGAAATAATCATCTATTCAAAAATTGTAAGACCTACATACTTTTTATCAATTTAATCACTTTATATCATTCTCCTAAATAACTGTACCGAAAAAAATGAGACGTCTTGTATGGGTGGGAAGAGAGAGTATATTTGATAATTACTGACTGCATGTTATGTTACAGTAACTCTATATACCTTACCTCCTTTTCTTTCTTTTCCTTTTTCTTATCTTGTTTCTTTAAACAAGATTATTAGTTAGATTCTTCACAAAAATCTATAATATGATATTCTCATATTTCAAGTTCATGGAGTACTCATTTATTATGTTATTATTTTCTGAAACCTTTTCATTTTGTATTTGTGTGTGTGTGTGTGTGTGTGTGTGTGTGAGAGAGAGAGAGAGAGAGAGAGAGAGAGAGAGAGAGAAAGGCTACAGAAGTAGAACAATACGTCTGTGTCAGTGCAAACGGATCCTAAGAAAATGTCTTAGTCTTGTGAAAATTGTACACGTTAGATTTTACGAAGAAAAAGGTGCAAGTGCGCATGATTATTTTAATTTGACTCATTGGTTATTATAATTGTTTTAGGATAAATATCATCTTAAAGCTTAGTACTTTATATCCTATTTTAGTACTTTATATCCTGAACTATATATTGAAAATATATTTTTTAATTCCTCAACATATTGATTGCATCAATTGTGCCATCATCTACTTTTCAGCTTAAGAAAATTGAAGTGACTTGCCGGATTACACGTTGTATTCAATACTCCGATAGTTCATTATATAATTGATCGTGCCAAAATAATTTAGGATTTAAATATTTACCTATTATTTTACCTTTTACTATATTCCGATATACCAAGAAAGATATACGGTCTAATGAGGCTATTATGAAATATTTACTCGGGAATTACCAAGTCCAGCTGCCCTTCACTCAGGAGCTTCAAGCGAAGAGGGAGATAATTATATTGGATCACTCCAGTGCGACCAATCATATTTTAGTTGAGATAATTATAATTTATTAAATATTGTATATATAATATCGCCATATTTGTTGAATATAGTACAGATTAATTCAATATATTTTGATTTATTGAATAATTTTGAATTTGTTAGATAACGTAGTTTTTTCAATCAAAATCTTACGTATTGCAAATTTAAATTCACCTCCCAAAATAAACACATTGCGGATAAAATAAATTATCTTAAAGATTAATAAATGACTTGCTTAGTCGTGCATAATTACTCTTTCTTTAATGCGTGATCATTAATAAAGAAAATCTCCTAACAAAAGAGATGTCTGCTAGCAACATTTATTTCAATAATGTTGAAAAAAGTGCTTACTCGCATCTACCTTTCTAAAAGTTGGAAAATTTTTATAATTAAAATCATTATTTATTATTACATTTTGCGTGTGAATCTTTTAAATCAACATAACTTTTTCCTAAACTTTTTCCTCAAAATATTTCTTCTTACATTTTTTGGGATAATTAAAAGCATCTATGATGTAATATTTATAAAACTGTAACCAAACAAATTAACAAACACGTACTAATTATTTATTGAAAAAATAAAAATAAAAAGTATACACTCATATTGACATGGTGACCAACTAAACCACTCGAAACTAGAAAGAAAGAAAAAGGAAAAAAAACGAAAAAGTGGAAATAATTTTTTGGGGGAGAAATGAGTAATATATACAATATAGTGATTTTAACCATCAAAAAGCAAACGTACAAGTACAGAAGCACAAGGCACACCTCCTAAATTCAGCAAGTCCACTTGAGAGTCTCAAAGCTGCATGAGATCAAACTCCCACCACCACCGCCGCCGCCGCCGGCACCACCCACTTCATCGTAAAAATACTCATAGAAGTTCTTATCCGACCCCACCACGGCGGCTGCAGCCACCCCTCCGCCGAGTCAACCACGGCCAACTCTCCCCAGACTCGGTCGACTCGTAGCTCCCCTCCAAACTCGGCAACTCAATGATCTCGCCCAGCTCTTCCGCATTCCCTTCGCCGCCAGTGGAGGTCACCGTCGACGAAGATGAGGAGCAGGAGGAGGAAGACGAGAAAATGGGCCGAGCTCCTCCATCGCCGCCGCCTTCGCCGCCGCGGCCTGCACGTCGCGGGGCGAGAGCGAGTCCGGCCGCGGCAGCGACTCGCTGAGTTGGGGAAGTTGAGGATCGCCGAGTTGCCCTTGATGCACATCGCCGCCACGTCGTGGGCCCTCGCCGCCATCTCCGCCGTCGGGTAGGTCCCGAGCCAAATGCGCGACTTCTTCCGCGGCTGCCGGATTTCGGAGACCCATTTGCCCCAGCTCCGCATTCTCACTCCTCTGTAGACCGGGTGCTTGTTTCCGCTCTCTTTATTAGCTCTCTTCTTGCTGGGCTTGCTCTTCTTGCTCTCGGCTGACTCGTGAGTCGACTCGGCGGCGGAGGTCGTGGTGGTTTCGGCAGCCGAGCGCGGCGGCTCAGCCATTGTTTCAATTTTCTCTCGTCGATGGAAAATTAATGGTGCCGGAATATTCTTGATCACATGTAGAGGTGGAGTGTGAGGAATGATGAGGGTTTTAAGAAATTTATATAGTGAAAAAAGAAGAAAAAGAGTGTTAGTTGAGGTGTGATACGCGTCTAGTTTTGAATCAAATTTGGGAAACATGATACAAAAACCAACAAATTATAGGGACAAAAATAAAATAAAATTAAAAGTGTACGTTGGAGTGTGACAGCGACGCCCCTAAATCCCAATCGTTTGAAATTGACAAAATTGTAAGGTTGCATTGACACAATTTACCGTGTGACATCTAAATTACATCATAAAATTTTGTCCATTTTAAATAATTCACGAGTTTGGGAATAATGAAAAATATCAGATTTAATTCGAAATATTTCGAAGCATTCTATTGATACACATTGACCAATCAAATTGTTCCATACAGTAACTCCACGTTATAAGTTTTGCTATTCTTTTTATTGAGATTGTCTTTTTGTTCATTGGCCAAATATTATGGAAAATATTCTTACAAGTTTGTTGCACATAATAACAAGACAATGATGAATACATGTAATTAGGGACAGGTGGCAATATAATTCATAGTTGGTGAATTGAAATGTGAGGTTAAAAATGATTCATCTGTCCCATTATCACGCTTGCTTTTCCTTTTACTATCCCATGTAAAGTAAATGTGTAAAAAGGTGCTTTAAAAAAACAACAACAATTTTACACTAAAAAGGTCTTGAATTTCGTGTCACACAACACTTTACACATAAAATACATCTCTCCTTAATCTACGTATAAAAAGAAAGGAGCCATGATTCATGGGACGGAGGGAGTATATTATAATTCAAGACTGCATGCATTTTATCATCGCTTCGTTAATTCTTGAAATAAAAAAAAATTAAAACATTATTTTCCCTTGAGTACGGGGAAAGGAAGATATCTTTCAACAAGTCGACTTTGCTATATAAATGAATTCTTAATTGCACGTTTATGAGAGCTAATTGGTTTAGTTAAATAATCGATTGGATTAATATTTTGTGAAAGAAACAAATCATACCCGTTTGGTAGGACAGTATTATCAAATTAAATTAATGGCCAATCTAAAAATAATGGAAAATAATTTGTAACCACTAAGGAGAGGAAAATTCGAGATATTGGAGTATCCTAGACCACGTACGTAATATGTCCGTTGAGGGGTCAATTTCATAATTTATATTTGTCCGTTGCAATAACAGCACTATACGTTTTTCAAATTCCACATGTCTGAATATGACATATTTGTCCCCCAATTTATTACTTGAATCGACACTTTTTAGCTCCTCCTTAGGGTCTTTTCGGTTTTTCCAACAAAACAATAATTTGATAATTTATACATAAGGACATATTATGACCTTTTAACATATAATATAAGTACTATTTATCAATTATCGATCTGTCAGACTGTCTGACATGTGACTCTTTCTTTTCTTAATTGGATTTTACGTCGAGTTTAACCATAACTGTGAAAATAATATTTTGAAGTAGAAATTGATGTATTTTGTCATTTTCATGTTAATGTTGTGGATTTTATGCTCGTACCGTACATAAATATTTTGAATCGTTGTTATTGTACTATTTGAGTAGAGGTACTTATTACTAGGGGCGCTTAAACCAAGATTTGGTTATTCCAGAATCAAATCGAAAAAGTCGGTTATTGGCTTAACCGATAACCGATTTTTTTCTGCTTTGCCGTGATCGATTACTATTGCAAGTGATGTTCGGTTATCGGGTATAACCGATTAACCGACGGTTATACCCGATTAACCGAAATTAATTAATTAATTTATTTATTTATTTATTTATTAAGTAAAAATTATTTAATTTAATATTATAATTTCTGTAATATTTGAAATAATCTCGGTTAATTCGGTTATTTTCGGTTAATTTTTGTATTTTGTATATATTTTTATTTTTTTAAAAAAAAATTAATTTTAATTTCGGTTAACCGATAACCGAACAGACTAACCAAATCGGTTAACCGATTAACCGATTGGTATCGGTTACGGTTATCTATTTTGGGTGATTTCGGTTTCGGTTAACCGAAACCGAACCGAATCTCACCCCTACTTATTACTCCCTCCGTCCCACTTAAGAGATCCATTTCTTTTCGACACGGTTATTTAGGAGAATGATATAAAGTGATTAAATTGATAAAAATAGTGTAAGTCCAAGAGAACTTTTGAAGAGATAATTATTTCCTAACAAAAACAAGTCATCTTGATTGAGACGAAGAGAGTAATAATTAGCTACCTAGCATTTTTCAACTAACAAGTATTTGGGTATAATCTTAACTAAATGTTATATATTCCTTTCACTTATTATGCGATAATACTATAATATAGGTAACAAATTTTCAAATATTATTTTGCCTAAACGGTCCAATGAATTCTTCTATAAAGTTTGACTATTTTGCAAACTCTAAAATGAATTATTAAATAGTATATCAGCTAGTTCAGCCGGCAGAGTCAGAGGGTCAGCGACTCAACTATGTCATGATTATTAAATATGTGGCATCAATTAATATGGAATTTTTGTTTAAGCTCAAATTCAATTTATGTCAAATTTTATTTTTTCCTCTGGATTATGCAAAAAATAGTGCAATTAATTTTTGCATAAAAGTATCTTCTCAACTCAGATCACAACGAATACCACAAAACAAACAAAAAATTCTCTTACTATATAACGCCTGATTATCAACATGCACCCACTTATTTAATTTGTGATATTTAAGTTTTAAAGTTATTTGTATTTTTTTAGAAATCGTAAGTTATTTGTAGTAATTAAAATTTGTCACTTGGCTTCTATTTGTGTATTATCTAATTTAACTAATTTGAGTGTTTTTTTTATTAAAATAGTTTGTTTATCAACTGAGATAATTTATGAAGTTAATTAAATTAAGTAATATATAGACTTTTTATCATTTAATAATTACATTAAATCATAACCAGCTAATAAATTAATCTGGATGCCCTGCCCGTACCCGTATAATTGATATGGTTGGAAATTGGAATGTTGTGAAAAGTTGCACTAAGTTTGGTGCTATGGTGCACCAATGAAGCTGCCGTTACTGTACTGTTGGGGATGCTCTAACAATACAGTGATCATTTCGTCTATCGTCAGATCGGGGTATTTGGTTGAGCTTATAAGCTCTTTAAAATAGCTTATATGTTGTTTAAAAGCTTATAAGCTCAATCAATGTGTTTGTCAACAAGTTGATGAAAGCCTTTCCAAAACCAAAGGAAAGAGGGATTCACCTTCAATGGGATCTCTCGTTAATAGAGAAAGTCCGCTTTCGGTCGCTTCTCTCAAAGAAGAAGACTTGCCTTATCGATGCGGTAGATGAGGTCTTTGCCTTCCAATAGCTTTGATTGACGAATAGTTTTATTAGTTTGAATTTGAATCTCGAATAAATAGGTTGCTTTTCAAACGGGCTGCCTCATGGGTCAAGACCTTCGAAAGAAACGGAGGACTTCATTCAAGGACCCCGATCGCCTCTCCGAACGATCGAATAAGGTAAAGCTTGAAGATAATTAAGTTTTGTACTCTATTAATTTCTCAGTCCCCCTAGTCGGGTGGGCGCCTTGTTAGAGAACTTATAAGTTTTCAAAATAAGCTCTAAGAGCTTATAAGCTCTATTAAAAAAAAGCTCTAAAATCTAACTTATTTTTTAATGATCTTATAAGTTACAATAAAATTATAAAAATAAAACTGATATATTTTCTTATTTTCATGTTTACCCTTGTTATCCAAACACTTTAGCATCTTATAAGCTCTTAATACATCATATCTTATAAGTTCTTAAAATAATTTATAAGTAGTTGAAGCTTATAAGTTTTCTAAAATAAGCTTAGCCGAACACCCTCATAGTCTCGATTATGGATTTCAGAATGAGGCAAATCTAATCGGAGTGGGTTTCTGAAAGATTTAGGTGGGTTCAGTTTTTATTGGATTAATCACATACATTTTATAATTTATTTTTATAAGAATAAATATATAAGAAATTTTTGATATGGCGGAACATGATAAGAATGATATAACCGTTCTTGTGTTCATTCTCATTGTTAAGGATTACTATGACTTGAGATTATAAATCATCCTTCCTAAAATGACTAAATATTTTCAAAAGAATCATTAGTAAACTAAAAGAGTATATATTTAAAAAGGGTAACTATCAATTTAAACCCTAAACTATACATGTTTTATCAAAAATATCATGAACTTTCAAAAATATCAATTTAAACCTCAAACTATCATATTTGTATCAATTTAAACCCCAAACTATCCTGAATACATGGGCATTTTTGATACAAATATGATAGTTTGGGGTTTGAATTGATATTTTCTAAAGTACAAGATATTTTTAATAAAACATGTATAATTTAGGGTTTAAATTGATATTTACCTATTTAAAAAACTAAAATGACTACTGTTGAAGTTTTTGGCCCAGGCTCACCGTATTCGATGGGATAGATTTTGTGATAAAATAAAATTAAATATGATTTCTTTTTAAGTTGAATAAAATGAAATATAATAAAGAGTAGTGTTATTTATACATTATATATATATATATATAGGGATATTATAGTAAGTTCACATAACTAATAATTAAGGGAAATTATATTTTACTTAAATACCCTTACCCGAAAAATTAGGAATACATTAGCAAAATTAGAAATTCAAAATTCCAATTCCATATCTTTGGTAATAACTAAAGATTTTATCCCATAAATTAATTTAACTAATTATGCTATTTTGATTCCAATTTTTTAATATATTATTAATTTTATCTTCCACATAATTAAAGATAAATTCCATCTTAATTTTATTTATTGCTTCCAAACTTCAATTTAACTCTAGTTACATTATGTGATATTACTTATACAATATTCATTGTTTGATATTGCTCCTCCATAAACTAATTAAACTAATTACGCTAATTGACTCTCATATAGTACAATAGATCAATTTTTAATATATTTTAATATATTTAGTATTTTTATGTACATTATTAAGTTTTTTTGAATCAAAGACATTATAGTGTTAGTTTTATATCACAATTAATTTGATGATTTGTTATCACAATTTACATTTTGGTAGACTTATATACTATAATGAATTACTGATTTATGTAATATTGTTTGATTTCTAATCGCTACATTAGTAATTAAGACTTTTGATTAACTTCTTGTGCTTTCGTACACTGTAGTCTAAAATTATGAAATTAATAATAGCATACGGTACTAGGGTGACATACATATGGAAAATATACTATTTCATTAGTATAATCTTTTTTTAGTATAAATTTCCATGTAATTATATACCCTATCATTTTGTGCACTATGCTCTATAGTTATGGAATAATTTTATAATATAGTACTAGAGTGACATAATTCTCAAAATTATAAGGATTTATAACATAATTCTAATTTTTAATATCAATTTCCCTATAATCTTATCATTTTATGCGTTAGTGATACATTGTTATACAGTTAAAGGATGGAGGCCGGGTGTTGGGCTCTGAGCGCTGGGGTGCCGAGTGCCACAGGTGCTCATCACCGAATGGCCACTATTATCTTATGATTTTACTCATTATAATGTAGATTTTACTCATTATATTGTATAATTATGAAATAATTGGACCATATATATAGTGAATGTGTGATGATATTCACACAATTAATGCAATTATATATATTTTAATGTTCCTATAATTTTATGATTTTATGCACTATACTCTATAATATGACATAATAAAATATAGAATTCCAAAATTGCGTTCAATATAATGTGATGATGGTCTAGATTTTTCAACTAATAAAAATAATAAAATTATATTTATCCCATAAAATAATTTTGAATTAAAATTTTAGTATTCATATAATATTGACGAAATTTTAATATAATTAAAATTTTTATCGCATAAAGTAATTATCCTATATATCATTTACCCAATCATGTGACTAGGAAATATAAAACAAGCGAATGATAATCATTTTTTGTGATTTTACTATGTAATAATTTGTTGGAATAATTAAAATTTGTTCTTGTCGCACCAAATCAATCTCCCTTTCTGGGAATATTTTATGTTTTCACCGTCAATGTTTAAAAGATATATTTTTTTCTCAAAGAAGGGGAAAAATGAAAGTACAAAATTGAAACTAAAAGGGAGGAGAATAATTAATTTAATGAAATTTCTTATCGCATAAAGTATTGAATCTATTGATATAAAGTAGATATTCACTATTACATTGACAAAATTGTTGAAGCACATTTTGGTTAATTAATGAAAATTAAAAATTTAATGCACCACTATTGATGTAAATTATTGTGACTCATGAAATTACGATTTTATAGGGACTCAATCAGTGATCTCTTTCCTAAATTATACATGGGAGATGAAATATAGTCTACCCATAAAGGGGTAAAAGAGACATATCATAATCTATATAATATACAAACCCGGTGAAATTGAATCGGACCAATTCGATTCAATTTAAAAGGGTATTATGTATATATATATTTTATGTATGAATAGAATTTCCTATAATAAAATCCAAAATACACTGCCAAATTTCTTGCAATGGTAGGTCAAGAAAATAGTTGTTTTGCTACTATGAGCATATGGTATTAATTAGGTGACTAGATAATATGTCCAAAAATCATTAAATAAGACTACAAGTGAAATCATGGGCAGATTTAGGTTAGGGCCAGCAAGATTTCTTTTCGATCTACATAGTAATGTTTAATTATTAATTATTAAATCGGTTCATTGTTAATTAATCCAATTCACCACTAATTTTAGCCTATCGTTTTAAGTATTACATTTTATTATTTTTAAAAGCATTACTTTTACAAAGCTACCATTTTGTAATTTTCTTTTGTATTTAACATATTACTTTAGCATCCAAAAAAAAAAACCTTTTGACTTAATAAGATTTTGTGTGTGTTTTTATAATTTTTTTCGTGCTGAAACTATAATTTCCAGTGCTATACACCATTAATAATTAACTTTAAGTCCAAAACATCTTGATATATATTATAAAGATTCATGAATTAAGAATTCAAATCTCACTAAAAGTTTTACATGAGCTTATTGATATTCGTTATCTATCCTTTATAAAGGTAAGAAAACAAGCTTAAGGTATGAATCTAATCTCCATCTTCTCGCTTAATAGAAAAACGAAATCAGCTCCCACGAGCTTAATTCAATTGGTTAAAAGTTAACAGATTCGGAATAGGATTAACGATTGAATCCTAGCAGCCACAGTGTAGAGGTTTCACTCTCTTTATGGTGGCTCTTTGTGGACACAAGACAAAGTCCTCATAGCTTCTTAACCTCCGAGTCACCGTGATTTACCTTATCACATTCTCATGAGACTAGGGTATGGGGCTCCCAAGGAAGAGCTTCCCTTTTTGGAATAAGAAAGGAAATCAGGACCATAAATAAGTCGTACCAAGGAGAGTGTTCAATTATTTAAGGTTGATAATTAAATATAATGTAAGATGTTAGTTTGTTGAGGCGGTTCCTGTATGGACGTGCGCATGTACGGATTTTGATACTTTTCTTCAGTACAAATAATATTTTATTTAATATAAATGATACTTTTATGAATGAACAAATAATACTTTTATTCGTCCACAAGGTGAGGAAGTATTAACAATAATTTTGCGAAGTGTTCTTAGTTGAGGCATTGGATATGTAATTAATTTGTACGATGTAAGGATAGTTTTGAAATGAAGTAGTCACACTGTACTTTATTTCTGCCACGTTTTTTGTGTCTGTAATTTGATCTGTATATATAATGAAGTATTTAATTTCTATCTGCATCCTAACAAATTAGGGTGTTATATAAATTGCATTAGTTATGTACCATAAACATCAACTTGTATCACTGAAAATTTTGAATTGTATCATCTTGTTCATATGATCGTCGATCATGTCGTTAAAATTAGTTACCTACTTCTATCACTACCATCAAAGCAAGAAATTCCTAATGAGTATAGAGTCCCGAATAGGGATGACAGTGGATCTCGGATCCGGTCCAGATCCGATCCATGTTTCGGGATCCTGATCTTGTAAAATAAGATCCAACGGATCCTGACCTGATCCCACCATTCTTTTAAAATCCGGATCTGGATATGGATCTCGATTTCTGAGATTCAGATCCGATCCATGGATCCGTATAATATATATTTATATATAATTTTTATTTATATATATAAGTGTATTATATTATTTTTCTTTCTAGTCAAAGTTGGATAAACTAGGTTACGGAATTGGATAGTATGTCAATAATATTATAAACATGTACCTTGTATTTGAGAAAAATTTGTATATGAGTGATCTATTTGCTAAGATATGTGTGTTACTTCTTCTATTACTATTACAATATTATTTACTGTTATGAAAGTAAAAGTAAATTTGTAACTAACATCTTCTTGTATAGTGATGATTGTAGAATTTCTAAATAATTATTATAGTGTTATATGTATTTAGACTATTATTATTATTATTATGGTGTTACTCTGAATTATATTTGATTTAGGATTTATTTTAGAAGAGAATATAATGGATCGGATCTGGACCCTGCGGATCTTATGGATCCGAGTCTGGATCTAATTTTTTTGAATCCAATGGATCTGGATCGGATCCGAACCCAAGTAAAAAAATTCGGATCTGGATCTGGACCTAGCAAGATCCGATCCATTGCCATCCCTAGTCCCGATGGTGAAAATATTAAAAAAAAAATTCAAATAAGATAAGAGTTAATTACTTTTTAAGTATGATTAATTAAATATAATTTATGACCCAAACTTTGTAATATATTTTCTAAAAATAACTTGAATTTTCATGTATTTTTTAAAATCTCAAACTTTACATAAAGTTTCAATTATTGCTTGCTATCAAGAATCCGACATGAGAAAGCTGAATGCATGAATTAATATCGAGTGCATCCTATTAAGAGTATATGTATCAGACAATTTATTTTACTAATCTAAACTCTGATACTTTTTTAGTAGTCGCATAAAGTCACTCTCGATGGAGTCTTAATGGTTATTTCCCGATAGTGATTATGTGGGGAATGATGCAACATTCTCAGGATTTCTAGAGATGACAATTGCACAAAATGGAATGGACCGGCAATGTTAAAAAAGATTACATATATATGGGAGAATTGAATGAAAGATTATGTGCTTTCTGGAGCGATTAACTAATTCATCAGCGTGTAATTATCTTGCAAATAATTTGTATCTTCTATCTATTTTACTGTCGATATTTACACGGCATAATTTCAAGATGTATCATTTGTTGGAAAAAGTATACAAACAGTACTGAACTTGTCGGACGATATTCTGTTCTAAATGTAATACAAATGTGTAGTAGGTGGCTAATCTTTGGGAGACGCCCTATTTATAAGCGTCGTCCCCTCATGAGAAGCGTCTCGAGTCAACACCCGCATTGATGTCGGGTGTTACGAAGTTATGTCCTCCATTGAATGCAACCCCACGGCGATTTCTAGAGACAAGATGAGAGTTACTCCCACGTTTTCCGCAAAGCCATCACGCCGAACGTTACAAGCGATTCTGACGAATCCTGACAACGCGTGCATCCGCGTTCATTGGACGATCCAGACGTCTCTTCAAATGCACAAGATGTCCAACGGATTGAGCCGCACGAGTTGGGCCTCGCATCAACTCCATCTTTACCGATCAAACGTTGATCCAAAATATACGCCAATGTGTACCTCGGAACCGGCCCACGAAACAAGCTCAAAGAACAAGATCCATGATCCACGGACCACGAAACCGAGTCGGGGCGGACCGAGCCGAACTGGACCTGTGCCCGGCATCGGCGATCGGCACCGGGCCGGCATGCGGTGCGGAGATGCGTGGGCTTTCCACCCATCACTGTTCACATAATTATACTAAATGTTCAATGAACCACTTATATAGACAATTAATGAATGTACGTTAATTAATATGAGATAAGGATTAATTAATCAATGCTTATCCCCTTAAGTACATAACTTCATGTTTAAGTGACCAACTTTGATCCACTATTTCTCATTCACCGAAAATCGGATTTGAGAATGTGAATACACCACGATCATTTACTCGAAACGTAGATCGATCATATGCCATTTAATTTCACAAAATTAAACATTACGTCATTAAAAATCTTGATCAACGTACCTTCATGATAACTTGATTATATATATAATAAATATACATATATACGTTGATTTCAACATCATTGTATGTTTGATAATATAATATTAATTATAAAAATATAAAAGTATTTGTAATGATGGTTGAATGTTGTAACAAACTCGAGATTAGCTATTACTTTCTTCGTCACATTCAAGATGGTTCATTTTTTTTTCGTTACGATTATTTAAGAAAATTATATAAAATGACTAAATTGATAAAAAAATAAGTAAATCATATAACTTTTGAAGATATAATTATTTTTTAAAAATGAAACGTGATATCTAGGTGGGATGATTCAAAAATTAAAAAATATATTATCTTGAATGTAGAGACTATTAATCATGATTAATGTAGAGGACAAAGTTTGGGAGGTGGGGGGGGGGTGAAATAATGAATTTTGGCAGGTTCCCATCTATCTTACATTTGGAAGGTCCACGTAACATCAAATACAGCTCAATTTCGCCCCAAAAAGTACAAGAATAGAATTATAGAACAACAAAAAAGAAGCTGAATTTGGATAATCAGATCCGTGCATCACCTTACCTTATATGACGCTAAATCAACTAATAATGATAACGATAATTATATTAATATAGATAACGATAGTAGTAACAACAACAACAATAGCTAATAGAATTCTCTATGAAGTAGTTTAATGATATTTTGTACGTTAAAAGTGAAAATGTTTGCTAATTATTATTATAATTATTAAATTATTATTATCAATTATAGTTTTATGTGGGGATATACTTCGACATGGGACTGGCTGGATTAATAATAGCAACTGAGAACAAAAATTTACATATTTTTTTTATTGAATGCGTGGTAGGTGATCAGTGAAAAATAAGTGAGAATATGTTTAAAATTGAATATAACTGCCCTTCAAAACAAATAAAATGAATATAAGTGTTTCTTAAATGATGAAAATATTTAATTTATTGTTGAGGCGTTTACTTTTTATGATGATAGAATACATGATTGAATATTTTTATCATTATTACTAAGATTTATCCAATCCTACTTTTTCAATTTGATATGAATCAAACTAAATTAACTCAAATGATAGAATTTATTAAGTGTTTTGGGATATCCAATGTTCCAATTTATCAAAATAATTAATAGATTAATATATATTATTTTATCTATCTAAACTAACCCTTAAAAATAAATGCTCTAATGGTTTTTAAATTTTCAAATAGTGATATACAAAATTAAACGAAAGCTGAAAAAACACAAAGTTAAACAAAGTTGAAAACATTTCTTGTGCTAGGTAAGTATAGTTTTTTCGTCAATTACCTTAAAGAATTTAAAATCGTGTCATGATAGACTCGAATATGAAACATTTGATCTTAAACATTAATTAACTACTCTATCATTAGGTTAATATATACAAACCAAAAAATATAATTTTGGTCAATTAATAAAAAAATTTAAAGATCACGTTACGATAGACTCAAACTCTAGATTTTTAATCTCATATATGAACCACTCTACTACTAAACTAATACAAACAATATTGTTTATTATATGCTATTTTTTCCCACATAACTTAAGGAGAGACAGGGGGTCCAAACAATAGTGATAAGTTCTCACATTGAAAATGTGTCTGCTGCATTATTAGTCGTACCTTCATACTCGCTTTAATGAATGTACTTTCTCTTGTTTTGAGCCGCGTGTCTTGTGCGAAAGTAACAACCAACACAAACATTTTTTTATTGGTTCAACTACCAATTTATAAAACCTACTTTTCTATATTTCCATTAAAAAGATTTGTCACACACAAATCACACTGCATAACTCATACGATACGACACAGCAGATATTCAATTTAGTAGTCTAAGAGGGTGTTTGGCTGAGCTTATAAGCTCCCCAAAACAGTTTATAAATTGTTTTTTAAACTTGAAAAATAACTTATAAACTATTTTGGAGAACTTATAAGCCCAGTCAAACACCCTCTAAATATCAAGTTTTGATGATATTTTAAAACCTACATGCATCAACTAAGCAACTACATAACTTATATCAAGAGACTTGTATAGGAAGCGCTCAAATTCACATGGACATTTTATCAGGGAAGAATATCGTGTGGGATCGTTTGACGAATCAATATTTGGATATAAACAAGGTCTAATACTAATCAAATTATAAATATGTGATTCAATGGGACTTTATATTAAAGTGTATACGTGTACTAAACTCACCGCTCATAAGATCATATTTTGTAAATATTTTTATACTAATAAAATATTATTATATGAGAAGTGACTTATTCCTGGTGATGGTTACGAGAGTCATGAGACCGAGTGAGAAGGGTGCAGCAAGCACCCACGATGTTTGAAAAAAAAAATTATATGGTTGTGTTAAATCATTTTCAGTTAATTTATATGTTAGTGAATACTTACGTACAAGAGTCTAGCTCGATTTAAAAAGGCCGAATCATTCCTAGAATCTTTTAAAAATCCATACAATGGACTTTTCGGAAATTGATTTTAAACCTTTTCTTTTAAAAGAAATAATCACAAGCATTCTTACAATTAATTCCCTACTATTTTATCACTGTTCTTCAACTCTGTGACCTAACCAGAACTTCATCTTTGATTTTGACACTTAAGTCTGATTCTTCAAGTTAAAGAATCAAATTCATAAAACTAGGGATGATAATGAGTGAGTTTTACCCGGATCGATTCGGAACCATTCATAGTTCATTAAATTTTAAAGCAACGGTTCCGGTTATAGATCCGCTTTAGACCCGGACCGTTTAGACCCATAGTTTGATGGTTCGGTCCGGTCCGAGTCCAGTTCTGGTCTCATAATCAGAATCAATACTCATTTATTGGTTCTGGCCTGATTAAAAGTCGTTTATTGACAAGCCTAAGCTTAAGTATGTTTGTCAATGAGTCAGTTTTACCCATACCGATCCGGAATAACTCATAACCCATTAAATTTTAAAGCAATATTTCGATTCCAGTTTCAGTTCTGATCCGGTTCTGATTCCAAACCCGTTCAGATCCGGACCGTTTCAGACCCATATTTAATGGTCCAGATCCAATATCTAATGGACCGATTTTAGAATTAGAACCGATACTTATTTATTGGTTCTAGTTCGGGTAAAACTCGTTCATTGACATCCCTACATGAGAAGCTATAACAAGTAGAAGTTCCCATGTTCTTTGGACTTTGGACTTCTCTTTCAATCTTTAAAATTGAAAAGAAGAAGAAGATGAATTGCAGTACGCAAATTGGTTATTACAAACTTAACTAATTTTGTTTTCCACAATATATATCTTAACGTTACATGATTTATGAAATCATACTTTACTCCCAAAAAAAGTTGCAGTATGCAAATTGGCAAGCATTACAATTACTTCAAATATAATTTACCAACAATATGATTATATTTGCATATTTCCCTGTTTAATCAAACAACATAGTGATGATGGAATATTATTATAAACTATAAAGTAGTATTATTTTATCAAACCAAGTATATACTCAAAACAAGCAAATGAGCAAATGTTAACCCTTTTCTTTTTAGTAAATGGATTTCCAATAATTGGGACATGTTTCTCCATGTAGCGGGCTCATGCCCAACAACAAAATTTAATTCAACATAAAAGTTAAGCCACACAAGTGAGACCACGGATAATTTGGGCCTTGTAGTATGTTTTATTTGATTTATATTACTCCCTCTGTTCGCAAAATTCTTTCATAGTTTTTCTTTTTGAGACGTCTCCCAATTTTCTTCCTATCTATTTATAGAAACTATCTTTCCAACTTTACCCTTAATAATATTCTTTATTTACACATTTTTCCACCCATGATCCACTACTATTTCTCTTTTTTACTCTCAATAATCTATTTATTTACACATTTTATCACTTATGGCCCACCACTAACTAATTTAATAGTTACATTAATATGAGACCCTTATTCCACTCACAATACACTAAACAACTTTCATTAAAATCCGCACCCAAGATTTCAGGAAGGAATTTTGGGGACGGAGGGAGTATTATTTTGTATCTGTAATTTGCAAATTTTTTACGAACGTATTCATAAATTTATAGGAGTAATTTTTGACTACTTGTTCCATTGATGATCTCCAATCCCCCTTAACTACATTATCTCTCCGAAAAGAAATCCGTTAACTACTTCTCCATTAACACAAAAACTCTCATGCGGCCATTTGCACCATGCAAACGCCCAAAAGTATTAATTATTTTAAAGAAATGTGTCTATAACATTGAAGAAAGTGTCATTTATTTTGAATCTTATTATAATTAAAAAATATCATTTACACTGAATAGAAGTATCAATATCCGTATATGCAGACGTCTTCACAAAAGTCCACCTCCTTTATTAAATGCTATGTTTTTGTAACCTGTAAAATTTGTAACTCGAATAAATCCTTTATACAAGCTAAGAATATGATCATTTGAATATCTGAACCCAAAAGAGTTCGTAGATAATAGTCAATAGCCAATAGCAACTAGGTTTCATAGCGCATACAAATTATGGAATGATTTAGGAGGTTATAAGATGTCAAGAAATTATAAGAGGTAATGTATTGGAAGTCTTATAAATTGTTAAAGTGTTTGGACAATTGATCTTATAAGTTTGAGAAAGAATCGTGAGTTAGAGAGAGAAAATCATAGTTAGAGAGATAAAATTGACGAGAGATGAAGTTGATAGAGTATATGTAACAAATAACGAACTATAATAAAGTTATTTTGGTAAATTCATGGTTGCTTATAAGTTTATGAAAAAATAAGTTAGGGTTGACCAACTTATTTTTAGGTGAGCTTATAAGTTGTTGGAGCTTATTTTTACAACTTATAAGCTGTTTAGGAGCTTATTTTACAAAGATAGATAAAATTATGGATATCTCATGAAAAAAAGTAATTATAGATGAACTCTATTCTTGATCCGTAACTTACATGTAAATTTCTAAATCTCATGTTCCGAAAAATAAAAAATCTATTTGAATTTACGTGTTGTAGCACTATTAACATATATAATTGTACAAACAAACCACCGTATATATAACTTCAACAAACAATGAAAAAATCTGACCAAATCAATTTTTTTAATCTTTTCCCTATTTAATACGGTTGCTTTCACTTCTAATCTTAAATGCGCGGCAGTGGAATTGATGAACAAAATTATTAATTTGCAAATGAGTTTGTTCACCTAATATACGTGTGTTTTCTCCATGAGACAATTAGTAAAGCCTAAACTCCATCTAACTAATATAAATATGACAAAAACTTCTCACCATACGCTCACCGAAGTACTGTATATATTAATTATATATTAATTATATTAAATAATGATAATTAGATTTTATTAGTTTTTAAATAAAATTTTTATTTTTAAATTATAATTTATTAATTCAAAATGAGAATTTATTAATTCATAACTATGATTTACTAATTCATAATTAAAGATTTATTAATTTATAATTAGTTTTATTAATTTTAAATTAGGGTTTATTAATTCATAATTAGAGTTTACTATTCAAAATTAGGGTTTATTAATTCATAATCAAGATTTATTAAGTCAAAGTTAAGGTTTATTATTCAAAATTAGGATTTATTAATTCATAATTAAGATTTATTAATTCACAATCAAGATTTATTAATTCACAATTATGATTTATTAATTTCAATTAGGTTTATTAATTCAAAATTAAGATTTATTAATTCAAGATTAGGATTTATTAATACAAAATTATGATTTATTAATTTACAATTAAATTTTATTAAATTAATTAATTAAAAAATTAATTAGGGGTCTCACTGTGCACGTAGCCCGCACAAGAGACCACCCCTATAAATATTCTTTGCAAACTTTCAAAGTCAGCGTTAGATGCCCTAAATTACAGATAGTATTGAATTCTTCTTCCTTTGAAGGTTTAGTTGAGATGTACGAATAAATTTGTATCGAACTGATTTCCGAATATCCTAAATCTTACAAATTATGTGTCTTGATATCAAATCCGTCTTATTCTAACAAAATTTTCCGAAGAATAGACAAACCGAATACAATGCTGCATGTGTAGTTACATGCCTTTTGTAGTAAATATTGAACATTTTGTTCTAAGATTTCATGGTTGTAACTTGTAAGAGATTAAATAAATAAGACAGGAACCACTGTACTATTTCTGTAAGAGATCTCTTATTTCAAAAAATATAAAAAAGTTTAGTTGGATTAGTTGGCAGAAATGTTATTATCATGCCCTTCAACAACCTAAAAAGTAAAACCCACCCCATCAACTTTGCATTAATCTTTAAGCTTAAAGAATATGCATTAAAATAATTATATCCACTTTTCAAGAGGATTATAAAATGGTTGTTTTACATTTATGTCCATTGGTCTTTGAAAAATGTGAAAGGACAGACTTTTTAATTAATAATGCAAAATCCTTTCACTTGGTATTTTTGTTACATTTTTCTTATTGTAACAGAGAAACTGGTAGAGGGCAAATTCGGCATTTCACGCCCCATATTTGTGATTAAGGTAATAAAAAATCTGAGATTTAGAAATTAGACAAAGAGCAGAATTAGTCAAGAGAGGGACACACGTGCGCGCAAAAATGTCGTGCTGCATATATAGGCTGAACCACTCAACAGTCAACAGAACTACCTCTCCACGTTACCACTGCCATTTTTCCTAACTGAAAAACTACTACTCATTTTCTTCAATAATTTTCCGGTGTCCAAAATGGAGACCTCCTCCGCCGCCGGTGACGGCGTAGATGCCTGCTACAAGCCGCTGCCGCCGCTCTACTTCGCTTTTATGGTCCTCTGGGTTCTCTCCGCCGTTTCTTGGACCTTCAACACCTACAGAAACCGCCGCTTTCAGGTAATTCATTGATCCTCAATTTTCTGAGACTCGTAGATGCTACGTCCAGTGAAATATATTTGAAAAATGTTATTTATAAATTAAAACATCGTAGGTACGTGTTTAATACTCCCTTCGTCCTACCCAAGATGATATATATTCATTTTTGGCAGTCCCATCCAAGATGACCTGTTTCTTTTTAAGAAATAGTTATCTCTTCAAAAGTTGTGTGACCTACCTACTTTTTATCATATACCATTCTTCTAAATAACCGTGTCGAAAAAAAATGGACCGTCTTGGGTGGGACGGAGGGAGTAGTTGTGTTACGATTTGATCATCTAACTAGAGGTTCTTTACTAAAAAAAGAATTCCTTTTTTTTGAGGTATAGCTTGCATGGATTACGAATTGATATCATCTTATTGGAGTTTTAAATGTATTTTATTGAAAAAATAACAAAATCTTGGACAGTTGATGAATGCTTATGCAATATTTATAATTTTAATTAATTTGTGTCGGTATGTTTTGGAACAGCCAAATAAATTACAATGGATGCTAGCCTCTGTTCCCTGGATTAAATCTCTGCAACTCTCATTCTCATTCCTCTTCTGGTAAACCCACACTTCTTTATTTATTTAAGTTGCCGTAAAATACACAAACTTTTGCCTAATTCTGGTTTTAGACAAAAAATTTAATTTTTCTTCAAATACCCAAATTTTAGATTTGTCGTAGGTTTCTGCTGATTTAACCATTCTGCCAAATCAAAGTCAATGTGGCATCTACATTACTATTTAAAATCATATTCATAAATCATTCTCATCCCTTTCCCAAACACTATTAATTTGGAAATAATCCTAATTGCAGGTACACATGTTTTTACTCAAATGTGTGCTCATTATGGATGTCATTTGGGGTGTACATAATGGGAGTACTATTCCAAACCTTTGCCTTCATCTCCTTCTTCCTCATCTCCCATGGCTACTGCATCACCTGCAACCGCCTCTCCCTCTCCGAGAGGCGAACCATGGCCTCTCTCGGCTGTGTCTTCTACTTGTCTCTCGTTGGCTACAGAGCTTCTGTGCCTTACTTCTCCGTGAGTCCTTGTCTGAGTTTTCGGCTGTTTAAGTTTGTTTCATATCTATCTATCTATCCTCTTGTTGCTGCTCTGCAGGTGCTCTTGTTGTTCAACTATGTGATCGTATTCTATGTGATATTCAACCATGTGTCGCAGAACGTAAGTGTTCTGCGCGATCAGCTCAGCTTCATAGACAACGAGGATGTCCAGGCCATGCACGACGCCGTCTACACAAAGTACATCATGTTCAAGTATGAACACTTACTTTGAAACACTAGCTAGTTTATTGCTGAGGAATATTATGTGAAGAGGTTTTGAAATTTTGGTGGTTTTGTTCAGGAAATTTCAAGGTGCAATGCATGTTGTGGCTGTATCAGAATTTGCAGTATGTTTTCAGTTCCTTCTAAATTGAAATTTACATTTTTTTATTATTTTTGTGATTGTGTATTTTGGTTTTTAGATGTTCATTAGCCTGGATAATTCGTTGGGGAGTTATTGGATTCGGTTGCTGGTCCGAGAGTGGGCGCAGTGGTTCATCTTCTTGTACATAGGGTAACTAACTATTAAGGGCACGTTTGGTAGCATTGTTTCGTCAGGATAACAAAGTTATGCGTCTGTTTGGTAGCCCATATTAATATTCTGCGTCTGTTTGATAGTTCTGTTTCGTATCCTTACGGCCTGTGTTTTAATGACGGGCTGGTGGTTTTGTCTGTTTGGTAGCTCTGTTTTGCACTATTTCTTTAGGATTTGTAACCTAACTAACTGTGGTGGGTTACAAAACCCATTTGAACAGTACATTTTAACTAGACGAAACCTAACTAATCTACCAAACGTGCCCTAACTATATATATCTTGATAATTTTGAATGAGGTAATTATTGATTTATGGAACCAAAATGTGATAATTTGAGGTGTTTCTGATGCAGATGGATATTTAGGTCTCAAAAATTGGTGCCTCGTTTCTCAGTTATGCCCAGTTTGAGGTCTAAAGGGGAGGCAGTAATAACTCCAATTTACAGCGTAGTAAGTTTTGATCATCTTAATTAAGCTTTTAAAATTTGATTGAAAATGCGAATTAGAGGGTGTTTGGTTGAGCTTATAAGCTCTTTAAAACAACTTATAAGCTGATTAAGAGCTTATAAGTTGCTGTAAAGTGTTTGGTAAAATAAGCTTAAATAGCTTATAAGCTGTGAAAATAAGCTCCAACAGTTTATAAGATTTCCCTAAAAATAAGTTGCTCAACCCCAACTTATTTTTTCATAAACTTATAAGCAACCATGAATTGACCAAAATAACCTTATTATAGTTCATTATTTCCTACATATACACTACTAACTTCACATCTCGTCAATTTTATCTCTCTAACTATGATTTTTTCTAACTCACGATTCTTTATCTAGCTTATAAGATCAATTATTCAAACACTTTAACAACTTATAAGCTCTTGAGACATTATCTCTTATTATCTCTTGAAACATCTTATAAGTTCTTGAAGCTTATAAGCTCTCTAAAATAACCTTAGTCAAACACGCCCTTAAGTTTTGTTAGAAAAGAGGGTAGTAAAAAGAGATTGGTGAATTTATATGTGTGTAGGAAATGGATGCAGAGACGTTCAAAGAGTTCAGATGTCACGAATGGCAGATTGGAGTGGTAAGTAAATGTGAAACAAATTAGGGTTTGATTTTTGAAGAATTTGGGTAATGATAGAGTTTAATGTTTAAGTGCAGCCAAGTGTGGCATGTAAGAGAAGCATCAACATCAAGGATTCTTCAGTTCTTGTAGTAATTCAGCATCCACATTTGCCTAACCAGATGTGAATCCACAACCGTTGGATATTTGGACAGAAGACTAATTCTTGATTAACTAACTATAACATCTAATGTATCTAACATCTCTTGTCACTTCACTTTGTATCTCTATTTTACTTTCACCCTAAAAGAAAAAAAAATTGGGTAAGGCTTCAGATTCGAATCACATATTTTATCTTGCTTTTTTTAGGGTATGGCGATTCACTCAAACACATTTTGTAGGAATTTTTACCAGATTGATGAAGAAAGCATTTGTATTATTCACTTTGTTTTAGTTGAAGTAGCTAATACTAGGGCTGTTAAACGGTTCGGTTTCGGTTAATCGATTCGAATTTTTCAGTTAACCGAACCGAATTTATCCAAAAAAGTGGAACCGAATCGAACCGTTTTAAATTTTCGGTTAACCGAAAACCGATCGGTTCCGATGGTTCGATTTTCGGTTAACCGAAAAACAATTAAAATAAATTAATAATTAAAATAAATAAAATAATAATTAAATAACTGAAACTTATTATAAATAAATAAAATATTTAACACATAATTAAAATAATTAATAAAGTAATAATTAAAAATTGATTTTCAGAATTTTTAATTAATTAATTAATAATTAAAAATAAAAAACGGTTTTTCGATTCCAAACTGTTCGGTTATCGGTTAACCAATAATCGATTTTTTTTTCAACTCTGGAACCAAAACCGAACCGATAACCGAATTTGTAGGTTTTCGATTAACCGAATTTATCGGTTCCGGTTCTAACCGAAAACCGTTTAGACACCCCTAGCTAATATACCATATATCCTCTTCTTCTTTTTTGTTGTTGTTTTTTGTGATTTAGAATTTTTCATATGCCTAAACTACAACATCCTCTCCTCCTTGGTGAAAGGGGATATGCCTTAATGGCTTGTACTATATTTGAATTCGAATTTATTGAGAAGAAAATTAACTTTCGAATATACAGAAAATACTCACAGTGAAGTGACAAAAAAAACATGTAATGTGATAAAATTTGCCTGAAAATCATAAACACTTAGTACTGACTGCAAAAACAAATGGATTTATCAACAAATTCGTTAGCCAGTTGATAGACTAATCTGAAATCGATAAGTCGGTTCATCAGCTAATCCATTTGTTAGCTGGTGGTCGATTGGCTAATGGATTTTATGGCCAGCATGTCCATTACGATCGGCTAATCCATTTGCTTTTACAGTCAGGGTTAGAGTTTTAGTAGTCATTGTTATAATGATACTAATTTCCATAGGAAATTGAACATTTAATGATTTATTTTGCTTCTTCACTAAGTATGGATATTTTATACAAATTATTACAAGAGTGGGTAGCTTAACAAATTGGGTATTTAACAAATATTCTTATATTTTGAAGTATATACATAACAAAAATAAATGTTCTAAAAATACTTTTTAGATTAGTAGAAATCTGAAAGATAAAATTATCTAGATATTTTGATAGATTTTTTAAATAGCTAATGATGGTCATTAGATAAAAATGTGTTGCTAAGATGTTGCCATTGGTTTGACACATCGACAACTATAAAATAAATTCTATTTTTATTTGAATAGTATGTTATTCCCTCCTCCCCGATATATGTTCCTGGGAATCTTTGATATAGATTTTAATATAAGTTGTTGAATATTTTGTGAGTGGATTAAGGGTTCTATTAGTATAATATTAAATTAATTAATGGTGGACCATGAGTGATAAAACAGTCAGATAAGTAGGGGTAGTGATGGGTCATAAGCGGTAAAATATGTAAATAAAAATTGTTGCTGATGACAATAAATATAAAGTATTTTGTAGGATAGTTTTCATAAGTGGAAAAGGAGCAAAGCATGTTCAACAACATTTTCTCATGAAGTCCGCGATGAAGCTTGTGGCTGTGAGTGTTGTAAGTCTCCAAAGGTGTGCATATCTGCTTGCTTTGGACTTCACTATGCTTTGATAATTTTCATCGTGAGTTTTATTGTGTAGGATGTGTGGATGGGAACACAACTGCTCTTCTTAGACATATTAGTTGCTCCAAGGTTCGCGGTGAATAAATTATGTGGGTGTCAGGCCACGAAGAGAGAGATAGAAGATGAATAGGACTCTTTGTGACCTTGCCAATTTTATCTCTATCACAATACTTATGTTAATTCCTGTAAGCTCTTACACAGTCAATTCTCTATTTCTGAGTTTACAGCTTCTCTTGTCATGTTTCTATAGTAGGCCATGAAGCCATGTTTGCTGTGATCGAGAGATACGTTATGTGCTTGGTAAATCATCATACACAAAACCTTCTCCTCTTGTAATGCACCTCGTTGTTAGTTTACTTTCCTTACATGGCTTTTCATGGACTAGATTCTATCTCCTAACTCGGATGAGCGGTCGGACTTAGTGAATCAGCTGAAGAGGACAAAGATGGAAGTCAAGCACGTTCATATCGAAGATGCTAACTCTAAAGTTTGATGAAGACACTCAGCATAGTGTACATTCGAGGAGTGAATAGTGCGGCATTGTTTGGTTTTGTGCAGTGGAAAAGCTAACATTTGGTAGTGTATAAATAGAGGCCAATAAGGTAGTAGGAAAGGGATTTTGAGGCAAAAAAAATGTATAATACTAGTTTGTTGAGGCTTTGTTTCTCAAAAAAGTGTATTTTGTTGTTTTGTATGTGTCATTTTCGGTTTCACTTTTACTTAACTTGAATGAACATTCTATATTCTTAGGTTTCAACTTGATCATCATTCAACTTTTCTCTCTGGGTGTGCGAGCTGAATCCTTTATACAACGAGTATTTTACTTGATATGTGACGATCATCCGTGTATGTAATAGGAAATGTTACACAATACTCCAATAAAGGATCTGGCTTATTCTGTGTGTGTTTCCCAAATCATAAGAAAATAGTTCATAATAAAGGATCTGGCTTATTCTGTGTGTGTTTCCCAAATCATAAGAAAATAGTTCATAATGCTATCAGTCCAATCCAAAGCGATGATAGTTTCTGAAACTGAAAAGAATGTAAATTAGAGAAACGGTTTCTAGTTTTGGAGCCCTTCTTTTTTTTTTCTCCCTTAACTCCCCAAAACCAATAAATAAGAAGATGCCTCAAACTACAAACCTCCGCCTTCTCCTCTCTTCCGCCAACCACCGCTACCGCCACCCTGTCTCCGCCGCGTCATCTTTTCTTCTCCCTCAAAACCTCTCCTTTTCCGATTCTTTCCCGCTTTCATTCAATACCCACTTCAGAAATCGCAAACCCCGCCCTCTTCGCTACTTTCTCCTCGTATTCGAAGAAACATTATAGTTAAAAAACTGAAAACAAGAATTCGCGAGCATTTAGTAGGAACAGAAGTAGTTTAAGAGAGACTGTGAAGAAGATGGATAGTAGTAGGGATGTCAACGGACGATGCTTTATCCGGATCGATCCGGAACTGCTCAAAGTTCAGCATTAAATTTTAAAGAACGGTTCGGTTCGGTTCGGTTCTAGAACCGCTTGGACCGGACCAGTTCGACCTGACCCATTTGTCCGGTTCGGTCCGACCCGATCAGTTTTTTTTTTTTTTTTTTTTTAAATTTGATCATTACATATCTACTTTTTTGTAAGAGCATTTTATATTTGAGTGTAATTACGAAATATTAATTAATTTACAAACACATCTTGTGACTGCATATTATATCATGGACTTTATACCGTGCCCTTTACAATATTGTATATTGATAAAATTGTAATATTATTACTATATAAATATTCCGAATCAATTGATTAAATATTATGAGATAAGAAAGAATATATGCCGTTTCTTTTTTTTTTTTAAACAATAGAATGTCCAAAATATTGAGCTGCTTCGATATCAATTCTCTATTCATGTGTCATGTATTTTCGTATTATTAGTACATCCATATTTAGATATTTGTAATATCACTCAATATACTTCGTATGATATTATTTAAAATAGGGTATTTACAATATTTATTATTTAATTTACGTGGCGCTTCATTTTTAAAATGTATTATAAATTAAAATCAAAGATTATTATTCGAACACATATTTCTACATCTTAATATTTAGAAAGATTCTAATAGCAACAAATATTGAACTGATGATCTTTTGTAGAGTTCACCTTTACAAACCCAATTGAAGAGCATCTATTTTATTTCGTATTTTGGTTTAGAACTATCAGCATCGTACAAATCATGTGTTGATTTTTTATAGTTAGATAATTTGTTCTCATTTGTGATATAAATACAAGATAGACAATCCATCACGACTTTAGAGTTAGAGTTGATTTTCATATGGATTAATATTTTAAATAAAGAATGTATTTCTCTCGCTCCATTTAATTTCGAATATCTATTATATTCAATATATAGTATTTTACTACAACTTAATTAGCAATTTTGTTATAAAATGTACATGATCTTGCCAAACTTCTCGTTGGCTTATCAAATGTGCTTTCCACCCTAAAAGTCTGCTTTTTTCATGCATGTGTAAATATGCTGGCCTTCTTTTTCAAGATAAATCTTTGGGAAAAACAAACGACACAAGGAATGATATTATTTAAAGTAGCGGCCAACAGATAATCGTTAGCGAATGAGAATACCCGATCCGTAACCATAACTTGATGGTCCGGATCCGGTGTTTCTTGGGTCGGTTCCGCAACCGAACCGATACTAATTTATTGGTTACAGTCCTAAAGCTCGCCGTTGACATCCCTACTTGACCCTCTTCCTATTAAACTCCGCACTTCGGTGCACTCTTCGCGCTTTTTCTCTCTCCATCGCCAAGATACCGCCTTTTTCCTACTACTATCTAGGGATGTCAATGGGCGGATTTTATGGGGACAGAACCAATAAATTAGTATTGGTTACGGTTCGAACCGCCCAATAAACATCGGATCCGGACCGGATCGGGACCATCAAGTTATGGTTAGGATCGGGTATTACCATTGCTAACTAGTTACCCGTTGGGTAACCAGCTTATTTTGGCCGCCGCCGGCAGCCTTCGAGCCACGCCTATTGTCACCACACCACTTGCGGCTGCTCCGATCGGCGCCAACACTAGTGTCGCCTCATAGTACTGTCCCACAACCTGTTTTCAATCAAATTGTGTTGGTAATACATGAAAATAATATCTAATAAGAAATACTAGAAATATGGATTTTCATATTTAAAAAAAATATCATTGTATTTTCATAATAGAATAAACATGAAATGACATGATGGGAAAGATTTTTAGGTTCGAATTATATCGTCGTCTCTAAAAGTTTGAGGCATCTATAAATTAAACTCTGTTAGACCTGATTTTCTTACCTGTTTTATATTTTTTCTGTATAATTTGAAAGCTATTTCATATTTGGCCAATGAACACCCAAAAATTAGTTGATGGAGCTAAATTTCCACAAATAAAGAAAAATTCGAATATAGTTGGGGTGAATTAAAATTCTCTTATTTAGACTCATAATATAATTTCATATTGATATTGGGCTTTGATCCTTCGTCTGCAGCCTGCTTCAACGAGACCGAGATGCATCTCTGCAACCAAGATTTGTACCATACTGTGTCTTCTTGCATTTAAAAAAAAAATATAAAAAAAAATTGACTGGGTCGGACCGGAACCGGACAAAATGGGCCGGGTCTGATTGGTCCGGGTCCAAGCGGTTCTGAACCGTAACCCTGGGCAACCGTTCTTTAAAATTTAATGAACTTTGAGCAGTTCCGGATCGGTTCGGGTAAAGACCGCCCGTTGACATCCTTAATCTGGATCACCGAGTAGGGTGCTGCAGAGCTTTGATAATCCTTTTGTTCTCATTGATGATGAAGTGGTCAAAATATCTGCGGTACTCTTGAGACCAAATCATGAAGAAGCGTCACATACAATAGGGGGAAAATCTGATGAACCGAGTTCTCCTGAATCTGGTATGAATACTACGAAGCCAGGTGATCTTTCTGTTACTTATATTTGTGAGCTGCCGGAGATTAAGGGGAAATTTGACCCTCGAAAGGCTGCTGCTCTTGGATTAAGACCCGGCCCAAAATATCGTGAACTGCAACTAGGGAATTCTGTAAAGTCGGATAGTCAAGATATCATGGTACACCCAAGTGACGTACTGGGTCCTTCCGTTCCTGGTCCTATTGTAGTGCTGGTTGACTGCCCAACATCATCACATTTCCGGGATCTATTAGGCCTACAATGTCTTGCCCCATATTATATAGATACAGCTAATGAGCTACTAGAAGGTTCCAAGATTGTGAATTGCGTAATTCATCTGACTCCCCTGAGCGTCTCTCAGACCGATGATTATCAAACGTGGATGTCAAAATTTGGAGCAGCTCAGCATATAATGGCAGGACATGAAATGTTGGTTTCTCTGAAAATTTTACGCTTCCCAACTTATTAGAGTTTTGTTGCTTTGACTACTTCTTCGTGTCTGACCTGTTGGATTGGATTCGTATTTCCAGGAAAAATACACAGGTGCCGATTTTGAAAGCGAGTGCTAGACTTGCAGCTCGCCTAAACTATCTGAGCCAGTGGCGGAGCTACATTGGGGCCTGGGGGGTCCATGGGCCCCCCAACTCTTTATATTAGTACTATATATCCATACAATGTTAAACAAATCATAGTAGTGCAGTTGGTTGAATCGTTGGTTCTCATTCAGGTGCCCCGGGTTCGAGTCTTGTGTAGTGCATTTTCTCATTTATTTTTCGTTTTTTTCCTGTTGTGTGTGCTTTGTTTTCTTTTCTTTTTTTCATTTCACTTTCTTTTCTTTTTCTTTTTTCTATAATTTGTTTTATGTTGATAAAATAAAAAATATATATAAATAATAAAGTTATATATATATAAATTAATAAAATCAATTCAATTTCTAAAAATATTATGATGAATTTATTATAATAATTATAGGTAATATTTATTTAAATTTATTTTAATAAGTTTTACATGTGAGTTAATTCTATATTTCATTGTATATTTGTAATGGGTACAAGAAAATCAAGATTTGAGTTTTGTAAGATAATAACATTTACAATATTAATATTTATAATTTTCTTATTATTTTAATTTCTGTAGCTTATTTTTGTAAGATATTATTAATTGGTTGTTTAGTTATTTATAAGTTAATCGTATTATTTTATTTTTGCAAGATATTAGAACATAATGATAAAGAAATTTAATATCAAATAATATTGTGCAATTATTTAAATTATTATTATTATTTAATTATTTTTAAAATAATATTTTATTATATTCTAAAATTATAAATAATTGGGCCCCCAGAAAAATTTTCCTGGCTCCGCCACTGATCTGAGCCCTCAGTTTTTCCCGTCTCCGGGATTTTGGTCGCTGCAGAACTTGGGTTTACCATCAGAGCCGCAGGCACCACATAAGGTATGTTACAGTATTTTCAAATCATGTGGTGTTTCCTAATAGACGCTTCTCTGTGTTTTACTCGTTATCTTGGTTCTATCCCAGGATCTCTCGTTGAAAAACAAACATGTTTCAGCTGAGAATCTTCTCAAGGTATGAAAAATCTCTACGTTTCATCAGGTACCAAGATCTCTTTGTGATTGTTGCTGCTGTAAAGAATTGTTGGAAAGTCTAATTGAAGTATTGTGTCTGAGAGTTGCAAGTCGAGTCGATGGTTGGAAAAGTTTACCAGAATTAATAGCAATAGCTTTGTTAAGTTCCATATGCAGTTGTTTTTGTTGATGATATCTCTAGAATCTTGTTATTTGTGTAGTTTCATCTGCGTCCCTACGCAAATCTTGGACTCGACAAATCAAGTATACCAAATCTATCATCTCACTCTGAGATCATTGAAGAGCTACTATCAGAGATTCCGGAGGCTAGAGACGCCTCCGAGAAAGTGACCCGATTATGGTTGGACAACGCGAGTATGACTGAAGAACCCTGGTTGCTCGAAGGTGTTCTCCCTAGCTGTCTTGAAGATATAACCCGAGAAGATATGGAGATTGTTCTTCTCGGCACTGGTTCTTCTCAACCCTCAAAGTATCGAAACGTTAGTTCTATTTTCATCAATTTATTTTCCAAAGGAAGTATACTCTTAGATTGTGGTGAAGGAACCTTGGGACAGCTAAAAAGAAGGTAATAACAATACTACACCGTGCCTTTTTCTGTGTTCGACTTTTCCTCTTCTTGCTCTTACCTCGTGTTGTTTGACGCATTGCAGATTCGGTGTCGAAGGTGCTGACAAAGCTATAAGAGGATTGAGGTGCATCTGGATTTCACACATCCACGCTGATCATCACACGGGCCTCGCAAGAATCCTTGCTCTACGGCGTGATCTATTAAAGGGATCACCGCACGAGCCTGCCATCATTGTGGGGCCCAGGCAGTTAAAGAGGTTTCTCGACGCCTACCAGAGGCTCGAGGATCTGGACATGCAGTTTCTTGACTGCTATCATACAACGGAATCCGCATTGGAGGCTTTTGGTTCGAAGGAAGGAAACCCTATGAATCCGGCAAGCAAGGATGTCGATTCTACTCTGTTTGCTCGAGGCAGTCCCATGCAGAGCTACTGGAAGAATTCTCCGAGCCCTACTCAGAGTGATGCTGCTGCTCAAATGCTTAAGTCGTTGAAGAAGGTTCTCGGCGAAGCCGGATTACAAGCGTTGGTGAGTTTCCCCGTCGTTCATTGTCCCAAGCTTATGGCGTCGTGCTGCAAGCTGCAAGCAGGGTCAACAAAGTCGGGAAAGCCATTCCTGGGTGGAAAGTCGTCTACTCGGGCGACACCAGACCCTGCCCGGAACTCGTCAGGGCTTCCCACGGCGCAACTGTTCTCATTCACGAGGCAAGCAATGACACTACTACCACTGCTACTACTACTACTACTACTAATACTACTACTAATACTGGCAAAAACTTATGTACATCTGCAATTATACAGTCACCCATCTCAATTAGAATTTATCAATCTCTTAAACCGGTTTATTGATCTCTAATTAGGTTTTATTAATCTCTAATTACAATTTATTAACCGCAATTAAAATTTAATTATGGCAGATGCACCAGTGTGCCTCTTACCACAGAATGCTCTTTGTTATCTTGGTTTACCGTTGTTTATCGGCTCCTATTTGCAGGCGACCTTTGAAGACAGCATGATGGAGGAGGCCGTGGCGCGAAACCACAGCACGACGATGGAGGCGGTAGAAGTCGGGGATTCTGCGGGAGCGTACAGGATCATACTAACTCATTTCAGCCAGAGATACCCCAAGGTTCCGGTGTTCGACGAAACGCATATGCATAAAACGTGCATCGCTTTCGACATGATGAGCGTGAACTTAGCAGATGTGCATGCCCTACCAAGAGTGCTGCCATATCTCAAACTTCTGTTCAAAGATGAAATGATTGTTGATGAATCTGAGGATGTAAGCTTGGCTACTTCAGTTGCCCAACTTTGATATTTTTCTCATTTAATCAAGCCACGATTTTTTCATTTCCATTGATTCATTTTCTGCATTTATAGACCATTTTGTTTTCTTCTCGAATACGCTCAATGATAAGGGACATATGGAAGATGTAAATATATTGATTTCAGAACAAAATCTAACATGGAACGTTATTATGTATGATATGAAATTATCTAGTCCACAATTATTTTCATTCCATATTTGTAGATATATATAGCTGTTGACTAAGCCTGTGCATCGGTCGGACCGACCGACCGACCAGAAAATTATAAACCGAAAACCTACCGCCCACTTTACATCTTCGACCGAACCGATCGAAAATTCTAATCAAACTGATAACCGACCGAACCGATTTTCAATATCGGTTTTCGGTCGGTCGACCAAACCGACCGAAAATATATATTATATACATGCATAATTTATAATTAGGGTTTTTCCAAATAATGTTAAAATATTAATTAATTAATTAATTATTTAAATAATATAAGCTCGGTCGGTCGGTTATCGATCGAAGCATAATTTATAAAACCGAACCGACGATAAACCGAATTTTTCACAAAAATTAAACCGAACCACCCGCAATGGTATATAATAACCGATCGAAACCGACCGTCTAGATCGGTTTCGGTCGGTTTTATCGGTCATGGCGGTTTCTGCACAGGCCTAGCCGTTGTACTCCCTTCTATCCAAAATAAATGTTTTGTATGTTTTTATAATTGTAATTTAACTATTTTGTGCTTTATCCATAATCTAGTAATTGTTTTTTATATTTTTATATTGTAACTCTTTTTTTGTGCTTCATCATAATAATTATGGTTATGTTTCATATTTTATTTTCATTTACTTCGTTTTTGTTCCTAAAGACAGATTAATCTATTTCTTGGACAAAATCTCAAGGTGATTGATGGGATGTGGCCCAACCGATCGTGCCCACTATGAGCCCAAATGAGCCGGGCCTAACGTTGGTAGCGGCCCACGCAGTTAAGCAAGGCGAGCCCTAATCGCCCCCAAAACCCCAGCCCCGGAACCAAAGTCGCGCGCCACCTCCACGTGGCGCACGGAAGCGGCGTCCCGCCCGACGATGGAGGACACGCCGGGAAGAGCCCGCCAATGGAGGCAAGCCGGAAGAGTCCCGGCCAATGGAGAGATTGGGCACGCCTTTAGGCGCAGACTCAGACATGTATAAATAGAAGGAAAATTGACAGTAGAAGGGTTGGCAACTTATTGAATGCTAAGAGCTTGTAACTACACTCACTGTACCCAAATCATAGTGAAAATATTGAGGAATCACTCCTCCGTGGACGTAGATCTCATTAACGATCGAACCACGTAAAAGCATTGGTGTTCTTTATTGCTTTACATAAATTTCGCATACTCACGTAACTGGATTTATCAGTGATTTATTTTTTTCTTATGTTATAACATGATAAGATAAAGAGGCAGCACCATACATTAATCAACTTATCTTACAAAAAAACATGCACATCTCTTCCCAAACTCTCCACTCCCTCAAAACCATGTCATCACTTCAACTCAACTCTCACAATTCGACCTCCATTTTATTCTCCAAGTCCCATCATTTCAACACAAATTTGCCTTCTTCCAAGCCGCCTAATCATCTGGATTTCTCCAGAATCAACAAACTCAGAGCTCTCCAAACCGTGAGCAATGCCGATCAATCCGATTCCGCGCCGCCGCCACCCGAAGACGAACCTCCTGTTGTCAAATTCGCTTTTGTCCACGTCGGTAGTTTTCTTTGTTCTTCTTTTTTTTAAGAAGAAAATCTTGTCCACGAAAGTTTATTTGATTTTTTTTTCTTTTTTTGGCAATTTATTGCAGTCTGTTTTGCTGCCGGATGGAACGCCGGACGTGCATTATCGGAAGGCGTGTGGAGGGCAGAAATTGAGGGAGATAATGCTGGATAACAACATTGAATTGTACGGACCATATGTAAGAGACTTGTGTGTTTTGCTTACGAGTTGATCCGATAAAATAAAATACGAGATTGAAATATGATATTCGAGTTTGGTATAACGATGTTGCAGGCTAGACCTCTGCTCAACTGTGGGGGAGGTGGAACTTGTGCTACATGCATGGTTGAGGTGATCCATTTAACTTACATCAATTAATTAATTTGGCAAATATGGTTAAAGAATTTATTGAAAATTAAGACGGCATGGGGCAAGATTGCTTATTTATTTAAGAAGAGTGTGACTATATATTCCTCCGTCCACCAAAGATGACATATTTTTCTTTTTTGGATTGTCATATTCAAGACGATCTGTTTTCTTTTAGGAAATAATGATCTCTTCAAAAGTTATGTGACTTATCTACTTTTTATTAATTTAATCACTTTATACAATTTTTCTAAATAATCGTGCCGAAAATATATGGATCGTCTTGGGTGGGACGGAGGGAGTAATATTCATACTTAAAAATCTAGATTACCTGCTTTCAAAAGAAAATCATTTTACCTAGGGGTGTGCACGAACCGAACCGATCGGTTTCGGTCGGTTCGATTCGGTTTTTGAAAAAGTCGATTTTCGATTCGGTTCAAATTTTCAATTAAAATTGGTTTTCAGTTCGGTTTTCGGTTTTATATTTTAGGTTCGGTCGGTAACCGAACCGAACCGAACCGAACCGAAAATATTATTTTTATATATTTATATATTTTATATAATAATTAATTGATATTTTAATTAAATAATTAGGATTACAATATGTTTATTTAAAAATATACATATATATAATCTATATTTCGATCGGTTTTTCGGTCCGACCGAAACAGATCGATTTTTTCGGTTCGATTTTCGATCGATCTGAAACTATAAATCGGTTTGGTTCGGTTCAAAAAAATATGTTAGGTTCAGTTTTCGGTTTTAAAAATTTCGATCGGTCGAACCGACCGACCGATGCACACCCCTAATTTTACCTGTATGAAACTCTACCAAGTTGGCTCCTAATTTATCTTATTTTTATTTTATCGTTAGTAGGTCGTTCAAGGAAGGGAATTATTGAACCCTCGAACAGAAAAAGAAAAGGAAAAACTTAAAAAGGTATTTAATTTTCCTTGTTGCTCTATCTCCATTGGGACCACATCTTCCTCACTCCAACTGATTTTGTTTAATGGGTATTTAAAATTATATGTTATATGTGTATTAATAATATCGCCATTATATCATTTTATGGGTAATTTCAGAAACCCAAAAACTGGAGACTTGCTTGCAGTGGCGGAGCCAGGAAAATTTTTCTGGGGGCCCAATTATTTATAATTTTAGAATATAATAAAATATTATTTTAAAATAATTAAATAATAATAATAATTTAAATAATTGCACAATATTATTTGATATTAAATTTCTTTATCATTATGTTCTAATATCTTGCAAAAATAAAATAATACGATTAACTTATAAATAACTAAACAACCAATTAATAATATCTTACAAAAATAAGCTACGAAATTAAAATAATAAGAAAATTATAAATATTAATATTGTAAATGTTATTATCTTACAAAACTCAAATCTTGATTTTCTTGTACCCATTACAAATATACAATGAAATATAGAATTAACTCACATGTAAAACTTATTAAAATAAATTTAAATAAATATTACCTATAATTATTATAATAAATTCATCATAATATTTTTAGAAATTGAATTGATTTTATTAATTTATATATATATAACTTTATTATTTATATATATTTTTATTTTATCAACATAAAACAAATTATAGAAAAAGAAAAGAAAAGAAAGTGAAATGAAAAAAGAAAAGAAAACAAAGCACACAAACAGAAAAAAACGAAAAATAAATGAGAAAATGCACTACACAAGACTCGAACCCGGCACTGAATGAGAACCAACGATTCAACCAACTGCACTACTATGATTTGTTTAACATTGTATGGATATATAAGACTAATATAAAGAGTTAGGTACGCCCCTGCGCCTAACGTAGCTCCGCCACTGCGTTGCTTGTCAGACGATCGTTGGTGAACCAGATTCCAGAGGACTGGTTTGTCATTTACCCTTTCTCAATTTGCATCTTTTATTTCTCAAAATGGTCCTTGATGAGTTGTGTTTTAGAAAACAGAACCAAAATTAATGTTCATAATTCTCAGGGTAATTAATATAAAAAGTAATAGCAATTCAAAGATTTCCTGGAATGGGATCCCTATTTTCATAACATAGTGATTTTCAAAATCTTAGTTTTTTAAGGAAAAAGTATTACACTGCAAGATTCTTAAGAGAAGTACATCAAAATAGTTGTGTGTGTGTTGGCTAGTGGTAGAGTGGTTAATCTTGGACCAAAGATCTCGGGTTCGAGTCCACCGTGATGCTACCTTTAAATTTCGTATTAAATTGAGCAAAAAAAAGGAGAACTTTATATATAACCAAAAAAATAGTTGGATAAGTTATATATCCACACTCATAAAACATGAGTTTTATAAGTGTTTTGCTTTAAAAGACATAAATATCCTTGGGTCCACTCTCTCTATCCTCTCTCTCTCTCCCCTCTGTGAAAATCACAACTTTCTCTCTCCCTTCTCTCTCTCTCTCTACCGTAAATTCTCTCTCTCTCTCTGCCGAAAAATAAATGAATCATGCCAAAATTGAATGTTAAACTAAAGTTGGTAAACATTAATTGTAAAAGAGGTTAGTAAACATTTAATTTGAAAAATCGGTAGATATTGAATTCAAATCACAAACAATTCATTTGTAACATTACAATTTCAAAGAGAGGAAGGAGTTGAAAATAATTAATAGAAGAAGTTGTTACTGCGTTTTTCAATCAAACGATGGAAATCGAGCATTGCTAGTGGATTAAGGTAAATTAAATCCAGATAGAATTTTTTTTACGTGTTCTTGAGTACACGGTTGTACACGTTGATGATTTACAACATAAATATGTTTTTTTAATACTTTTATATTCTTTGAATGATAAATTTCATGTTTTGAAGAAAACAAAATGTGTTCTTGAGTACACGGTAGAAGTATTATGCATCACATATGTCATTTGTGTTGATTTTATGTTAATAAAGTGATTAATTTAATATTTAGGATCATTTAATAAGTTAAATTTAAAAATATGAGATGATAACAACGAACAGCATACGATCTGGCTCTATAAGCGTGCAAGCACCGTACACGGTGCACAAAATTCAAACCGTGCACAAAATTCATCAAGATTGCGGTGCGTACAAAGCTGCGATCGTGCACGGCTTATAAGCCGTGTATGGTCCGTGCAGACTGTGCGACCATGCGCGACCGTGCACGGTGCCGCACCGCCGCACGACGCATGGCCGTGCATCCGTGCACGGTCGTGCGTGGCCGTGCATCCGTGTACGACCGTGCGTGGCGTCATCCTATCTATCCGTGTATCCTATGTATATGATCGTTATCTTTATATCTTATTTTGCAACAGATGTCTTGGCAACGTCTTATTATACGTCATGGTGGTAGTTGGGACAGAGCGAGTATATAGGCGCGACGAGGTTCTCGTATACATGGTCAGAGAATGATTTCACGTGCTAATTTGCTAAGAGATTCATGAGCAAGTAGGCAACAATGGTGGATCGGATTATATGCTTTTCTATCGACGGCGCTAGTGATGGAAGAAGAATAAAAGTATCGTTGAAATCGACAACGATTTGTTCCGATTGATTGTGGAACAAAGGATGATCGATTGTGTATGTGATTGAAAAGGCAAGCGATGCGCAACCACGGTACACACAGAGACACCGTATTATATGGTTCACAACGATCTACGCCTTGCCCGAGTCTAATGCAAGATGTCTTGGTTCATTATACACGAAGATGAGCCGTTGTCTTGAATGAGGAGGAAGACGAGCTGGTGTATTCGGATGAAGAGGAAGACACGAACCGACGTAGAGATATATTTGATTCATTGGCTCTGAATTTGGTGCTTGGATTCGACAACCGTGACATCTTGATAAGGTTATCGGACGGTGCAACTTCACTTCCGAAGCGGCATGATGGTGAGGCTCATGCTACAACTTCACGAACCGTAGATGATGATACAACGCATGAGTTACGCAACCGGGTTATTCCATTACTTGATTGTGACGATGCATTGCCATTAGATTGGGTTGAACCTTGTGGACCCCATACCGACCAATTATCGTTGATTCGATATTTAAGACGAAGATGACTTGGCGATAGCGGTGGGATTGTACCACTTGGAGAATCATGTAGAGTACGTGGTCGATCGGTCAAGTAAAACACGTTTGGGGTATGTTTGCAAGCATGGCAACGGTTGTCCTTTTAAGCTACGAGCCGTCCAGAGGGCAACGATATGGAGAGTAATTAAGTTGAACAACAGTCATACTTGTCACTTGGATTTGAATCGCACTGCTCCACGACAGGTGCCTGCTAAGATTGTTGGCAAGTATTTTGCACGGAAATTGGTCGATGAAGGTGTGATCGTCGAAAGAGATGATTGGAGAGATGCATCGACAATTTGGCATTGAGATGGATTACTGACTTTGCTCTCCGAGCAAGAAACGCCGCTATAGAGATGACATATGGCGATTTCGAGCGGTCCTATCAATTCTTCCATCATATTTGCATCCGTTGAGAGAATCAAACCCCGGGACACTATATGATATTGAGACGGCTCATGATGGCGAATTTCGATATTTGTTTCTTGCTCTTGGACAGTGTTTGTATGCTTTCAAGCATTACCTACGGCCGGTCGTCGTTGTAGACGGGACTCATCTTAAGGGAAAGAACAAAGGAATTTGTTTTGTCGCTGTTACGAAGGATGGAAATGAAGGAATCTTCCCGATTGCTATTGGGTTAGGTCCGATTGAGGATGAAGAGTCATGGACTTGGTTTTTATCTCGGCTGCGTTCGTGCATTGGTCATCCTGATGATCTCTTAGTTGTGTCTGATCAACATAAGGGCATCGAAAAGGCTGTGGAGTCCGTGTATCCGAACGTCGCACATGTGTTGTGCTTTTACCATTTGCAGAAGAATATGGCGAGATTTGGATCGCATGTTTGTACAGTTATCAAGTCAGCTGCATATGCCTATCGATCAGAGGATTTCGAGAGATTTTTTTCTGCTGTGGATGTTCTAAAACCGACAGCCCACCATCATCTACTTTCCATTGGCGAGCATAGGTGGTCTAGGTTGAAGTGTCCTGTACGAAGATATAGTTTCATGACTTCGAATGCGGCAGAGAGTTTCAATAGTCGGTTGTTGTGGGCTCGACGTCTACCTGTTTGCTCGTTGCTTGAGACTTTTCGATCTATTACGGAGAAATGGTTTGACGTCTGACGAGCTAGTGCAGCAGCAGGTCCGATGAGTTGGTGAAGTAGCCGCGTCGAGCTACATGCCTCCGGTGAAAAGGCGTCGCTGGTTGTTCGTTCAACGACGACACACATGTTTAAAGTCGAAGAGGAAAACACATCATACGTGGTTGATTTGCGAGAATGGGACATGTGAATGTCGTGAGTTCGATTTGGACGAGATCCTTGTTGTCACGCTTGTCGCTATTAGGTACGGTATTTATCTAAACGTCAAGTCCAACTCATATGTTGTGGTTAATTTATTTTGTGATTAATTTCTTTTTTTAGCGTCTTGGTTTACAAGTCACCGACTTTGTGGCTCGAGATATCGACGATCTGCTTTTGCGGCGACTTATTCTTATCGAATTGGATCATATCACATCCGGTGCATGGATTGTACGCACTCAGACGCTTACATTATTCGACCTCCAATCATCACACGTCGGTGGCGTCCCTAGATTGAGTAGGATGCAATCGGTTGTTGAGGGTTCTTCAAGATCACGTCGTCAAATATGCACACGTTGCAAGGGTCGAGGCCACAACAAACGCTCATGCACAGCATTTATCGCCATTAGTGATGAAACATGTGGAAAGAACACGACGTAGGAAAAATGTAGTATTTGTCGAGTGAAGAGCATACAAGGAATTTGTGTCCTCAACGGCCTCGTGAGTAAGGATATTTATTATATGCAGTGATATTCGTTGTTTTTGGATTTTGTTGAATTATGTTGGATTTGGTTGAATATTGTTGGTTTTTGTTGGATTATGTTGGATTTTGTTGAATATTGTTGGTTTTTGTTGGATTATGTTGGTTTTTGTTGAATTAGGGGGATTCAGTTGGATTGTTGTTGGTTTTTGTTGGATTATGTTGGTTTTTGTTGAATTAGGGGGATTCAGTTGGATTGTTGTTGGTTTTTGTTGGATTATGTTGGTTTTTGTTGAATTAGGGGGATTCAGTTGGATTGTTGTTGGTTTTTGTTGGATTATGTTGGTTTTTGTTGGATTATGTTGGTTTTTGTTGGTTCAATTGGATTCACGAGGATTCACGAGGGTACACGAGCGTGCACGAGGGTACACGGGCGTGCACGGGGTACACGATCGCAGCGGTACACGGTCGCGCACGATCGCGCACGGGTACACGGAGTGCACGATCGGTACGCAGACACGGGCGCATGAGGGTACACGCCCGTGCACGATCGCAGCAAGTCGTGCACGACCGTGTCGCGTGCGCGATCGTGTGCCGTGCACGATCGCGCACAAGATGCCGTGCGTGCGCACGACGCACGATCGATCGTGCACGGCGGTACCGCACGCCTGCAGTGTACCCTCGTGCGCGATCGCACGTCGTGCACGATCGTGTACCATGCACGATCGTACACGCCCGTGCAATCCCCCTAATCCAACAAATTCGGTTAATTGAATCCAATTCAATCCCCCTATTCGGTTAATTGCAAATTCGACAAAACTCTTAAACTTACAAACTATATATACATGTAAAAAGCGGGCGATAACTCTAAAATATGGATAAGCCAACTGCACTCAAAAATAGCCAACAACAAGCAATAGCCAACAACAAGCAATATACAAAGAGGTCACAGCCTCCACAACATATACATAGAGGTCACAGCCTCCAATACAAACAAAAATATCACTAACACAGATAAAAATTCTACAATATCCGTTATAAATACAAAAAAGTCAAGGAAACTAATCAAAAACGAGACAATGTCCATATCCTACGAGCTATCGCTGTACGCTGAATCTGTATGTAACGCCGACTATGATGTAACCTCCGAGGTATACCTGTGATGAGGCGATACATATAGACGCATGCAAAGACACCGCAACTCACTGAGTCTTTCTGCCTGAACTGCTGATCATGGGGCACCTCCGCCAATGTCAGATGCTCATTGTGTGGCGTCCTCAATGGATTGTTGTTCCAAAATCCAGCTACCCTCATCAGTCGAGGGAAAAGCCGAATAATGGGCAACATCTGGTAACGTCTCAACGCCTGAGAGTCAGGGTTGTACGACAGCGAGTCGTACACCTCAAGAGTCCACTCAACAGTAGATATGCGAACTGTGACCCGGTTGATTGCCCGGCGTTATGGATGGCTAGTATCCGCAACATTGATAATTTTAAAGTTTACATTCAATTGGATAGAAAAAATAGAAATGAGGTAATAAATTTATCAGACAACAAGACAACCACGGTCTGCTATGCTCTGCATCGCTCCCTCGTACCATCGCTAACAAGTCATCGGGTACTTGCCATCGTGGATATGTGGTGTTTGATACCACCCTAAAGCCCATAGGATCATCTGGATGAAGCCGGTGAACTCACGCAAAAGCGCTTCTTTGCATAAATGAATAAATTTAGTCGGGAATAATTTAAGGACATTTCAAACTCCATAAGGACATTTAGTCGATCATCCGGATAAGGACATTTCAAACTTACATAAAATCCAATCGGTGCTACAATGCATCGAGCTTCATTGACCGAGGCAATAATACATTGCTGAGGATGATGTCGGTTGATTATTTTCCAATGTATATACAAAGTGTACAACTCCATAATCTAACACACATAAAAAAGAACACCATTAATTGAATTATAAATATATAAACAAAATTTGAATAAATGTTGTAATAAAGTACCTCCTGTGAACTCGTAACTGGGTCGGTGATATGATCGAGCAGCTTTTGAGTCGTGACATCTCGATTCAAATTAGCCACGACAAAACATCTGGCCCGCCGCTTAAAGACCTCGAAGGCCCTTGGTCGCGCCTCGGGGTACCATACTCTACGGAGCTGCATGGGGTCTCCGATGCGAAGATCATCCCCACCATCGACGATCCATCACCTCGTGCACGATCGGCTCTCGAGCCGCCGATCTCCGTGGTGGCGTGACTAGACTCTCGACGACCCGATCGTCGGTGGCTAATCTTGGGCCCTCCTCCGATCGACCGCCGTGAAGCGGATCGTCGGTGGCTAATGTGAGGCACCTCTGCGATCGACCGCCGTGAAGCGGATCGTCGGTGGCTAATGTGAGACACCTCCTCGGATCGACCGCCGTGAAGCGGATCGTCGGTGGCTAATGTGGGCACATCCTCTAGATCGACCGCCGTGTAGCGATCGTCGGTGGCTAGTCGGGCCCCTCCTCATGCCGGGAGACCGAGCGCCTCGATCGATATGCTCAATAGCCGGCGTAGCTCCCATGTGCAGATATAGGGTACGAGATCTACGCTCAAGATCTGCGCCAAGAACTCCGTCAATCGCCGAACACACGCCGAGCCACTCGAGCTACGAGGCCCTCTCCGAATCGCCGTCCACAATGGCACGACGGACGGTCTCGATCACGCAGCAATGGAGGCATCGTCTGGTCGAACACTCGGGCGTGTTCGCAGACACGTGGTCTCGCTCGCGCCTCATGTTCACGACGCCGATCGCGATCGAGATGCGCCAGTCGACTCGGCTCAAAACCCGAGATGTATCTCCGCACTTCATCTTCCCACCGCCGCCACTCGCCGCATGATCGGGACATGCTCACGCCACCGCGGGCACTCTCTCACGCACAGCACCGCTGTGGCTGTGGCAGTGCTCGCATGTGGGCTCGCATGCCGCCCGCAGTACAAACCGAATAGCCATCGGATCGCCTCGTATAGGCTCAAGTAGTATGCCTCGATAACTCGGTCTCGGCGGCTCAAGACACGATGACATAAACGCTACAAAAACACATACACATTATTGATTATAATGTATTTAATAAATATATAGCAAATACTAAACATGAGATTAAAATTACCTCGTCAAAAATCCAAGATATTGGGTGGGGACTTCCATGTAGTCCACATCAAGCATCTCGAATCCGTATCTCACCGTCTCGGCATCCACACATGCGTCCTAAGTCGGGATGGCCTCATACGACCAAATCTGTAAGGCCCAAACAGACCATAGAAATGGTACGTCTTCCTCAAGTCGCCACCTCGCTCGGGTGCCTCTTGACATCAATCCCGTGACAGAGGACCCGGAATGAATAGAGCCCCAAGGAAAACTCGCCACATATCAAAATCCTCACCAACGCCCAAACCCATGGCTCGATGGCTTCCTATCGCGCAAAGGACGATGAGGTAAGCTACTAATATGAAAGCCGCCTTCAAGTAGTCTCATGCATCATCACCCACCGTTGTTTGATGAATCGGTCATGAGCTCAAATAGTAGTCCTCCGGCCCAAACAACCTATGGAACATGCCGGTCGGGGAATCTCGTGCCTCAAGTTCGGATCAAATGAAGACGCCCAAAGCGCAATCCGAGACCGTGGCAAACTCAATCATCCCAATCAGATATCGGTTCCACATACGTGAAACCAAATCTCGAACTCATAAAACTAGGATCCACAATCTGCCGGGCCATCGATTGTGCAGCGCATTATTAGCGCTTTCCTCTCCGAGATGAAGAAGATGCCCAAAGCAGCTCTGTCTAAATACGTCGATACATCCGCCGCTTCTGACATGTCCTCACCGCTAATACATCAATTCGGATGTATTGGTTGATGCGTCCGCGTAGCCTTGCATATGCGGTCGTAACCACCTATAACGAGGTCAGAAATGCACAAGATTAATCAAGATACACGGCGAAGTTCTAACAACAGTAATACACGCTTCAAACCAACCGAGTACGGTCCTAACAGTACACTATTACATACCGCAGTTAGGACCGTGTTCGAAGAACCGTATGGTTCAAGACACGGTCCCAACTGCAGGCTGAATAGTGTACACGGTTAGACTGTGTCAAGAACCATACACGGTTAAGACACGGTCTAACAGATATCTGATCTTGAGTACACGGTTAGCACCGTCTCAAGAACCGTGTATTGTTCTTCAAGACACTGCTAACTGTGTACTCAAGATCTCAGACACTGTTAGGACCGTGTACCAAACGATCATTATTTTCACATAATTTCAACAACATTGCAATCGATTTCAATTTATAAGTTTCTAAACACACAAACTATCGAAATTTCATCACTATCGTGTCATACATGAAAATCTATCGTGTCTTACATGAAAATTATCGTACATACTAAAATTCTATTTTAAATGCACGATTACTCACCGGAGGTCGTGGTGCTCCTAAATCGGTGCTTGAAGTTCGTCGACCAAGCGTAAGGTCGACGGCGTGCTTGTGTGCGCGGGTGGTGATCGCTCCGTGAAGCTTCTTCCGCCGTGGAGGAGCTCTCTCCTTCGGCCGCCGCTTGCTCGGCCGCATCCGGGGAGTACCGTGGATCTGTATCCGTATCACTCATGTTGTGCTAATGTGGGATTGAAAGAGTGCGCGGTTTTGATGGGAAGGGGGGAGGCGCCGTGAGTGATGAAGAAAGAGTGCACGGTTTGCTGCTGGGGGAGGGGGGGACGCTGCCGTGAGTGAGTGAGTGAGTGAGTGAGTGAAAGATTAGTGTACGGCTGAGAGTAGGGCACACGGCTGAGAGTAGGGCACACGGCTGTTGTTCTTGAATGTCAAGACACGGTTTTCTGGGGAGGGCCGTGAGTGAGTGAGTGAGAGAGAGAAGTGGGTTTGGTGTGAGAGAGAGAGTAGGGCGCAAGAGAGAGAGAATATTCACTGTTTTTTTCTTATTTTTTCCAAGGATAATTTTGTCTTTTAAGCCCAAAATGGTTATAAAACTCATGTTTTTATCATATAGGCTATAAAACTCTCATTCCTATTGTTTTTGGTTACTTACATACATTAGCACAAAAAAAAAAATACATCAAAATAGTTTTATTATATGAAATTATAATTGCTATAATAAATTAATGTAAAAGTTACATAGAAAGTATCAACTAAATTTTTTAAAAATTGTATAAAATATTGTGACGGATAATTAACGTTGTGCCTAATTGGTGCATGCGCTTATGAGGTGCATAAGCGGTGCGTTAACATATTATTATACTAGTGAAATATATATAGTAAAAATGCATGGAATTTGGGATTAAGAGGATTATAATTCTAACCCGGCAATTACCTAATTAATTTTCCGTGAGAATGTATATATTCTATTTTTTGTCAATTAAATACAGAAATTTAAAGTCACGTTAGGATGGACTCAAACCCGATACTTTTAACCTCGGGCATTAATTACTCTATCACTAGACCAACACACGCACACCTAAATTTTTATCATCCCTAGTTTTTACTAGCAAAATTGTGTTTTGAATACTTATTAATTATGTGTTGAACATAACCATGGCAGGTTGTGATCCAACAACTTCCAGAATGGAAAGCGCACGAGTGGAATTATGCAAAAGAGCTTCCTGATAACGTTTTTCATATATGAAAACTTTTTACCTCTCTTTATCTATTTCATTTTTCATTTTATTTTATTTTCCTTTTGGGTCTCTAAAACCTGTATTTTTGCCCAGAGATGTGAAGGAAAAAGAATGGAGAAATAACTGAATTGCAAAGGGAAAATCCTGAGATTATCGCACCAAGGAAATCTCATTGTTATTTATTAATTTATCTCTATGAAATAATTACAATTATTGCAAAGTTAGCAAACAAAAACTGGTTAGTAAAATGGATGTACATTCATAATTCAGCTTATTAATTAATGTTACAATAACTTTTTAACTCCTACTTAAACTAATTTTCACCTTTAATGTGTTGGTTCGATGAGTAATAATTCAATAATGGCATCATTGCCGCATCTTCCATGATTAATAATAATAATAATAATAATAATAATAATAATAATAATAATAATAATAATAATAATAATAATAATAATAATAATAATAATAAAGAAGTACCAAAAGCATCATCACAAAAATTAATTCCACAAAGCAATTAACATTTCATCAAGAAAAACGGATTTTCAATATTCAAACCAATTTAACAAGTAAAAAGGAAAAGAAAAATGATTCCTCCTTCCTTTTATTACAAAGGGCTTTCTGCATTTTGGTCCTCAAACAAACCGAAATCATCCAACAAATTGTACACACTTAGAAGTCGCTAGAAAGTGGTGCGTGCTCGTGGTGCATGAACACATTGCTGTAGATCGCCCCAGCCAGGCCGCCGCCGATGAGCGGCCCGACCCAATAGACCCAGTTCCCGGTGAAGTCACCGCTGGCCACGGCCGGGCCAAAGGACCGGGCCGGGTTCATGGATCCACCAGAGAACGGGCCGGCAGCCAAAATGTTGGCACCCACAATGAACCCAATGGCAATTGGTGCAATTGTGCCCAATGAGCCCTTCTTGGGATCGGCTGCGGTGGCATACACGGTGTACACCAATGCGAACGTGATGATGATCTCCATCACGACTCCCTGGACAGCCCCCACGCCGGCCGCCAACTCGTGAGTCGGGATCGCCTGCGTTATTTCAAAATTCGAATCATAAATTGTTGGTCATGCAATTAAAGTCTCTCACCTTCATATGACGTATGTACATTTTATGGGTCCAAAAGTAAAACCATCCACGAGGATGAACTATTAAGGGTAAAATTGGAATTTCCGATTAACTTATAAGACTTTATGTCTAATGTTGAATTAGTTGGGGAATTAGACTTACCAAACCACCGGTAACGACGGAGAGCAAGAAGGAAGCGACAATGGCGCCCAAGAGTTGAGCGATCCAATAGAAGATTCCGGTGAGGATGGTGATCTGGCCGCCGACGGCCAATCCGAAGGTGACTGCGGGGTTGACGTGGCCGCCGGAGATGTTGGCTCCGATCGAAACTGCCACGAAGAGAGCGAATCCGTGGGCGATTGCCACCGCCACCAGTCCCGCCGGGTCGAGGGCGGCGTCCGATGTCAACTTATCTGTTTAAACGACACCACGGCCAACAAATCAGCAACTCGGAATTAACAGTAATTTTGCATGGGCGTGTATGCATGCATGACTATAGGGTTAATTGGTTAGATAATTTGCATAATCAATGCATATCTAACTGTAATAATACTAACTGTAAGCAATGGCGGAGCCAACGCCGGCGAAGACAAAGAGCATGGTGGAGATGAACTCGGCGATGTAGGCCTTGATTGAGGCGAAGCTGAATGAGTCATCGAATCGGCCGAAAGCGATTCCCGGCATTTTTTTTTTCTTGTGAAGAAGAAGAAGAGTGAAGAGAGCTACAGAAAGAAGGAAATATTGGAATGTCTTTTAGGTAGAAAGAGCACTTTCTATATCACATATATATACTGCAATTTCATATATAGTTTGATTGTGGTTTGTGCATTTATGAATATATTTATTATTTTAGTTCAGTTTAATGATGAGTAGTTGTCTGCAGCAGCATTACATACTATTGGACAATTTAATACTGAAATTTAAAGACAGCACACATGTGAACCTCGACATCGGATATTAACCACTCTACCACTAGGCCAACACACACACACACAAAATTTGTATCGAGGATGCATCCTATGTCGAAAATTATATCTACGATGTGATCATTTTTATTTATTTTGCGAAGTGATAAAATGAATTGTGACTATTTATTTTAATTTGTTTATTTCTTTTAATTTGGTCATTGTTTTGATAGTGACTATAACTTGGTCAAAAATCATATGTATTGTATTTTAGTTTAGTTGCATTATCACCAAACGGTTTAACTGCATTCTCATCGAATTTAATTAGAAGACTATATAATAGTTACAATTTCTAATTTAATAAAAAATAGTCAAAGATGAATAGTCCACATCACTTGGTTTAAGGATCACAGATACATATGTGCATTCTCCACCATATATTTTACATCTAGACATAAAAAAAAGTTCAAAATGCGACTATAAGATTTTTTTTACTCTTAAAATCATGAAATATATAACCTCAAAATATTTATCCGTTGGTAACATTTAATTAACCAAGGCAATTCTTTTTCCCGACGTAACATAACTTGCACGTTAGGTTAATATGAGATATAGAGAACAATTACATTTTAAACCCATAATGATTAGAATATACACTTCGTCATGTAATCTTTTATTGTATGCATGTGTCAATGACATTATTAATATATCATATACTCACTTCGTTCTTGATATTTATTCATTTAATTTTATTTTGGTATATCTACAAAATTCGTTCATTTTTCTTTATAGACATGAATTTCATTGGAGTATGAGCGTTCGAATGAATAGACGTGTCGTACAAAAGCCCGATCTCGGTAGCCACCGAGCCAAATATTTGGGCCCATATTTGTTGGTTCAGGTGGAATCCTAATGGGTTTAGGGTTAGAGTTTGATTATTATTCTGTTTAATGACAGTTTCTCTATATCCGAAATATCATTGTGAAATATCAGGCTTGAAATCGCCCCCCAGACACAGTCACAAGACAAAACGGGTAAACAATTCTCGTGTTCTTATTTTCTCTCGTGATTGTGATTTGTATTTTTCATAACAGATCCCACCTAAAAATCAATACTTTTATCCACACTCAATCAATTTATTTACAAAGAAAATCACCTATGACCTACATTTTCCATTCACATAACATATTTTATTATACGAATCTTATTATCTACTCACTTTATACTAATTATATTTATTAAAAGTCATATCGATAAAAACTAAGAATATATACGGTAGACAGAGGCAATAAACATACACTAGTGAAGTATAATTTAAAACAGACATATCCATATATATAAACAGATAAGAATGTAGTTAAGTATAATTTAAAACAGACATATCCATATATATATAAATAGATACGAATATAAGGTGTGGCAAATACATCCAATCGGAAAGGGAAAAGAGAGGCTTAGCTGTGAAGAACGTGATGCGGTGGAAGTGTCTGGAACTTCAATTATATATCCATGTGAACCAACCAATTAAGATGGAGAATGAAAATGTGGTGGGTCCTACCCAACCCCACTGATTTTTTTTCATTTTATTTTTATTTTTTATTTTTACGAGGGTGCCTGGGGGAGACCCCAACTGGAAATTTTCAAATAATGGAGTAGTATATACCTATATATTCTTTAGATAAAAATTAGTTTTAATTCATTTTATTTTCTCCTACAAAATTCATAACATTCTCTAATATAATTTTGATGTCATTTCATAATATGTTTATTTTTTTATTTATCAAATATGTTATTTGCATTAACTTATTTATGAGCAGCTAGTATTTCTTTTGTTATTTGAACAATGTTAGAGGTATTAGGAAAATGAATTAAGTTATTATTGATATATTACTCTAAACTTTATCATGAAGTTATTAGGACATATTGATACTGATTAATTTAAGTACCTCATATCGAAAGAGATCCATATTTAATTGTTACTAACGAAGTTCTTATGCAATAATTTCATAGTATGAGAAATTATAAATACATAAAAGAGAAATATTATGATATAGTCATGTCTAGATATTGTTTTTTAATGATGCACTATACTTAAAATAATATTGTAATTTTATTACAATATTGTAACACCGAAACAACGTAGAGAATCAAACCGATTCATATAGCTCAAAATGTTTTTTCGTATAAAATTGAATTGAATATAGTTCAATACTAACTCAATTTGATTCGATCGTGTAATTTCATTTTGATACTTGAATTTGCCGTACCAAATTAAATAAAATAAAATTTTTTTTTGTATAATAGGGAACTCGTAACCGCTACCTTAAGTACAAGACCCAGAAACCCCACGCCCGATAAGCAATAAAGACGCAAACCACAAGACAGGTAAACCACACTTGGAAAACTAAGTGTGACATGCTCAAACTCATATAAATGTTTGGTGGGGTTCGAATCTGTGACCTCTCGATTACAGGAACCCATCTTAATTATTGGGCTGTCCCTAAGGGACAAATTAAATTTTATAAATAGAGGATCTCGTCTAGTAACGAAATGAAATAGAGGGGGCGGTCGGGCCGGCGGGGGGCGACCTACTTTGGGCCACATAGTGCGCCGACCAATTAATCAAACCTTAGCTTTTTGTTGGTTTACTTTTCCACTTTCTTTTTTATTAGCAAAATAAATTTGTGTGGATAGGATTAGAGTGGACTAAGATATGAAATATAATCGTAGATTATGGGATTTAAATTCTTTTTATTAATATACTTAAATTGTATATCAGATAAGACAGGGATGGATAAGGGAATCTTGATTTCATTAAGTCGTGGGGTGTTTGCTTCAAATAAAATAATGCTACTATTATATAATGAAACACTAATCTGCAATAATTGTACTCAAGAACTAATTATTAGTTATAATGAACAATGAGTTTAGTTTTTTGAATTTTCTTTTGGCATAATAATAATAATAATAATAATAATAATAATAATAATAATAATAATAATAATAATAATAATAATAATAATAATGATGATGATGATAAATTCAGTTTTAACCTTTAGAAGCAATATTTTTGCATCTGTCACTCTGTAAAGATATAATAAAATTCAAATTTAGAATTTTGTATATCTAGAAAAATACATGAGATACAAGGATGGACAAATTTTATGACCATTTGAATGAAGAGTGAGATGGATGATTCATATCTCACATCTCTCCTGCCCATGTAATTTTTAAAGAAGTTATCAAATCTCAATTTAATTGTGATTACATACATTTGAATTAAATTTCTTTGTATGTGTAAATTCTTTATAAAGTATTCCTTCCAAAATTTTTTAAATGTCATCAGCTGTCAAATTACAAATACCAAGAAAATAAATAAATTTACCTTTGTAACCTTATTGATTATTATGAGAAATGCATAAACACTATCGGTCATCAAATTATAAAAGTATTAAATAGGGGTAAGATGAGAAAAATATCATAATTTTAGCTTCAAATTGCGAACTACGACATTTATTAACAAACAACAAAAAAGTGAGAAGGGGACACTTAAAAAAAGATGAAGAGAGTAATATTTATGTCATATATTATTTTATGTATAAAATTTAAATATTTTGTTATTCCTTTATACCATAGAACTATGTGGAAAAAGTGGTTCCGATGAGCTTAACGTCATGTTCTTTGTGTAGTTTTATATCTTTACACTTTTAGTTTCAATTATTGGTGCGAAATCTTTCAAGATTCAAATCAACTCAAACTATTTTTTTACCTAAAATGGTTTTGTAGTTACCTTTGTCAGTTCGATCGTGGAATTTCTTTCTTTCTGTATTTCCGGAATATGAGTGTGTGACTTGTTATAATTGGGTTGGATCACTTAGCCACGCTTCATAATTGAAAAAACGAGCACCATGGAAATACATGCCGCTCAGCCAAACAAAGATGATGGAGAGTTGATCGAAATGAGCACTAAAAACTTTTCGAAAGATCTCCTCTAAATCACTGGTATGGCTATCGAAATCGTTAGCTATTGTTCTTGAAAAATTACCCGGTTTGGCCCATTCCTCCAAAAAAGTTCAAATTTGTATGAAGTGAAAATAACACAAATAGGGCTGGCAATTCGTGCGTGTCGGGTCGTTATCGTGTTGACACGATAACGACAAGACCTGATAAAACCAAACACGAACACGACCCGTTAAGGATCTGTCCGACACGAACACGAACACGACACGAAATGTACCGACACGGACACGAATATGACACAATTTTTTCGTGTTGACACGACACGATAACGACACGAAACGATAAATTTAAATCAAAATTAGAAAATAAATAAATAAAAGAAATAAAAAAAATATAAAACATATAATTAAATTAATATTAAATATATAAAAATATTATCGAATTATACGAAAACGACACGAATCGACACGAACACGAATGCAACACGAAAATTATCGGGTTACACGAACACGACATGGATCCGACACGAACACGACACGAAATTATCATGTCCTTATCGTGTCGACACGATAAGGACACGAACAAGATAAGGCTGAACACTAACTCGTTAATTTCGTGCGTGTTCGTATCGTGTCAAAAATTATCAGCCCTAAACACAAACACCTGTTTTCCTATTATATTATTTACTTTATTTCGTATTTTAATTAACGTAAAATGCATGAATAACATAATTAACAATGATGCCATCTTTATGTAAAGATTTGAACATATAAAATGAAAATTATTGTGTTATATGGCCATTAATATGTGCTGTGAATCTCTACTCTGTATCTGATCCAAATCTTATACTGGACATGATTTTGTTATTTTGTATATACTAACAAATGTCATCAGGGACAGATGCACATGTAGAGAAGGGTGGGACGAAGCTCCCAGCTTTTTTTTTAGAAAATAAAATAAAAATTCTTGTAGGTTTTCGACTTGTCGGAAAATTTGGGCGATAGCTTTCCTTGCTGCCGAATGATTAAATCCACAAAGAGAACACCGTGATAAATTTAAATCTTTTTTTTGCACCCACCACTATTTTTACTAATTTAACCTAATAAAAGCTCGTGTTTTCATATCTATCCCAATAAATGATTATTTAAAAAATTATATCTAATGATTCAAAATATTTTCATATCTAACTCGGCCAATTTTCCATGCCGAATTATGGAGCTGGCGGCCGGAATTTACTCCAATAAACTTAATAACGTTAAAAATCTAATTATCCACGTCATCAATATGGTATGAGCTTATTTGAAAGAAAATCATACAAAATTTAACAGGCAATTTCGAACACCAAAATAACATCAATTTTTCAAGGGAAATGAATAGTCTTAGTTTCTACATCATTTGTCAAGGGCTTACTTCAGTTGATTAAGAGTTAGTAGATTTGAAACAAGGATCAAGAATCGAGTCATAGTAGCTGCAGTGTGTACATTAGGCAACGTCCTCATAGCTTTTTAACCGCTAAATTACCGTAATTTATATTCTCACATTCTCATTGAACTGGGGTATGAAGGCTCAAGGCGGAGAGTTTCATCTTTGGAACAAGATAAAAAGGCACATGTGGTTGCGGTCGCCTACTACCAATTCGACACCAAAAACTAATCCATATTAGAATTGGAAACTTAATAACCTCCTGTTAGATTAGATCGATATATGTCTCATGCCGATGAAAATGGATCGGTTTAAAATTTATCTATTCATAGTTATTCGAACCCATTTATAAAAATAACTTCTATACCCATATCCATTCCAAATCCGTAGGTTATACCCGCTAATTATTCACCTAAACTCATTTAAATTTATAAAATATTTAAATGAGTTGTTATAATGTTAGATGCATGTCTTAATAAAGATTAAATACTACTAAGTAAATAATAATAATAATAATAATAATAATAATAATAATAATAATAATAATAATAATAATAATAATAATTGATTAAAAGCTAAATTTCAAGTATAAAATTAAAAACTATATGAATTAACTTTAATCTGTCTATTCTAAAATAATATTCTAAAACATCAAAATATATATATATATATATATATATATATACATGTGTGTGTATAGCTATGATATTCGAACTTCTAAAAAATGATCAACTTTCTTATCATATAATCTATCCCGACTTAAAAAAAAAGAATAAAATCATAATACTAATGTAACTATAAATATAATTAGAAATAGAAAATATCATTAAAAAATTTAAAAATAAATACTTACGGATAAAATCTATCATAAAATTATTTAGTTAATTTAAAATTAAATAGTTAATATTGTATATATAAATTGGTTCGAATTGCAGGTATTCATAACCAATTTTACAACACGAATACTAATTTCACTATTTATACTCGACTAAAACCAATTCATACTTACTCAAACACGCCCTATTAAAATTTGGTAAAGATGGATATCCAAGAAACCCGACCTACTGCAACCCCTAATTTCCCCAATATATTCACGTAATAATTATGAAGAAACTATGCCTTCTCGATAACTCCTATTTTGTTCTTTTCACCATAAAAAAGTATATAAAAGAATTCCATAGAACATCATGAATAAATAAAGTCGACATTTCGCTTTCCAATTCCGACCCTCGAGGAGAAAAATAAAAATATAATTCTACTTTGAACAAATGATGAGGCAAATCAGAAGCATAATTATGAAAAGAAAATGATTATTTCCAGAAGAAAAGGAGAAAATGACTCTTGGACGGCCCTAACTATGCACGATGTCAAAACTTCATAAGATGGTCGGTGCAAGAAAATAATTGTGACAATGAATTCATGGGGTCCAATTTAAGTCGGATTTATTCTAATCCAAAGTTTCAGCCACTTCATTTATACGTATATGGCTTCACATTTCATACTTCCGAATTGGTAAATGGTAATAATAATTTTATTGATTTATCATAGATTTATTTATTTATTTTCTTCCATAAGTAGTTTTTTAAATATAAAAGCCTACGGTCATGCACACAATAGTTATTTTCATGGTTGATTCTCTGTCAAATTTTCTAATATTACCGTCACTATAAAATTTATTATAATTGAGATCTGATAAATTAAGAAAAAAGATACAATTAATAGACTCTACTCATTGGTTGATGTGAATTTGACGGATTGCGTGGAACAACGCAGACACAGTCTGCTAATACGTAAAAACTAGCAAATTTCATATAAGGAAACAGAAACACGCCCACACGGGCGTAGCTATGTTGATTAAGAGCTAGTAGATTTGGAATAATGAAACACAAACAGCAAATTATACTCGTGCAATTAAAAGCGGAAATTAATGGTAAAATCAAGCAGAGAGAAATTGCAGTACACACTACGTTAAATTTGCTTGGTAAATTCAGATTTTACAGAGGGTCAGGCGACAGATTTTACTCTAGAGGTGAATTACGGTAAATCAAGCAGAGAAATTGCAGTACAAACTACGGCAATATTTGCTTGGTAACTGTAAAATCTCAAAAGGTAAATGGATCAATCTACTTGCATGTTTTGCGGGAAAGGAATTGAAGCACAGCAATGGTAGTAGCCATTGTCATCGAATGCAAACCTTTGAGAAAGATGAACTTCGCATATAGGATACTCGCCCCATTCCTCGCTACCATACAGTTCGAAAATGCCTCTCGCATCAAACGGATCCACCTTTCTACTTCTCGTCTTTCTGGGGAAAAACGAAAAACCAAAGTAAAAAGGGTCAAATTCCAGCTTAGATTCAACATAGATCTACTTGCAGTGTGATTAAAAACACGAAAATGTAATAAACGAACATAAATACCAGAGTCGCACCTTTTCCTGTGACGTGCATTCATAAGGGTGGCGTGCAACTGCATCAAAGGGAAGATTGAAGATAATCAACATATACTTGAATGACAAAAATGCAGAAAGAGCAATTTTTATGAATGTGAAGATCAAAGGGAGTGTAACTGTGTAGGTGTTTGCTTTTGGGAGAAGGGGAGAGATGAATAAATTGCAATCAAATACAATGTATTGAAGTATCAATGATAAAGGTACCTTCAAATGTTCCGCATCTTTTCCAACGACCAAGCCAGCATCAACGAATGCATCAGTAATGACTTCTAAGAACGTTCAGGAAAACCAAAAACAATTCTAAAAGTAATAAACATAAGAAAAGGTTACTATTTGTGTATGTTGGCCTAGTTGCAGAGTAGTTCAAGTCCACCATCACATGGTTTTTCAAAATTTATTTGTCCAACAGAAAATAATAATAACAAGAATAATAACAATAATAATGAGTCAGTAATGTAGTTAATTTTTGGAGTTAAACGCTAAAGTAAGACACAACACAAGATATGGATACGACAAGCACGCAAAAGTCGTCCCTCGCCACCAATTTCTTCTACAGGAGCGTATAGAACAAAAGCCTTGGCCTTAGAGCCTCTCATGCAGTCCTGCATGATATATCAAGCCAAACCTTAACGGAATCACGAGACCACAATACTAACTACTCTAGAAAAACATTTAACATAAAGTCTCCAACCAAAAAATGTGTTTATGATTGGGTTCATTTGTGTGCATCCATAATTTGGACAAAAACAATACCGCAAAGATACAACCACCACAAATACTAAGCAATGTATTATGTTTGCGAAGACACAGCATATTGCTCATGAGACATCCTACAGATAGTTTCAGAGAGACTAGCTATTTGCAACAATGGTCACGCTAAGCAACCAATGATTTGTGGGAAATAATTGACAATCACATAATTAAAGTTTCAACCAAGATGAAACCTTACCAGTCCTTTAAGTCGGATCAAAACTGGCCGGTTCTCTAAAGCATCCATTACTTTTGATGAGACACTCTAGAAGGCACAAAAAAGGCACTGTGAATACGAATAATAGTAGTCATTCAAATTGATTTGGTTATAAAAAATTTACCTGCAAAACCTCTTCAGCTGCTTTAACTCGCTCCTTATTCCATAACTTCAGCATGAGAACAGTTAGGTGAAAGGTAGTTGGTTTAATAAATATGGACTTCTCAATTCCTGAGTCTGCATGTAAAAGATGATCTGATCAATGTGGAGGAAGAATTACAGGATGAAACATTTGATGCATGCTGAGTAGGCTTATGTAAACATCCAACTTCCCTTTGCTTCTATCTTTTTTTTACAATTCTCAATCAACAGATAAAATCACTTTACCTATCATTTTTGAAGAACTGGTCTCTGAAGAAGGAGATTTTGACTCTTTAGGAGAGTAACTGACAAGAGGAATGTTGGTTATATTTACTCTAACACGTGTATCAGCACCAACAGCTTTGACTTCAGCGACTACAGGTATTTCTGTTGGATTTTGGTTACTGTTTACGTTTACTTCAGCATCAGCTTTCACCATCTTCAGTTCAACATAAACATTGGGAGCTGTAGATTGACTTCCATCCTCTTCCTTATCTAGAGTATCTCCACCCAAATCAGTATCCATATTTTTATCTTTATCATGAGACGTTATTCCAAGTATTGTATTTTGAAAATTGACAAGTTTCTCAAGTAGTCCAGGATGAATAGCCAAAGGAAGCGAAACGAAGTGAGAATAGTCAAGTTCTCGACTATTAACAGCCTGTTGGAGAACAAACACATGTTAGATAAATGTCAATGTAAAAGTTAACTCCAAGCCAGGACATGAGCATAGTGTTTGGCATTTATCTCAAAGCCTCATCAATTACACAAATAAAAACACCCATTTATTTTTAGAAATAATGCACTAACAGAGTGCACTGGCAACTAACTAGCAAATGATTTAGGCTGATAAATTGAGCCAATCAACCTTATCAATAATAGTTTGTATCTTCTCAGATGCTTGAGCAATACTTTCAGCGGAGTCACCTTCAAGGACTGCAATGATACACTAGTCAGGATGATACATGAAGGGATAAGACATGATTAAGTATTCAACAAAAATCAAAGGACATGGTAGAGCAAGAATCAAGTCTTAAAACAGGGGAAAAATTACAAATAAAAATTGAGTTACTGAGCTATGAAAAGCTAGAATGTTCTAGAGGTGGAAAACAAGATAACTATCAAAAAATGGAAGGGAAGATTCTGACTATAGATAGCAATCATAATATCATGATTCACTCTTGTATCAGGATATGATGATTAGAAAGAATACATATATGAAATTGAACTTAAGAGCACTGGAGAAAGCTCATTACATTCTTTGGCTGAGGTTATTCTGAAGAAGAACTTTAAGGTAAAAATAAGCACAATATCTCTAGAAACAATAGACTCACCGATCGAATCCTCTTGTCTAGATGATGGAAATATAATTTTAACTCCAGTATCCACCTCAATTTGCTCCTGAGTACCTCCCCTGTCCAGATTGCAAAATAAAGATTATTACAAGTTATGATGAACAAAAGTCTCAACATGCAGTGGCATACCATTTCCCTTTGATGAATCGCATTAAGGATGTTCCTATCTGCAAAAATACATAAGATCAGCTAAAACAGAACACCAATCAGAGGACCTAATGATACACCAGGTCAATTTCTCACAGAATTAAGAAAAGGATTCACAAAAGACCTCATATAATAGATATAGTCATATAGATAACAAGAAAAAAACTGTACTCTCAAATATAACTGAAGGTCCTCACCTCCATAGATAATGAATGTTTCGTAGGAGGAGTTGAGTTTTCATCTAGTGATACATCGGTCTTGCCACTTTCTATTACGAGGCATGTATCAGGGCCAACTGCCTCATCCAAGACTTCAACATTACTATTTTCACATTCAGCTATTGAGACCAGAGAAGAAGTACCAGGACACACTTCTTCCAGTCGATTTTGTGCCATCGCCCTTTCACCGTCACCTGAAAGCATGAATCTTTTCACACCCTTCACCAAATAATCAACACCTAGAGAACCAAGCAACTGCTCTAAAACCAGTTCCCTAACTGATTGGTTACTCAAAATGATAGGACTACGCATAAGAATTTCAGATTGCCATTCGTCATTACGATACATATACATATAAGATACAATAAACTACACAACACATCCGACAAATATACACACTGTCATAAAAATTCTATAACAAAAAGCTGACAAGGCATATATCATCGTATCTCATTCAGCACTATTCACCAAAATCATTCCCCAATAAAGCTACAATTCTATTCTGAAACCGTAAATAACTTCTTTTATTCAATGAAAATAATAGAAATATAAAAGAAATTCAAAGCCGCATAAGATTACCCTCAAAGCAATCAGGCAGAGTAGACACTGCTCTCCATGTTTGCCTAACATTTTTTCGCTTTTTCAAATCAATTTCATTTCCCTTTCCATTTCTAGCATCCATATTCAACTCACAGCTAAAACCATGCCAAAACTTACGCTTCTGTCACATAATGTCACAGAGCAAATTAGAACTGAAATGAAGAATACCTACAAATATGAAGATAATACAGAATAATTTAAATCATATGCCCCAATTTCCGAACCTGGAAGTCGAGCAAAGGCTTCGATTTTGCATATGTGTTTGTAGTTTCACGAACTAGAAAGTTCAGTCTGCGATGGCATATTGAAATAAAATTATTTGTGTGTTTATATATATACACGCACAATCACAAGCACACACACAAATGTAGTAATATAAGATTCTAAATAGAAATGGATAACACAAAAAAATATGTTGTACCTGAGTAGAGACCTACAAGCTATCATTTCCCGACAACCGGCGGCGGCGGTGGTGGCACTTTCTTTTTTAGTGGTGCAATAATTATTCGAGGACATAAATGGGTTTATACAAGCCCATCTACTTATCCGATTTATGCTGGATATATTTAAGGATATCAATGGGTGGGTTTTATCAGATCGAAATGACTTAAAATTCATTAAATTCTAAAGCAGTGGTTCTGGTTTCGGTTTTGGTTCCAGATCCGGACCGTTTAGATTCAGAGTTTGATGGTCCGGTCTGATCCGGATCTGGAACCAATATTTATTTATTGGTTCTAATTCGAGTAAAACTCATCTATTGATAAGTCTAAGTTTAAACAGGCTTGTCAATTGGCTATTTTTATCTATATCGATTCGAAATAATTCATAACCCATTAAATTATAAAATAACGATTTCGATTCAAATTCTGGTTCTTATCTGATTCTGGTTCCAGACCCGTTCAGATCCGGACCGCTTAAGATCCATAGTTGGTAGTCCGGATTCGGTCCGGATCCAATGCCTAATGGATCAGTTCCAGAACCAAAACTATTATTTATTTATTAATTCTGATCCGAGTAAAACTCACTCATTGACATCCTTACGTATATTAAAGCCCAATTTTGATCCATCTAAAAAACTTCATTTTATAATGGTCCAAAACCAAAATAGGCCTGAAAACTTTGTGTTTCTCCACAGTTTGTATTTTCTCCCCGCCCCCTCTAAATTCAGTAGGGTCTTTAAATTTTTTATTCAGTTCAATTTGGTCCTTAATTTTTTATAATATCGTTATTTGATTTTTGAATAATAATCAACAATCGAACTCAATTATAGTACAATTGTAACTTTTAAGAATCCAATTAAAACAGACAAAAGTTCAAGCACCCATAACAAAGAATGTAAATGTTCACACATAGAATGGCGGATTTAAGGAGTTACCAGGGAGCTTTCGCACCCCAACCATTTTTTATTTTATTTTTATTATTTCATCATAAAAAATTTATTTTAGCATCTCAATTATCGAAAAAAAATCAATTTTATCTCCCCAAACTATTTTCGATCGTCCGTCATATATCCATGCCACTCCAAAAAATAAGTTAATGGCACCAAACCTTTAAAAAGTATAATCATCTAAAATATAATTGTTATTATTTGTTGGCCCAATACTACAGACCCAAACTCAACGTTTTCCCCTAATCCTTTCTTAAACCTAATCTCACCTCTCTACCTATATATATTAAAAGTCACGCCCCTTTGTTTAGGAAGCAAGCAACATAATAAATATATTCATCTTGCTTCCCCCTTTTTGTTCTAAGTGAGAGCCTGTAGTGTGAGAGAGAAATAGAGAGAGCTGCTCGTGAGTGCATCCGAGAGAGCACGTCTGTGAGGGAGGAGGGGCTACGATTGCCGAGCCGACGATATAGTCACTCCCTTTGGTGGAGGCACGGTTGTGTGTGTGCGTCAAAGGAGGAGCCGCACCTGAGCCGAATTGTTATCTCTATTTTCTTTCTTCTTTCTTTGTTGTGTGCAGGTCGTATAAAGTTGCCAGGAACGACGTTGAGTTGCTGTCGGATTACTGTCGGGGTCGACGGAGGTACTGTCCGGGAGCGCGTTGACGATGACGAGGCGTCCGGATTCACAACAATAATATTTGAGCCAAAAACAAATACCTTTCGAATGGGGACAATTAAACGTATATTATCTCAAATATCTTTCAACTATGAATCAAGGACGAATAGAAATATCAAAATATTGATCGAAGAACAATGAAGATTTTAAGTATAGATCATGTTAATCTTTACTCTTAAATATTCAGTGAGATGATATTTAGATATATAGGGTTAGAGGTGGAGACATTATCTCTGTCAGCTTCGAGGTGGATGATCGGGCCTATTTCGGGCCCTGATGCGAGCCATTAATTCCATTTATGGAGATTTCAGTTTAGGTTTTAAGTTGTGGGATTATTTTTTATTACAGTAATTACTTATGTCGTTGGAGATTGATTGATTGACAATCAATAATGTGGAAAACAGAATCACGTGTGCGTGTGTTGGCCTAGTGGTAGAGTGGTTATTGGTTAATGCTCGAGGCCAAAGGTCTCGGGTTCGAATCCACCGTGACGCGACCTTTAAATTTATGTATTAAATTACCAAAAAAAAAAAACAGAATCACAAAACATCCTAAATATCATCTTGAAAGTCATGTCTGAACTACAACCGGCCAAGGCTAATTATATATACACTCTAAATACGGGGAAAAAACAAGTATGCTCTAATTTTAAATAAAAATAAGCTCACTCAAAGCCGAACACGAGTCTAGCTCAGGCCAATTCAAAATAATCACGAGTGTTTGGCACCGAATCAAGAATTTGAGCGGCAGCATTCCTAACCCGCCACACCTTGAGCACACCGTCAAGGCTCCCCGTGCACACGGTGCAACCCTCCTCCCCTGCCTCGTCCGATAGACGGTCAGGGAAGGCGGTGACGCACCTGATGGGCCCACGGTGCCCCTGTAGCACCGCTACGCACGAGTGGAACCCGTCCGCCTCCCTGACCCAAACCCGGCTGGTCGAGTCGGCCGACCCGCTGATCACGTAGTTGCCCACGCTGGCCAGGCACATGACTGCGTGCGTGTGACCTGGCAGTGCCCCGCCATACTGCAGCTGGCCCGAGAACCAACCCTTAAGCCAGTAGTGCACGTAGCCGTCGGTGCACCCGCCATAGAGCACGCCCCCGTCGGCCGTCAAGGCTAGGGCTTTGACAGGGGAGTGCTTGGTCGGGAGCGTCACCGTGAGCGAGTGGGGGCGGGCCCCGCTGCAGAAGTTGCGACGCCACACCCTCACGGTGGCATCGTCGGAGGCGGTGTAGAGCGTGCCGTCTTCGGCGAGGGCGATGGCGTTGATGGGCTCGAGGTGGGCCTGGATGGTCTCGATGCATTTGAAATCGGAGGTTCTCCACACTTTGACGGTCTTGTCGAGCGACGACGAGTACAAAATGTCGTCGGATGTATTGATTGCTAGAGATGAAATTGGGCCTAGATGCTTCGACTGTATAAGATATAACAAAATTTGGTAATAATTATTAGAGCTCAAAATGGAGGAATTGAAGAAGATTCATAAGGGTAGGCATACAGTTAATATCAGACAAGATTCTGGTTGGTACTGTCCTTTTCTAGACAATGTAACTACCGATCTTTACAATATGAACTAACAATATCAGATCTTTCAATAATGTGTTACAGAATTATGATTTTTGAAATGTCTAATATCATATATTATTGTGACATTTTTTCCCCTTATTTGTAGGCAGCATGCATTTAACATATAGTAATCAATAAAACAGAACTAGAAATAATTTACTAAGTTAGTATCTATATATTGCAGTTACGTAAGAAATAAATTTTACCAGCTTGTATTTCTATATGTCATAAATGAATACGACTCTACGACTTTACTTTAAAAAAATGTGCCTAATATAAGAGTTAATCATTGTGAGTGCAAGTTGTAAAAAATAAATTTGACAATAATTTGAAGGATAAGGATACAGAAACCATTAATACATAGTGTCTGTGAACCCAACTAACACTTAATTACAGTCTTTTTTTCATAAATGTCAAGCAGGAAAACCAGTAGGACAACATTGGATTCATTAAAATCCCCTAATTTGGTCACCAAATTAATGCATGCAGAAATTGATTCAAAGCGATTACTCCTCTTTATTTCTAAGCGTCCTATTAGTATTTTTTTTCTTGTTTTTTAATCAGTTCCTAGTTCGCAATTTGAGAGAAAAATTATTATATATTTCTTATTTATCCTTACTTAATACTCTTGGAATTTGATAATTAGTTGTATGAATGCATTTATCATGGAAATTAATGAGATTACAAATGTAAATTTACTTATTTCCTTGGTTTGTGCGATTTGACGGTAGGGAACACTTAGAAAAGAACGGAGGAGTAAATTGCAATCGGTGAAGGTCAGCATATAATTAAGTCGAAAGTGAAATGTCCATTATAAATTTTTTACTTTTATAGGAAATATATTAAATATTTAATTATTCAATAAATTATCTTGCCAATATTAATAAATTCATTCTCGCTAGTTGTACAAACTTTATGGCCATATATAATGCTACTATTTTCAACTAATAAGCCATCAAAGAAAACCACTTTATTTCCTCAAACAAACAAAAAAGATAAAACACTTTACCAATAAGACAAATTAGACCAAAATCATCACAAGAACATATTTCGTGTTTATATGTTGATTTTAATTATTAATGGTGATACACATTATTTGAAATGATAATTATCATATAACACTCCGAAATTGGACAAGAATGATCAAGCGACAACAAGAATCTTTATTTTCTTTTGTATGGCTCTTTTATTCCAAAACCGTCTATACATGTTATTTTTTTGTATATGTATTCATCATTTTCGCACACATGGCACGTGTGCATGTCTTAAGATACTCCTTTCAATTCAATGCTATTAATGCACATTAGGTATGTATTAATGATATTGTAATGTTCGTCGAAGAAATGAAAATAAAAATAAAAGCCTAAAACACTTTAAATAATTTTTTCACTTTCATTTAGTAATACGTAACTACTTTACCAGAAATAATTTTAAAAAAATGGGATACGGAAAATTACCGTCTTTTCGTGGCCGGCGATATATCCCCGGAGAAAACTCCCGGCTGTCGGGATTGTAGAGATTCGCACGTGCTTTACAACACCTTCCCACGTGCGGCGCCAAACCCTGATTTTGCTGTCGGCGTAGGCGGCGTAAACCCTATCGTTGGACACCTGAAGCGCCAGCACCATGCACGCCTTGGTCTTGAGGTGGCCGCACTCCGTGAATTCCGGCATTTTCCACACGCGCACGGCGTTGGACTGCGAGCCGGTGTAGACTAGGCCGTTGGTGGCGGCGATGCAGAGGATCTGGCCGTCTTTTTTGAGCACGGAGGAGACGCAGCGGTAGGAGGCGGCGTCTGCATCGAGCTTGGAGGCTGCGTCGGGGGTGGCGAAGGAGAGGCGCGGGGTGGAGGGCTGGGATTGGTGGTAGAGGGAGAGGGAGGCGGCGTTGGTGGCGCTCAGCCGGGGAGGGACGCACACGGCGGCGTCTGGGCGCGGGGCCTCTTTGGACGAGGCGCTGCGCGGGAATTTTAAGGTGCGGCCTCTCATGTCGAAGGATGGATTGGGCGGGCCATCCTCGAGGGAGGAAGGCATCTCCATTTATACCGATTGTGTTACGTATATGATGTCTCTGTATCTATATATCACTTGTTGCGCAGAGAGAGAGAGTTGATGGATGGTTTAGGGAAGTTAAGAAGGGGGCTATAGCTGTGGGAATAAGGTGGTTGAATTGTTGTTCGGAGATTGATGGATACATTTACAGTTTTGGGGACTAATAGGTAAGCTTAATCGTACACAATTAATGGCACTAAAAATAAAACAGAAATTGCAAATTTAATAATACCGATACAGCGATACTATTCGTTACTTGCTCCTTTTTTTATGATAAATAATCTAATATTGCTTATTAAATTTCTTATCAAAGTTTTCTTTTAGACTGGAATATATTGGGATAATTCTCTTGAGAATTATGACATTATGGATGTAGTTGTAAATTGAACACGCTTAGCACATGCAATTATGAGTATTTATTTGGATGTTATTCACGTTATGTGGATTGTCTTATGTATAGTGAAATGGATGTTGACTCGAGTGGGCTTCATTCCCTAAAAAAAAATAAGCGGCGTAATCGTAAGAATCACAAAGACCATGATTGTAGCCTATAGCCGAAGAGACAATGGAACGATGGGATGGTGGTGATGTAGCCACGTACGTGTACATGAATAGAGGAGCCTTTGATGGCATAAGAAGGATTAAAAGATTGATCCGGTCGGGAGAATCCTGCAAACAAACCTCCACCGATAAGACTGATGACCGACACAACAATGGTCAATACCAGAGTAGATGGTCAAAGATAGTCTTTTCCATCAACACAAGGTGAAGCCTTCGTTTGAAGTCTCGCATCGATTTCCAGAAGAAGCAGTTCAGACACTAACGATTCATCGATACGTTACAGAGTTGTATCTAAGGAAACAGTGTTACACCATTGGGATACTTCGAATAAACTGGAGTACATATAGGATACGACGGTGCTAAAACCTTTTCGCCGTCATTACTTATAATTAATTTATGCTAATTAAGATCAAACTCCCGCTAAAGTTGTTCAATTCATAATGAAACAAGTTGAGAAACTTGATATGAAAAATGACAGCGAGGATTAATGTTGTCAATATTTTAGTACAACAAGGTATATTATATATGGCTAATACGAATATTTAAAGATATTAGCGCACAAATTAAGTATTCCATAACATGAAGTACACATTATTTTTCTTCCTCTTTTCCATTTAGAGCAAAAGGTACGTACGAATATTCAACTCTAAAACAGGAACTAATATTGTTTAAATTGCTTTTTCTTTTTTGAGAGTTAATTTTAAATGAGGTAGCTAGCGCAAGCTAGAACTAACAACAAACACAAAACAATATAAATACTAGCATTTATATATAGTTATAGGTCATGATCATAATGTACACATTATGATATATATTTTTAGAAGATCCAAATCCATTATTTGTCTTTTATGTAGCTTTAAGTCTTTTTTTTAACCAAAATCTATAAATTGAGGGATATATATCAATTATTCCTCTCAGTATTATTCACTTACAATTATTATCGTCGAATAATTAAAGCACATTAATTAATAATTAAGTAACTGATGATTTCGAAAAAGCAATTATTTTTAATTTTACTTTATTTATTATTCAGACCATCTTAAATAAATTTAAAATTAAGACAGCTACCATAAGTCGATATAAAATACACGAGGAGATGAGTTCTGGTAAGAATCATTCCTAGTATACGTGGATTTTTTTTTTGATCATCTTCAACGTTGTCGTGAAGTAATTTTAAAAAATAGGTATAGTGGAGTAATTAAATTAGTACCCATTGATTAAGGTATCTATAAATATAAAGGCAGAAACCATACAAAAATAAACATAAATTATTATTATTATTATTATTATTATTAGGGCGGTAAATGAGCCAAGCTATTCGTGAACTATTCGAGTCTACCGATAAAAGTTCATTCGAATTTATTTAGTGAAGCTCGTTAGCTAAACAAACCAAGCTTGAGCATGATAGTATTCGGCTCGTTGGCTCGTGAACAAGTTCGTTAACTGATTTACTTTGAAATATAAAATTATTAACTAGATATAATTGTTTTCTTTCTATAATTAGTAATTATTGTATTAAATCTCTAACTATTTTTATTTATTATAAGAAATCAATAAATATATTGTGTTATTATGGATAAAATAATTTATTTTTAAAATAAAATAATCAATATTTTAAACATATATCTAAATTTAGAAAGTTTATTTGGGTTCGATTAAAGCTCGAATAAGCTCGTGAACTCGAAATATTCGATAAATAAAACTCGAGACTCGACTCGATACTAAACAAAACCAAGCTTGAGCACAATTATATTCGGCTCGACTCGGTTCGATTACACCCCTAATTATTATTATCTTCAAAAGATCTGCGTTACTGCACCTTAAATGGCTCCTGATCGACATTTTGTTAATGACGTAGGTATAACTAAATTTATATCAATCCCCATATCCCAATTCCCAAGTAACTTAAATAACAGGTATATATGGTATATATTTGTTAGATGAATGTAATATATATTATATTAGTTTAGCTTTACTTGAAACCTTTTATTTCCTAGCTAATGTAATCTAAGTGATATCCCGTAATTGACCAATCAAAAAGTTAAACTTAATACAAGATAATCAAAATTTAGAAATATAGGTCAGCGATCAAAATGAAAAATTGAGAGTGAATTATACAGTCCCGTTTATATTAATATCAATCAATCATAGCCTTCGGAATGAAATACTCCATTCGTCCCGGTATTATTGGCTCATTTCTTTTTACACGTAGATTAAGGAGAGTTGTGTTTTGTGTATAAAGTAATGCGTGATATGAAATTCGAGATATTTTTTAGTGTAAAATTATTTCTTTTTTTGGAACAGGTCAACAATAGCAGAACTGCCAAAAAGGAAAACGAGTCAACAATAATGGGAAAAATGAGGTATCTTTGAATCATACGAAACGACCACAAGTTTTATAATTTAATAACAATTTTTATCGTATATTAAACGGGGTTCGATTTTGATTTTCAATTCCCCCTTCTCCTTTCAAGTTTCAACAAAATGAAAAAATAAAACCTATTTATTGCTTTAAGAACTAACGAAACCAATAATAGATGAAACAAATTAATGGCCACAGAGATCGATGTGCGTATATATTTGCCTTAAGAACTAACGAACCCAATAATTGATAAAGTTACTATGAGATTATGAATTCGATAAATAAAATTAGTTGAGGCCTCAATTTTATTTATCGAATTCGTAATCTCATAGTAACTCTATCAATACTTTTATTTACACGTTATCTTTTGTAATTAGAGTATTCCAACTTTTGAACTCAAACATCTTGAATTATCCCATTAAAAATTTCTTTGAAATTATTAGCTTATACCAATATAAATGCTTCAAATAGTAATTGATATATTTAATAAGTTATTGTAGTCATTTCAGCTACAACTATATATTTCTCGTTTAACTTCTTCGGTAAGAGTTCAATAAGAAATTACTTATATGAAATTACAATAGTTATCTCCTTGTAAAGAGAAATTGCAATAATTCTTTAAGTTTATTTCTTAATTTGCACGAAAAAGAAGAAGACTCTGACTGACTTTAACAGCTTGTAATCTAGATCAAAAAAATTAATCGCGATGCACGTCCATGCAAACTAGTTCATGAGGTCCGCTCCTACACGTTGCATTATCTTAATAACGGATGTAATTAAAATATATCTTGATATTTACAATCAAACATAAAAACATTCTTAAAGTAAGTTTAAGATATAATTAAAATATATAATTATCTTAATAACGGATATAATTAAAATATATCTCGATGACTCGATGCATAATGTCTATTATAATAATGTAAATTACTAAAAATATTATTTACTGTTTAAATAATACTCCATCCGTCCTGGTATTGTTGACTCCTTTCTTTTTACACTTAGATTTATGAAAGTTATGTTTTGTGTGTAAAGTAATGTGTGAACATGAAATTTGAGACACTTTTTAGTGTAGAATTGTTTCTTTTTTTGGAACGGATCAATAATGACGGGACAATTCAAAAAGAAAAACGAGTCAACAATAATAGGATGGAGGGAGTACAAAATAGAAAAAAATAAGTATGATATCCAATTATACTAGAATAACATAGAATTCAATATACTATTATTTTCATTTAGTTGGGGCGTGATTTTAGTACACTATTAGAGTGACTTAATACAAAATTACACTAAATTTAGTATTCCCCAGTCCATCAAAAATTGTATTATTTTTTATGGACATGAATTTTAATAAAATTGTTGGTGGATATTGTTTAAATGGAGAAATGATTCTATCATATGATAAGTTGTGAATGGAAGAAATGATTTTTTAATAAATAATAAATAATTGCGAAATTGTGTAATAAGGAATAATATTTTCAAAATAAAATTGATATGATGAATATAAAAAATGATAAAAGTGATACACTTTTGGTAGGCCGAGTAAATAATTTGGTGATTGGTTAAAATTTGTCTACCGCTTAATTATGATATTCACGAGAATAAGAAGATCATCAAAGTCAAATTACAGCTACAGGGGAGCAGTTTCGTAGTAACTCAAAGTAGAGGGGCAGAAATGATATATACCCATAAATCAATCGCCGTCTTCAATAAAATCACAGTGTAGCCGAGTGAAGTGGCCAGCTGCAGCGGCACAGGCGCACACACACAGAGGCACGCAGTGAGCGTGAAATGACCACGGTGAACAAAATGCTTGAGAGAGCCCTCTCCATACGGCGGTCGCCTCACGCCACGGACGACGCCGCTTTCCTCGACGATGGCGCCGGCGACGAGTCCAAGACCCGCAAACACATATCAATCGCGATGCGGGCCACCAATTTCCTGATCCGAACCGGATATCTGTGGCCCGTCCTCTTCATCGGCCTACTAATCGTGATTATCCTCTCCGTGATCATCAGTTCGCGCGATTTGGTCTGCATCTCGGCTTCCACCTCCGATCACACCTCGCGGTTGAGGTTTTTCGGGTTTGATGCGCTGGAGTCGGATTTCGGATCCCTAGGTGTTCCTTGGTGTAAGTTGCTATCTCTTTAGCGCAAGTGATTTTTTGCTTGGAGCATTTGGGGTTTAGAAACCGAATGTTCACCGACCTATTTCCAAATCTTAATTGCTATGTTAGGGTAAATAAGTCATGTTTTGATTTTATGCGTTTAGTAGTTATTGATTATAGAAACTGCCGTGATTATCTATGAGAATCTCACACTTGGTGAATTATATTTTCGTTAGTATCTAGAGTAGATTTGCATGAGAATATGACGGCTTGTATTTTGCGTAGATTGGATGGATAATCACCCAGTTTACTAGGTGTATTATTGGTAAAATCATGTTTAGGAGCATTAGTTTTTATAAGACCGATATCTGAGAATCAGCTGATCTTATCATTCTTTGTTTGTCGTGAAAGCAATGGATTTTTTAATTACTTGGGATTTGAGGATTTATGTTGTGTGCAATTGGCGAATGGAATACTTTGAATTATGAAAAATAACCTGAAAAGTGTCATTTTAGTTTTGTTGGGGAGTGGCAGTGCATTAGCTTTTTCCTTCTGGATGTTTTACTTGAATATAGTTTGTTGGTATTGGTTACAATTTGTCTTATTATAGTTATAAAAGCAGTCTCGATGATGAATTAATTAATTGTTTAATTATTAAAGTTGAGTGATAATTAGATGGGACTGCCATTGAGAAAAGTGTGTGGTAGAACTGTATAAAATATTCTCATTTTCCTTGAGCAATGATCATGGAATGCTGATATCTGATTTTGTGTTCTTAGTGTGAACGAGTTTTGTAGTATTTTGTACTCATATAATAGTTCTCCTTGTCAAAAGGCAGATCGAAACATGGAAAAGATGTAGAATGGACATACAAGGATTTGCTGATTGGTCTTGAAGAGTTCGTACCGATATATGAAACCCGGCCCATTAAAAACAACATGTATGGAATGGGTTTCGACCACAGTTTCGGACTTTGGTTTGTTACGAGATGGTTGAAGCCAGACTTAATGATTGAAAGTGGTGCTTTTAAAGGGCATTCAACTTGGGTTTTGAGGCAAGCAATGCCAGATGTACCTATTGTGTCAATTTCACCTCGTCATCCTGAGAAGTACCTTAAGAAGGGCCTGCTTATGTTGATGGAAATTGCACTTATTTTGCTGGAAAAGACTTCGTAGATTTTGGAAGCATGGATTGGGGGAAAGTTATGAGAAAATATGGAATCAAAGACCAAGTCAGGTTCTCATCTTCTTTGATGACCACCAAAATGAACTGAAGAGGTAAGACGTAGTTCCTTAACTGCAAGGTTATTTTAAATAGCCCATTTTCAGTGAATGCTAGAATTATGGAATAGCAATTAAAAGATTAGCCATATAAATTCTAGTAACTCTTTCTATTTTTATACTACTTATTGATGAGCAGATTAAAGCAAGCACTGAAAGCTGGATTCAAGCATCTAATTTTTGAAGACAACTATGATACTGGAACTGGAGATCATTACTCGCTCAGACAAATATGTGATCAATTTTATATAAGAGGTATGTTTTATTCCTCTTACAGCCTTGTGGCCTTGACCAAAGTGTATGCCTTTAGCTCTAGTGGCTGGCTGTTCCATTATTTGACAAAGAAATGTGGTCGGTTCTAAGCATTTTTAGATCAGGATAGAACATAGTATCATTGAATTTCATTGTCAACTTTGTGCTACCTCGGCTATTTGCCTTTTCTGATGCACCAAGTTGTTTTTCTATTACCTTCTTTATTTTATTTTTTTTTTTATTTTGTTTCTGCTTCCTTAGACAGGATTAAAATTGGCTTCCCATGTTTATCTACTATGTCATTCCTTCCACTGTGGCTGAATACTTGAAATTAGTTGCTAGTCTTTAATGCAGCATTTATAAGGTTCTTATATGGTGTTTCCGAGGCACCATTATGTGAAAATACGTTTCTGTCCTGCCTTCTGAAAACTTATACTAAGAATTTAAAAAGAAAAAGGAAAAAGAGAGTAAGAGATTGAATATTTATTCGAAGTTATTTCTCTCCATTCGGTCCAAATCCTGACTTCCTTCTGGGGAACATATTCAATTAATTGAACATAATTTTATCTTTGTTCTTGTCCTTCACATCGAAATAAAAAATATTGGGGAACTGGTTCAGTTTTTAGATGGTTACTTATTCAGGAACCTACCAAGGAAATTCGTACTATCTGATGCAAGGTCTTTGAATGAAAGTATGAAACAGAACAGAAAAGAAGGCATAATGCTGGCATGCAAACGTGACTCTCCCAGACAGAGCTAGGGTAACATTCAAATGCCTGTTAAAATCTAGCTGATAATGCAACAGAACCAAGAAGAGTGATTGTTTTGATTGTTGTCAAGCTTTTAATAGTTGGAGTTGGAGAAGACCAGTTATGGTAAATTGTGGATATGCAAAGAGTGACTCCTTACAAAGCTGGAGAACTTTCAAGAGTCTATTCTGTAAAATAGAGCCAGTGGTGCCAAAGCAGCAAAGCAAATGTGGTGGTTATTTTTATTGCCGTCTAGGGGTTAGTTATTGGAGAAGAATAGAATCTTAGAATCTAGAGGAGACCTTCTGGTTTTAAATGTCCATCTGAACAAAAGACAAGAGGCCTGCAAAAAACAGAGCTAGCTAATTCTTCCTTGTGCCTAATTTTTTCTTCTTCTTCCAATCTATTGAACCAAGGTTTCAATGACAATTTTGTGCATGTGCATTTTGCCCTGTTACTTGAATGTTTAATGTAAGTTTTATCTGTTTCATCCCGCACATTTTTATGTGAAGAAATTGTGAAGTTATACAAGTACGTAATCTGTTGTATTGCAGGTGGTGGGCATAGCTGCTTTAAAGATAGTGATGAAGCTAGAATAAGATTTCGGAGGAGGAAATTCTGGGAGAAATCAGTTGATGTAGACGAGCTATGTGGGCCAGGAGAGGCATGGTGGGGTGTAAGGGGCATATGCGAGACGATTTCAACCACAGTGACAAGGCAATTACATATGGTGAGCATTTTCAAAATAGCAGATTCGTGGAGTCGGTTCTGGATGTTTACTGGGAGCTACCACCAGTTGCCGGCCCTTCACTCACTCATCAGACGAGATACGATCCAGCACGTGCCTCCACTCCTATTGTAGAAGACGGTAGATACAGTTTGTTCCGGAAGCTTGGCTTATCACAGCTCGATCCTTCTGTATTTAATGGATACACCCAAATGGTATATCTTCAGGTATCCAAACCTGAAACATAAATCTTCTTGAACAGGGTAGGTTTTCTGCACTTGTAACTTTGAATTTGTTAATATCCATCACCATTTTCCCTCTGCCTTTTTATGAGTATTTCCAAAATTATTCCGTGTTAGGTGTTTGTTTGTCGTACTTTTGAGAAACGGAAGATTGTAATTTTATCAGCTGCTTCTCTTAGCTTATTCGGTTTCTCGTTCAGCGGAATTTCCACTATTGCCCCTGAAACTCACATCATATTTCATTAATTCTCTACTTTTCTTTAAACAGTAACTCTTGCTATATACTCCCTCCATTCCTTTTTTTTTTTTTTTGAGCTGTCCCAAGATGATTTATTTTCTTTTTAGAAAATAATTATCTCTTCAAAAATTATAAGACCTAACTACTTTTTATCACTTTATACCTTTCTTCTAAATAATCGTACCGAAAAAAAATAGATCGTCTTGGATGGGACGGAGAGAGTATTACAAAGGAAAACTCTTTAAAAATTTCTGTATTAAATTACCAAAGAAAACTCTTTGTTATCTCTTCGCTGCTGCTTTTTTCTCCTAAATTTGTATTTTTACATCTTATTTCGTACTGAACCTAATCTTAATTTATATCCCCAACTTTTAATATTTTTAAAAAATATCTCTAATTATGTCTTCAATTATATTTTCTTTTTAAAAACTCCCAACTCTAAAAAAGTTTGACTTAATCTCATTTTATAAAATTTCATGAAAGAATAATTAATCATCTCATTTAATATTTAAGTGGGTTGTATATAATCTTTCTCTATCTAAATATAAAAACGATATTGTTTTAAAGTTTGATGGAATATTTTTTTTTTCTAAAATCTCTCTTTGTTGTTAGGCAAAGAAGGGACAATTATTTGTTGTTGGATGGACAACCATCTATCTAAAGATATCAATGGATTGAGTTTTATCCAAACCAAAATCAATAAATAAGTATTGATTCTGATTCTGAAATCAATCCATTAAATACCAGATTCGGATCAGATTTGAACCATCAACTATGGGTCTTAAACCAAAATCATTGTTTTAGATTTGGATCCGAAATGATTAGAATCTATATTGATAAAACCATAACCCAACCGGAACCAAAATGGTAGAAACCAAAATCATTACTTTATTGCTTTTCCTTGGCAGTAGAGGCAGCCTTTAATGGATTATAAGTGATTCGAATCGATATTGATACAACCGACCTACTGTGTGTGCGTCAAGCTTAAACTTATCAATTCTTTCGTTGTTTCTTTTGTTTGTGCGGTCAAAGAAGTTCGACGGAGGTGCTTTGCCGAGGGCCAGCGCCTTGACTGTTAATCGATATTGTCCGCCGCCAAAAGCCGCATGGATTGTTTTTTAGCTCACCAATAAATAAATATAGGTTTTGGTTCTGGAACTAAAACTAGACTAGACCATCAAATTATGAATCTAAACGGTCCGAATCTAAAACAAGTCTAGAATCGAAAACCAAAATCGAAACCATCGCTTTAAATTTAACGCTATAAATGATATTATCCGCTTTGGTAAAGCCGCTGGATTCCTCAATCGATCCGAGAACCAATAAAATTCATCCATTGATATCCCTACATCCATCAACCAGCAATGAAACATCCAAAAGAGTAAGAAATTGGTCAATTAAGCCTATATTAACGAGGAGGATTTCTTGATAAACACAATATAGCATGGTTGGTCTTATGGGTCCAAAACATAATAATACCATAACATCATTCATTAAAATTCTGAGGTAAAAAGAAACAACTGCAAAAATCTTGGAACTCCAAGGCACGTGTAGGTACACAAACAGACACGAAAATAAACTCAAGCATATCCATCTGCTGCTAAACATATTCTAACCCAAATCCTAAGCAAACATCCTCTGCCTGTTCTTCTTCTTCGCACCAGACTTGGAAACCTTGAGGCTTCTGTTAACAACACTTAATCTTGCAAGTGCTGCCTTCTTCAGGTCTGGCCTGTAATGGTTATCAGCCACCTGTACTTGAGAGAAGAGATTTTAATATGATATACGTATACATCAACCACATGAACCAAACAGGTAATAGCAAGAATACTTGTAGAATCAAATATCTATTATTAATTCAATAATATTATAAATTCAAGCCATTTCCTTCATAAATTCATCATATTAGAGGAGAGTTTTGAGCACAGCAAGGATCCTAAAATAAGAGGTTCATGAGATTGAGCTGTACTTATGCATTCATAAAGGAATCCTGGGCATTTAAACATAACATTTATGCTAAAATAGATTGGCAAAATAGATTGGCCACATTAAGTTCTGATTCGTGATTTTATAACAGTTTCAATCACTAATGTAGATTTGAACTGATGCAAACCATGAAAATAAGGTAGATGAAGCACTATTAAAAAAAAGTAAATGTAATATTACTTGATTGACAACAGCCTTCGCCATACGGTTGAATTCTTTCTTCATGAGAGACTTGTTAAGCAAACTGGCGGGCTTGTTCTGTTTCTTGGTCTTAGTTGTGGCAAGCAGCACAGACTGATCCTTGCCTGGTTGAATGGTCACTGTTTTCTTGTTTGCCAACCCTGTTAATTACAATCCACAAGCGAAAAATAATCACTAAGATGTGCGGGGGATGGAGTTCAATTTGATACACCAGAAAGCCAATTGCAACATCTATCCAAGTGATAACAATTTCTAAAACTTTTTCAGCAGTCAAATGTAGTACATAATTAATTAGCAGCACAAGGAAGTAAATCCCTGAATATCTATACAACAATTGCAACATAAGCAATACTGAAGAAAATAAAGCAATCTCTTGATTAACTGGAAACTGTCGATACAAATGGCAGTCGTACAGAGGTTTGACTGGTAACAAATAAAATAATCTGAACTTCACAACAAACAAAATTCTACAATTATCTGGAGAATAATCAGAAAAATGTTGCAATATAATTGATGATAAAACATGGCCAAATTACTCAGAACACTCTTCAATCCTAGAAACCAAGCATAATTTGATGGATCATATCCATATACATATTATTTTATCAATGAATCAGTGTCAGGTACAAAATCGAGAAACACACCAGAGTGCTTGTAGGAGTGCAAGTTGCAGAGATTGTTAGGCTCCTTGCTGAACTTCACACTGGCGGTTCCATTCCCGAACTCCTTCACCAAAAACGAATTGTTCTTCTTCACGATCTCCCATATCAGCTGCCCAGGAACTGTTGCCATTTCTGATACAAAATAATAAACGCCGAAATCAAGTTATATTCATCGTTGTTTAAGTTGCAGTAATGAGCGAGAATCTACCTACGGAAAGAATGGAGAATCGAGAGGAGACCAAAATGAAGTTCGCGAAGAGCTAGGGTTTTCTGAACACGGACAGCAGGAGTGGACTGGGCTCATCTGCATTAATAAATAGTGAGAAGAATTAGGCTTTACACCTAACGAAGTTCATGAATAACCATAATCCAATAACTGAGATTGATGGGCCTAAAGCCACAGTCGTAATGTAATCCTAGTTTCTCATTATATGGGCCTCAGGCCCAAGTCTAAGTGCTCGAGCTTGACACGTAATTTGTAGTTGTTTAAGTTTTTTTAATTGAAGTATGATATATAATCATCTCTAATGAAAACTTGAAAATAAGGTTTGAGTCACTTTTCACTGCTCCACTTTTTTATGTGTTACAAATTATTTTGTGAATTATTGTCATTTGAGAAAACTTTAATTCTTAAATTGCTCGATTTAAAACTTATGGGACTTGACAAAAAAAAATCGTAAAATATAACATGAATGTGCAATTGAAAAATCAATGTACATATGTGAGCATTTACATGTCTAACAGTAATATTTAAACCGAAAATTTCATTTTATTTATGCAGTCGACTTAGTCAGGATTGGAATTCCTAATTTTCACTGATTAATTTGGTGACATGTCACAATTAATTGAATTAAACATATTCCTAAATATAGCCGCCAAAGTTTATTGAGCAGAGAGAAAGAGTTCTCCTACTTATGATTTTCCGGGAAGGAGGTAGAAGAAGACACCAAAATAAAGTTGATCATGATTTGGGAAAACATCAAACTGAATATCCCTACATTTCAAGGAAGAAGCGATCCCAAAGCTTATTTGGAATGGGAGCGAAATGTGGAACTCGTCTTTGAGTGTCACAACTACTTCGGGGAGAAAAATGTTAGACTTGCTGTAATTGAATTCATTAATTATGCTATAGCTTGGTATTGACAACAAATAGAAGACGTTATGGAGAGAGACCAATTTCTTATTGGAAAAAAAATGACAACCATAATGCATAAGATATTTATATCATCTCATTATTTTAATGAATTGTATCAAAAACTATAATCTATGAATCAAGGTACTAAATATGTTGACGAGTACTATAAAGAGATGGAGATAAGTTTTTTCCTTCGTACTTTAATTGGCTAAATTATGTTAACCAGTTAATCATATCTATTAAATTACATTACACTTTATATCATCATTTTCGAACTCTATATTTCTCTTTCAAAAGTCTATTAAATCTCTCTCTCTCTCTCTAGTGGAGCTCTATGGTTGGAGAATTTTCCTTACTCGAATATTACACATGGATTTGTAGATATAATAATAATAATGACGATATTGTTTCATGGCTATAGAAAGGAATCTTAGATTTAATCAATCAAATTTTGATTCAAAATTAATAAATTCATTTATTAACAAAATTGTAAAAAAGATCAAATATAATATGTGATTATTTATCTTTTTTGCTGACATCTAAAATGTATACTTCAGTTTCATACTGCAGATGTCCGCTTTAGTATTTCCTCATGAATTCAGTCCCAAACATGTGTATATACATGCAGATCTATGAGCCATTTTACATTTCCAAATCCATCAAACACAAGTTCTTGATTTCGTACGAGATATTTTTTCTAGACATTCAAGTATGAAGTAGCGGAAAGGTTCCACCCAAAGATGCAAAAACCGCCTCAAGTATTTCTTCGAAAATGGAAGGTGGAAGTAAGAATCTATGTGGAGATGGTGATTGGAGAGGTTGATTGAGGAAACTCTGGAGTATTTGCAGGAGACGCCGCTGAAATTGCTTCGGGAAATTGTGGGCTTTCCAGTTGAGGAGTTGGTCGGGGGTCGGGGAGTGAGTGTTTGAAGGAGAGGAGGAGGTGGGAGTCGGCGGCGAGGGCGTGTGCGGCGGCGGGAGATGACAGAGATAGTTACATAGAGAGAAGCAGCCATAATTAAAATGTCGATATGTCCGAGTGGTTAAGGAGACAGACTCGAAATCTGTTGGGCTATGCCTGCGCAGGTTCGAATCCTGCTGTCGACGCATCATTTTTCAATCTTTTTTTCCATTGTATCTTATAATTTATTAATTTTTAATTTTTAAAATTTTCTACGGAGAGAGGTTATAATGTCAAATGTTGTACATAATTATAATATTTCTAGTATTTGATAATGATTTTGGAGGTCTTTGAGAGATATTATCTTCATCAAAATAATAAATAAAAATAATACTATCAAGAGTGTGGTATAATTGTTTTTATTCGATGTCCAGAAAGAGTGTGTCACATTCATTTTGGAAAACTCAATCATTATAATTCAACGTCACAACCACTCAATATTTATCAAAAATCCATCATATGATCCATACCTATTTTTTATAATTTAGCATCAACCACTCATTTTTTATGGCGAGACTCTTTCTCTACACAAATAATATATCAAATATTTTATTAAAATTCATATCGTCCACCAAGTGATACATTGTTGGTAGATAAATAGAGTAATTAGTAAGTAGTAACTGAATCAATATCTTCTATAAATTTAACCTCCAATTAGGGTTTAGTAATTTCATATTAAGATTTATTAACTCTCATTATTAACTCTCAATTATAATTTATTAATTATAACTAGAGTTAATAAATAAATAAATTAGGGTCGGCCGCACGCTAAGGCCAGCTCTTAGTATATTGCTTTGGGCCTGCCTGCTTTTTGTGCAGCTCGTTTATACGATTATATGGACTGAAACGGCCTATATTTGTAGAGTAATTCTCGGCCTGAGACAAAACTTAAGCCCAGATAAAAGTGGGCTAGTAGTCTTCTCGAATATATCTGCCATTGTGACAGAAAATCATTCCCCACTAAGAAAAAGCAGTACGAACTTACTCCCTAAATCTCAAATGCAATTAATTTTCAAAAGTGAATTAGCTTAGGTTGTTTATTATTGAGGGTTAGTCTAAATAGTTCAAGCTAAATCTATTAAGATGAATTGAAATTTTAGAATATCCAAAACACTTGATAATTTCTATAATTTGAGATAACTTGATTTATATCCCATTGAATTGAGTGGAATTAAAGAATCATAGAATGGACATAAAATACTCAATAACGTGTATTATCAATCATGAAAAGTAAACATCTCTTTATGGAGTGTTTAGTTTTCATCATTAGTATTTTGAAGGATTGAGTATTTGATGGTAAATGTATGTTAAGATAATTTTATCTATTAATCATTTGTTTACTACAAAGGATTAGTGGATGATTAAAATTATGATAAATAACTCTCTCTTTGTTTGGAGGATTATCTCAATCTCACCTATATTGGTTGGATTAAAATCAATGGAGAACAATTAGAGGCATTTACTTTTCATGATTGATTACTTTCTATGATAAGATAGATTGATCAAATATAGGATTGACTATTTGAAGGATGTGGTGTTCTTGATCTCTCTCAATATCTCTCCAATTCGAAAATTCATGATTGGAATTTATATTCTTTCATTGATTCCTCCTAAATTACATTGATTTATCTTAAAGATTTCATTTCAATTGTAATTTGGTTATTCATCATGTACGAGGATCCCGCTAAGTGTCAAATAAGTTCAAAATTAATCCATCCATAATTAATCTATCAAAGTAAATGATAGATTAACTTGAATTATTTTTATCAATACATCTTATCATGAAAAGTAAACATCTCTTCAAAGGATTAAAATAATCTCGAGTTTGGGATATCCTCAAATGTTAATTCTTAAGGGAATGTTTACTTTTCATGATTAACATTTTGAATGATTGAGTATTTGATGGATTAAATGTATGATATGATAATTTTTATCTATCAATCATTTGTTTACTACAAAGATTAGTGAATGATTAAAATTTAGATAAATAACTCTCCTTTTATTTGGAATTCCAATCCTACATATATTGATTCGATTAAAATTAATAGAGAATAAATCAAAGGATTAAAATAGTTTCAGGTTTTAGTGATATCCTCAAATATTAAACCTTAAAAGTAAACACTTAATTAGGTTAGATTAATTGTATCTATCCAACTTAATCATGTAAAATAAACACCTCATAAAAATAAACATTTAATTAGATTAGATTAATTTTATATATCCAATCTAATCATGTAAAGTAAACACCCCTTAATGTATTATTTACAATTCAAAAATGTCTCCTCGTTCATGAAAACAACAATTTGCCGTCTCCTATTCGTATTAAATTATTAAATTTAAATTTAAATTTAAATTTTCATTCGATAAGTAAAATTGTAATTCCATAAGATGGTTTTAATGTAAAACCAATTTTTAATAAATCAAAAATTAAATAAATGGTTTTTATTTAATAAAGTATGAAAACTCGAATTGTGTCAATTTAAAACTAACGAACTGATTTTGATCTTTCAGGACATCCGATTCATTTCATCACATATGCATTCTTGTTTGCAAATATATGGAGGTATTTGCTTCAGTTTAAAGGATAATTTTGTTTCAAATCGTCTGATTGTAAGATAGGTTAAAATTTGGATTAAAAATTTTAAATTCATATTCAATAGCACATGTATAATTGAGTAATTAATGGTATAAATATACCATGAAATTAATTTGAATTTAGATCTTAACTCATATCACGATGAGACGATCTCACATAATTTTTATGTTTATTTATAATCTACATGATTTAGCATGAGGCTATAATTAGTAGTACAATGACGGCACATTTTGATTAGCAAATTATTTAATATTCATCCACGTCCTTTATTAGAAATGGTTAATCAAAATTACTAGAAAATCATTTAGTCTACTTATAAACTTTTGAAATATGAAGTTTAAAGCTAATGTTGGACATGATTTATTATTATTATTATTATTATTATTATTATTATTATTATTATTATTATTATTATTATTATTATTATTATTATTATTATTATTATTATTATTATTATTATTATTATTATTATTATTTATTGAATGGACTAGCATAAAACTAGTGACACATTAATAATTACTATTTGTCCATGACCAGTTAGGTACTGCGGGATGTGCTATTGCCTTACATGCAAAGTATGTGAAACAACTAAATCTAACAGCACCTATATATGCTAATTAGAAAGCTCTATCTTTTCCATAAACTATTGGTAAAAATAATCAATATAGTCTATTAATAGAATACATACCAACCATACATTAGTATGTATATTTAGGAATTTAAACCTTCTGATTCAGAGATCTTTGACTAAATAGATAATTATGATCAATTTTTATATTGAATAATGCATCTAGTACTTTATACGTTCAATATAATTTTCTTACTTTCACACCATAAATATATTTTTATCATAACCACCAATATATATAGAATTAGATCAAATACAATCAATCTTAAAATATAAAATAGGAACCATTTTCAGTCATCCGTTTGTGAAAATCTACATATAATGAATTCATCACATTGTTGGATGAATTCAAAGACTTGGGTTCAAATTAATCCCATGACGAGTGAAATTTCATATTTTTGAATTCAGACACTTTCACGTCGAATTCAAACAATTCCTTTGTAATTTATACTTTAAGGGAGATTTTTACATTAACTACTATATATATAACGTGAGAATATTGCATTCTCCGTAAAAGTTGTTGCATTAAAAACAAAAGAAAATTTTGCCCCTAATAGGATTCAAACCAAGTGTAGATCTTCACGATCGAATGAATGAAAATGATTCCCAAATTCTCACTTTTAAAATAAAGTTCTCATTTTAACATCTTCTTATATATATTTAAGAAAAACTAAAGATAATAAAAAAACCAATTTGGATAAGTATAAGTAATTAGTTGGGTAATTGGTGAAAAAGTGCAACATAACGTTATAAGGTTAATCCAAATTCAAAATATTAACGAATATATATCAAACGACATTAAGGAACTTATGTCTCTTCAATATGATTCGAGTTTATTATATTTTTTTATGTAAAGGGCCCTCCCCGACCCCAAATTTTATGAGTAAAACTAGTAGTATTATTTATTTTTCAAAGATAGGCATCCAATGAAAGACGCCCACCCTCCAATTTGATTTTTGATTAGGACAATGATTTTTTTAAAACTAAAGTTCTTTTCTAATCCCACTAATTAAAAAGTTTAGCTAGTAAAAGTATTTAAAAAAAATCGATTTAGCAACAATTATGTACAAATAAATATGTATACTATATTGAAAGCGAAAACCTCGAGAAATAATTCCTGGAGCCATCACTTAGGTATAAAGTTTGTTGAGTGTTGGGTCAATCCATTATTTTTATTATTCTTTTTCTTTTTGGATATGATTATTGGTCTTATTTTCTTTTTTTTATCCTTTCTACTTTGGTGCGCGCGGTAGGCCTAATTTTTATATAATTGAGCAGCATATGTTGATTTTATTAAATTTGTTTAAATTTATATATTACAGTTCTCATCGCTAATTATTTAGAACTTGGGTTTCCGTCGATAAATTTGGATAATTAAGCGACTTATGTGAGGAACAAGGTCCAAACCACGAGAAATAAATCAAATTATATTACAAGTATGTTTGATAACTTAATTAGAACCATTGCAACCTTAAATCATTGGAGCAAGCCATGCTTCGAAATTAGATACGTTGTGAATATGTAACAATTTTAGAATTTCTATTACGTTAATTAACTTAGCATTTTAAAGAGCTTATAAGCTCCATAACAATAATTTATAAATTGCCAATGTTTGGATGATTGAGCTTATAAGCTAAATCGATTACGAACCATTAATTTCACTAACTTAATTTATAAAAAATAAGTTGGTGTTGAACTACTTATTTTAGGAGGGCATGTTTGATGGCAAGTACTTTATCTAATTATAAGCTATTTTGAAGAGCTTATAAAGAATTTGTCACTTATCTAATTTCAAGAATTTGTCACGACCTCTACTGTATTGATCAATAAAAGTATATCCAATAAATAAGTGTTTATATTAATAAATAATATATATATATATATATATATATATATATATATATATATCATTAACCTAAATATAATATATAGATATAATACCCCCTAAAATAAGTTTAAGAATTCATCTCCATCACAATTTGCCATTGATCAATGATGATTAAGTTATCATAACCCCTATAATCAAGGGTGGTTATTTTCGTGATATGGTATAATTACCATTATACCCTAATTTGATTTAATCACAACCACTCATCTACAAAAATCAATAGTTCAATTTGTTCTCATTTCTTATTTATGAATGTGTTTTTATTTGAACCAAAAAACAAAAAATCTCTCTAAAAGTATATCCAATAAATAGGTGTTTGTTGAGAAACGCGAGAATCATTTTTATTATGAGAAAAAACCAAGAATGATGAATTCACGGTGAAAGTTGATGAATCTGTGGGAAAGTTCTTGAATTTCAAAATATATTTTGGATACAGATTACAAGTTCCACTTGGGCCCAAAAAACATAAGCCCAGAAAACATATATCGGCTTTGGTTCTTAGTTTTAGGATAAAATACTATATTTTATATCATCTCTCTACTCTATATATATATATAATGATATATATATCTATTTACTCACAAGATGAAATTCAGGAAACTATTTTATAATAAAGAATCCTAGTGGACATTATACTAGAATTATGTACTATATAACTCAATCAAGTAGACATATGTGGGTGGCTTTAATTGAAAATTATAAATAATATTCGAATCCTTTACAAATTATTATGCCTTACATATAAAAAGAAACACAGTAGATTACCAACAACTTTTTTTTGTTCTTATTTTAACATATAAGGTCAACTAGAAAATGACTGCCACCAACATAGAAAAATATAAAGCCAAGCTTTTCTTCAATTTGCTCTAAAGTTAATCTTAATCCATTATGAAATTTCAAAATAATTTCGTTTTGTCTTAAGTTCATAAGTACTCTTAGTAATTAAGTAAAAAGGTGCTGTTATCTTCCGATTCTCACGCCGCACATACACGCTCATAAGGCAGAAAGTGCAAGCTATGCAAAACATGTGGGCTCACTCTAAATTTATCTTGAAAAATTTATTTGAATTCGAATTATTGAGAGAAATAGTCGACAGATATTGTGTTTGGATATATATGGTCTCACTGATAATTTATGAGGTATAAAATAAAAAATAATATTAAAGAAGAGAAAAATGTTGAAGTAGACTAAGGGGTGTTTGGCTAAGCTTATTTTAGAGAGATGTTTCAAGAGCTTATAAGAGGTAATGTCTCAAATGCTTATAAGTTGTTAAAGTGTTTGGATAATTGATCTTATAAACTAGAGAAAGAATCGTGAGTTAGAGAGAGAAAATCATAGTTAGAGAGATAAAATCAACGAGAGGTGAATTTGATAGTGTATGTGTAGGAAATAACGAACTATAATAAAATTATTTTGGTAAAATCATGGTTACTTATAAGTTTATGAAAAATAAGTTAGGGTTGACCAACTTATTTTTAGGGAGCTTATTTTCAAGATGTTTTAAGCTTATTTCACAAACTTATAAGTTATTTATAAGCTCCTATTTTTCAGCAACACCCTCTAAATGACATCAGTGCTTATGGAAGGAGCTCACAAACAGTGAGCAGCATATCGATTTTAATACATTTGATTAGCAGTATTGTCGTTTTAAGAATTGATCATTATTTTTATACGAAAGATTATTTTCTGGTGTTGATGTTCTTTTTCTTCCTTTGGTTTTCGGCTCATTAAAACTTTGAAGTTTCGCATTTCTGCGAGGTTTTATTTATTTTTCGCCAAGTTTTCACTTGTACCGATGGTGTGGTCTTAGGGGTGTTTCATAATGGTGTCCAATAGCCAATAGATCTTCAATTTTAATATTCTTCGAAGTTAATTTGTTAATATTTTGGATATAATCAATTTGTTGAAGATTTACTCTAATTCGAGGTTGATAAAATTTGTTGATGATCTTTGACGAAATCAGTTCTCCTATTTATTGGTGCTGATTTCCTCAGAAAAAAGTAGTCCTTCTGGATTTATATATCATTATATCTGTAAAGAGCATGAGCTTAACGAATTTGTGTAGGGGCTTTGGTATCATTTTTACCGTCTCGAGTCCACTGAGGTAGGGATATCAATGAGTGGGTTTTACCCGGATCAGAACTAATAAATAAGTAATGGTTATGGTTCTGGAACCGCCCCATTAGATACTGGATTCGGACCGGACCCGGATCATTAACTAAGGGTCTTAAGCGGTCCGAATCGAATGAATTATGTTTATATACAAAACTGGAACCGAAACCGTTGCTTTATAATTTAATGGACTATGAGTGATTTTAGATCGACATGGATAAAATTGGCTCATTAACAAGCCTACTTAAACTTAGGTTTATCAATAGATGAGTTTTACTCGGACCAGAACCAATAAATAAGTATTAGTTCTTGTTCTGGAACCGGAATCAGATCCTGATCGGATCAGACCATCAAACTATGGATCTAAACGGTCCGGATCTAAAGTGGGTCTGGAACCGGAACCAAAACTAGAACCACTGCATTAAAATTTAATGGTTTCGAACGATTTCGGATTGATTCGGATAAAATCCATCCATTAACATTCCTGCAATGAGGTAGAGAAATGTAGCGCTATATTGACACAATGGGCTCCACGAACAATTACCTGACATTCTTCCTCGTTTTGCCAAACTAGTTAGCTCAAACTCCTTTGAAATACAGATATGTACAGTTTAAACTTTCATTACTCACTCGATATCAGTTATTACATGGGATATATATTTATCAATCACTCTTAATGAGATGTAGCCAAGATAATATTATAGCATAATAAGTACATGATAATTACTTGAATTCCTTCTTTTAGAATTACCCATTCACACACTAAGCCTATTATATTACTCGAACTCCCGATCTACTGATTGACGGAAAACGTCTGAACTGCGCTTCGTGTTGATATGATTCAGTTGAAGTCATTATATTCTATTGTATATATTACGTTGTTTTTCACGTTAATTGTATGTACAAGGAAGGAGAATATGTTTCGTAGACAAGAATTTCTTTATCTAAGATATCAAATAATAGATGGTCTCATTTACATCCGTCTGTACATGGCCTTTGATCCTTTGATACTTTTCTTCGGTGTAAAAAAAATACAGATAATTAAGTTTATTTTTGTTTCGCCTAGAGTTATTATAAAGGAACGACTTTTCGTAGAAAGAATGAATTATGTGCCCGAAGTCACAATCTTTTCTTCAATTATAGAATCATTTGTCATTTATACTAAGCTAAATCTGTGGGAGGTATCACTATCCAATTAGCCAATCTGCTTATTACTAAAAAGAAAGAAATAGACAATTCATCGCTACTTAAAGATATCGAACCTAATAACCCTACCTAAGTAATCCAAACCTAGCTAGAACAAGTTGTTAAATTCATTGCCTACTCTGAACTATTACTTCATTTCATATCTTAATAAGGTAATACATATACGAATACAATTGTATTCGTGTATGTATTAAAAAGACATTAAAAAGAGAGTTATATACGGCCCCAATTTAAGGAAGTTAAAAGCTCCACAAGCAATTTGTTCTCTGGCCTGAAAACACTCACCATCAGCTTTTTTTGTCGGATATATATATTTTAAATAAAGCAAAAGCTAATTTCAATGAAAAAAAGAAAGGAGAGAGACGAGAAAGAAATACAGGGGGGTAATTAATTAACCCCACAAGTATAAAATACTCTATTGTTGACAGAGACACGGCGGTTTTGTTCTACTTCTTCTGGGAAACCAGACACAGCGCTTTGAAAGCTTCAGCAAAGGCTTGTTTTGGTGCGCAAACAAGGAAATATCACAGGTTTTGAACTTTGCAGAAAAAGAGAGGGATATGTGTATCGCAGTTACATATAATTATATAATTTGGGGAGAGAGAGAGAGAGAATCTCGATTTGGAGTGATAACAAATGATGGCTGGAAACCCTAATTGGTGGAGCATGAATGGCATGCATCCACAGCTTTCTTCTCAGCTCATCTATGGCGGCTCTAACTCCCCCAACCCTTCTCCGCCCGATCTTCATCACCCCAGCCAGGATTTTCCGGTTAGGTCTTGGAGCCAACTGCTTCTGTAACTCTCTCTCTCTCTCTCTCTCTAAAGTCACAATAATTGTTGTCTAAAGTAATGAACCTCAGCAGCCTTATATTATTGACCTATATATGCCCTAATTTTCTTGACTAACACACACAGAGACTCATGTTATATGTATATATATATAATATTGGTTGATGGTGTAGGGGTGGAGTGGGGGGCGGCGAGGAGGAGAGATTTGGGGCGAGTCTCTTTCAGCAGCAGAAGAAGATAGAGAACTGGGAGGATCAAGTCTTGAATTTGAACCCATCTTTCACAAGAACTATTCCTGTTGGTGATGTGAAGCCAGAGATATATAGCCATGTAGATGATGGAGATCAATTTCACCCTTGGCCACGTCAGCACCAAGCTGCGGCCATCCCGGTTTCCTCGCCCACCTCCTGCGTCACCACCTTGAGTAACAGCGTCTTGAACTTCTCCGCCGCCAAGTCCTCCGCCTCCGCCGCTGCAGAGCGTAAGAATCAACACCACAATCAGGAGCATTCATCTGAGGTGAGAATAACCTTTTTTTTTCTTTTTCTTTTTTTGTAAAATAATAATATGTACATGTATAAGAGAAAAGCGTAAAGGGTACAACAAGATGGGAAAGAAAGGTGAAAAATGAGAATCATTTCTTAGGATAATAATTGATGTTTAAAGTCTCATTATTACTCTGTGAAATTAGAAAGAAAGAAAAAAGGTGATTTGATGTGTTCTTGGCACGCCAAACTTGAATAATAGCAATAAAAACAATTAATCTTGTGATTTTGCAGTTCTTCATTATTTTTCCTTCAAATTATTTTTTTTTTTTGGTAGTTTCTCTATTAATTAATATGACAATATTTATTAGCAGAATTTTTGTTCTTGAATTTATAATAATTACTAAAATTTGTGTAAATTTTGTTAAAAAGTGCAACAGCACGAGTACAGGTGGGGTATCTAAGAAGGCTAGGGTTCAACAGTCCTCAGCCCAACCAGCTTTGAAGGTAAGGAATCTCTCTTTTTCTCTTTTCATAAAACTGTCTGCCTTCTTTCTATCTACCATAATATTATGTTTTTGTTATTATTTTTGCAGTTCTTGAGATTCTTAGACATGAATTTATGCAGTTCTTGAGATTCTTAGTCATGCACCCATGGACTTAATTGTATTTATATAATTATATTCACATTGATGCAGGTGAGAAAGGAGAAGTTAGGGGATAGAATAACAGCTCTTCACCAACTTGTTTCTCCATTTGGGAAGGTAATTAAAAGAATTTGTGTAAAATGATAGTGAGTTCAAAACTTTCATTCACTGCTATATTTAACATATATGTTTCGTCTAATTAATTTACGCAATATCATTTTTTCCCACATGATATATATATACTCAGGAATTAATTGAGAATCTCCTTTGTGATATAAACTATGTACATTTATAAACTTTTTATAACATAAAGCCCATAAAAGTAAAACAATTTTATATCACGATTAATCAGAAAACAGCATGTAAAAAAAGAGAGAGAGAGAGAGAAGAGGTTCCTTTTGTTTACTTTATCGTATGATATGAGCTTGTGTTTTTTGACATTAAAGAAGAATTGTGGTATGTTTATCTTTTGCAGACTGACACTGCTTCTGTCTTGTCAGAAGCCATTGGCTACATTAGATTACTTCAGGGTCAAATTGAGGTAGTCTTTGCTTCCCTTTCTTCTTGCAACAGTAAAATTATTTTTCTCTCAAAAAAATACTACTCTGTCTCACTCAAGATTGCTCGTATTTCATTTTGGGGTGTTCCACCCAAGATGGTCTATTTCTTTTTAGGAAATAATTAACTTTTCAAAAGTTGTGGATCCTACCTACTTTTTATCACTTTAACCACTTTATTTCTTCTCTTAAATAACCGTACCGAAAAGAAATGAGTCGTTTTCTATAATTTCTTTTTATTCCATTATTCTAACTAGTGTCTTCATGTAAATAAATCTTGGGTGCAGGCACTGAGCTCTCCATACATGCGCAATGCAGCAGCAGGAAACACAGCACATCACCAACATTCTGTAAATAAGTACCCATATACACATGCGCATTTTCTTACACACTTTCCCATGCACGACCAAGATTTTTCTGCACACACTACACACACAAGTATTGGGAAATGGGAACTCATTCTTTAGAAGAAGGAAAAAAACAATAAAAGATTTCATCGTGATCAAGAAAAATAATTAATTAATTTTGATTTTGGCAGGTTCAAGAAAGGAATTGTTTGTTTCCCGAAGAGCCTTCTCAGGTATTTATGCTAGCTTTATTGGATCTATCACTTCCTAAAAAGAGGCTTTGAATAGTAAAGTGAATTTATCAAGCAAAGTGCTTCGTAGAGAAAACAGGCATTTTCGGCTTTATCTCAAAGTAATTCATTTACTTGTTTTAAAGTTCTTTGTTAGTACCCATACCACGAAAGTAAGATGGTTAAAGTTACAAGATGGACATTTCACATTTCTTTTTCCCTGGATACTTATATTTATTTTCTATTTTGTGGCTCACTTTATGTATTTGTTTAATGTTTTATAACAGTTCTTGAATGATATTTCCATCGAAGGAGCTTCTAATCAGGTAAACCTACACATCATTTCTTTTTTTTTATGGAAAAATTAACCGTAAGTAGTAGTAATAATAATAATAATAATAATAACTGAGTGAAATAATACATATTTTTTTCAGATATTATTTTGGTTGATAAATGGTGATGTAAATTAGTACTCCCTCCGTCCCGCCTAAAGTCTTTCATTTCTTTTGGGCACGGGTATTTAGGAGAAATGTATAAAATAGTTAAAGTGTTAAAAAGTGGGTAGGGTCCACACTATTTGAAAGGTTAATTATTTCCTAAAATGGAATGAGACATTTGTAATGGGATAACCTAAAAAAGAAAGTGAAACATTTTAAATGGGACAGAGGGAGTAATTGGTAGGCTCGTGTTACTTTATTTTCAGATACATCAATGACTATAGATGTCAAAAGTGCAACAGAACTAAACTTTGAATATCAGCATAAAAGGCAGTTTTAAAACTTACGATTAGCTGGCTAATTATTTAAGTATTGTGTAAATTTATGGTTTCTTTCATTAAAAACTTCAATTAGGAGGAAATTTATGGTGTGAAGTTCATTATCATAATGGGAAATTTTATAACAAATTATCTATTTGAAAAAATAATGGACACTTATGCAGTATGATGGATGGCAAATTACCATATTTTGTTATATATTTCATGGCTCGTACAATATACGGCAAATGCGATATGGCATGATTAATTGTTACAAATGACTGAAAACTTCAAAATGAATGAGAGAATAAATAAATAAACTAGTGTCATCGATATATATATATATTTTTTGGTAATTTAATACGAAATTTTTATGGTTAAGATTGTTGTTGATAGTGTCATCGATATTGTTAAGATTGTTGTTGATGTTTGTCAATAATTAGAATTAATCAATAGAAACAACAAACTTTACGCCACAGTATCGTTAAATATTAAAACATAATATTAATAAAAAAATTCTGTTAATCAACACTAAAGACACATAATATATATGGATTTGGTAAAATATATATGATAAGACTGATTATATACTCTTGAAATTATGAGTTGTGCAAACTATTTCATGTATTTCTTAAACGTGCATGTGGAACTAAATGAACAGATTAAACTAATTATTAATTATCTTGAAAATAAATAAAAATGATGTTCAGGATTCACAAGGTCGATCAGGGTGAAAGATTTGAGGAGCAAAGGGCTTTGCTTAGTTCCGATTTCATGCACTCAACATGTGGAGAACGAGAGTGGTGCCGATTACTGGGCTCCAGCGGCGTTCGGCGGCGGCTTTTGATTTTCCGGCGTACTCCGCCGCCGTCTGCTGCAACATCAGAAGCAGTCATTCTCCAAAACTAAGGCTGACTGCTTATGATGCTACGGCGGCTAAAAAGCTAGCTCTGTGTTTATATTATGTGCATGTAACTCATCTGATAGGGGCAACAAAATTGGTTAATATATTGTTTAGGTCCTCTGTAATTAACCTTAATAAACTGCTATTTATATGCATGCATGTTGCTTAATTATGATGTAGAATCTTATTATTATTCATCGTGATTTCAATAGTTTATTTTGCTACCTTTTTAATTGTTGTGTGGACTAGTTGATCAATCATAAAAGATAGTTATAGGATCGATCCTTGTATTTTTAGGAAATTTTAAAGGCTGCGATCCTTGTTTATAGAGACTATCCTTGTTTGTACTCCTGCATGTTGTGATCTAGAAACTAAGCTATAGACTAATTTTGTTAAGCTTTATATTACTTTATAACTTAGTAGAATATAACAACTTTTAATTTATTTACGGATATACAGAATGCAGGCTTATGATTATTAGGACCGTATAAATTCAAATGAAACGGAATGCACGACCAAACAGTTTATTTGAAGATCGTAGGAGCTAAAACTAGTTCTAAATTCTACAATTAAATTATATATATAATATATATATATAGAGGGGTTGGTTATAGTGGAACTACTTCTTAGATAAGAACTAAGAATTAATAACCACCGTTAGATTGGATAAGATCGAACGACTAGTAATTATTTAATGATAAAATAGTCAAATCCTAAATTTTCGCTATTTGAATTTTTCACATTCTTTTATTCGTTGTTCGTGTAATTCATTTTGTTGTTCATATAATCTTAGTTCTTGTGCATGCTATCACATTTCAATTAATTGTTATGTTCATATAATTTATGTTGTTGTTCATGTAATCTAGTGATTGTGCATATGAGAACAATTACCGTAAATTCATATATAAAATTCCTTAATTATAAGACTAAACGGTTACCATTAAAATATGAGGTAATAGAAAATTTATAATTAATCTTGACCGTTAGATTATAAAAATGTTGGACCACATTAGTTGATCTACTCCAAATATAGAGTTCTTATTTGATCTATCCCTATATATATATGGGTTGGATCCAGGTGAGAACTCATCTTTTTGAGAACTTGAGAACCATGCATAAGACGTTGAAGATAATGCACAAAACAAGATAAAATTGTGCATAACGAAAACTTTCTAAAATTGTTGCACAACAAAATAATTTTAGAAAGCTTTCGTTATGCACAACTTTATATTTTTTGCATCATCTTCAACGTCTTATGCATGGTTCAGAGAGTTCACAAAAAGATGTGGTTCTCATTTGATCCATTCCCTATATATATATATATGTGTGTGTGTGTGTGTATGTATGTATGTATGTATGTATGGTTATCGTGTGGATACTCTTTATAGTATAAACATGAGAACAAATATCAACTTTTGATAAATCAATGTGGATGCTTTAGATTTAATGTACAAATTGTAACACATACACACAAATGCATAATTATATGTATAAATGTGCATATAACTAATTTAGATGCATACTTAAAATAATCATGATTTGTTCTCATTTATACATGTTAAAGATTGTACGTACATAAACCAATTCACATATATATATATATATATAATGTGTGAAAAGTAAAAGCAATACCAAAGGCATGAATTTTTTGTTTTCATTAAATTTCTTTCTAATCGTCGCACGTTAATTGATTTATTTTGATTTTTTTGAGTTTCTACACAATACCATCCGAAAGAAGGAAGAAATCGTTGGGGGTTGATTTATTAGGAGACGTAAATTTTTGGGTGGTTTGAACTTGATAGTGAGAGGGATTAGAGGATTTCATGCGACGAGGATTGATTAGAGTGAATTAAGATGCTATAGGCTACCTAATTAATGGCTATGCTAGTTAATTTTCAGTAATCAATTAGTAACGCTCCGTCTTTTTATTAGTTAAGTATGATTTTAAAACATGAATCTTGTGGCAAATTAAGTGTTTGGTTTATATATTAATTTTACTTCGAATTTCCCTCTACTTTCAACCAACACAACGAGAATTTTCTTAGAACATGTAGGTGTATTACATTTTCTCTCACATGATAATATTTTATTAATATAAATTAAATTAATAAAATATTATCATGTGAGAGAGAATGTAGTACACCTACATGTTCCATTTCATCATTTATACAGCATATAAAAGTCTTCCCAACATTTATTTATTAAGAGTGTATATATTAATCATTTAAACAATATGTTTCATGAATATACATAAAATAATACGATTCCATACTGAATGTCAAAATTTAATTAGGACAGTTTATTCTGACCCAAAAGTCTAGGTCAAGTCGTTTCTATTGCTAAAATACAAAATTTGTATATGAACGTCGTATATATTCTGATATTTATAATTTTGTTAGGAATTAATATTTAGTTATGTTTGGATGTAGAAATAAAGTCATCCAAATGTGTCAACAATTGTACATGACATTTATAAAAAAACAAATTTTCATGTCATTTGTCATACTTGATACATGTGAAAATGTGATCATTATAATTTAATACTGTGTTATAACTTATAAGACATAAAAAAAAAATATGTATGTAGAGTTGCATATGATTATGGCTCGTAGATCATTTCGACGAGATCCTTTTATTCAAAATGATATTTTATTTGTTATTAATTATTTGTCGCCCAAATTATGAGAATATGCCTACTAAAAATTATTAACAAACTTTATGATATTTTAAATACATCGCATAAATTCGACTACAAGAGTTTGAGACAAAATACAACTTTCAAATATCGGTTGCTTCTGTAGATACGTACCTTATATGTATACTTCCTTGTTACGAAGATTTGTGTCTTAAACTTTAGTATATTTTTTTTGTTAATTAATATAGAAATTTTAAAGATCGTGGTGAAATATTTTCTACTTTTCATTATGTAAATTACTAAATTAACTCCCTTATCTGATTTTCTGTATACTGATCATAATTACTAATATTGTATAATCTTTTCACTACATTCTTAATTATTTATACTGTAATTTGATCGTTAATTTTGACATATATATATATATATATATATATAGAGTGGATCAAATGAAAACTATATTTTTTTGCGAACTCTACGAACTATGCATAAGATGTGTAAAGATGATGCACAAAATAGTACTCCTATAAAGTTGTGCACAACGAAAACTTTCTAAAATTATTTTATTGTGAAACATTTTTATAATATTTTCATCAGATTTTATGATAAAGACTGTTGAACATCACAATTTGTCCGATCTGCTATTCATAACTCAACTATATCTATCATGCATTAGTAAACAAACCTAATAATATTTGTAGTTCTAAATACTAAGTAGTGACAAAAATAAGTGAAATAAATTATTTTACAATTTGTGTAACAGTTCAATTTCAGAATATAGTATTATTACTAGAAAATAGAGCACTCATGAGTTCCAAAAAAATAAAATAAATAATAGAGCACCCATTTCGCAAAAAAGTAGTACATATATAACACGATTCTATTTATTGTTTTCTCTATACATAGTGTTCATAAAATAAATGCATATGCCTAACTTTCCGAGTCAACCAACTAACAATAAAGAACCCAACGGATATTTTTTAAATAAAAATATGGCATTACATAGTTAATGGATTTAAAGCTTCAAGTTTAAAATTAATATTTTTCTTTATATATTAAAAAATAAAATAAACAAATTACACTTTATATATACATCTTCTTACAGCCATATCTAAACTCGTGGTCCTTAAAAAGAAAAAAAATAACTCTTCCTTTCTGAAAAGAAAGATTTTATTTATTTATTTATTTATTTATTGCAACTTATTCCAGATTCCTAAAAAGGCATGAAAAGGAACAGATTGAATGTTACGACCCTTTACATCTCTATTACATATATAACACACATGTATGAGTGTATTATACTTCTTTGTTCTCTTTGAAGTGTCCATTGATATTTTTTAGTTTTTAAGTATCATATTTCATAATTCAAGAGTAAAATTGTGATTATTTTATTGTTTTACCCTTATTTAATATTATTAAAATTTGATAATCAATTGTGTGTATGCATTTATTATGTTAATTAATAAGGTTACAAAACTCATTTTTTATTTTTCTTAATTTATGTGATTTGACGGTAGTGGAGACTTAAAATGAACGGAGGAAGTATATAATATATATAAATAATGAATAATTAAGTTACCTCTTTCATCGAAAAAGAATACACCATATGAAGTTTATGCGTGAATTTCCAAAAATGTCAATGGAAAGAAAAATATCATTTATTTTTTATATTCTAATTTAATATTATCATTTATAATAAATAAAAATATCATTTACATTGAAGAAAAATATAAATATCAACACGTACGGGCGTCCGTATATAAGACCATTTCTATGAAATTACTTCATCAGCCATAGGTAGGTTATCGAAATAAATTATAAATAACATAACATCAACTATGGATCTTAAGAAACCTAAGAACTAGTTCATCGACAAACATATTTAAACTTAGGCTTGTCAATGAGCCCAATCGGACGAACAATAAATTTCGATAACCTACCGTAGGTTATCAAAATTTATAAATAACATAACATTCGAAACCTAAGAACTCCCAATAGTACGAATGTGACATAATTGATGAAATGAAAGCAAAAAACGGAGCTGCAAAATCCACCAACCACAGATCGACACACACACAAAAACACAATGTAGCTAATAATATTAGTAGGTTGGTAGATAGACTTAGGTATAAGTATTAGTGGACAGCGGTAGCAGTGTGGATCACTCTCTTATATATTTGTTCCTACCTCATATGTACAAGGTTAAAATATACTTACACACTTGCTTCAAATTTGTCTGCTTTGGGTCTAATCTCTCTACCGACACATAAAGTGATTACGAAAAGTTTAAGAATTTTCGGAACATGCCATGTCACCATTAAAATATGAGATGAGTAGCCCTGTAGGTATTAGAATGTCATACTTGATTTTTTAAATATGATTTATTTGTTTTATATGATTTGGAATGATTGTATATGAACATAAATTTACTCAACGTACGCTAAAATAGCAACTGCATATCTTATATAAATTTGAAATATTTGTATTGTATATATAAATGTATTAATAAGGTATAGCATGCAAAGTAAAATAAAATGAATTAAGGGTTAAAAATGAGGATCCTCGAAGGGATATGGAAATATGATTTATATTCGAATGGAAAGAACTTTAAAAACTAAAAATAAATTGAAGGATGGGAATTGGAAGTGATTTGGAAATTTGATTTGTAGTTGAATGTAAATAATTCTTGATCCTCTAATTATAGAAGCTGTTTACTTTTGATTCACTGACTTCACGAGTTACAATATATTGGTACGCTTTCATTTTCTTGTACACGTTTAGTTTGATTTTGACCCAAACTTCAATTTTGAGACACCAATCCATGATTCGATACCGAAATGAAATTAATAAAACAGATTAATAGTCTTAAAATCCATGAATTCTGGATTATTTTTTTATTTTCATGTAAATTTTGAATTTTGACTAAGAATACATGAATTTTACTTTTTTTAGGAGGATCTACTTTCTTGATTTTGCACGTGAATTTCAAAATTTATACTGAAATACAAGAATTTTACTTTTAATTTTTTTCCCCACTAACCCCAAATTGAAACGAATGTTTTGATTTTAAAATGGCTTTCGATTTTTGGGATTTTTAAGCAAATGCAGAAAAAGAAAAAGAAAAAGTAAAGTTTGTGTATTGTGGGACAAGTTAAAATTTCATGTGCAATTTTTTTTTGTGTAAAAAGAGACATAAAATTCATGTGTTTTGGAACAATGTTTTAATTTCATGTGCAAAATAAAAAACAACACAAAGTTAATCTCCAATTTAAAATTATTTACCCAAGTTTTTTCCTCTAAAAATTGCCATGTTTATAATTGTCTCCTCTAAATTTTCGGCCCTAGCCGCTAATTTTGCAAATGCTCAACTTATAAGGCCATATTTGATGAAATTAGTGAACAAAAATTAGGGGTGAGCAAAATATCCGAAATCCGAATATCCGATCCGAACCAAACTGAAATTTAAAATTCTGTTCGGATTTTTTGGATTTTCGATTCGGATCGGATTGACATTTTTCAAAATTTCTGATTTTCGGATCGGATCGGATTGGATTTTTTTAATCCGAAAAAATCCAAAAATCCGAATTATATTTCACTAATTTATATATAATAATAATATTTTATTTAAATATTTTAAAATCTAATATAAATATATATAAGAATTAACAAAAATTGATTTGGAATTTTTTTATTTTTCATAATTTCGGATTTTTCGGTTCGGTTCGGATATTTTTATAAAATTTTTGGATTTTCGGGTTTCGGATTTCGGATATTCGGTTCGGATCGGATTATTTTTCTCTCAAAATTCGGATTTTCGGATCGGTTCGGATTAAGCAAAAATCCGAACCGAAATCCGAATGCTCACCCCTAACAAAAATTATGAAAAGCACCAAAATTCTATATATCATTCTCCTGTATCTGAATTTACACACAATAATAATACCATCTTCTTTAAAATAATACCGTCTGAAATAATATTGTGCGTGTGTGTTGTGTTGGGGTTGGGGGGTGGGGGCAGTGGCGGAGCCAGAAAAATATAAGTGGGGGCCCAATTTTTTAATTTTAAAGATAATAAAATATAATTTTAAAATAAATAAATAATAATAATAATTTAAATAATAACATAATATTATTTGAATAGAGGTAATTATTTATATTAAATTTCTTTTCATTATGTTCTAATATCTGGCAAAAATAAAATAATAAGATAAACTTATAAATAACTAAACAACCAATAAATAATATCTACAAAATTAAAATAATTAAAAATTATAAATATTAATATTGTAAATTGTATTATCTTACAAAACTCAAATCTTGATTTTTTGTACTCATTACAAATATACAATGAACTATAGAATTAACTCAAATATATAACTTATTAAAATAAATTTAAATAAATATTACCTATAACTATTATAATAAATTCATCATAATATTTTTAGAAATTGAATTGATTTTATTAATTTATATATAAAACTTTATTATTTATATATATTTTTATTTTATAAATATAAAACAAATTATAGAAAAAAAAAAGAGAAAAAGTGAACAAGGGAGGAAAAAAATGAAAACAAAGAACACAAAGCCTAGGCAAAGAGAAGCAGAGCCTGGGCAAAAGTGGAGAAAAATAACTCGCAGAGCCTGGGCAAAAGTGGATAAGCAGAAAGTCTGGGCAAAAAGTGGAGAAAAATAACGCCGACAGGATTCGAACCCGGGGCCAACACAACTATAGACAAAGCTGAAGCCAATTGCGCTAGTAACACAAGTATGAATTGTATGTTATGGCTATATACTAGTAATAATTTGGCAAAATGTTGGGGCCCAAGGGCCCCAAGCTAACGTGGCTCCGCCACTGGGTGGGGGTGGGTATCCTGTTCTATTCTCTCCCACTTAAGAAAACCCGACAAATTTTACAAAACTTTTTAATTTCGTAATCCTGACGTCATAAATTCATCACCTCCACATCCTCATAAAAAATACTTTATAATTTTCTTTAAAAATCGACTTGTTTTCCACTTGCAAAAGGGTTTTACTTTATTTATATATATTTGTTTAAGTAGGGTTTAGTTGGTTGGGGTGGGGAATATGTGGCCAAGACAAAGGTCAACACAATCATCAATTCATCAAGTACTAAAATAACATACACCAGATGGGCTGTCTGTTTTTGCTTTTCAAAAGGGCTTTAATCTTTCCTCTTTTTTATATTTTCAATTTTGTTGTTTTGGAAAAGGAAGAGTGTGACAGCAATGGTAGATGGCATCGGATAAAGGTTAACTGTTTTTACTTTACTTTAATTTCTTCTATTGATCAACAATTACACCCCAGCCACTGGATTTCGTTCCTCAACTGTGCTCGCAACGGCCTATTTTTTTATGATTTAGAAGGTGTTTGGTTAAGCTTATAAGCTTATATAAAGTGTTTGACAAAATAAACTCATAAATAGCTTATAAATCGTGAAAATAAGCTCCAACAACAGTTTATAATCTCTCTTAAAAATAAGTAGCTCAATCTCAATTTATTTTTTCATAAGCTTATAAGTAATAGTAAATTTACCAAAATAACTTTACCATGGTTCGTTATTTTTTACATATACACTATCGACTTCACCTCTCATCAATTTTATCTTCCTAACTATGATTTTCTCTCTCTAAATCACGATGTTTTCTCTAGCTTACAAACTCAATTATCCAAACACTTTGACAAATTATAAACTCTTCAAACATTATATCTTATAAACTCTTTAAAATAAGCTTAGGCAAACACCCTCTTAACGAGTGACTAGGGTCCAATCAAATACATCTCTATCATAACCACTTCCTCTGTCCCGAATAAGTATTTTTAAAACTTAATAAGCATCGCATATCAAGAAAGCAAATAAATATACTTTATTACTCTTAATTATTGCATGTAGAATCGGACAACTTAATAATTTAAATTTAGAACAAGGGTAAAATGAGAATTTTGCCATCATTTTCCTACAAACATTTATTAGGGAAGAAGTTTTATTTTATAATAGAACACTTATCCGGGAAGGAATGAGAATTTTTCAACTATAACTACCTTTTCGTCAGTAGCAAATAGAACATTCTTATTATATTTTTTATGGTGGAATTATTCTAGAGAAAGTTTTTATTAATTCATATTAATTATAATGCGATTAAAATATTTATGGTGGAATTATTCTATGTCACCAAATTACTACGTTCATTTTACTGTTAATAATTCTGGGACAAACTAAAACAGTATTGATATTTTTGTTGTGGTATAATTTATATTCTAAAATTTATATATAATTTCACATTATTCTATGTGCACCGCTTTACTACGTTCATTTTACTGTTAACCTTTCTGGGACAAACTAAAACAGTATTGTAATTGCAATACTAAAAAGTTGTTCCGAAATTTTAAAATATGGTAGAAATTATGATTTTTTTTATGATCGAATTTTTCTGTTCCAGACAAACATCAATCTCCTGCAGTAACCTATTGATTTTGTTGATAGGTTTACTTTTTTTAATAATTTTAATATATGAAAATGTGTTCTTAATTCTGAAAAATAAACAATAAAAATGTATACTACAAAAGAAGAGAAAAGGAAAAGAAAGAAGCGTCAAAACGTGCCATTTCAGGGGCTTTGCAGAAATTGATCCAGCAATTTTGACTTCAATAATAGGTCAACTTGGCAAAACGAAAATAAAAACCCCAAACTTAATTTGAAGTTTTTGACAAAATTTCAATATCTTTCACCATTTTTTTCATCCCACCTTTAATCATATACTCCCTCCGTCCCAATAATGATGGCTCCTTTCTTTTTTGCACGTAGATTAAAGAAAATTATGTTTTGTTTGTAAAATAATGGATGACACGAAATTCGAAACACTTTTTAGTGTAAAAAGTGTTTCCTTTTCTAGAAACGGACCAACTTAATGGGACAACCCAAAAAGAAAAACGTGCCAACAATAATGGGACAGATGGAGTACTTTTTATCAATATAGAATTTTTAAATCTATAGAGATATATACTATATATTTGATTAATCAACCAACTTATTAATTACAAAAAAAGAAAAGAACTTGTGTCTCGGCTAATACAAGTGAGTTAAGCCCAGTTCAGTTATTTGAACAGGCAATATGCTGACCAATTATAGCCCAAAATACGTTTAAATGAAGCACATTAGGCCCATTTAACTGTTATGCATAATATAATAAAAATCTTATTGATATTATATATTTAATAATTCAACACGACATTAACAATTGTAACACCACATTTTAACTTTTTTTATTTCAACATCCCTGTCTTTTCAATAATAAAACTAAATCATTTCATAGGTAAAAACAACAACATTTTAAAGTACACATCAAGCAAACTGTATATTCAACATAAGATAATTTATCAGTTACATGCCTATGTTCTATATATTCAGGTTAAAGTAAGCACTTAGTCAATCCAAAAAGAATTTTAATTCAGATAATTTAAAGAAAGTAGAAGCCTGCATTGGATTGATTGTATTCATCCAATTCAAAATTATTTGTTTCTGCATCTAAAAAGTTTCAAAAAAATTGCAGCTGATAATCCCTCTGTAACAATCAGATCAAGCCATGATATAATTTAAATTTTCACCTGGATTTTCTTCCCTTTTAGCACTGATCAGCAAGCTTTTTCTTGAGCTCCTTCTTGTTCACCTGATGTTTAGCAATTGAAACCTCGATTAAACCATTTTAGTAGCGACTAATATTGGGGGATGGGAAGCAGAAATCCAAGTGAAGAATAATAGATCATGTAGATCACCTTTCCCATAGCATTGCGAGGCAGCGATTCCCACAGCATTAGACGAGTCGGTATCTGTAAAACCAGCAGCAGTCATAACCACAAAACAATCCCCTTTTTAGGTTAAGACATTTATCAAAAGAAATAAGAGTGCTCTATCTATCATATGATCGAAGGATACCTTATACGGTGCAAGTTTCTCTTTTGCCCATGTAGATAGTTCTTCCAAAGATAGAGCAGGCTTCAACTCCTCGTCTCGTTTTCTTTTAACCTCTGAATTGGGTATAACTATGGCGGTTACAGCTTCCCGTAGGCTTTGTCGGGCAATCCCAACACACAACACTCGGAAATGGTTGGATGCTGCACAAGTTTCATGAAGTGTAAAGTGTGACGAATCTCAAAGTTTAGAACAATATAAACAAGAAAGTGGGAGCGGTCTAAAAATTCTTTCAACAAGTCAGTCTTCAAGGGAAAAGACGAGAAACGAACCTCTAAAAGAACCGCCTCGATTTCTAGAGCAGATAATTTGTAGCCACCAACCTTCATAATATCAGCATTAGTACCTGAATACAAGACTCCGTAATTAGGGAAAGTAATTTATTGATTTGGCAATTGATTTCTGCACGGAAACCCTTCGACTTGAAAGCTTTGAGAAGTTTAAACGAACGTACGTCCTAAGATGACATAGTATCCATCTTCATCCACTCTGGCAGCATCTCCAGTTTTAAAGAAACCATCATCAATAAACGACTGCTTAGTCACCTGGAAACATCTCAGAAAGAACTCGAATGAGAAGCTGGGCCCTCTTTCGTATAGCCCCTGTTACTTATTATTTAACATAAGTGAGTCGTGAGTAGTTCATAATACCTCAGGCAGCTTCCAATATTCCTTGAATATCGAAGGACTTTTAATGCAAAGCTCGCCAGTATCCATACTTCCATCTTCTGCAAGGATCTTGGCCTATCACAAGCAATGCATTTTGAGTACGTTGTTTATTTTTCAAGAAATAAGCAAAGCATCGACAAGAAAGCATGTTTTCATGCTTTCTACCAGATTTTCACAACTCAATCTACTGACCTGCACACCGGAAGTGGCTTGCCAACGGTAGCCCCCTTCCGCTTGCCGTGTAGGGGATTCGATAGTCCCATGACAAACTAGAAAAATAGAGACATCAATGTAAACCAGGAGTCCTTCATCAGGAACGTCAATTATAGCAGACATCAAGAAGTGTTTGTGTAGATTGCACTGACCTCTGTCATGCCATACCTTTCCAGAAGGCGGTGCCCGGTGATAGATTCCCACTGTTGCATAACTGGAAGAGGGAGAGCAGAAGAGCCGCACATCTATCGATCAAGAAACTTTTGTTCAATAACATGATACAGCCGAGATAAGAAAAACATGATGACTTCAATTACTGGTTTTGCTCCTTTTTTTTTCTTGGTTTCACATCAAAAGAGATGTTGGCGTACCATTAGACGCAACTTTCTTGCAGCAGTAGCAGAAGCAGTTTGTAGTTTGGGATCCATTGATTCATACCCTTGTATCAAACGTGTGTACATGGTTGGAACCTACAGAAGTGAAAGACAGTGAATATAGCATGAAACTGATTTTCACACTGCCTATAGAATAATCAGATCACTTATCCCAGCTCTTAATGAAGGTATGCATGAAAAGGTGTACTGATTTGAGGTATTTAAAATCTGAAAGAGCCAGGTGCTAAAGTTGTCATTAGAAAAATCAACAATAACAGTGGCAAAAATCAAGAACAGATTCCTGCATTATCAGAGACAATTTTCTACTTGGAAAAGGCTTAACTTACTCCGGTGAACACAGTTATAGCATCTTCGGCTTTAGTTTGGTCCTCTGGGTAAGATTCTTGCCATCTCTGCCAGATTCCCCTTACACTGAATTTCGGCATGAATTCAACCTTTTACAGAAGAGCATAAAATACATAAGGCTGATGCAACCAACAGAAATTTCATAATATGATGGAATCAGCAAAAGAGGTCTGAAAATTTATAATGATAGAATTATAAGGGCATTACCGTTGAACCAGCATACAGAGGAGCAAGCAGCGCATTAAACAGTCCATGCACATGTATTACAGAAGTTAAGACCAACAAGGAACACATGGAAACCATATCACTTAACAAGAACAAGCCGATAAATGGAACATCCCCAAAAACAAATAAGTAATTTTAAAAAATAATATTTTTTAGAAAAAAGTAGATGACAAAGAATTGGAATAGCATTGTAAGACCAACAAAACAAAGGGAAAAACGCATTTAAGGATATGATGCAGTGGAAGGCAGTGCAAGAATTGATCATTAGATGTGTATTCCCAAGCATCTGACAGCATTTGGACCTGAAATCACAGCAATATTAGCATCAGTGAACTGTTGTAAAATGAGGTACAAAAGAAACTTCCAAGTATTTTCCAACTTATTAAACTGCATATGATTGGAAGATGGCGCAAGTTCTGGAATGGCAAGTTCTGGAAAAGAAAAGGAGAAGTACGTGACAGTAAACTCATTATGATTATCACAATAGGCTCTAGTGAAACAGGAATTAGTGGACACGAGAGAGAAAACTACAAAGCAATGTGTTCGTGGATAGATAATAGCTTATAGCATACAAAATTGATTTGTTAAGAGGGAAACACAGTGTGCAAGCAATACCTGTGCTGATATACCTTCGTGTGTGTGCACAACTCCTTTAGGCTTTCCTGTCGTGCCACTTGTATAAATGATCAATGCAGGATCATCTCCTACAATAACACACCAAGTAAATCGCTGAGTTCACTAAGTAGCAGGCAGAATAAATACATATGACCATGAAGGCAAACACACCACTAATCGCATGAGAAACTTCAGTTTCCTGTATATTTGTACGATCAACTCTAGTTGATGAAACAGGAGGAAGGAGAGATAATTGAGAAGAAGTCTTGGCTGCAACGGTTTTCATTAGTTCTTGATGATCCTCAGTACTCAGAATCATGGTAATATCCTATATCAACACGAGATCAGTAATATTACTGATCTTAAGTACATTACATATCATGTGTCGGAGATAAAACTATGCATAAAGTATACGAGGTCAAGAATTATATGCTTCACAGTCACTTCTGAAACGAAAGAATTTCTTAATGACTTGGTTGCTCCAGTACCAGAAATATCTAACTATGGAACAGAGGAGCCTATGTAGAAAGTAGGCTGAGCTAACAACAGGTCAGAATACGGGATGAAGATAGACGAACCGCATCATTCATCACATGCAGAAGCTCTGCTTCAGGGTAGCTAAGTGCAAGGGGAACCGCAACACCTCCACTGAACCATGTTCCAAGCACTCCAGCAACAAACTCAGGAGAAGGTTTAGCAACAATTCCAACCCTAGCTCCAGCAAGTCGGTTGTTTTTCCCAGAGCCATTGACCTACAAAATTAGCACTTATACATGGTATCATAGTCATTTCACAAACTCTCCACAGGAAGAAGAAAAAGAATAGAATTATATGACTCTGATTATAATTCCCACAAACACATTGAAAGGCTGTATTCAGAATGTTACTTCCATTATAAGTAGAATTATCACCATTTCTTCATCATATGCAAATAAAGTCACCTTTTGATAGAAAAAGAATGAAAGACACATATATTATTGAACTTCTCCTTTATAAATTCCTAATTACTTCAGCATATTCTGCAGCCTGCAGACTGAGTATGCGAGGCAGAAATTGCATTTGAACTTACAGTCTTCAAATCAGCACTGGATAACAAGTTAGATATGTTCTTAGCAGATTCGATCAGCTGATGATAAGTATGACTTTTTTGATCAGATCTTATTGCAATACTATCTGGAGCTGTAGATCCCCTATGGACAACTTTCTTGATCAGCTCCATGGGTATACTGTTATGCGTATCTGAAAATTGAGAGCAGAAAATTGAGACAAATATCGTGAGTTCAAACTCCTAAGCCACTTCACCAAACAATCCATGAAACTTATACAGGATGCGTATAAAAATGCAAATTAAGATAAAGAATAGCAATATGTCTAGAATGTAGACAGCATGAACTAACGATGGCCTCTGAAAGTCAACAAATAATATGCTAGTCGAGCAGTAGTCTATGAAGTGACTTATGTGTGTACAAAACCACCCTTATCCCATGATCAGTATACTGAAATGACCAGTTTCAAATAGTCATGTTCATGCTTAACAGACATGATATACAAATAAAGCTCGAGCACAAATAGTTCGCTATCTAGCCGACCTCAGCTCGAAACTGGACTAGAATGTTCAGCTAAATATCAAGTAAGAAGTATGTATTTCTTCTCCATGCATATACTTCTCACATAAATAGAATTCATGAAAGGTTTATAGAACAACATGAAAGGTTAGCTGACTAAGATGAACAACCACAAATTTGTAAACTCGTGATTCTACAAATCAATTCAAGCTCATGCTACCCCCTTTCTTGCCAACTCTACATTTCTTCAACCCGCGTTTCAAGTTCTTACATATCATAAACTAGCATAAACTCACAACCAAGAACAAAGCCCCACAAACAAAAGACATGCCAATCGATTCAAAACCGCCAAGATCATACCCAAATGCAAAATTCTCACTACATGAACCAAAAGCTACAAACATCCACCTATATCTGAAATCCCTTGCAAACTCCAAGCAGCTCAACTATTCAACTCCCTCAACCAGAAAAACAAATTCCCACAAAAACAGAAGTCTGAAACAATCAAGAACCAAATGATTCTCAATTCTCAATTTTGCTTTTACAGCACAGCTAACACTGATCAAATGTCATCCATTCCTCTTAGACTATCAAAAAAAGGCAACATAAACGCAAAGAAAGATTACCAGAAGAAAGCAAGCGAGCCTGAGAGGAGGAAAAGTTTGAAACTTTAAGAGAGAAAGAAGTCAAAGAATGCAAGAATCGGACAGGTAGATAAGAAGAACACGGGCAAGAGGTGCAGTAAGGCAAGACGCTCAACCGGACCATGTGGTTGGTTGTCTTAAATACGCCCATCTAATTAGGAGGTTTGAATTTAAGAAAAGATTATATACGTATTTTAATAGAAATTGGCTTCCCACTCCATATTTTGGCGGCTACGTGGGCTTCTTGAATCTTGAATCTTTGATGATGGGAATCTTGATTTCGTGACGGGGAAAGCTTGCGCTTTCGAAATGAGGTTCGTGAAGGGGCTTTGGCTTTGGTTTGGCTTAATCTACAAAATTAAAATTAAGACGTGGAATTGGACACGAAATTCAATAATCATAGTTTCCGAAATAAAACAGGCAGCTTCGGTTTATATATACGCCACACGCATAGCATAGGTTATTTCTAAGACATGCATTTTATTTTATCTAATGGACCAAAACAAATGTGTCGAACAATTTATAAGTGTAATCCAGTTTCCCTGGAAAAGGGAAAAAAAAAGTTACAGTGCAATAAATTTTACTATTTACTTTTCCAACCATACTTTTGATACTTTTCAGTACACAATAAATATTTGTCGGTAATATCATTTATTACAAAAGCGAAGCGATCATAATTCAATAACTATTAAGAAATTTCTAAAGAAAATAAATCACTTTTACCGTTATCTCCAATTTTCCGCCTCATATTTATCATTAATTTATGCTTAGTCAACGGATCAACTATATTAAATGGGATGGTCTCCTCAGAATGATTTTTTAATCTTAATCAATTATTTATTTAACTCTAATTAAAATTAATTAGTTTGATAAAATTTAATTGTAAATTAATAAATAAATGCTTTTGAATTCGTATATCTTAATTTTGAATTAATAAACTCAATTGTGAAATATTAAACCATAATTGTGAATATATGGTCTAATATGAATTAATAAACCTGAAATTTGTCAAAATAAAATAAAAATAGATTACAATTTTTATATTGATAGAACATTATGATAATAAACCCTAATTTTAATAATAAACCCTAATTGTGAATTAATAAAACATAACTTTGAATTAATAAACCCTACTTGTGAATTAATAAATCGATGTATGAAAATACTCAATTATTTGCAATGATCCATAATTAAAATTAATAAATTATAATTTTAAATTAAAATTATAATTAGTGTTTTTAAGGTTATTTTGCATTAATAAAATCTAATTATCCTTTTCACATTTTATATAGTATTTTAACAAAGATTAGGGTTAGTATTTAATCTCCGTTTTTTTCATATTAAATTTGGCAAAATGATTTTTTTATTTTTTGAAATCGGAAGCAACGTATCTCTTATCGTAGCAATAAAATGTTGGTCTAATATAATCAAAACTGAAATTTGATCTTGTTATAAAAATAGATTACATTTTTTATATTGATAGAACATTACCTGTTATATCAAACTCAGGTGCCAAAATAAACATACAAATACCAAGCTAGAATACTATGAGAATGAATTTATTCAAATTGAGAGAGAGGGAGTCTTTGGTATATATTATTACAATAAAGTAAGAACTGTAAGAAAATAAGAAAAACCAGACATTTATAATTAACCAAAATTCTATTTGGACATATAGCTTGAAGTGGTGGAGGTTCACTCCCATACTGCAATGCCTGCTGCTCAGCTACAATTCCATTCCATCCTACATAAATACACCTTACATTTCATTACAATTATCACCTCAAATAATCACCTACGCTCAAATCTCTCTATTACAAATCCCCTTTCACTTATTTCAATATTATCATAACATACATCGTCTACATCATGTGTCGTTTGCAGACTACAATTTGCAACAAACTTAAAACTTAATAAAAAGAAAAGATGGAGTTATTACCAAGAGCTGGATCGAGGCCTCTACTCTTGAGTTCTCGAAACTCTTGGCAGAGGGCACAGCAGGAGCAGAAAACGTGGGAGACGACGTCGTTGTAGGGCGCCTCGACCAGGCCATATCTGTTCCTCAGCTTGGCTCTGTACTTGGATCCCATGATCCATTGGGAGCAAAGAGCAGGCATCATTAACATGTATATGAAACTTCCCAATGGACAACCTGACAAATTTTGCATTTTAATTATCTTTCCAAACTTAGTATAAATTTTAGTTAAGTACATATGTTGTTGTTGTGCAATTATGTAAAGGGCTCACTCATTTCCCCTGCATCCAGAACCTCTGATATCTGTCCGAATGTCACACAAGGTAAGAACGCCGTCATCACAGCTGCCAGAAATATTAGTCATGTTAAGAAGATCAGTCATCATAAGTTCAGCAAATTCAGTCACGTTCCTGACATTTTATACTCTAAACACAATATGAAATAAAGACTCATTACATTGAATTCAACATATGGGGACATATAAATGTTCGATTTATGTGACATTTACACATAAAACTTGATCACTGACAAACTTAGATGTTAAAGGAAATGGAATAATCCTTTAATCAATACTGTCACACATTTCATATGGTTAATTCATGCAAAACCATTCTACATAGGATAAAAATCACTATTTAGATTACCAAAAAAAAAGCAATAAGATTACCATTAGTTTGGTCAAGATGGCAGTCAAATAGTCCAGAACTCCAAGGCCTTCCGACGAATTGAGGCTGTACGGTTTGATGGTTTTGAGGATATGAGGCCACTGCTACGCCCTTAACCGGGCTCTCGACGTCGCCGGCATCCTCGATTCTTCCCATGATTAAGCTCCGATGAAGAATTGTGATGTGCAACTAGTTTGTTTATACATGCAGCTGCTCTCTTCTTAATTTGTATATATAGCATTTTCTTGAGCATATAAAGATAGCAAAAATGTCAAAAGATCAAAGTCAACTAGGACATTTGGTTTGTGCTACCGCTGATTATGTCACAACTTGCAAGGCTAAGGGTCCCTTGATATGGATAATAACAAGTTTTTAGTCATCGTCTGCGGCTAAATAATTAATTAAACCATCACATTTTTGTTGTTCATTCTGTCTTCTTTTGCCTATTTGAATTTTGGTTGCAGAAATTTTTGGCTTGCTTTCACATTCTAGTTGAGTTTCGAATTGGGGTTCACCAACATTTGATCAATGAAAACTATGTCCAATTTTGAGAAGTGTCTCTTAGCAAATACATGTACTATGTCTATTTGTTATGTCTTCTTTGTTTAGTTGATAGCTCTATATATTGCAAATGAAATTTGTCCTTCATTTTGGACGAGATTTTCAGAACACAACAGTTCTGAACAAATAAGGAATTTGAATCTGCTGAAGTCAAGATTCTAATGACATGAATATCAAGTTTTAAATAATGAAATGTGATTTATATAACGTTAAAGTCATTGGAATTTGAGCTTGCTTCTCATTCATATTAATTTGAATGGGCCATTAAATTTGAAATCATTTTGGTTTACATTTAAAAGTTTACAAGTCTTTTCATGGAAACTTAACTGCACTTTACCGAATCCGAACATTGATTTTTCAACGTAGACATTTTTTATTAACAATAGAAAAGATGACACCACATGATTCGTATCTGAATAGTATTCCTCTCATTTGTAAGGTTGAGAAAGCAGAGTACATGGTAAATATGATAAAAAAAAAAAAAAAATACCTCCACAACTCAAGTCTCTGCTCAAACAGAGAAACCAAAGAGGATTGCTGCTCTTTCTAACATCTTGTTCGCAACAGGATCCAATGTCGACACTCAATTCATCGAGGAAGCCATTTTCCCCACCATCTAGTAGAAGGTGGGGTGAGAAGCTCAAGCATCGTCTCTTTCTCCCTCGGAGTTAAAGGGACTCCCCTGACAAGGTCTAAGGCCATAATGTGCACGTTATTCTTTCGCCTGTACCTCTTGAATGCCCATATCGCCACAGCCCCACCAGTAAGTGTCAGCTGTTTTCAGATTTTCCATAATCTACATTAGTGAGGTAACTGTGGGAGATGAACATAAAGATTAGGAGAAGTTCAATGCGTAATTTAACTAACCGGTGCAAGCCATATAGCTGCTGTTTGTAGATCAAATTTTGGTGTATAAAGCACTGTCTCACCAAAATCTTCCTCCAGCTTTTGTAGATCTCTTTGTCGTTTTACCAGACCGAATTTCATCTCGAATTAACTTACAGAGATGCAAGAGATATCAAAGTCAATATCCACAAAACATATATTTACAAAAGCTAGTAGATGTAAGAGAATAAAATATAAATTCAATTAACCATTCTATGATAAGTATAAGAACAAACTATTTGGATTTGATAATAATCACTGATGATAAACTATATTGTCAACATTTCGCATTGGCAATGGAATCGAATATGAAAATCCACCAATGAAATGCCAAACTCCCGTAGAGCTAGTCAAAATAAAGAACAACATTTGATCATCAATAGAAGCCCTACGAGGAATACATCTCAGAAAGAAATCTACAGAATGCACAGGTTTACGTTTTCCTCATTTGGCTACAGTAGCAACATTTAATTATACAATTCATCTTCTTTCTACAGACAAGTGATGATTAAACATAAGCGATGAGTAAATAACTGCAATTTCCTGTTCATAGCAAAGAAGAGTGCCTTCAGCTTAGTCTTGGCAAAAATGTATTCCAAATTTATCAGTCCCACCAAATTCATGTCATTTTCACCTACAAGCTTTAACAAGGAACAAAGCTACAGATAAAAGATCACCACTTTCCCATCTCATAAAGCAAAAAAAACATGACATGCAGAGAAAGAACAGGCACCTTGCGGAGGAGAATTGCAATGTCAGCTTGTGAGTCTTCAATAGATTGACTGCCACATTCAGTGCAGCGCACATTGTGGCTTATATTTCTGGCCCGTGCTTCAACCACTCGATCCTTTCTCACTTCATCCTCATTCTCCATGACCCTTTCTGAAACTAGTCTTCAATCAAGATTTCCTACCCCAATAGAACTGCTCTGTGATATCAGATATGAACAAACAAACAACACAGGTATTTCAGCTAAACCTAAAGCCACCATTCAAAACAATGTATTCTAATGAGTAGATACAACTATAATGAAATCCAAACTATTTATGATGTAAAGGTTATATTTTAATACAACAATTTCTCCACTTCCCTTGCATGTATGTTGTATAAATGCAACAAAAGAGGAACCTTCACACAACAATCTTCTTTTCCTATTGACTCTTTCTCTATTTGAGCTACTGGCAAAAGCTAGGCATCAATCTCCACCCCAGATATCAGAGGCTAACAATAGCATATGAAATTTCTAGTTGAATTTAGCCTAGCTGACTTAAAAAGAGTTTATCTACTAAGTTGAACGAACTCAAGCTCGAGCTCCAGTTCTAGTTCGTTTAATCATAAAAAGAATGTAATTCAATTCAAATACAAGCCATTTTCAGTCAGATATGCTAGGCCGAATGCTTCGAAACTGAAACATAAATTTGGAAAAAAGCTCTTTTCATCGTCTCGCAGAAGGAATCTCAAGCAAACCGACAAACAAAAATTCGTACGCACCTCAAAACACTCACTAATTTGTTGTTCTTTCACATCAGAAAATCACATTCCATAAAATATACAGTTCCGATTTCCTGGCAGAAGATATAAGCAATCCACGATGTAAAACCATCCGGATAACTCCCCAAAAGAGGTGGGGGAACAAAATGGGCAACATAATTAGATAAACAACTTGAGAAACAGAAAACTACCTTTGATCTCTTCCGAAATCGACAAGAAATTAGAGAGGGCCGAAACGTTGTGGGCTGAAGAAAAGAACAAGTAATGGGTTTAAGAATGGGCCGGGGTAATGCCTTAGCTCAGTGGTTCTCAATTCAAAATCGTGCTCGCAGAAACGTCATTGTAATTTTGATTAGCAATCATTTTGAGTCCAGTGGTACCACATGGACGTCATCTCATTTAAATTTTTATGCTTGCATTCTCGTATTAGATTTAATTTGAAATAAAAGTTAAAATTGTAAAAAAATTATAATGAATATTTAAATTTGTATATTTATTCACAAAATTTTAAAATTCATGTGCAAAATCAATTACCCCCAAAATCATATATTTAGACATCAATAATCCTAAATTATAAGTATATTGTTAACTTTGTGAATGTCTTAGTTAAATGAAACCACTCGATTATTTCCATCCAATTTTACAAAGTACAATCTGTTATATTTTTCTATTCGGTACTATATCTGCATTTTTTTTAAATCGAATATTTTTCTGATAAATATTTTAAAAGTCAAACAATTTTTCCAACCTGGCCAAACATCTTTTAATTAATGAATAATATGCATTGGATTCCATTGACTTATTAAGTTGGTTGAGATAAACAATCACACACATATTACAATGAAAATGGAATTAGTTGGATTGTGGTTGAGTTATTAAGTTGATTGAGATATAAAAAATAACAAACATATTATAATTGAAATATAATTAGTTGCATTTTGGTTGAGTTAGAATGATTTTTTTTACTGGAGAAGAAATCTCTCTTTCGAACAAGCTCGACAGCAAACCCTCATAAATTAATAAGATTGAAATATAAATCATAACATGACAAAATTTAAAAGATCTGCATTTAAGAAAATTCCCAGTTACAAAAGTCAGAAATATACCGGATAAGATATGCAAGAGATTTTTGTAAGAGACTCAAGTAGTTCTTACAACAAATTACTGAATAAACAGTTCAACATTATTCATGTAGGAAGTATTTAGCAAAAAGTTGATCTCAAAATAGCTTTAGTTTCTATTGGCCCCATCACAAAATGCCAACAACCCAAACCTTGCATCTTACTCTGCCTGCCATACTAAAAATGCACACAACTCAGCCACATTCAGACCACTCATACGAGAACGAACACGATCATGTGTCGACTGTCTTCAACCCGGGCCAGACGACAAATTCTACAGACATTTCTGAGTAGCTAATCACTGCAGAACCGCAATACAAGCAGACAAAGTTGAAGATGCCAATGCAGTGGAGGAGGTAGGCGAAAACCTCTTGCATCAAGACCCCTGATGAGCAACACACGTGAATCATATTTTCGATCAATTTCATCAAAGAACAAAACATAATTAGCTATTGCAGAATATAGGAATCAAAAGATTTTGCATTTCATTAGAAGTAAATGTTTTCAACTATTTGCTCCCAGAACGGGAAGCTCTATTAAGTAAAAGGAATAGAAAAAGGTGCAATAAATTGTTATTGCAAGGATAGAGGTTTATTTTGTTGCAGACAACTCACCTTAAGCCGCTAATCAACTGGAATAAGTGCCATTTCAATTTCCTGTAGCGACTTCCCTTTGGTTTCTATAACATTCTTCTTCACAAAGACAGCCGCCATCAAGCAAAAGGTGGCAAAGATTGTGTACAAAATTTGTGGCCCCAGCATTTCCAGCAGATTCAGAAACAATAACCCAACAAAAAAATTGATCACCTGTGCATGCAGAGAGTGATGTAGTGCATGATCAAATGTTATACCAGATAAAAGAAATTGATAAAATAAAATAATGCACTATAATTCCTTCATTCACAAAATGAGTTAATATATACTAATAGCTACAACTTTACAACATCTAGCAAACAAGATCAGTACCTTCTACATGAGGATGATATTAGAACAGGATGCACATTTTTTTAGCTTTCATCGGCCAGTATTACATATATAATAATTAGCTTAAGATGTTTTAGGATCACATTTTGGGTAACTGGTTGAAGCTACAAGGGTGATGGGGAAATAGAACAGGGAAAGTTCAAAATAAATTAACATAGTAATTTAGCGTCATTTCAATTTATACTTGTATACATGGGGAAATGTCTCATCTTAGAATAAAGGAAAAATGCAAGAAAAACATTAGTGTGTTAAGTCCAATTACCCAATGTACAGACATGCAGACAGCCATTGCCTTAGCCCTAATTCGGCTCGGTAGTATCTCTGATAGGAGCAGACCAGGGACAGGCCCAGCACCTAAAGAAAATGTCAAGACAAACCTGTATCAAGAAGAAGAAAGTAATCATCAGACAACCACATGAACCATTTTTATTACAGTCCTGTAAAGAGAAGATCGCCATGGATTGTAACAAATGCATTTACCAAGAAAACATATCCAATCTAATTTTTCCAAAGTAGATATTGATTGCTTCGATAATTCGCATTATGTTTAGTTGTTAAAAATGATGAGCTAACAAGGAATCAGCTTCTATCTTTAATAACTAACTGTGCCAGATACTTACAGAAGCATTCCACCAACAGACAGATATAAACTTTTAGAGGGGACATAATATCACTTGCAGCAATAACTTGTAAACCCATAGCCACTACCTGAAAACAAAAAATAAAATAAACACCAATCAAAAAATTGGATTGTTGGGGAACTATCACGTAGTCTTTGAAAATGTAATTTTCAGAAGAGAAAGATGGTGCCAGTTATTCAATCACAAAAGGATCTGAGGAGAGTTTTACTTGCCATGCCCAAAAAACTCCCAAGAAGAAGCAGCTTCCTTCCTAATCTATCCATCAGAATCATGGCAACAATAGATCCTGAGAGTGTGACAGAGATGAGGCTATAGTAAAAGGAATAGCCAGAATATATTTGGTGTCACTACTTTACCTGATAAGTTTACTACTCCTATACATATGTTTCCACTATCCGAAGGCACTCCAGCACTCTTAAAAACAGTTGAAGAGAAAAAAAATACAGCATTGATGCCAGATAGCTGCTGAAAGGCAAATAGGGCTGACCCAATGAACACCACTGCAAGAAACATCAAAAGACTTGAGCAAAAACGGTCTCAATATAAATATATATATATATATATAGAGAGAGAGAGAGACTATCATGCAGATACAAATTTACCTTTAAAATGACGCCCATATAGTAACTCTGAAAATTTAACAGCATCTACCTCATCTGCTCTATTATCTGATTTTGACAAATCTGCCATTGCTGATTTAACATGTGATGCTCCAAAAAGCCTCTCGAGTTCCTCTTCAGTTTGAGCAATTCTTCCTCTCTAAGCCAATTAAGAAAAATCTGACTGAGCAAAGACAGTGAAGACAAGCCAAATGATAACAACACATCTATCATTACAAAAGCAACTAGCAGAAAAAGTCAGAATAAGATGTATGGAGGAATACAATTTAACTGGAACCGCACAATAAAGCACCCAAGTAGGCATGGTCTCACTTTATGCAGATGCATTACAATAGACACACAACTTTTAGAAGTTACAAATAGAAGGAAGCAATTGTAGAAGCCCAAAGGAAGGATGAAATCTAAACACCTTGAAAAGCCAGTGTGGAGACTCTATAGAGAACTCCATCAAAATAGCAAGCAAGGCAGCAGGAATAGTAGATACCCAAAAGCAAACTCTCCACCTGCAAGAACGATATTATTAAATGCAAGATGCTCAAAATAGGGCTGCTAACAGTCTCCTACACAGCACAGTGGAAATACTACTGCAAGAAACAGATTCCATTTGGCTGCATCATAACCACTTGAAGTAACTAACTCATGCTGCCTTTAAGTGGGAAATATTTCAAGGAAGAAGAGGATATTTAACATTCTTATGTCATGCCGCTTACCAGCTAGGATCATTTTTAGCAGGAATCCCTATGAGGAGAGCTGCCATAAGTCCAAGGCATGTCGCAATCTGGGTGAAACTCCCATAGGTGCCCCTTACAAAAGCTGGTGAAACCTGCATAAAATAGATGATGCATAACTGAGGAAAGGTTCTGAAGATGAGATGACAGGCAATATCTCAGTTTCTTTGGAATGCAAAGGTGTGTGGCATAGTTTGTACCTCCGACACATAGAGTGCTGCAACTGGAGGACCAAGACCCATGCCAGTTCCAACAAAGAACCTCCCAAGAAGCATACCCTCCAGACTACTAGTTGTGGCACTGAGAGCATATTACATACAATTCAATTTGCAAAGTAGAAATAAAGACGTCAATGTCCTTAGTAGCTTAAGTTTTAAACCTTCATCCTTACAAGATGAGATGGAAAAAAAGATTGAAATAAAGAAAGTCTACCTCATGGAAGCACCAATAATCATTGGTAAAGCACATAACTGGAACGCCTCCTACGACCAAGCCCATCAGATATCCAACCACTAAATAAAGAACCAAGAAGTGCACCAGCTAGGCATGTACTCACTACCAAACCTGATCATAATAAAGACTCATCAGAGGGAGATTTCATGAGTATAGCTCATAAAAATCTCATTTTCAATATTGGAAGTGGGAGCACCTTCAGCCAGAGTACTGCCGCCGAAGCCTAGTTCCACAGAGATGCTCTCCAACGTGTCATTAACAACCCTGAATAATGCCCAGTATGTCAACAGATATGAAAAGGTCCACAACTCTAACCTTATTGCCAATTCCTGGGAGAAAGACTTCAAAGAGATCTCACGAACCCGAGATGATAGCCAAATAAGAATGATGAGATAGTTGCCACCAGAATATGTGGCAAAGGACGCTTCCATGAAGGATTGCTAATATGACCACTTTGTGAGTAACCTGAAATTCCATGTGAAAGAGGAATAAAGCACTTCCATGCTTTTGGCTACTTAATCAACATCAGGGCAAATGGACTGAGGATGTCAGAATATCTCTCGTAACAAGACTATATAAGACTCCCCGGTTTTTCATGTTTTGGGAAGCTCATAACAAAGTGCTTTCTCTTGAACTACATGTCCTATCCATGCTCTCTAAAGAACCATTCTATACGTAAAAATTAAGACAAGAAGTAGGCTATTGTGACATGCCAATTACAAATTGATATAATAAGAAGCAGGATTTTGGATGTGTGAACTGGCTTACCCAGTAATCCTTCTCTATCATATTCATAGCCATTGAGATATTCTTTAGACGATGCACGCTTGTGCACCGAGAAGGTTTCACTGTGTCGCCCTCGCATACCTCAATTCTACTGTAGAGATCAAAGTGACCTCTGCTACATAGGAGCAATCAACATATCAATGAGAAAAATCTAAAATGCATTACACCTAATTCCCAAACATTTCATACAAGAAATTCAATCTCGCAAAATAAAAATGAAAAGACAGAGAGTAAATTTTTCATGAGAATCATTTCAAAACCTAATATTCTACTCGGACACTTGCAAATTATAACCACAGGTCGTCAGTTGATCGTTTATCTCTTCAAAATCTCGAAATTGAAAACTTTACAATAAATATTGCATCATCGCAAGATTTCACAACTGAAAAGCAACTGATGCGGAATCTATTCGGAATAAATGTCTCCCGACACAATGCGTCATACATCCAACCGTAAAGCAATACGAAAACGCGTATCATAATCCATACATTACACCGTATATCAACAAATCAGCATGCAGCGTCCGTATAAACTCCACATAAAATGCGTATTCCGACTGCTGTCGCGAAATCATCTAGATTACCTCGCAATGCTCGGCGGCGAAGACAGTTGGCGAAGGAAATTTGGAAAGAAACCGGCTGAATGGATCGAGAGTAAATCAAGAAGAAACAAAAGAAGAAGAAGCTCGATCACGGTGGAATGTGGGGATAATAACGTGCGCCGCGAGCTTGGGTTTTCACTTTATTGAGTGAGAATGCGGTGGGCATCGGCGCAGGTGGTGGAGTGAGACAGCGGAGTGTAGTTTAAGAAAGAAGCAGAATTTAAGGCCTACGAGTCAGGAGGATACACCTGTCACTGGCGTTGGTGAGGTTAGGTTCGCTGTTGCGGGGCTCAGTCCAGAGATTCCTGTTCATGACACGTGTCATGTCATAGTTTGTCTATTGGCATCAGGATGCTTGACTTTCTTGCAATTTATTGATTTTATACTATTCTTCGTCTAATTGCCGACAATTACGAATTTGAAGATTATTATGTGATTTCTAATGATGAGAAATATACACTATTGCTACAGTAAAGAAAAATGATAGTCATTAGTATAAAAAATATAGCAATTTTTTAGTATTAAATGTTATATATTTCATATTAAAGTGTTTATTTTCATGATTCATAAAAATATATAATCTTTATATTTATTTTTGAGATTTCTCCAATCCAACTCTTTAAATGAGATGTAAATCAAGAAAAATTAATTCAAGTAATAAAACTATTAAGAGCCTTGAGATATTCTAAATTTCAAATCCATATAAATAAACAATGGATTAATTTATATTATTTTATCAATCTAAGTTATTCCTCAAAAGTAATTATTCCCTTAATGTCATAGCTGACCGCGACTGTTACACGACTTTTTCGATTTCACGACCGTTACATGATTAATGAAATCGTAATAGTGAAAAAAATACTATGTTACACGATTTGTGAAATCATGTAATATATTTTATAATGTCATGCGATTTCACAATTTAAACCTCGTGAACCGTATTAATCACGCTAAAGAATATTTTAGTAACAATGACTACTATTTCCCTATTTTTATAAGGGTGCCTGTTATTTCTATTTTCTATAACACATAGTCTATTTCTCAAGTTGCCTCTCTTTAACAAGTGCTCTTTTAAATATTATTATTATTATTATTATTATCATTATTATTATTATTATTATTATTAATTGTAATATTTCATGGAGTGCTCCTATCTATTGTATAAGATAGATATACACGATTGCATCTCCATATACTTAACTCAATTGATTAAAAATTAATAGATTTGGAATAAATATATTCACGATTATTTCGAAGTTCTAGAATATTTACAGATGGCCATGAAAATTAGATTGAAGTTATCGACAATCTATAATGCATAGCCTCAACACTGTATAATCCCATTGATTGGTTCTCAAATTTTTAAGGTCATATATTAACTATATTTGTATTATTTTATTTACTAAGGAATTATAGAGAAAATTAGAAATTATATTTAGAACCACTCTTAATATTATATGACGGGGCCTTATTTTATATCCCGAACTTAAAAAGAAAATGTTTTCTGGCCGTAAATTTTGGTTGAGTGGTTTATTGACCTTAAAAGTAGTTTGGACTCTCATAGATAGTTCAAAGGCCCAATTCCTAAATTGAAAATAAGAACATGATAGAATTGAAATAATTATTAATTGTCTGGGAAGTGGTCAGTGAAATATTTCCAATTTTGTTGCTGATTTATAAGATTTATAATTGACTTGGACAGGTATTTCCAATTTTAAAGAAAGAAAAGTATCATTAATATTAAAGAAAAATATTATTTATTTTTTACCTTGTAATTTTAAAAAGTATCATTTATATTAAAAAAAAAATAACACTTACACTGAAGAAAAGTATCAAAGTCTGCACGTACGATCGAATATACAGGAGACCACCTATTTTCCTTATTATATTTCCATTTTTGTAAAAGTGGGAGCACAATTGGTAATGGTCTAATGGACCTATCATTCTTGGAATCCGTCGCTTTTTAGCTAGTTAGAGATGAGGGAAACAAGAATTAAAATATAAGAATATCATTTGTGAAATAGGGATATAAATTATAAACACAACTATTCTGGCCCAACAGATTCCTAACTTTTTTTTTATATTTTCGTATTTGAATAAAAAATAAATTCATGTGTGAATTTACAAAAGTGGCAAATTTGTACATAGGCCTTTTGTATATGTAAAATATGTTTATAGCCACAAACTTAAAGTTATCTCTTTTTGTGACTAGTTTTTTCTTATTGTCACATTCTCAAAATTAAGAAAGTGGATTTTATGTTATTCCAGATGATGTTGCTATGTTTTGGTGCAGAAGCAATATGTATAATGTGTAGATACTAGCACAAAGAAAATATAATTTAGAGACATTGATGAGATTCAAATTTATGACATTATAATCATAAATTCATTTTGATACTTTTGCATTGAGCCGTTAGAGTTATGTTTTGTTGTATTGACTTCTCAAATATACGTTTTAAATAAACTTAATTTCAACTCGAGTAAATCATCATAAAATAGTTTTCCATCTCTAATATGTTTGGCCTAATTCTATTTTTAATTACTTTGATACGGGAAGTAAGGGTGCTCAACAACCACTAAAACAGTTCTTAAGAAATTACAAATTTATTTTAGGTGCAAATTAAATGTATTCGTCCTAATTAATGAATTCTATCAAATAAATAAAAACTTTACTAATAAAATGAACTGAAACAAAATAGAATATAAGTACACTTGATAATTATCCAACAATAAAATAAAATATTATATTTTTCATTGAGACCCTTCTGAATAAGAATGTTATTTTTGAATGTTAGCTTAACAAAGAAAATCATACAAAACAGAGCTATTTAATTAAATGCATACCTTCTCCTTTTATTTTTCAAATTTAATTTTCTTTTAAAAAAATGAAATTGTAATCATATTCACATCAATGAATAACAAGAGATTAGAGTAGTGTGTGTTGGCCTAGTGGTAGAGTGGTTAATGCCCGATGCCAAAGGTCTCGGGTTCGAGTCCACCGTGACGCAGCCTTTAAAATTTCTGTATTAATTGACAAAAAAAAAAAAAAGAGATTAGAGTAATGACACCACCATGCAAAACATATAATATTTCGAACTCAAATACTCACTCCGTTCCACCCAAGATGACATGTTTTCTTTTTTGGACTGTCTCATCCAAGATGGTCTGTTTCATTTTTAGGAAATAATTATCTCTTTAAAAGTTATGGAACCTACCTACTTTTTATCATTTTAATCACTTTATATCATTCTCCTAAATAACCATGACGAAAAGAAATGAGTTGTCTCGGATGGGACGGATGGAGTATATATTATTCTTGAGCTCATAACATGTATTGCGGTCTTATACATTGTTCATTTTTAAATCGATCATGATATTATATTAAACACGTAATCCTTATTTTAAAGTTAATAGCATAAGATTCTTGTGAAAATGTTGACGTTGCATGTGTCAAATAATATTACCAAACAAACATAATTTACATATACTTCTATTTGAATCTTCTATATATATGTTACCTTATTTTGAAGAGACAAAGGAAGTGGAAAAATTCATTCTTTTATTTGAAACTTATCGAATGCCCTAAATATCAATCAAAATATTCACCAATTAATGATGAATAAAGTGCCCATACTCCATACATAGGTCCCTCCATCAACTCTCTTTTGGAAAATCGCTATCATTTCATGATTTCTCTATCACCAACGTTTTTCTTAAATATATATATATATATATATATATATATATATATATATATATTTGCATTTTAGCACATGAATCCCACCTCATTAATTAGTGTCCCAAATTAGTTGGAAAATTTATTTTCACTCACTCTCCGAAAAAAGGAGGAAAAGTAGTATCACATGTCACTATTCCAAAGATTGGTATACTTCTTTAACAATTAATCCAACGAAGTATTAAGACTACATTTTAAGCTTAAAGGATACTAGAAAAGGGCTTAGATAAATACTTTTCATTAATTGATGAAAATACTTTTGTTAACATTATTAGTAGAAAATGGAAGTCCTTTTTTTTTTTAATAACAGAAGTTGAATCATATCTCCTTGAAAGGAAATTATATCTAGCATGTAATCCCGTAATAACTATAATTAAAAGGTATTAATGTAAAAAATATATGAATTAATTAAATCGTGACGGGGATTTTTAAAGGTTCACTTATCAAAATTGAATACCTAAAGAAATTCTGCAGTAGAATAAATAATTTAAACATACTATGGATATGCAATGATATATTTGACTTGGATGGTTGGATCCAGGGAACAGGGGCATGCATTTAATAAAATCATATTGAATCAATTTGGAATTTTTTTTTTGATCAATTAATACAGAAATTTTAAAAAAGAATATCTAATCGAAGTGGTTTACTACTGTTATTAGAAATAATTTGGATATAGTCATTATATTTTTGCAATTTTGGTATTAGTAAAAAAAGAAATGGAAAATTTAGGCTGTCAATTCATGCGTATCTGGCCGTTATCGTGTCGACACGATAAGGCCAAACACAAACACGACTCGTTAAGAATCTATCCGAAACGAATACGAACACGACACCAAATGTACTGACACGACACGAGCACGAATATGACACGATTTTTTTCGTGTTGACATGACACGATAACGACACGACGCGAAACGATAAATTCAAATCAAAATTAGAAAATAAATTAATAAAAAAATAAAAATATATAAAATATAATTAAATTAATATTAAATATATATAAATATCATCGAATTATATGAAAACGACACGATTCGACACAAATACGAATACAACACGAATATTATCGTGTTACACGAACACGACATTGATCCAACACGGACACGACATAAATTATCATGTCCTTATCGTGTCGAGACGATAGGACTGAACACTAACCCGTTAATTTCGTGAGGGTTCGTGTTGTGTTCTCGTGTTGTGTCGAAAATTGTTAGCCCTAGAAAAATTAATGGGTTTTAATCGTTGTATTTAACATAATATATACGTTCTTTTTTTTCTTTTTTCTTTTCAATTTCCACACAAACTTTTCATTTGATGCAATTAGAACACCGCTTTTAATTTTCTTGCAATTAATTTTGACCATTCATCTTTTTTTCCCTGACAATATCCGTATAACGTGAGATGTGTGTTGTATTTGTACGATTGAATATACGCAAGTTAAAATGTTTTGTACAATCACACGTCAAATGGGTCTTGCCAAAAAATAGTTAGGCTTTTTAAAATCGTTAAAGATTGAAAAGTCGTGGTTTAATCCCTAACAATTTAAAATTTCGTGAAAATTACATGGGCACACTCCAGTGCCATCTGTCTTAATTAAATTATAATTATGATTAATAAAATCAAATTGAAAACTTGTAAATCCTAATTAAAATAAATGAACACTACACATAGATATATGTACACAAGTTTTTGTCAAATTACAAAAATGTGAAAAATGTTATTGTTAATGACGAGTTACAATCTACCCTATTAAATGCGGTATAGTTGTCAATGGACATACTCGAGACAACGTTACCTAAATCGAACCCATTAAATTAATTAGTAATGTACAGTAGCATAAGATTCTAAAATTGCTATTATTTCATTATTGTGGACCGCATGAATTAATGTACATTGTACAATCTGTATCAATTTATGGCCTCCTTTCGTCCTTTTCTTTCTTATTGTTTTCATTTGGTGGGGACAATGACTTGTATTACTTTTGAAATTTTATTTGGATTCACATAGAACATTTTTGGCCTAAACCAAATAAAACAAAAGATTAACCAAATATTCAAAGAGAGAATAATTCTTTGCATAATTATTTTCATCATTACAAAATTTATTTTATATCACGTTATCAAGGTTTGTGGTTATAATATGCATAGCGTCAAACCATAACTACAAAATTCCACAGCGATCAAAAATAAACAACACCAATTTTTATCATAACAATGCTGTCGTGTCGATATACACGTGTTATTAATTATCACCATACGTACGATGACAATATAAAAATAAACGTTATTCAGATCATCATCGATAACGTTGATCAATATATTCTAGGTAGGTTTAAGTGGTCCTAGTGATTTATGTCTATTTTCTAATATATATATATATATATAGGGATTACATCCAAAAAACGATGAAATTCAACTCATCTTTTTGATAATTTGAGAATTATTCTTGGCTCACGTTAAAATTGGTTCTTATTTGAACCTCACTATATATATATATATATGGTTAGATATATGCGGGCGTATAAAGTTGATGAATAAAATCTATAAAGTTATGCATAACTTTATACCGTTTTATACATAATCTTTAACGTCTTATACATAGTTCACAGAGTTCGTAAAAAAATGTGGTTTTATTTGATCCACTCCTATATATATATACTACATTGTCTTGAATTGATAATGTAAAATGAGTTTTTAAAACATTAGTACTAATAAAAATAGTGTGTACAAACTAAAAACTAAATTGCATGAAGCTTGATCAGCCCATAGGATATTGTAACTTAAGCTTCAACTTAAACGCTAAGCTGATTCTTAACAAAGTTTAACATAATACTATTGTTTAATAATAATATACAATATTTTGCCTCAAATTAATATTCACATCCAACTATTTGTAATTTGAAAGGCCAACTACCACTACCACTACCACCACGCACCAAACACAGGACAAACATGTGTGTTTTTGTGTGTGGTTGTATTTGTGTATTTTGTTAACACTATGGGGCGTGTTTGGTAGATTAAATAAGATCTAGATAGCTAATTTAATTGGTTTTATCCAACTGTTTGATAATCTGTATTAATAATATATCCAACCCGGTTTGAGGGTTGAGCCCGTTTTAAAAATATTGTTCCTCTTTAGCTTATGAAACCCACCAATCCCCTCGGATACAGAACAACTTCTCAACAGTGTTTACAAATTAACTTTCAAGATGAAAAAAATCCAACGTTGGGTATCAAGGTGAATTATGATTTAAATAAAAACCCAACGTTGTCGCCAAAAAAATCACAAATTTTAACCTAACAAATTGACAATGTGACAATTTTAAATATTCAATCAATACATGATTATTGGCACTTACAAAAGAATTCCTTAATTCAGTGATGTCCTTGTAAATGTTTCAATTTACTCTTCTATAACACTGTCGGAAAATGATATATGAAAAGTGCAAATCAAAAACAACGTCGAAAAAGACTTACGTTTTGCATGTCATTCCAATGTTAATTGTGTTTTTACTCAAGCGCCAAAAAATAACAAATTAACGGACTAAAATTGTCATAAAATTTAATTTATTAGGTTTAATTGGGATATTATTATCTATTAGGGTAAAATTATCACAAAATTAATTTATTAGGCTAAAATTGAGATGCTACTTATAATTATTAATCATAGACTAGACGTGCCTCGAACAGTAAATGCGCATTTTTTTCTTTTATATATACAAATTTTATGCATATATATAGTATTGTTTGAAAGTAAGCGTTGCAGGAATAAAGGAAATCTTATAAGTATTATCCACGAAATTCGCCTGCCAAATGCTTTGCTAACGCACATCTCACTTTCATTTTGTTTTGTATTCTTAATTCGACATGTCCCCACCATTACTATTTCCTACAATTTACAATTATGTACCAGAGACAAACTTATCTAGAAGACCTTTTTTCGTCTTTCTTTTGTTTTGATTAGTACAAGTAATGCATAAATATATACATACAAATCGACTATTCGTCATTACTTTTTTTTTTTAAACACATCCATCATAATCGTTATTTTTGATGTGGGATAAGTAAATACTCACTTATACCTAAGGACGCGAGACAACCACACTTGGAATACTATGCATTGAGTAAACATGCCGATTAGGGCTCGTAGTGGATCTGAATTCGGTCAAAATTCATAAATTCAGATCCATTTTTTAATATTTGGGTATTCAAAAAATAAGATCCGATGGATCTACACTGAATCCGGAGCATTCCTTTAAAATTTGGATCTGAATCCTGATTTTTGAGATTCAGATCCGACCCGTGAATCCATGTAATGTAATGTATATATATATATATATATATATAATTTTAATTTTTATTTGTAAGTATAATTTAACATATATATATATATATATATATATATGTATATTTTTGAAGTTGGATAAACTAAGTTACGAAATTCGATGGTAAGTCAATAATATTATAAAATTATACATGTGTTTGAGAAAATTTTGTATATGAATTAGATATGTATTGTCTATTTGCTAAGATACTTGTATTACTTCTTCTATTCATATTGTAATATTATTTGATATCATGAAAGAAAAAGTAAATTTGTAGCTAATATTTTCTTGTATAGTGATGATAGTATAAATTTTAAATAATTTTTTTAGTGTTATTATGTATTTAGATTATTATTATTATTATGGTGTATGAATTATAGTTGATTTGAGATTTATTTTAGTAGAGAAAATATGTGGATCCATGTATAAATCATGGACTCTGCGGATTTGGATCTAATTTTTTTGATCTCAATGATCTGAACCAAATCCAGATCCAAGCAAAAATATTCGAATTTGAATCTGAACCTAACAAGAACCGATCAATTGTCATCCCTACCCGCCGATCCTATGTAGATGTAAACCACCTTTGGAATCCTAAGTTATGAGCTTTGTGCATTATTTCATTCTTTTATCGAAAACAATTGATTTTGATATTTATTAATCTATTTTAAAACCACAAAAACTCCTATATATCCATCCGACCGTATGGACGGATAAAAGTATCATTTGTTATTAAGAAAAATATATCATTTGTTATTTAGAAAAATGTCATTTACTTAAATATCGTTTATATTGAATAAAAATATCAAATATCATTTACATTGAAGAAAAAAAATATCAGAATCCGTATTTATAGACAAATATACATAAAACCACCTCTTTGAAAATAGATACCAAATATACCACTTATTTCCATTAATCATTATTTCCAAACGAAACACCATCAGATAATTAGTAGACGATGGTCACTGTACATACTTTATGTTGACTTACTCTTTTAATAATTTCTAAAGAGTCGTTCACATTCTAGAACTGTTCCAAGTCAAAAAATTACGTATTTTGGACTTTATTTAAAAAAATATGAATCTCGTTAGTATAAATTAATATCGTCCGTCAATTTTTATTTTATTTTATCTATTATAAATTTCACAGTTCTCACCCTACAGAGTTTTGGCATTTTATTTAGGTTTATCTCCACCTAAAACCTGTCTTTTAATAAAGGGTAAATATCAATTTAAATTTTGAATTATACATGTTTTATCAAAAATATCCTGAATTTTTAAAAATATCTATTAAAATCTCAAACTATCATATTTTGTATCAAAAATATCATAGTTTGAGGTTTTAATTTGTATCAAATATGATAGTTTGAGTTTTTAATAGATATTTTTGAAAGTTCAGAATATTTTTGATAAAAATATGTATAATTCAGGGTTTAAATGATATTTAACCTTTAATAAAATACAATCTTGGGCCTATTTTAGCTGGGACTTCCATAATTAATGCCATAAACATAACGGCAAAACGTGATTAACGACTATTATTAAATATTGAAAAATCAATCCCAATGAAAGAGACACCTTTTTATTTAAAATTTGGAAACATGCCAATTCTTTTATTTATTTTTGTTATGCCGTACGTCATTTCAGAAGTTCTTCCATGGTCGTCTCCCTTCGCAGCCATTTAAAACTCAATTCTTTTCCGTAGTGCAGAGATCCAGTCTGAACTTTCAAATGCTATAATTTATTATTAGATGATATATGTATTTTAGTGATATCATCGTTACTATTAAAGGGACACGTATCTATTTAATATAATTCACGTGAAATGAAAATAATAATATTTTCGTCATCACATCACATCACATATATTATATTGTACAAATCTTGATTTTTATTTTGGAATTGAATTTCTGGTGTGAGAGCACAGCTATGCCATTTTGCTATTCCACCAATTAGATTGCGTGTCGATTATTTTACGAAAATATAATTGATATTTATGCAACTGACTATATTATTTTGTTCTACTTGTTAAAAGCTTAAAATCGAATTGACAAATTATTTATGAGGTGGGCGCGCACAGTGATACCACCTCTAATTAGTTAATTAATTAATCTTAATTAATTAGTTAATTAAGTAATCTTAATTAATTAATTAATTAGTTTAAATTAATTCTAATTAAAATTAATTAGTTTAATAAACTTTAATTGTAAATTAATAAATAATAATTTTTAATTAATATATCTTAATTTTGAATTAATAAACCCTAATTGTGAATAATAAACTTTAATTTTGAATTAATAAACCCTAATTGTGAATAATAAATCATAATTTTGAATTAATAAACCCTAATTTTGAATTAATAAGCCCTATTTTGAATTAATAAACTCTATTTTGAATTGATAAACCCTAATTTTCAATTAATAAACCCTAATTTTAGAATTAATAAACCTTAATTTTGAATATTAAACCCTAATTTTGAATAATAAACCCTAATTTTGAATTAATAAACCCTAACTTTGAATTAATAAATCTTGATTATGAATTAATAAATCATAATTATGAATTAATAAATAAAATACAAAATAATAAAACAACACACACAAAACTTGTGCGCGTAGCGTGAGACCGCGCGCACACAAATTTTTGTGATTATTTATTTCGTGAGACAAAGATCGAGAACTGAGACAGCGGATGTTCGTATTTATTTATTTTTAACAGAATTAATTGCGATTAGCAGTTGGGTTAGGTTTTTATTTCCTTTTATTTCTATGTAAAATTGGTGGTTTAGTTTTCAAAGTCAAGTTCAATTAAATATCTTCAGCGAGTCTTATATGAGTTGGGACCAAATTCATTTAATTCGCTCAAATAATTCACATTCAATAATTTATGCACGTTTATATGTATGGGTAGGGATATCAATGGGTGGGTTTTATTCGGATCGATTCGGAATCGCTTAAAACCCATTAAATTTTAAAGCAACGTTCTAGTCCCGTTTTCGATTCCAGATCCGCTTTAGATCCGGACCGTTTAGATCCATAGTTTGATGGTTCGATCCGGTCCCGATCTGGTTCTGGTTCCAGAACCAAAACCAATACTTATTTATTGGTTCTAGTTCGAATAAAATTCGTCTATTGACAAACATAAGTTTAAATAGACTTGTCAATGAGCTAGTTTATCCATATCGATTCAAAATCACTCATAACACATTAAATTATAAAGCAACGGTTTCAGTTCTAGTTCTGGTTCTTGTCGAGCTTTCTGATCCGATTCTGGTTCCAGACCCGCTCAGATCCGGACCGCTTAAGACTCATAGTTGATGGTCTTGGTTTTGTCCGGATCCAATATCTAATGGATCGGTTTCAGAATCAAAACCATTACTTATTTATTGGTTTGATTTGGATAAAATCCATTCATTGATATCCATATGTATAGATGACAATATTGCATGGAATATCAAGTCAAAACTGAACTATAATTTGAATCTTGTAAATATTTTCTAATTAATTTAAAATGCTCTATTGTAAATATCCATGGAGTGCAATTACGTATGCGAAAATAAAAACTACAGATAAAAACTAAAGATGAAAGTAACCACTGGTGTATTAGTTTAGTAACAATATTGTCTATCTTTGTAATATAAGAAGTTATTTGCAATTTAATACTCAATTTGGACCAATAACCTTTGAACTTAGCGATAAATATTAAATTTAAATATCTTTTTCAATTTAGACCTACCTTTTTTTCCACAAAATTAGAGTTTAGATTAGATATCCATCTGACATCAAAACTTAAAATTATATTATCGTCAATTTTATTGTTGAACGTCTGAAATTACATCTTGTACCTTGTACCACTATAAACCTTAACTCCTTTGTGCCAATTCTCGTCTCAGTTAATCGACCATCGGACATCCGACTATTAAATTGATGACATGCGACAATAGTCCGAACGACCTTCACAAAAACAGATATATTTTAACATAAAAAATGTTAAAATGGGATCTTTGTCACTAAATTTCAAAAGTTGGGTTTAAATATTCAATAATTTCAAGTAATATTTAGAGTTTGATCACCGACTCTCTTCTAATATAAATAAAAAGAATAAAAACTGCATTTAATTGTTCTGAGAAAGCAAAACTCCAAGAAAAATAAATACATGTTAATTTATACATGTATACTTATAAAGGGCACCAAAATGGAAATCTTGCCAACCAAAAGTAAGACATGACAGACGAGCAATCAGATCCCTTTTAAAATTTTATAGCATATTATTATTGCCGTTATTATTAAAGTATAAATTTCTTTGTAGACATTTCCTCGTGATTATTTATATTTCTGCTTTGCAGCCTTACACAATTTTCAAGTGTAATTAATATTTATTCATTTGTGTGCTCTATAATTCCGTGAATGAATAAATAATGATGATTCATCGATTAAAAATATTGGAAGATCTTTATATATATAGTATCAACAAAAAGTTGTTTTAAAGAGGTAAAAACTCTCTGATTACGATTGCTAGAGTTAATTGTAGTTCTTATTACTCGATCATTGATCATTATCTCAAATTTATTAATCTTTAACTAATTGAGTTAAGTTCGTATGTATATTGGTTCATTTAGGGGTACCATGTGAAACTCGATCTCTCTTTCCTTTTTTGTTTATAAATTTCAATTATATACATACGGGTCTTTATATTCTCTTTCAATTATTTAAATAATCCAAATTGCAGCTTACCTAATCATTAGAGTAAACTATAAACACCTTCTTTAGCACATGTCTCGACTTTATTCCTATATAATAATCTCCGATCACTTTTAATAATGTGTAACAACTAACAAAAAATGAGTGGTATATATGTAGGGTATGTCCTAAGATTTTTAGTGTCCTAGTTAAATTAATTATAAAATGAAGAATAACAACTAACAAATAATGTGTGGTATAGGGTATATCATAAGATTTATAGTGTCCTATTTAAATTAATTATAAAATGGCGTCCTAAAGAGATCGTGCACACACATTTTTTATTTTTTTTTATCATTAATAAAATACAGAAATTTTAAAGGCTACGTCACGGTGGACTCGAACTCGAGACCTTTGCACACAGATTTCTATATATATCAATACTATATTAAAGCATGGATCTCCAATTTGAAATTTTTGGATGACAATCTATGCAAAGTTCAATATATATAAGCTTTCCATTAAATATAAAATTACATAATTATAATTAGTCATTTTCTAACCATAACTTGGAGCATCTTTCTAAGCCCCATAAGAAATCATCTTGAGTGATAGGCTTCTTTCATGTGAAAAATGAAGTTTAGATTTGAATCCTCACACTCATATCTTCCCCAATTCAGAAAAGGAGTTCGTCTCTAACAAGAGCATTTTTTTCTTCTTTCAGATATATATTAATTATTTAAGGGCGTGTCTCAATATTTTTTATAATTTTTTTATGCAAGAGCAAATTAATAATTAATCTGATGAGTGTGGATTGATCAATTTTGACAATAGAAGCATCATCATGCATCATTGCACCATCTTTATTTGTCATTCTATTATAAAAGTCAATAGAATGAGACATTAGACTAAATAAATAAACTAATTAACATTTCAATGTGCACCACAAAAACAATGTGATCTACGATCATTTTATTTTATGTCGCTTGCTCGCATATAATATATATCATAAAATATTGCTCATTTCCAGTTTGAATAAATTAAATTTAATTAATTTTCATAAAATATACATTTTGTAATTCATTGTTAAATAGTAGTTTGATTTGGGTTTATTTTTTATTTTTCTTAGAAAAATGAATGGAGTAATTAGATTACTAGTTTATTTCTGGGGTTTCTATAACTATTTTTGGCTATTTTCTTTTAGCTATAACGTACAGGTGAATAATTCATCAAAATTTTATGAAAACCATAAACTTTTGGCACCAGAAATATTATTATCTTCATATTAAAAATTGTTCTGTGTGCGTATTTGTAAAAAAAATTATTTATACTTTTTACCTTTTTTTTGTGTGTGGGAGGTAGGACATTAATTATGATTGGACCCAATACCTCTCCCTTTTAGATAGAGCAGGTAGGACATTAATTATGATTGGACCCAATGTACAAGAGTTTTTATTGTCTCTTTGAGACGATCCAATATTAAAGTGGTTCATGTGGTCAAAAAGTCACATGTTCGAACCTCATTAACGTTTATATGAGTTTGAGCTTGTCACACCTAGTTTTTCAGGTGTGGTTTACCCGTCATGTGTGTTTGCATGTTATTGCATAAGAACGTGTGGTTCACAAAATGCGTACCAAATGTAACGACTGTGGGTTTCTCATAAATTAAAAAAAAAAAAAAACAATACCAATCACTTTATTCTTTTACCAAAATCTCAATAACCAGCAATTGATTTGGGACTTCTATTAAAAAAGCTAGTTGATTTGGAAACTTACAAAATTGTTTATGAAATTACTACTCAATAAATTATTTTTCATAGTAACACAGGGACAAAATTAAATAAAAGAAATATTTACATACAAGAAGTTGATTAATGAATTATTGATATAAATAATTACATATTTATCATTGTAACATTTCATCGGTGTAAAAGTTGATTGGATGATCTCATATACATATGTCGTTATTAGATAAAATAGATCTTAGAGAGGATCTAATAATTTTTTAATTATTTTGCTATCAAGACCAAGCTTATTCATTTTAATAGTATGCCAATGCATTCTAACCAAAAATCCTAAAGTAGTAAGTAATGCCTATTTTGATACAACTTGGCTCCATGTACAAATTGAATGAACAAAAGCAATTTCCATGATACCTAACTGTCAAATTCTACCACGCATTCCCCACCCCGAAGGCCATAACCACACCCACTCCTTATATTATTGAATTTCATAACATTTATCAAAATTTTCTATAAATAAATCGATTTTCGGTTAAAATTTTAATTAAAATCGGTTTCGATTTTACGTTTTAGGTACCACGACACCAACCGAATCGAAACTATATTTTATATATTTATATATTTTATATAATAATTAATTAATATTTTAATTAAATAATTAGGATAAAATATGTTTATTTGAAAATATATATATAATTTTCATTTCGATAGTTAAAATCGATTTTTCGGTTCGGTTTGGTCCAAAATATAATCGATTTTTCGGTTCAAAAGAATTCGTTGGTTCGATTTTTTTTGAAAATAGATCGAAACCGAAATAAATACCACTTTATATTATTGAATTTCATAACATTTATCAGAATTTTCTATAAATAAATGTATAAAATTAAAGCGTATGATGAGATATAGATGATCAGCCATCAAGTATGGACTTTATTTTACTCTCAGACTCAGAGCATACATTTCTGTACAACATTAACATAAAAAGAAAAACTTTAAATTAATTAAACAATACAAATTTGGAAGCTTCAATCCGACTAGAAATATTAAATCTTAAAAGGTCATTGGTTCAAATCTTACGGACTCTTTTTAAATTGAGCTACCCTAGAAACATCTATAAGTAACCGTTCCAAGTAGCTAAAAACAATTTCGATTTCAAAATCAATAATTTTTTAGTATTATATGAGACGGAATAAAGATACTATTCTATCCGTCTCCTAATTTCCTTCATAGTTTTTCTTTTTTTGGATGTATCCCAATTTTCTTCCTATCTATTTATGATAATTATTTTCCCAACTTTATCCTCAATAATATTCTTTATTTACACATTTTAAAACACATGACTCATAACTATTTCTCTTTTTACCATCAACAACCTATTTATTTACATTTTTTATCACTTATGGTCTACTACTAATTAATTTAATATTATATTATTGTGAGACTCTTACTTCACTCATAATACATTCAACAACTTTTATTAAAACTCGTATCAAATGTTACTAGAACTATATTAGGGGAACTGAGGGAGAATTTGAATTTGCTTCACTATAAAATTTATATGGAGGCATGTCATTGCTGGGACAAGAATCTAACTTTAAATTGTTGTTAGCAAGGATTCGAAATAGTAGGGTAAATTAAACTAGGGTTAATTTGTACAAGTTAATTTGCATTTTTAGTTAAAATTGATTATTTGGGTTTATTTAAAATAGAGGAAGTAATAGTGAGACACCGATGATGGAACATAAAGTTGGAACAGAGGATCCATACACCGACTTATCTATACACGAGATTAAGCTATAATGATTATATATTATACAGTAATATATAAGGTATACCAACAAATAATTAATGAAAGAAAAACAAATAGAAGAAGACGAATTATTCATTAAATTGATGTTTGTGTAGGAAATGGACGTCACAATATATGAAAAAAATAAAAGGTTATTGGTATATACATACACTAACTTTTAGTCTATTTTAGAATTTTTTTCTATAAATTTTAAAATTATCATAAAAAACACAAATTTAATAACTTTAGTAATTTTTACCACAATTTTAAATTCAGATCAAATTAAATCTGATTTGACATCTCGAAAATTTTCGTGAACAAAACAATCAATGATATAAACAATATTATACATATATGACATAAAATATCATCGTTCCATCAAAATAAATCAGATTTCTTAATTTATAGGGTTTATCGCGTAAACCTTATTTAAAAAATCATGTTGTTTCATCGTCCGATTCTCATTGAGATCAAAATAATCAATGTCACATCTCTATAATATCGTTTATATCACTGACCGTTTGTTTACGTTAAATTTTCGATATATCAAATCAGATTTAATTTGACCTGAATTTAAAATCGTGATAAAATACACCAATAACTCACTATTAAGCCTCCAATTTGTTTGATATCCTTAGACCATCAATTACACCAACCTACCAACACTTTGATCGACAGCCACATAGATATACAGAGAATAAAAAAAGTAAATAATTTGTTCTCATCCTTCAAAGCAGACCACCATGGTTCCATCAAGACCGACCCCAACCTCATGCTTTATCCTCTAAAATTGTGACACTTGCCACATATATAATTATTAATTTATTAAATTATTTGAATATTAAGATATAATCATTGTACTTTTTGTATATTGTATTCAAGAAAATTATTAAAATTTATTTATTTTATTCTTTATAAATAGACATCAATATTTTCATAATTATACATACATAATATTAATTTTGCTTCCAAAAACTCAATTTTTCTCTCTTTTTGTTCTTGATTTATTTTTGAATTTTTACTCATTTTGCTATAATAAAAATTTATTTTATTGGAACTAATTATATTTAGATTAAAAATAATATAAATAATTATAATAATATTATGATTGAATGGTTGAGTGGTCATTGATAAACAATCAAAATTAGATATAATCGGGTTAGATGTAATAATTAAAAATTAATTAAATATTAAAAAGATTAAGTGATTAAATGGTTATAAGGATTGCTAATAAACATAGCCTTAATGAACAGGCCCCACCTTCTTCTTCACTGGGCTACGAAACGAGCTTCATATAAAAAGAAAAATGAGTAGTTAATAAAAATACAAAGCAAGTAAAAGAAATCAATTTATCATCGATTTGGCAAATGCAATGCCCCTTGTAGATATGTCGAATCTTCCCACTTCTCATCCCAGAGATCTTCTCGCCTCTGCTCCAGCCCTCTCTCTCTCTCTTGTACTCTCCCTCTCTACTTTCCTTTTCTTGCTTTTTACTTTGCATGTAATTTCCAATAAGTTAAGTGCTTTTTGTGTGTGGAAGGCTGGTATTTTCCAGGGTGGTGGAGGTGAGTTGGCGAGCGGCGAGGTGGAAGAGGGGGAGGGCGGGATCGGCGGCGGCGACGCGGTGGAGATAAGCAGCGAGAACTCCGGCGCAGGTAAGTCGCGGTGGGACGACGACTACGAGTTGGCGGCGGAGGGATTGGATGATGAAGATGAGGCTGAAAATGAAGGCGGCAAGAAGAAGAAGAGGAAGAAATATCACAGACACACACCTCAGCAGATTAGAGAAATGGAAGCGTATGTTTCTCTCTTTCCAACACACACACACACACACATATATATATATATATATATATATATATATATATCACATATGTGTGTGTACGAAAACATCGCCATTTTCAAGTTCGTATTTATGTTTGTATTTTCTAGCATGTTTTTCCAGTTTTTGACTGTGAACATGAAAACAAGTCCATTTTTAGTTGAAATATATCATGAAGTTTAATTTTCTGGGATTTTATGTATATGGCCGGAGAAATCAAAGGAGCAGATCAACTGCTTCAAAGAAATCAAATTTATTACAATCAAGATTATGACAAGATCTGAAAGAGCTATTTTGGTATCTTTTGTACGTACCACGTTTTTCTTGATGTGTGTACAGTTGTTTTCTCAGCTGGGTATCATGGAACTCGCAGCCGCTACTTTGTCCGAAGAATAAATCTCGCGTCTTGGAGAGGCAAAGTTAATAATCTAAATTAATATATATTGTACAGATTTAACAGTCTTTTTTGTTTTACAATTAGGCTGCTGCTGACATATATGCAAGCGGGACTTTGTTGTCTGCTTCTGGTTACTGGTCGTATTGTATATATATAAACATATATAGTTTATTATTGTATGATATTATCGTATTTGCAGCTCATAAATGGTGAAAAGAAAATATTTTAGGCTTTTAAAAGTTGAGAATATAAATATAATTTGCAGATTATTTAAAGAGTCTCCTCATCCAGATGAGAAGCAAAGGCTGCAGCTGAGCAAGCAATTAGGTCTTCATCCTAGGCAAGTGAAATTCTGGTTTCAAAATCGTCGAACCCAGATTAAGGTAATCGTATCTAAATTCATTTGCTGCATATGTTCCTGAAATGAAGATTTCTTAAATTTAAGATGTTAGTGAAAACTCGATATTCAAGAACTAGAGTATAAAAAATTTCATGAAGTAGAAGTGATAAGTAAGCATAAATTGATTTATGATAATTTTAACTTGAAAATCCAATTAATACATTATTCAAGTTTTGTAAATTAATTCAAAAATAATTTTAGCCCATCCGAAAAGTCCAACTGTTTCTTTCAAGAAAAATATAAAAAAATCCAATTGATAGCCGAATTTTACGGGTGACATTTCCACCGTATGAGATCATTTGTCTCAATTCTATGCCCCATCATTTGTGCCTCATTATTAATCCAACTATTTAAAAAATATCTATTATTCAAAATAATAATAATAATTATTATTATATAGTATACCCTTATTAACATTTATAAAAATTTTAAAATATTAAAAACAATACCATAATTTTAGAATAATCAATTCAAATAATCAATTCAAATAATCATTTTAACTAAAAACTATAAATTAAACTTAAAAAATAATTTGCAGAATTTGGTTTGGTGAGACCTAGTTAATAATTGTGAAATTAAACTAAATCACAACATATTGAAATTGAAGAAAAAAATAATGAAAAAAATTGATAGTGGAACATAGAGTGAGACACCAAAAGGATCACTAGTTTATAAAGTTTAAAAAGAAAAAAAAAAGTTGTTTTCATAACATAAAATATCTCAATTTGTCATGTCATTAAATTTATATGAGTGAAAATGCCATGCATAGCTGTCAACTCAAACAATGATCTAAAATTATTCTTAAAACAATTTATGAGGCTTGAATGATGTATTAATTGAAGTTCAACTTAAAATTGTTATTAATTCGATTTATGGGACTAAACGAGTGTATTTTTTCTTTAAATAAATATGAGACTTTCAAAGTTTGAACTGTCACACTTTGGTATGCAGACTATACAAGAGCGTCACGAAAACTCTTTATTAAAATTCGAAATAGACAAACTCCATGACGAAAATAGAGCATTGAGAGAATCCATCAAGAACCAATCTTGCCCCAACTGTGGATTTGCTAGCCCTAACAAGGATGGTGCCACTGCCACATGCACTGAAGGCCAGAAACTCAGAATAGAAAATGCTAGGCTCAAAGCTGAGGTACAAACAGATGATGCACAACAAACCTATGCAACTTTCAAGAATGTTTCTTTTATCATAAACCTCTTCAACTCTGCAGGTTGAAAAGCTCAAATCAGTCATAGGAAAATACCCCCATGGAACATCGCCCCGAAGCTCGTCGTACTCTTCAGGAAACGATCAAGAAAACAGAAGCTTGTTCGAGTTCCTCACTGCCAATTCCGGCCTGGAGAAAATGCGCATCATGGGAGCTGTGGGCAGAGCAGCGGACGAGCTGAGGAAGATGGCCAGTCACGGGGAGCCACTGTGGTTACGGAGCTATGAGACGGGGCGTGAGATACTCAACTACGACGAGTACAGAAAAGAGTTCTGTGCTGAGCATCACAACTCCATGCAGCCAAGTAAGATATCAGTAGAGGCCTCAAGAGAGACTGCACTCATCTTTGTCGATCTCCCTTGGCTCGTCCAGACATTCATGGACGCGGTGATTAATCCAATTCCCTTCCTTATATCGCATCATTTATGACATAAAATATATGTATATACCAAAGTTTGAAGGAAATGTTTCATTACAGAATCAGTGGAAGGAGCTGTTTCCTTGCTTGGTCTCAAAGGTGGCCACAGTCGATGTCATCTACAACGGGGAAGGCCCCAACAGAGACGGCGCAGCTCACTTGGTAAGACAGCAGTTAGAAAAACTGCACAATCTACAAATCTTCAATTCCACTTTTTGAACTCATCATTTTCTCACAGCGAATTCTTCATGTTTCATAGTTTGTAGTTATACTATAAGGGAAGTTTGTACAAGAACGTATCTGATATATATATCTATATAAAAGAAATCACAATATGGAACCTGGTTTAATGAATGGTTATCTATGTCTTAAACATACCAGTGGTTGGTTTTCTTTGCATATGGTAGATGTTTGCTGAGATCCAAATGCTCACCCACTGGTTGCCACGAGAGAAATGTATTTCGTCCGATACAGCAAGCAAATAAGCACGACTCAGTGGGCAATGGTTGATGTCACGGTTGACAGATCAGGCGAAGACAACACTGATGCATCTTTGCATAAGTGCAGGAAGCGTCCATCGGGTTGCATCATCGAGGACAAGTCCAACGGCCACTGTAAGGTCGTAAGAGATTACAAAATCATATTAACAAGACGCAGATGTCTCAAGAAATACAACAATCTGATCTAATGATCTTACATTACTAGTCTTGCTCCCATGCGATCCTTTCAGGTGACTTGGGTAGAGCACCTCGAGTGCCAGAAAAGCACGGTTCACTCTCTGTATCGGTCCATAGTCAACAGCGGCCTAGCATTCGGTGCAAAGCACTGGCTCTCCACGTTGCAGCAGCAGTGCGACCGTCTTGTTTTCCTCGTGGCTACGAACGTTCCTGTAAAAGATTCAAGTGGTAATGAGTCAGTTTGTTACTTCCTCAACAAGTGTATCAAATCGTTAGATAGTAATCAAAATGCTTACTGAAAGCAGGTGTTGCTACAGTTGCTGGGAGAAAAAGCATCCTCAAACTAGCACAGAGAATGAGCAGAAGCTTCTGCAGAGCGTTAGGCAACTCGAGCTTCAATTCATGGAAAAAATCACCAGCAAAACCGGGATGAGATCAGGGTGGCTACGAGGAAGAACCACAACGACTCAGGGGAGCCTCTTGGCACGATCTTGTCTGCCGTCACTAGCGTCTGGCTGCCTGTCCCTCACCACGTCCTCTTCGACTTCCTAAGAGATGAAACTCGTAGAAATGAGGTCTCAACACATCGTCCTCTCCATCAAATCATCACTAGTTTAACCTAACCTCTTTCTTACTATTTTCTTGCAAAAAAATCTCCCAGTGGGACATAATGTCTCAAGGAAGCACAATCCAAACCGTTGCAAACTTAGCCAAAGGGCAAGACCGCGGAAACGCAGTCACCACCATGGTGAGCCAAAACTACCACAAAAGCATAGCACGAACCCACATTTACTAAATCATTGGATGATCTTGAATTCAGGAAATGAAGAACGACGAGCAGAAGATATGGGTGCTCCAAGACAGCAGCACAAACGCGTACGAGTCTATGATCCTGTACGCCCCCGTGGACATCAAAGGGATGCAGTCAGTCATGACAGGCTGCGACTCGAGCAACATAGCAGTGCTGCCCTCTGGCTTCTCGATTCTTCCAGATGGGGTCGAGTCCAGGCCATTGGTGATCACGTCTAGGCCGGAGGAGAAGAGTGCAGAAGGAGGGTCCTTGCTCACCATTGCCTTCCAAATACTAATCAGCAACACATCAACAACAAAACTGTCTATGGATTCAGTGGAATCAGTTAACACCCTCATATCTTGCACTCTGCAGAATATAAAGACCACTTTGCAGTGTGAAGATTGAAGAGTTTACCACTTAGTTATCAGTTAGAAACAGAGTAGAATTAACATTTTTTTCATCTGTTGTAAAAGGAAGCAATTAAATAGGGGATGTATTTTTCCATAACTAGCAAGCTAGTATGAAGATAGACAGACAACACCACTATTTTTGTGTGAGATTGTACATATATGCAGATTATGCTGCTTAGAAACATTATCCCATGCCTCTATTTCCATTCTTTTTTTTTTTCTTTTTTGGCATTCTTGGTATTGGTATGATATTGTTCGTTTTGAACCAAATAGTTCGTATTTCACATTGACGAGTTCCGTGATCGTTCAATTCTTCCATCTAACTGATGTCAAATGTTGGTTGCACAATTAAGTACTACAATTAAAGTTGTCAATCCAATTCGAAATCTACAGATTGACCTAAAATCAAGTGATTTGGACAGGAATTGAGTGGTTGATCCGATTTACATCCGGACTACAACCCTACCAGAGCTTACAAAAAAAGCAGAACACCCTCAAAATGGATCATGCGCCAACATTTTAATAATCAAGAATTTCCAATCATGGCATTATTTTAACAAACATTTTCATCACATGATTCCCAATCAAACTCCCCCAAAATCAGAGCAAGCCTTCTCACGCTCCACATATCAAATTCAACATCACAACTGAAAATCACACTACATTATTTGAAGCTATAATTTTCCAAATACAGCAATAGATTTCCACATATCAAATTAACACTAAGAAGCCCATAAATTGTTAGTAGGCCAGGTAAAGCCCACTCTCAGGCCCAAGGACGATCACAAAGTCAAGTCAAATCATTAAAAGACGGTTACTTATCAGTTATCATGGAAGTTGGAGGAGTCAGGGAATATCGCCTCCACAAAATTAGGAACTAAATGAAGGATAAGGCTGACAGCTAGGGATAGCTAGGAAGCGAGAGAGGAGAAGGAATCAGGGTACTTTATGTTACTTCCCTATACATGGCATATTTCTTTTGACAATGATGTCATAAAAAAAGTGATAAATCATAATCGATTGAGATCTATATAATCGATTGAGATCAAAGAATTATAGATTTCAATCAATTGTTAACTAAACTTTACGCATATAATCATCTTAGATGAGATACACATGTAATCATCTTAGATGAATAGAATAGGATTGTAATATCCACTTTATCGAGGAATCATTGAATATCGACTCCACAAAATTAGGAATAAAATTATATTAAAATTATCATAAAGTTAATTTATTAGGCTTACACACACACACACACACACACACACACACACATACATATATATATATATATATATATATATATATATATATATAACTCAGTGTCCCTCCACAACTATGAAAATCAAAGTGGTGTGTATTGTTAGTAGAACGATTAATATTTGAGGTCAAATGTCTCAAGTTTGAATTCATTGTAACCTTTAAATTTTTCAGTTAAGTGAAAAAGATGGTAAAAATTGTAAAAAAAAATGTAATAACATCAACATGCCTATTGTATAATTAGCGTATTAGGATTGCATTGATTTTCTTCAAACACTTATTTTTAATAGAAATACACATACATGTCAAATCCCAAAAAAACTAACAATCTTTGTGTACATGAAATCTATTATAAATCACACACGCTCCACATTCAATGTAAGATCAACTACGACTTATATATTATAACCAATAATTAGCACTTAGAAATGTTTGTTCTTGAATTTTTTTTAATCACCGGATCACGTTAGTGTAACATTTTTTCTTCTTCTGAAAAGTGATATTACTAGAACTTCGGGAAGTACTCTTTCTTCCTTCTCTACTTGTACGCATGAGTTTCCCATTTTAAGGTGGCTATGAAATAATATTCGCCAAAAATGAAAATTTCTAGCAATATAGTAAATCCCAACCAATAATAAAATAAAGATAAAAATAAAATTCAAAGGATAGGGTTATCCAACTCGAACCCAAGTGGCACCTCTTAAATGGGAATCCCAAATCCCTTGAAAGAAAACAAAACTGCCACGTGGCATAACGGCATCCAATCAAGACCATAAAATAATCAAATTGCCAAATAAGATTCAAAGTAGTTTTTTCAGTTTACAACTCTACTTTCTCACAGGCGCGTTGCCCCCAAGGAGAAGATGGCTTCACTGGCTATTGCCGCCGCCCAGCCCTCCGCCGTGAAGGGCCTCTCTGGCAGCTCCTCACCGGAACTAAGCTTCATGTCAAGCCATCTCGCCTCACCTTCAAGCCCACCAACTACAGGTAATTACTTTGTTCACTGGTATAATCTGATATTGTTTTTATTTTTGATTAATACCTTTGTTAGTATGTGGTATGTGTGTTTTTTAGGAGGCATTTAATCGATGTTAGAGTGAGGGCATAGACTCGTTCATTTGTGTTGCTGTATTTGGTATTATAGAGTTGACAATACTGCGAGCTGAAATCTTGAAACTTATTTTCTGTATATACAAACAAAAATGAAATCTTGAAAATTTTCACTTATAAATTGTGGTTTTTAATTGGAAATAGGAACATATGCACTCATATATGGATTATGTTGGCCAACATTATTGGTTGATAGTCTGTTTTGTCTAGGTTGGACAAATTGGTGAGACATATCTAGTAACACAATGAAATTGTTTGTAGGAGTGGTGCTGTGGTTGCAAAGTATGGTGACAAGAGTGTCTACTTCGATTTGGAGGATATCGGCAACACCACCGGCCAATGGGACTTGTACGGATCCGATGCACCTTCACCATACAACTCACTTCAGGTAAATACATCCATCATTTGCATTCCATTCATTGCTAGAGCTTTTTATGTTTTGTGACTAAATCTGGATTTTGCTCAATACTTGATAGCATTCTTGAGGTTTTTGGCTTATCTAAAGACACGGATTGCGCGGCATTATAAGGCATTTGGTGTCAAACTACATTGATGATTGATCAAAACGATATATGTAGAAGTTGTCTGTGAACCTTAGAAGTCTGATCATGGTGTAAATTTTCAGTTTATTTTTGGTTGCTGATAATCAGGAGATTTTGATACTATGCATTTAGTAGTTCCTTTTCATAAGCCTCAAGATGTGCATAGCATGAACTTATGAGGATAATTCTTAAATTATGGGTCACTGTGTATGGTTGAGATGAATCCAGCATTACTGCAAACATTTTGTTTGTGACTATGAAGTTTTCAAGATTCTTGATCTTTATTACAGAGCAAATTCTTCGAAACATTTGCTGCCCCATTCACCAAGAGAGGTCTTCTGCTCAAGTTCTTGATATTGGGAGGCGGCGCCACTCTTGCCTATGTGAGCTCCCAAGCAACCGGAGATGTCCTGCCGATAGTCAAGGGCCCTCAACTTCCACCTAAGCTCGGCCCACGTGGCAAAATCTAAAAGATCTAAAATTTTCCATCCTGTTGGTTGTTTGATGTATGATTTCCACAGCTTTGTAAGTAAATCTCAAACCTACTTTGTGACTATGTTAATCATCATCAAATGTTGAATTAGTCTTTCATGATCTTAACGATAACCAACCATAATTAACGCGTTTGCTTGCTCGTGAAACTACTAATCGAAGAATGGTGTTTTAGTATAACTCAGAACTGCTTCTGTTTACTTTGTTCAATCACATAACTAATATTGCCTGCTGCAGACTATTACAACATTTGGACTGCATTGCAATCCATAAACCCGAGTCATTAATTTGACTCCTTAGACATCTAAAAGTACTTGATAAAATCCAATTTATCTACCACTGCTTGCTGTTTAGCAAGCAGAACTTTTTAACTTGATAAAGTCTCTATGATTTTTCACATTTCTGTATATACATACATCACCTGTCGAGCGTCATGGGCTGCATATCATGTTAGTGGCGCGCTGTAGGGCTTCTCGAACCCCAAAATCTCTAGCCTCTCTATGTAGGACAACTTCTTGTTTGGGACGACGTTTTCTTGCTTGGTGAGGGTCTTTGCATCTGCATTCTCGTCGTTGGCCTTCTTCCCATCCGTCTCCCCCTGCTCCTCCGCGTTCCACTCCATGAAATCCAGAAGCGTCTTTGAGTTGGGTGTCTCACTCTCCGTTTCCTCCTTAGCCACTCCAACTTTCTCAGATACCGTTCTATCCTTTATGGACTTCGTCTTCTCTGCATTCGCTGCTGAGCCTCTAGCTTGAGCGTCAGCGCTCATCACATTCTCTATTCTAGACAACACGGTGAATGCTAGGGTTTCCAAGATTCTCGAGTAGCTCTCAAGAACCGCGTGCCCCACATCCTACAAGAATCAAGAATCTAATAAAGGCCACACAAAAAAAATGCCATTCATATACATTGATAGATCAAAAGTAGTGAAAGTCTTCTTCTTACTTTGTTGAACTCGATTTTGCTGATGTCTAGATCAGATTGAGGGATACCAGGGAAACGATGCTTGAGAATGAGTAAAACGGTTTCTGCTCTATCTTCTAGAAGCTCCCTCTTCTCCATGCTCACACCCGAACCCCACGAGGACTTGGTGTCTTTAGCATTGATCTTCCTCTTCCATATCACGACAGACGCCTCAATCTTGTTCTTGAGGTCGACTATCTTATGCTCAGATGATAAGTCCAACGAAGACAGCAAGTAGTCCGGATCAAAGAAGTCCTCCGTGATCATCTTGTATATTGAGTCTCCAAGACTTGCTCTCCCATTCTATGATAAAACATATATGCACATAAGTTTGTTAAACAAAACAAGAATGGGATTTGTTATGACATGAAACGACGTTTTTCTACCTTAGGGAGAGCTTCAATGTAGCTTTCTGGAATCTCCATTTCAGCTAGGACTTGAGCATTGATAGCCATGGCTGCTTTCAGCACTTGATTCACTGAGTCCTTCTGATACTGCAGCCATTTTCTCGTGTTCTCCGAGAGCCCATTGGGGGCACCTTAGCGACAGGGATCCACCATTTGTCGTCGTTTCTTTGGGCCTTGTCGCCTTTGTCATCATCCTTTGATCCGTAGTAGAACTCGTGTGGCTCTTTGAAGTTGTCCAGACAGTCCTGCCCATCACCAACACGTAGAAAATCAGTTAAAAACTGTTGTTGTTTTCTTTTGGTTTTAAGTGAGGAGATAAAGGAAAGATCTTCTCTAACAAGAAGCATCATATCAAGCTTGCGCAGAGCAGGAATGTTCATGTGCAGATCGTTTCTCTGCCTCGTCGCCATCACCTGCGAAAGAATGCATCATATATCAACTCTGCTTCGTAGGAATCAGAGAGAGAGAGAGAGAGAGGACCTCAAAAGTGGAGCCATCTTTATTTTTTGTTTGACAGCAACGAATTCCACAACGTAATCAGTGACAGAGAGCAGCCAGTCTATCTCCTTCTTCCACTTTACTTTGGTGTCGGGCGCCATTGGCTCCAATTTCTTCATTTCTCCGTATGCAGAAGCTGCGTTTTTGCGCGCATAGTTGAAAGAGATGATCAACAAGAATAGAAAAACAAAAGAAAAACAAATCTTGATTATTTTACCTGCTAAGTTTGTGATTGCATTTGACAATGCCAAAGCTGACGAAACGCCCTTCCCCCTACCCGACATGTCCTCGCCTAGCAGCAACTTGGCAAACTTCTCCTTCATCATATCCATATCTATAAACACAACAAAATCACACCAAATATAACACAAAACCATCATTGAAAAAAAGATATTTTTAATTAATGCATGGACTTTCACTCATTTGCAATTTTAGAATGATTTTTGATTCAGTCGGTGTTATGCTAGATTTTTTAACTTTTCAGTGACAATTTTTTTTCAAGAGGGTAATTTTACAATAAATTTAAAGGTGACAACATTATTGCATTTTTTCAAATGTTATGTTAAAGTTATAAAAAGGATAGAAGTTCTTATATTAATCGACAATTTTTTTTTAAAAAAGTAGAAGAAGAAAAAAGTAGGGAATTGTGATGATGTTCTTGCCTGTAGGTATCCTCCTCACTGGTGGGGGAGGACTGGACGGGGCTGCGTCACTCTTGGGGCCGGGGCCGGGGCTGGGGCTGGGGCCGCGGCGGGGGCGGAGGCGGGGACACCGTCGCTGCCGGCCCGGGACTTGACGTTCTCTGTCCTGCTGAGAATGCCGCCTAGCTTGGGCTGCTGCACGGGCGGCGGAGGATCTTCGGTGAGCGGCGCGGATGCATTGCTTTGGGCCTTCATCCTGTCGTTATCCTCGTCGGACGGCGAGGGTGATGCTGATCCATTGTTGTTGTTGTCGTTGAGGCTGCGTCGGAACTTGCTGGCGCCGCTCTCGAGCATGCCCCTGAACCGCCCTAGCCGCGATGATCTCGAACTTTCTTCTTCTGCCTCCTCCATTGCTCGTACCATTCTTATCGTTCTAACTTAATAATGCCTCATTTGGAATCAAGATTGATTCGGCAAGATGATGATGATGAGGTTTCCTTTTTCCAGACAAGGAGAGAAAGAAATGTTTGAGATTGACGGAATTTGTTGTTTAGGATTATTGGTTAAGATTTGTTTTCTGTGAAAAATAGGTTTTTGTTTTGGATTTTTTTTTTTTGAAGCATGGGATGTTGGAATGTGGGGTGCATGTTGGAGAATGGAAATGAAAGAATTGGACGATAGTTTCTTTTTTGACAATCGGAAGGGAATGCTGTTTTTCTATCCTCTTTTGCTTTATTATTATTATTATTATTATTATTATTATTATTATTATTATTATTATTATTATTATTATTGTTGTTGTTTAATTTACTGTAAAATCACAAATTATATGAAATCCAAGAAATATACTCCAATATTCGATTTTCGGCACGTTATCCCACACTACCTAAAGACTCGATTTACTGTGAAAGTATGGCTGATTCATTTTATGAGTTAACTTAAATGGAGAAGTTTACGAGACATTTTGTTTGTCATATGGAATAAAATTAATAGAAAAATTGAATTGAAACCTTAAATGATACAAAATATAAGTTTAGTAGTAATTTTGAGATAAATTAAAGTTTAGTAATCAATTTGATATAAGTACCATCATTTAGTAACATTTGATGAAATTCAACTATAGCTTAAAATTCACATTGATTTTGTTTGTAAGAGTATAACATTCTGCTTTGACCATACGCGGCATCGAATAGGACCAATCCAAGCCACTGCAGACTACAGTACAAAATAAAAAGTAGGCCAAATATTTGTGACATTCTTTTCAAAGTACTGTTCGTCTCCTTAATTAATTATGCAAAGCTGTAAAAATGATTTGTTTAATCGTTATTTGCAATTTAATATCCAATTTTAGGGATTATTTAGACCTAATATTTGAAATTTTTGCAATAAAAACTCAATTTAACATTCTTTACAATTTAGACATGCCTAATTTTTTAACAAGATTGGAGTTGAGATGTTCATATATCGTTAAAGCTCAATATTGATCGAGAGCTTTTAAAATTCATTATTCATAATGTTATCTTGAGCTGTCTATTTTGTGCTGAACTTCCAAAATTACAACTCGTCCACCGTGAAGCCTTAACTCCATCGTATAAACTTTAAACTCAATTACTCAACCGTCGGACATCTACAACTAATTTGATGACATGAGAGGATAGTGCAAACAATGAACTTTAAAAGTCCTCGAATGATTTTGAATTTCAATATTAAATGGATGTCTAGATCTCATATTTAATAGAATATAAAATTGAATAGGTCTAAATTGCTAAAAATGTTAAAACTAAGTTTCAAAATTTATGTCTAAAAGAATGTTTAGAAATTTATTCCTAAATTGTAACTAACCCCAAAATTAAATATTAAATTACAAAATTAGATTTTATTATTTTTAATTATAATTTATTAATTCATAATTAGGGTTTATTAATTCAAAATTAGGATTTATTATTTAAAATTAAGGTTTATTAATTCCAATTAGGATTTATTAATTTGAAATTAATATTTATTAATTCACTATTAGAATTTATTAATTCATAATTAGAGTTTATTAATTCAAAATTAAGATTTATTAATTCATAATTATGATTTATTAATTCAAAATCATTATTTATTAATTTATAATTAAAATTTATTAAATTAATTAATTTAATTAAAATTAATTTAATACTCCTCCGTCCCACCATTCTTGACTCATTTCTTTTTGCACGTAGATTAAGGAGAATTGTGTTTTGTGTGTAAAAAGTAGGTGGCACGAAATTCGAGATACTTTTTAGTGTAAAATTATTTCGTTTTTTGGAAACATGCCAACTTATTAGGACAGCCCAAAAAAGAAAATGAGCCAAGAATGGTGGGACGAAAGTAGTATTAATTAATTAATTAAAAATTAATTAGGGGTGGCCTCGAGCAATCGTTTAATTATGCATAGGTATCCAAACGAAACCACTATAAGAATAAGATTAATTGCACATTACCGCTTAGGCGCTTACGACGAAGGCCAAAAGATGCTAGCCACACTGGCGCCGAGCCGCGCCGCATCTCAGCCGTCCACCACTTCCACCGTTCAACGTGCTGCCTTCTCTATATTAACCAACCGCTCCCACAATTTCTCAACTACCTCTCAAACACCATCTCCTCCCCGCCACCAACGCTTTTCCTACGCCGCCGCCTCGAGTATGGAGGACATCGGCGTTCTGATGATGTGCCCCATGAACAACTACTTGGAGCAGGAGCTCGACAAGCGGTTCAAGCTCCTCCGCTACTGGACTCAGCCGAAGCAAAGCGAATTCCTCGCTCAGCAGGCCGAGTCGATCCGCGCGGTGGTCGGGAACTCCGTCGACGCTGCCCTGATCGACGCGCTGCCGGAATTGGAGATAGTTTCGACTTTTAGCGTGGGATTGGACAAAGTCGACTTATCCAAGTGTAAGGAGAAGGGGGTTAGGGTTACCAACACGCCCGATGTGCTGACGGATGACGTGGCAGATTTGGCGATCGGGTTGATGTTGGCGGTTCTGAGGCGGATTTGCGAGTGCGATAAGTATGTGAGGAGAGGGGCGTGGAAATTAGGAGACTTCAAGTTGACTACAAAGGTATGCCGTGTATAATTTTATATGTTTGATGCATTTGTTTTGGTTGTTGAAGTTCAGGTTTTTGTGAATTTGATGCATTTTTCTTTGTGCTGTGTTATCGTATTATTACATTTTGGAATTTTTGGGCTGGATGATTATATGTATATCCTGAATTTCATTTTGAGGCTAATTTTGATTAGGGATTGAGAGCAGCTTTTTGCATATAAAGTTTGTGATTTGCGCGAGAGTGATCATTTCTTAGCTTGTTTGCTCGTTGTTATTGCTCTGCAAGCATAGAGAGTAGCTTCTGATTGGTAAAGATGCTAATTTTGCTCTTAAAAGGATTTTCAATTCTGAAGAAAGATGTTCAATTCCTATTTTGAATTTGACTATTATTTTGGGTGTTTTCATGATTGATCATTTCATAATTACATTGTGTAATGAATAGAGGAGTTGGCTTAATGTGCCGTACATCTCAAGAGGGTCAACTAGGCCTGTGTCCTTCTTGAATCTTGAGGTCTTGTGATGTTAGAACTATAGCCATGTGCGTCCTTTGTTGCTATTCTGTTTTCGAGTCTAGGTATCTATAATTGGTCGAAAGCATCTTCCTCGCCCAGGATTCTTTATTCATGAGAGGGAGGTCATGACTTGTCTACGAAAGCAGGAAGAAATGCATATTCTATTGCATGGTTTGTTCACTAATGAAGTACAATCAGAATTACCTTCTACTCTGCTTAATAGCTGCAGTTTCGAATCTCTAAAATCTTAACGAGACTTCAATAAGTTGTGACTGTAATTGAAATCCTGTTTAGGTGCTCCTGGCTACCCTGTTTGACTTCATAATTTTGTATTGATCTACTTCTTTGCATAGCCAAGCTTCATGCTGAACTGCTTTAGGCATCTAGGAGAAAGACATTAGTCGTGCATTTTAGTGTCGTTTTAGGTATATATACTGTTAAATGCCATAGTACTGCTGTTGCAGAGTTGCATAGTCTTTATCATTCAATGGAACTACATTACTTTTTTGTCTTTGGACTTGCTTCCTTTAGTGGAATCTTGGTCTTTGATAGTGATTCATAGTCGTTTTCATGTTTGGGTGGCTTCTCAACTCATCATTTTGTGATACAGTTCAGCGGCAAAAGAGTTGGCATCATAGGATTGGGCAGAATCGGGTTAGCAGTTGCTCAGCGAGCAGAGGCATTTGATTGCCCCATCAGTTACCACTCAAGAACCAAGAAAGCCAACACAAACTACACATACTATGGCAGCGTTGTTGAATTGGCAGCCAACAGCGACATCCTAGTGATAGCATGCGCGCTGACTCCAGAAACAACCCACATTGTAAATCGAGAGGTAATTGATGCGTTGGGTCCAAGGGGTTCTGATAAACATCGGAAGGGGGCTCATGTCGATGAGGCCGAACTGGTGTCAGCTCTTGTGGAGGGCCGTTTGGGTGGCGCTGGACTTGATGTCTTCGAAAAGGAACCTGAGGTACCGGAGCAACTCTTTGGCCTCGAAAACGTGGTTCTGTTGCCACATGTAGGGAGCGGCACTGTGGAAACGCGCAAGGCCATGGCTGACCTTGTTGTGGGAAATTTGGAAGCTCACTTTTCTAGCAAGCCTCTGTTAACTCCTGTGGTTTGAATACACTGAAAATCTTGATCATATCCATATTTGGCATCCTCAGTTCTAGACTTTACACAACTTGAATGGTGACGATGAATTCATATTTTGGGGCTTCGTATGTTTCATCCAAATAAAACATCGACAACAATCATATCATCTTCTGTGTTGGGGATTTTTATTTTTTTGTTGGGGGGCTGTTAATAGGTTTCATCATCCATTATGAAAATAGAATTTTATCTTTGTACACGAGGAACAAGCCCAAAGCAGTACATCATATTTCGTTACAACCTAAACTTTTGCACACGAGGAACATCAAAAGGAGTTCCTCAACAACATAAAAAAGGTTATTAAAAGAAAATGGACACCAATGTAATCTTCCTTCCTATTTATAGTCCTAACACCTTCTCTCTCTATCACTAAGAAGCGCCTCTGAAGATGAGGAAGTTGAGAGTCTCTAGTGTGAAATATATGAAGCTCCCTTTAGAATGAGTGAAAAAGCAGCCAAAGTTGGATCCCACCACACACTGCCATCCACTCCCATACTTCTTGTCGAACTCCTGCCACCAAACAAACCCTCTCAGCAAAACGGAATCTTGAAATTCCAACAACAGAAAACACAAGAAAATCTGACCTTCTTGATGTGGGCAGCAATCGATTTGCAGTCGAGGACATCGTACAGATCCAAAGCCTCAGAAGCAGAGCCCATTGCTTGGATCTGCATCTTCAATGGCATATCTGTGTCCTCTATCAAAGCCTTCCCTTCTAACATCTTCCTGCACAACTCAAATCCCACTTCAAAGACACTTTTCTCTCGCTGTTTTCAAGCTCAAATCTTGAGAGCCCAGATAAGAAATTTCTCCTAATCTCTCTGTCTCTCTCTCTCTCTCTCTCTCTAGGAGGATTGAAGAGACGAGATGGTCATAATCTACTCAAAGCCTTCTATGTATAATACGTGTGGAAACGGGAGATCTCCATGTGTAGTGGAGTGATTTGGCACATTTTCCAATTATTTCTGATGTCCTTTTTCTCCTCACTTTAAGGACTTTTCTTGCGTTATTCGATTCCGGGACACTCTTTTCTGGCGTCATACATAAAGGATAACGATGCAAGGGATAAAGCTGGTGAGGCCTAAATTAATTCTCGCTTCTATTTTTCCTTTAATTACCACAATTTTGGAGCATCTTCCTACAAATAATTCTTGCTTTTTGTTTGCTTTTATCTTAACTGCCATAATTTTGGAAAGAACAGCTGAACGAAAGCATGGGAGAGAGAATAGGTTTGTAATTCTAAAAGAAGGGGAAAAAAGAGTTGGTCATTGAAGCTCAACACTTCATCGTGATGGATTATCTAGTTTTCGGGTCGTTATCATATCGACATTATAGGATCAAACACGAACACGATTTATTAAAGATCTATTCGATACGAATACGATATCAAATGTATTGATACAGGCACGACACGAACACATATACGACATAATTTTTTTTATCTTGACACGACATAAAATGATAAATTCAAATCAAAATTAAAAAAATAAATTTTAATAAAAAAATAAAAATATATAAAATAATAATTAAATTAATATTAAATATTATCGAATTATACGAAAAAAACACGATCTGACATGAATACGAATTCAATACAAAAATTATCATATTACACGAACACGACATGAAATTATCGTATCCTTCTCGTGTCAACACGATAAGGATATGAACATGGCAAGACTGGACAATAACTCGTTAATTTCGTACGTGTTCGTATTGTATCGAAAATTATCAATAACATCTTTTATGAATCAAAAGTGAGTTGGAAACAAAGAAAAAACTAAACTACTTGACACTTTACTCGAGATAAGCTATTAAAGTTTTCTTGCAATTTAATTTTAATACCAAAATAAATTTAAATCTATAAAATGTTGAAGCCGGACTACCATTTGTGAAAGAATGTGAAATAGGTAAACAAAACGAACACGACATTATTGTGCTCAAGTGCTTATGTTATGCAAACATTATGAACTTTCTCAAATGTTCATGCAAAATCAGTAGTCAAAAAAGTACGAAGAGATTAATAAACTTTTCCTTGATTCCTTAAAAAGCGTTCTGAGTGAGTTATTTAAGGTCCACGTCTTCTTTCTTTTGAATTCCAATTCAATCAAGTAGAGTGCACTAAGTTCCAAATTGTGATTGAGATAATCAATAATGACGTCCAACAATGTAATTGAGTCGGAATTTGGTGCGATAGAATTAAAGCTTTCCGATGGCTTGAAATATAATTTTGGATATTTGGCGATGAAATTGACAATATGAGAGACAACTTAAACAATGATTTCAAAAGACTTCAATCAATTTTGAGTTTCGATGTTGAATGAATGTCTAAATCTCAATTCTAAACTCGTGCAAAGACAAATAAAATAAAAAATATAAATTTATTATAAATCAAAAGGTTGATACAATGTGCGAAACGTTTTAAAAGTATATTAATTTGCGATAAGATCCAAACTATGACATTCAAAATTACGATCATCACAATTTTATATGGAAAAAGTTACACGAGTCCTTATAAATTAAAGCTAGAATAATTTAGAACGTGGGAGAAAGAAGTTATTGACGAAGTCAAATCTAGATAATTTTTGTCAATATTTGCGTATTAGAATATAAAATTCATTTACTCACCAATAACTGGACATCAATGATTGCAGATGTTTTTTTTTAAATAATGGGGAATCTGTAGTCGTCAAACCAATCTGATTGAAAAATCAGTATATGTTTCAAACCCATATAATCATTTGGTGGCGTTCGAACCTATTATCTACCATTCTGACTCACCTGTCGTTGGGTTGTTCATAGGGGACGTAGATTCTTTCTTCTCTCAATATCTTATTCTATTCTGGTTGGAAGTAGACATTAATAAGTACTAATACACTTAAACATATTTTTTTTTATTTTTTTTTATTTTTTTAATAAGTACTAATACACTTACACATATTGTACATGCATCTATATACAGTACACTTTACTATATAAACTGGGTTAGTATGACAGATGATTAAATTATTTTATCAGTTTACGAAAATTGGTCCATTCAAATTACATGTCCCATTTCTTTGAGTGAAATGCATCTTTACACAAGTTATTTATATAAATGAAGTTATTTGGTGGATGAGGTGAATATTATTTTGGTAGGATATCGGAATATAGACACTTTATTTCGAAAATAAAAGGAATATAGACATTTATATTGTAAAACATTATAATATCACGCTCAATACTTAATTATATTAATTATATTCTAAGATAGGATCAAAACAAAAAAAAATAAAAAAAAGTACATACACGAATCATCGTTTGGGGCGTACTGCAAATTATGTATAATATAGAGGGTGTTTGGTTAAGCTTATTTTAAAGAGCTTATAAAATGTTTCAAGAGCTTATAAGACATAATGTTTGAATATTTATAAGGTGTCAAAGTGTTTGGTAATTGAACTTATAAGCTAGATAAAGAATCGTGCGTTAGAGAGAAAAAATCATAGTTAGAGAGAGAAAATTGACGAAATGTGAAGTCGATAGTGTATATATATGAAAATAACGAACAATAGTAAGATTATTTTGATAAATTCACTCTTACTTATAAGCTTATGAAAAATAAGTTGTAGTTGAACTACTTAATTTTACGGAAGCTTATAAGTTGTTGGAACTTATTTTCACAATTTATAAGTTGTTTATGAGTTTATTTTGTCAAACACTTTACATGAGTTTATAAACTATTAAACATTTTATAAGCTGTTTTGAAGAGCTTATAACTTTAGCCAAACACCCTCATAGTCATAAGGCTTGGTAGTGTTATTGCTATTTTTCAATTGATTAAAAAGTTACATATACATACTAAGTTTAATAGATATATCTATATTACTACGTAGACTAGATCATTATTCCATAATTGTATTTCATTTAATGTTCAACCGCGGGATTGCCACCAAATTTATTTTTAAAAAATCTTAAATTTTGCTGATTATTTTATATGAAGGTATATAACTTTTTTTCTTAAATAAACGAAGTGACAACACATATTAATTAAGATTCCATGTGAGATTGTTAATGAGCAAAGCTTAAATATTTTGATCCAACAATGGGCCAATGGCCCATCATACGCATATGGGCCAAGGCACTAGTAGAAACAGGGTTACTCATTTATTCCCTTATCTCTTTTGGTAGAATTAATTATTATTATAAACAACTTATTCATAAGAAAGTATTAGTTAATAGGTTCTTCTATGTAGAGTTTGACAACTCATTATATAAAACAATCGTATAAAATTCAACAAACAATTTTAGTTATTTACAAAATTGTATTCTTTATATGAATATACAAATACTTATTCTCAGTTGAAATTCTATTTAATATATAAATTTAATTTAATATGTTATTTGATCGATCTTAATTTCGTCAGGTAAATAAATGCGCAAATGAAGAACACGAGGAGTTAACGTGGTTCGATCTTTAAAATAGATCTACGTCCACGGAGCAAGAGAGTGTATTTGTATTTGAGAGTGTAAGAAACGATTACAAAGAGTGTAAATGATCAAGTGATCGATCTGAGTGTAGATCAGTGTAGATGTCCAAGTGATCGATCTGAGTGTAGATCAGTGTAGATGCCCCTCTTCCCTCTAATCTAGCCTCTGTTTATATATCATCATTTAGAGTTTGACTTCTGTCTTCTTCCATAGGATTCTTTTTAGATATCGTCAGATCTTCTACGCTCAATTGTCATTAGAGTTGTAGTTGGTTGAGGAATCTTCTTGGTCGAACTCACATAGGTAGAGCAATGTCGGGATCCATTTATATTGGGCGATCTTGGCTAAATGGTTGGATCGTATCCTATCATATTTATATATTTAAGTATATTATATTTTGTATACAAGTAGTTCAATTTGTTTTTGGAGCTTAACTAAAGACTAAAGAGTAAGTGACTAAATCAAAAGACACTAGAAAAGTCGAGTTACAAATAATTTTTTTTATTATGCTATTTATTAATATACAATGTATACTTAATAGAATAATGATCGATTATATTTATTTTCAGAAAAGAATGATGATTTGGACTGGAAAAACATAAGTTATTATTTTCGACAAAAATGCTAATTCTCCTTTTATACATATATAGTTTCTCACCAACTCCCTTCCCTAACTAAAAAAAATAATTAAAAAAAAATCAATCACGTTTATTATATTGGCATTCTCTTACTCGTACTCAAAGTAGGCATTATTTGCCTCTTTTCTTCTTCTCTTTTAAATTCCAAGCAGCTGCCAGCTGGCATAACAAAATTATTAGGGTTACACTAGATGTCGTGTCATATCTTGAATTTGTATTCACTGTATTTAATATAACAATAAACAAAAATACGATGTAGATAGTAAAAATAACATCATACTCCTACGTCTCATTCAATATGTCATTTTTTTTTAGTTGTCCTACATAAGATGACATATATCTTTTTTATTAAATAATTATTTTTTAAAAATTATGGGATCTATTTATTTTTTATCACTTTATATATTTCTCATAAATAATTTTACCCAAAAGAAATTGAACGTTTTTGGTGGAACGGAACTAGTAGGAAGGAGTAGTAATTATGTTTCGCACTTTAATTGTAACCATAAACCACTGATACATAAATATCTGAAATAATGAAAATTTTATTAATTCATTGTAAGTTAGGCAACATTTTGGGGTTTCCAATTTGACGTATTTAGTGGGTGGATTTCAATAATTGAAGTTTGGTGACGCAAAGCCATTTATGCCACCAAGCCTAGAGCTAGAGGGTTAGTTCTCAGTACTCCTAACTCCTAAGCTAGATACTAAATTTGAATCATTATAATTATTATGGAATATTACTATTTAATCACACATTAAAACTATATTGACAAACTACTAGTATATAAAATATACTCCATCCCAATAATGATGACTCATTTCTTTTTTACACGTAGATTAAGAAAACTTATGTTTTGTGTATAAAGTAATGGGTGATATGAAATTTAAGTCACTTTTTAGTGTAAAAAGTGTTTCCTTTTTGGAAGCAATGAATTTATAGACGGTAAAAATAAAAACGTGCCAATAATAATGGAACGGAGAGAGTATTAGAAAATGAAGCAGATTATTTAATAAGTGAACTTTTTGTTTCAAATTTTTGATAATGCCTTACAACAGGTTCGGATTTATATATCAATAAGATTATATCAATAATCTTAAATTTAAACCTATCCTATATTAGTTGAGCCTCAACGACTTCAGCAAAACACCAAAAAGTGAAAAAAAGTTCCCACTTTGTAACCTTTTGTTAAATTTAAAGTTGTCATTGATTCTTTTTATACTACTGGATTGGAGAAATGAAAGATGCATTTTGTTGTTCAAAGTTGTTCATTAAATTTTATATTGAGTTTTTTATTAAATAAATTAATTAGTATATATAATACTCAATTATTTGAATTTAAATACAGCCAAAATTTTGATTAAATTAATTGATAAAATTTAATTGAGCCAGTCAAGTTTTTACTAAATTTGGGGTGACCAAGAATTGTATTTTTATAAGTAGTTTGATTAAATCTAATATAAATTTGTGGTTTGATTAATTATGTTCATGTGAAATATGCTAGTTATTTAGCAATGTACTATGTTAAGAAAATATAGATTATCGATTATTCTCATCCGTAGAATATGTGTTCACAGATTTTATATATAAGAAAGTATTCCAAATTTTATAATGGAGTTTATATATTTTTTATTGTCATTGTGTATAATTTTAATGTTTACATATATATAATTTTTATTTATTTTACCAAGCTCTTGCATTTTAAACTTTAATGTTCACATAAAGCAAATTTTCAAACTTATCTATACTTATTATGTACTTCATCCGTCCCGGTATTGTTGACTCATTTCTTTTTATATGTAGATTAAAGAGAGTTATGTTTTATGCGTAAAGTAATGTGGCACGAAATTCGATATATTTTTTATTGTAAAATTATTTCTTTTTTTGGAACGTGCAAATAATAGTTGGACAATCCAAAAAGAAAAACAAACAAAAAATAATGAAACGGATGGAGTATATTGTAAACTTATTTAAAACCACAATCAAGGGCGGTTTTATTTTGTGCGGGGTGGACGACCGCACAGAGTCCCCAATAAATAAGGACCCCTTATTTGAGTCCAAAGAGGATATGTTTATTTTATTTTTATCACTTTGAATTATTAACTTGTTATTTTAACATAGTTTGTAGAGTGCATGATTTGACCCCCATGACTAACATTTTGTACATTTGATGCTGCTCGTAAATAAGATGTTTGGACTTTTGCATAATAATAATAATAATAAAAACCAATATAAGGTGTCATTTTGAATTTTGAATTTTAAAATTATAATTAATAAAAATATTGTTATTTTTTTTTTGAATTTTTTCATATTACCATGACTCAAAGTTAAGGTGGTTTGGAGTTTTATAGAATAAAAGAACAAATATAAAGTGTTTTTAATAACTTTACCACGTAATTTGATATAAAAAATTAAAATTTTAATAAATGGTCAAATCTTGGCCTACTTCTAATCATGATAAATAAATAATGTCTACGTATGTGTTGGTGACACCACTAATAAATTTGATGGACAATACAAGTTCTACGAATAACTGAATTCCATGTCTATATGAAATTTAATAAATATGACTATAAATGACCGTTTTGTAGATTTCACCATGATCTATTTATATAAATGATTGTAAATATTTGTATAGTTGTAAAATAGGAATGATGATCTTGCATATGGAGAAGAATGCATTATTTTATACATTTAGATTTTTATATTTCTTTATCTAGTTATACAATCGCTATTTGTCCATAATAAATTAAATTACAAAATTTAAAATATATTATCCATACATCCCAAGAAAGAAATCCTAGTTGAATATTATACCTCAATCTTATATAAGTAAAGATGTGGTATTTGATATTTCTGAAAAGACTATTATAAACTTAAAATTGGTAGAATTGTGATTTATCCATGTTTTTATTATACCAACTAGTCAACATTAATTCAGTATTTGCGTCTATTTTTTTTAATTAGAGAACATGGAAATAAGATAGTATTTTCATGGCTCATATAACGATTGAAAGTGAAATAAATTGACGATGAGAATGAAAGCTCAAAATACTAAAATTCATGTTAAATTTCCTATATTTGACTAAACTATAACCCTTTCATAGTAAAGTCAGTTATCTACTGACACAAATTATCCCTGTCATTTGAAATTAATAAGCATGTAAAATTGGATCTTATAATTAAATTCGACTCAGTATGATAGTATAAATGATGTAACATACTTCTAGATTATGCTAAGGGGGTGTTTGGTTAAGCTTATTTTAAAGAACATAAAACTCCAAGAAACTTCAAGATGTTTCAAGAACTTACAAGAGGTAATGTTTGAAGAACTTATAAGTTGTTAAAGTGTTTGGATAATTGATCTTATAAGTTAGAGAAAAAATCGTGAGTTAAAGAGATAAAGTTGATGAAAATGAAGTTGGTAGTGTATAAGTAGGAAATAACGAACTATAATAAGATTATTTTGGTAAATTAATGGTTCATTATAAAACATGAAAAATAAGTTGGGTTGAAGAACTTATTTTTAGAGGAGCTTATAAGTTGTTAAACTTATTTTCACAACATAAAATTTGTTTAGGAGCTATTTTACCAAACACTTTCTGAATAATTTATAAGCTCATAAACAACTTATAAAATTTGTTTTAAAGAGCTTATAAGCTCAACCAAACATCCTCTAAATATACAATAATACCAAATTATATGTAAATAATTCATCTACTAAATTAAATGTCCAACTTTCTACTTGACCGACAAACAACAACATCAATTGAAGTAACAAAAACATGTCATTTTAGTCACAACTCCCCAACTAAAATATGCTAAAATTTAACTAAATAATTAATGGCAAAGGCTTAAATAAAACAGAGTGGGTAAGTTGTCATAATTCCGAATTATAAAATTAAAATCAAATAAAATAAACCATACAAAAGGGCCCCACCGCTCCACTAAGCTGCGAAAGCGACTAGTGGCTGCCGACACTTACTTCCAAGACCAAACCAAACAAAACGCGTAGGCTCGGAGCCAGGCCCTGCCTCAGCCTCGGACTGAACACCTGTCAATTGTGGCTCCCTCTTCCCCTACAAAGCTGGTTGCTTTTCATCATTACCACACAACCCACTTCTTCACTTTCATGTCTGCTTGTTGCCATGCACACACACTACACGCACTGACCCTTCGCTTTTTCGAATCTCTGCTTTTATCCTCACGCCAAAATTCTTCTTAGTTCCCCCATTTCTTCACATAGGATTATGTGCTTTTCTTGATTGTTCGGCATCTCTCTCTCAGTTGAAAGGCTCTGGTCAAATTCATGATTCTACAGCTTAATCCAAAGAAATTGTGCCTTTTATAATTAAGATTTTGAGTTCAAACAGAGCCCATCTCTCTACTTTACCTTTTCATCGATCCCAATTAATCCAATATCTCAGTATTCACTTCTCCAGACTGCCAACTGCAAAAGCAAAAGTTGGTATTTTTATGCTCATATCCATTTTTCTTGGCTTCAATTGTGAGCATATATGAACTGATATAATCCAGCTTTTTCAGACCCAATAATTTCCTCCCAAAATCTTGAAAAGGGAAATTCAAAAATGCTGCACACAAAATCGGAATCTGATGTAACAAGCCTAGCCCCATCGTCGCCGTCAAGGTCTCCGAAGAGGCCGGTCTACTACGTGCAGAGCCCTCGCGTGATTCCCACGATGGCGACAAGTCGTCATCCATGCATGCAACCCCCAATTTCAACAGCCCCATGGAGTCCCCCTCGCACCCCTCCTTCGGCCGCCACTCCCGCAACTCCTCCGCCAGCCGCTTCTCGGGGATCTTCCGCTCGTCGTCGGGGCGGAAGGGCGGCCGCAGCAAGCGCAACGACAAGGGGTGGCCCGAGTGCGATGTGATCGTGGAGGAGGGGAATTACGACGAGTTCGATGATGAGAAGGCCTACACGCGGCGGTGCCAGGCGTTGATGGCGCTTTTTGTGTTTGTTGTGCTGTTTACAGTTTTCTGCTTGATCATCTGGGGCGCTGGGAGACCATTCAAGGCTGAAGTTGCTGTGAAGGTAAGGTTTTACTCTATGTGTGTTTCTGTTTGTTTTGATGTTTGATTGTGCTGGTTTTGAGGTTGCGTTTGGGGGATTTGTCGAGGAGATTGGTTGGAGTTTGATTTTGTTTTTGGTATGATGTTATCTTCTAGAGTAGAAGAGTCGCAATTTCTGCACTGGTTAAGACCTAATCTTGGGATAAACTGATAATTTATTATTAATACTAATGCGAAACTTTGTGGATTCCTGCAATTTATGGTGATTATTGTTTGATTACATACTAAGAGTCTTCACTCTGGATGTTTGGAGATGAGGAAAAAGTCTGATGTTACACCTTGTTGCTTTTGTATTGGTGGTTTGATTAAGCAAAGGTTGCCTAGTTAGGTAAGTTTTTGTGACATAATCGGTTGCAGATGTATCTAAGACACTAATTGCTGCATAAATTCTGAAAGTGGATTGGTAAAACTTTAAATTTGTAACCATTTTCATTGAAGCTGCTGGTAGGTTGATTGAAAGCAACTTGCATTTATCCCAGGCCTCCCTTAGCTAAAATGTTGAATCTTTAATTTGATCTCGACTCTTTACTTGATGAAGCCATTTCCCATTACCTCAAGACCTCCGCAATTTGTAGCTGAAACTCTTAACACTCGAATGTTGTGTGCAGAGCTTGACGGTCAACAACATGTACATGGGATCGGGTGCAGACTTTACTGGGGTTCCAACGAAGATGCTGAATGTGAATGGATCCCTGAGGATCAGTGTGTACAATCCTGCTACATTCTACGGCATTCATGTTACTGCAACACCGGTCAATCTCATCTACTCAGACGTCGTTGTTGCAACAGGAGAGGTAGGCATCTAGGACGCCCTCCACTTTGTTTCTCCACAATTTGGTAGCTAGGTAGTGCTCATCACTTGTGCAATGCTGTGCATCTTAATCATCAAGAACCGGTTATGAAGTGTTTACTTTGAGTGATAACTTAGATAAAGATAATGCAAGCTAATCCACCAGATGCTTTAACGGATTGAACAATTTTGAGCATGTATGATCGATTAATCCTCCAAATACTCAATCCTATCTATTGCCAATCTAATCTGCCACCCAAAGTAAAAACTATGAAATCCTTGATCAGAAACCATGCTCGTCTGTATTTTGATAAGAGGCACACTCTAGTGCATCCACCCTAATTAAATCCCAATTGTGATAATAAATCCTAACTAGGGATTAATAAACCCTGTTGGGGATTGGTGAATCCTAATTGGGGTGGATGCACTGTACATTTGAATATACACAAGCTTTTGCCTTTTGATAATTGGTTCAACCCTAGATACTCCCCTGCAGTTGCACATAAGTACTCTTTTGCTCACTTGCAATGCAGCTGGAAAAATACTACCAGCACCGGAAAAGTCACAAGAATGTGGTGGTGCACATAGAAGGAACCCGAGTTCCCTTATACGGGGCTGCATCGAATCTAATAGTTGCCGATAATGGCGCTGTTCAGGTTCCGTTGACGTTGCAGTTTGAACTGAGAACACGAGGCGATGTGGTGGGGAAATTGGTGAGGACAAAGCACCGAAGAAGAGTGTCTTGCCCGTTGATCATTGACTCGACTAGCAACAAGCCCATCAAATTCAAGAAGGATAGTTGCACTTACAGCTGAAGTATTCTACTTGAACAGGGCATATGGTGCCTATGCTGATGTTGTTGAACCACATTTGAAATACTGTCCAAAATTGTTAAAGTTGAAGCAATATTCTCTTTTTTTTGTTAAGATAGGAAATGTGAAACATCTCCATTTCGAAAGATGTGGTAATAAGGTTGAGATCTGTAAAGAATGTGAAGATTGTGGTGGTAATTATATCCTGTACAATATGCCAAGAAATTCAGTTCAGTTCAAAGCGATGATGAGTTTCTACCAGAATACATACTAACTGTAAAAGATTATACATAGTTACCATGTTCTAGACGATTTTGGTCAAAATAGCTTATTATATGCATATTGGTCCACTAACAATATATATACCATCATTATAATAATCACAACTTGTGGTTAAAGTCCCAAATAGTAAGTAATTGGAGTGTTTTTTTTGGTCAATTAATACATAAATTTTAAAAGCCACGTCACGGTGGGTTCGAACTCAAAACCTTTGGTTTCGGCATTAATCACTCTACCACTAGACCAATACACGCAAACAAGTAATTGGAGTTTTATTCCCAATAGTAAGTAACGAGAGGTTTTACACATTGCATTAATCTTAATTAAGTGAATGACTATAATACTTCAAAAGGTTATGATAATTAAGATATTCATTAGGGCACAGTGCCAGTACTTGTAAAATCCATCTAGTATCACATTGACAATCACCCAAATTGAACGAATTTCAACAATTTAAATGCATTTGACAATTCTTTATAACGACGACAATAATAATAATAATAATAATAATAATAATATTCCGGGAAAAAAAACAGACTTCAATATTCAGAAAAAAAACTGGAACTATATTCGGACAAAAATGTACCATCGCCGATTCGCCGTGATTTGCGGCTGCTTATCACATATCAGCGTAAAATGTTAAGGTTTTTAATCCTTAAACCCTCTACCATTTGGCACGTTGCCGCATTAATTTCGCACCATTTCACCTTCAACTATATAAACTATCCAAACAACAGATCTCACACAAAAATCCCCATCTTCACTTGCACAAATCTTCAACAATCTTGTAAATTAATCCACAATCACCATGTACAAACCCAAGTTCACCTCAAGAACCCTTCTTCTCCCCGCAATTCTACTCCTCCTGCTCACTGCCGCAGCAGTTTCATCACAAAATGAAGACGCTGATGATCTGGGCGACATTGACGAACTCATCGCGATAGACGACGAGCAAGAAAATGGAGAGAATTCACAACCCACGACAACCCATTTCGAAAGTAAAGAATCCGGGACGAAATCCGAAGTGTTGAGCAGAGCACAGAGAGTAGTTCTTGAGCTGAACGGCGATAGCGCGAAGAGGGCGATTGAGGAGAATGCGTATGTGTTGGTGTTGGGGTACGCGCCGTGGTGTGGCAGAAGTGCTGAACTGATGCCCAGATTTGCTGAGGCTGCGAATGTGCTCAAGGGTTTAGGGAGTAGGGTTTTGCTGGCCAAGATTGACGGCGAGAGGTACCCGAAGGCGGCTTCGAGTCTCGAGATCAAAGGATTCCCAACTCTGTTGCTGTTTGTCAATGGCAGCTCTCGGCCTTACGCCGGTGGATTTTCATCGTAAGCATTTGTGTTATGTTTAATGTGTTATATTAAGGCTGGTGAAGTTTGAATTTGAGTTCTCTAACTATTTCATTACTAGGAAAAATGGCTGATTTTGGAACTAGTTTATGTTATTTTGTTGTGTGTGTGATTTATTACAAAGTTTTATGGTTCCAATTTAAATTCTTGGTTGAAAAGAGGATGATTGTGATCAGTTCATTTACATTGGTGTAGTCATTTTAGATACAATACATTAGTGTATTCTGTTTGTGTACCTATACTTATATGGAGCTCTCTCTTGGTGACATTTGTGAAAAGGGAAGAAATCGTTTTGTGGACAAGGAAGAAGACAGGGGCACCCGTCATTGGAATAAGCTCGGTAGCTGATGCAAATGAGTTCCTGAAGCAACACGCCACGTTTGCAGTTGAGCTATTTGACAAATTTGAGGTTCGTGGGTGTCAACAACTCGAGTTATTTCAGAGTATCGTTGGTTTTGGAAGAAGTAATAGATGGAAGAAGTGGTTGACACACTTAAATTCTCTTGAACATAGCCTGCCACAGTGATTTTTTTTTCTATATATAACTTCCAGAACTGCTGATTAGTACTTATCCTTTCTTATGCCAAGTTACTTTATGATATAGTCTTTAACTTTATAGAAGACATTGCAAGCTGAGTTGCTTAATAGACGCTGCATTGGTCTTGTTTTATCTTTAGTAAAAATCACTTTGATTTGTTGCGTGAATGTGTAATTGATCTAGCTGGTGCAGAAATACTAAATCATAGATAATATATTCAGGGACCTGATTATGGAGAATTTGTAAAAGCTGCTACTGTTGACAATGAAGTTCAGTTTGTAGAAACAAGCAGCGCTGAGGTAGCCAAAGTATTATACCCTGTTGGCACGCCAACTAAACCTTTCTTTGGTCTTGTGAAAAGCGAACCAGAGCATTACACATCATTTGGTGAGTTCTTTTATAGAGACAGATACTTCATTTCTAACGTGTAGTTTTGTGTCATGTAGTGACTCCAGAGAAAATAATAACATCACAGAATCCTGAAAACAAAGCAATATGTGATTAAGTATACAAAATATTGTGATGAGAATTTTAGTCTTTATTTATCTGAGGAATCCGTGCATCCTTCATGTTCACTAGTTATCAATCTTGTTATTCAAGCATATTTTTTCTGCTGACAAGGCAATTGTTGTGTCTTGCAGATGGACACTTCAGTTCAGATGAGATTTTGCATTTTTTGGAGAACAACAAGTTCCCGTTGGTTACTGTAATGACCGAGCTCAACTCTGCTAAATTATACTCCAGCACGAGCAAGCTACAGGTTTCTGTCCGACATTGTGCTACTCTCTTATGTTCTGATTTTTTCCTGTTTATAAAATTTATGTTAGTTCATCTCTTAACATCTTCTTTTTTAACAAAAAAGGATTAATATGTATGTTATTACCAGTGGTGTTTCTACAATCATGGTGAATATAATTTTCCTGTGGCCATTTAAAAGTGCACTTTTTAAATCTCTCTTGTTTGTTCAATTAGGTGTATATCTTTGCTGAGGATAGCGACTTGCAGAAGCTTCTCAAGCCATTACAAGAAATTGCCAAGAAGTTCAAGTCACAGGTTGACCGAGCAGCAGACTTCTACTCTTATTCTTTCTTTTTGTCATCGCATATCTCTTAGATGTTCCCGTGATCTTGCAGATGATGTTCGTAGCTGTAGATATTAGAGAGGAAAACCTTGCAAAGCCTTTCCTGACTTTATTTGGTCTAGAAGACTCAGATGATACAGTGGTAAAATCTCTAGTAATTCTTGCATCTCCTTCTTGTATGATTCCTGGTTTAAATTTATTTGTCGCTTCCTTCTTCTTTTTGTCTGTAGGTTATTTCATTTGACTACAACAGCAATTCCAAGTTTCTGCTAGAATCTGATCTCACATCAAGAAATATTGAAGTAATAATTCTCTTCTGACTAGTTTTGATTTTCAACTGTCTTGTATTTTCTCGTTCAATCATTACGTGTATCGGCATTGCAGGAATTCTGTATGGGCCTCCTTCAAGGGACGTTGAAGCCATATTATAAATCACAAACAATTCCTGATAATGTGAGTTCTCGTGTAAGCAGCCCTACAAAAGTTTAGGAATTTTTTAATACTTGCAGCTAATTAGATCGCATTGATTCAGTTTTCTTCAGAAAATTGTATATTATTTGATTTTCATATATGCAGTCTTGACATTCTAGTTATTTAGTTTTCGTTTTCGTTTTCGTTTTTGCATGACTATGTATATATGAATAATTTTGGTTGTTTGTGAGATTACATTACCCTGATTTGAAGATTGAGTCTATATTTGAAGAATCGCCGTTTCCCTATCTCCAAAGGGGAGAAATTCTCGTCAAATTGTTTCGTTCGGGTATGATGAGTTTCTTTAACGATGTTTACTAACACGACTCAAATTTTATAACTGCAGAAAAATGCCAGCGTTCTGACTGTAGTGGGAAAGACATTTGATGAGTTGGTCCTCAACAATCCTGCAAACATTGTTTTGGAGGTTTGTTTAACTTCATGCTTCAAAACTTTCTTGGCTCGTTTTCTTTTATTTCTCTGCTTTTACTTTATTTAGTTCCATATAACACGAAGGAAAACTGAAACATAAAATTTTGAAATTCAGTCTTACCTCTTCAATAGTCTTTTGTTTAAGGTTATTATGGAATCTCAAAACTTCTCATCTCTTAATTTCGATGAAGTCTTGATATTGCTCGTTCTTTAGGTCCACACACCGTGGTGCATCACTTGCGAAACCACGAGCAAGCATGTAGAGAAATTGGCGAAGCACTTCAAAGGGTTGGATAATCTGGTTTTTGCAAGGATAGATGCTTCAACAAATGAACACCCAAATTTGCAGGTACGATGACATCGCATCTACTCTATCTTCAAATTCCTATGTTGTATGTTATAATTATACGAATTTAGCTAGATCATTTCATCTACAGTTTTGCTTACTGAGATTTTGTTAGTAAAATCATAATTTTCTGCTTCATACTATACCTGTTGGCGAGGAATGATATCCTCCACCTTTTATGTAAACTAGCACAGTTATTGTGTTTCTTTTATGAGGCACACTCCAGTGCATCCTACCTAATTAAATTCTAATTGGGATTGATGAACCCTAATTGGAGTAAATGTACTGTACATACGGACATAGACAAGTTTTCGCCTTCCTTTTATATGGTCATCTTAAAATTTGAAATGTGTATGCAGGTCGAGGACTATCCAACGCTACTCTTCTACTCTGCAAACGACAAGTCTAATCCGGTATGCCATAGCTATGTATATTTAAACATAGCACTCCTTACAGTCGAGCCATGGCCTTTGTAACACGTCTGATGTCTCATACGCAGATCAAGCTCTCCACGAAGTCCAACTTGAAGGACTTGGCTGCACTCATCAACAAAAATTTGAAAACTCAAGATGACGCGTCCAAGGATGAACTATAGCCGATGACATACATTGTTGGAAGACGATTTGCCTCTAGAGTTATTCAACGAGCAAAAGCAGCGTGATCCCTGCATCATATTTGTAGATGGACCCTATTTGTAAACTTATTATACTGCAGAGAAACAATCTATATATTACCTGTAAAATTTAGTGTGTAACAGGTCCAATGATCAAAAGTTTCTCTTACCTATATTCAGTTATAGAAATTTGATAGATTTTTGAAGAAAATGATTTTCTGGGCTTCGAAGATACATATACTTCCTTTACAGTTACAGGTTTGATGTTTATTTAGTTGGCAGGTCCAATGATCAAGAACTGTCCTCTTTGATTGTTTTAAATTCCCAGACTATATCAATTATGTAATTTTTTTTCTCCACCGGTTTTTCCAATGCTGGAAAGCTACTTAGGATGGTAAAATGAAAATATATATTTAAAAAGTCACATAAAAAAAATACATCGGTGGAAACTTGAAAATTAAAAAAGGAAAAGAAATATATCTCCAACTTTTTTTCCAGCACATCTCGAATCCTTAGAAAGTATGCTGTATGCACATCTATCTTAGGTCGATTTTTCCAGCACCAAATGACCTACCATGATTCCATCCGCCATGCACCGCCACCAATCACCGAGTTCGCATTCTCACTCCACGTCTCCACCCGATGTTGCCGCCCGAAGCGTCATCGGAAAAAGCCTTTAAAGGTCAAAAAGCACAGTTCCAGATATATTACATATTAACCCTTTTTTTTGAAAGGGACATTTAACCCTTGATTTTAGTACTTGTGTCATCAAGACTTGATATAAAACTTCTTACAACGGAAAAACAAGACAAAAGTATTGTACAAAAGTCTGTACATGAAATGATCTTTTCAGGCAGCAACTAAGGCTTGTTGTATTCACAGAAGTTGTAAAACCACAAGTCAAACCCGCCTTCGGCATTTCCGATGATGTTTTCAATGCCAACCCAACCTGTCGGAAACAGAGTCACATAACTAGCATTGCTCTTTTATCCAGCCAGAGGTAAGATGAAACATGAAAAAACGAGCATACCTAGTAAAATCGCGCTCAGAAAGATCGTGAAGGCCAGAATGAAGATGATCAATGACGCCCTACCAAGTATACTAACGATCTTTCTGACCACGTGCAGTCCGACCAATGCAGCAAATGTAGCCACTACGACAAAATAAAGGGCTGCAAGAAAAATACGATGATTTTAACACGAACAAGTCCATGATCAACATCACAGGGAGGCTTTTGTGAATGGCAAAAACTTGTGTGCATCCACCTTAATTAAATCCAATTGTGATTCATCAATTCCCCTATTAAGGTTTTGATTGATTCTCAATTAGGGTGGATGCACCGTATATGCAGAGATACCAAAGTGTGCCTCTTATGAATTCCTCAACTTTCCAACTGTGGAAATTTATTGATCGAGGGAGAACATACCGTAGGATGGAGGGAAACGCCTCAAGAGGTAGTATTGTATAACAGACATGGATGCCGAAAATGCCATGACCAGCGTTGCTGTGGCACTTGAAACCTGCATTTCAAAAACTCGAACGAATTAGTTATATGACTGAGCTTTGAAATGGGAAGAATTTTCTGGTTGAAAATATTCCATCAACGAGTGTTGGTAGATTATTTGATCAACAAAATGTTTTATAGTCGTGATCATTTTATGTAAGTTCATCGATGAGGAAAGAAAAGCACCTGTGGTGGAACTCCTAGCTCAAGAAACAATGGGCCTAAGATGAATCCTCCTCCGAGGCCTAGCAGACCACCTACTACACCAGCTAGAATTCCGCAGAAACAACAAAGAATCAACTGGTATATGGTCCAATTAATTCCGGTTCTCCTTTGGATTCGACCACACTCCAACCCTTATACAAGCAGACGCCCTGATATCCAGAGGCTCCAACGGTAACGGGAATCTATTTATGAAGAGAAGAATGATGAGCCATGGAAAATTAAAAAAATTCCTCAAAAGGGCGCCACTATTTGCACCCATAGTGTTCTAAACACACCCGCATTGATTTGTTTAGAATGTTGTGTGGTTTCGTGCAAATAGCTGTGCGCTTATTGAAATTACCTACTTCAATTTGTATGGATTGGAGGTATTTACCTGCAGTAAGGTTACTATCCAAAATGCAACTGAACAAGTGGTCATAAAGTTCTGGAGAAAGGTGGTGACATTACAGACAAAGAAAATTTTGAAGAACAGAAAATCAGTTCAAATTTGAAAGAAAATTTGAAGATATACCCTGGAGACGTGGAGTGAGAAGATGATGAGCCAGACAGCGAGGAGAAAGCCGAGCTTCTTCCAGGGTACGTTATCGATAAATGAAACCTGCAGAGATGTGCAATCCACTTCAGCAACTAATCTTTCTAAGATGTTGAGGTTTTTATCTCTTTACCTCTAATGGTTTTTGCTCTCTGAGATTCACTCGATTTTCATTAGTGGGGCCTGTTGGTAGAAGCTTGTATGGAGCTTCTTCGCTTCCATTAGCTTGTGCTGAAATAAATGAAAAAGCATTTAGCGTGCCCACAATTTTTATTTTCTCAAAATATACACAAGCATAATGAATTCAAGAAGCCGACTTACAATCAGATGCAAACCGTCTAGCAGCTTCCTGTGAGGCGAAGGAAACGAGCAAATTGATAAGCCTAAACGTGTAATGTAATACGAACAATGAATAAGAAGAAATTTGAGATAACCTTCTTAATTATGGTTTCTTTCTTCCATGTTTCAACACCTTTGAAGAATGCCTTTGTCGAGGTAGCTGTCAAATTGCAAAACGAGTAAGCACTCTCGTTGAAGAGAAAAGGGTAGAGGCGTAGGCAAGTATATCAGTTACCTATGAAAAGAACTATGAGCAAGACAGTAACCATCCATTCTGCCAAAATCACATTGAAAAAAACTCCAATGCTGATTCCAAGAATCAGCATTGGCTGGAAAAGAAGAGCTAATTCATAATCAATTAAGGGGAGATCGAGGGAAGGGTGGCGGAGTTTGATGTTGTAATAGACAGTAGCAAGGGCAGCACCGGTTATCATACCTGATCAAGAAAACGACACTACGCTTATGCTTACTGCAGAGGCAAGAAAAGGGATACAACAGCAAGCATATCCTCAGCCATATACACTTCCCAATTCTCATTAAACATAGGAAAGTAGTCTATGTTCTAGCACTGGATTCTTACACTTTGATATAGCAGTTGAAGTTTTCGGGTCGAACCCTATAATCAATGAAAGCATTGGAACAAAAATGCCACCTCCACCAACACCACCTACACTACCAAGAGCAGCACCAAAGAATCCAATCACAGTACCAACAGCTATTCGCCACCCGAATTCGATATCCTGCAAATTTCAACCGTTACATCAACAAATTGCTCAAAAACAACAAGCCACATCAAATTTCACACAATTTGAGCACTAAGTAATGAAATTTCACAAAATTTCTTACTGGCCAAACAGGTTTTGAGAGCAAGTCTCTGCTTTGCTTCAAGAAGCTGATTATTCTTGTGAAATAACCAGATTCAGAGGCACCATTTCCCTCAATAATCACTTGCTCTAGATCCTCTTGAGCTGCTGATACAATCCCACAAGCTAGAACAAGTAAAATCAAAATCACAGCTTTTCCTCTCAAACCCTTCTTACATTCTGCTCCTATCTCAGCCATGAATTCCTCCAAACAAAACCCTACTTGTTTTTCACCCTGTAAAAAGATCAAGAATCTTCCTTGAAACTCATGTACGGAAATCAACTAAAAAGCCAAGCAAACATCAAAATTCAGACAAGAAAAAATGTGGGGCTTTGACCTATCAGAGTGAACAAACTCAACAACTCTGTGTGAAATTTTCTTGAAATTTTGGGTGGTGAGGATCACAAGCCACTGATTCTATCTTATATATTCCTCAACTATACAAATAATAATACAAAAAAAAATCAGAAGTGGCATGCAAACAAGTGAAATATTTCTGCAGCAATTCAAACAAATAAACAGACCTTTAAATGTAGTTTATCTGCGGCTTTGGAGCTCCAGTATCTTCAACCATAAAAACGTAGCTGTTGCTTTCAACAGAGAATCTCTTCAAATCTTAGTGATGAAATTACTCTAACTCATTCTCATGAATATCGTGTTTTCTTTTTTTCTCACTGTTACTGAATTTCGAGCCATAAATGCATCTCGAAATATATATATTATTTTCTGGTATAGTATACAAACATAATGAATATTTTCTGGTATAGTGTACAAAAATAATGATAGAATTAAATAATAGGAGTACGATTTTTTTTAATTTTGTGGCTCTGCGCATTCACTGCAAGCAGCTGAGTAGTTGTACTTGCCTTTTTTCATTAATATCATTTATTTCTATTTTGATAGGAGAACCTACTTATTACATTTTAATAATTAACTACTCATTTCAAGTTTGTCAAGTTCAACAAAATAATTACTTAGTCAAACTTGAGCTCATGTAAATTGTAATGTTAAAACACTCCAACCATTCATATAAAATGAAAAGTTTCTTGCCGTACAATTAATATCAATATTATTTGTCTCCTTTAGATATAAATTTATTGTTTTATAAAAAATATTATGAACCCCATATATTATCAAATGTATGAAATTACACCCCCATTCGTCCTTGTTTAGTACTCCTTCGTCTCATTAAAGACGATTTTCTTTCTTTTAATACGGTATTTAGAAAATGATATAAAGTGATTAAAGTTATAAAAAATAGGTATGTCACATAACTTTTAAAAATAATTATTTCTTAAAAAGAAAATAGATCATCTTAAATGGGATAATAAAAAAAAATACAAATCATCTTGGATGAGACAAAGAAATAAGACGAAGAGAGTAGCTATAAGTCCACCCTCTCCAAAATAATAATAATAAACATGAACAAAATGTGTAAAGACAAGTAGGCAAATCCATAAGTTTATAATGTAACCACGTTGCATGATCTCAGTAGGCCCATTTTAATAGACAACTTCTCAAGTTTCTATTAAAAATAATTCAAAAATCAAATTCTCAGTTGACCCACAATATAGAAATGTTTCCATCCCACTTTCATTGCATCTCCGTCTTTTTTAATCAATTTAATATATAAATTTAAAAATCACATTACGATGGATTCGATTTCGATAAATTTAGTTTCAAATATTAATCACTCTATCACTATACTAACATACGCTCATATCTAGTCTCCTATCTCAATTAGCACTAGACGCACTTGATGCGGACTAATTTTCATTTTAAGAAACTTAAATATCTAAATGCTAAATTATTAGTTATTTAACAAAAATATCTTAAATTATTATTAATTATAACAAAATATACGAATTACATGAAAACTAAAAAAAATCTGGAACTATTGATATTGACTGTTGAAAATCGATCAGCGAGGTGTTTTTGTCATCTTTCAAATGATTTCTGTATTATTTTATTGTAATTATCAATAATTTGTGGTATTTTTGTTAAATGAATAATAATTTAGGATATAATAATTTTTTCAAATTTTATAATCATGGAATTTGACTATAAACGAAACTGTCAATGAACTGGAACAATTATGTAATACTGTGAAATATACAATATTTAATATGCTAACTCCACTCTTATATTTGATTGTAAATTTGTCAAATTTTAAGTTTTACGTTATTATATTATGATTTAAAATTCTTATTGTTTTAGTTACATTGTCATATACTTCACAAGTTAACCAAAACCTTGCATTTTCCTCTATTAATCATCTTTTACACTTACAACATAAGATAATTTTTCCACTCGCTACAATTTATTAAAACTCGTGTCGACAAAAGAAATGTAAACTTGTGATAGATGGAGAGTACAAAAATATATTAATATTTGTAAATTTGTTATCTAAAGATTGTCCTTTGTTCACACTCGGGTACGCAATTTTTAATTTTATATATCCTCTTATTAATATAAATATTCTTACAAAAAATATTCAATGTCCCAAAATTTTGTTATAAATTTTGGGGTCCAAATTTTGATAATTCATAAATGATATATTATGATCTTTTAGATATATTTAATTGTATCTCCATAGTAAAAAAGTTATTTGTCGTAATGAGACACACCTACGTGTTCATTTTCGCATGATGCTCATGAATCATGATCAATATATTTTGGTAACTACTCCATGTTAGTTAGTTAGTTAATGAGACAAGCCTACGTGTATGCTTCGACATAAAATTCAAGTTATAAAAGAATTAAGCTATAATTTTGTGTATTTAATTTAAGCTAATCAATCCAAAAAATATCATAATTGATGGATGCAAATCATTATATCCCACCGATAAAACAACGAATTGGTCGTAGTTATTATTCTACCCACCAACCAATAAAAATTAAAACGAGTCTTATCAATTATTTATGGTAAACCACAAGAATTAATTAGCTTCATTAAGTTTGACACTTCATAGATTCTCATCTCTAAGTTGAGTTAGAGAATCTCAATCCCAAGTCAAGTTCGACCAATTATATAAGAAAACTATTCATTTAGCTAATTAATTTAAGCCTCGTAATAGAAGGTTCCCACCAGTTTTAATTTGTAAAATATAATCAACTAATCCCCAACCAATACAAAATAATCATAATATATTTTATTCAGTGTCAACATCAACTGGAAACTTATTAGATTTGTAAATCCATACATGAAGAAAGCTATTGCTGAATTTTATAATGTGACAACAATAATCATGTATCGGACCAGTCTCAAATTAAAATAATCATTTCTTTTGAATACGAGTATTTAAAAGAAAGTATAAATTAATTAAAATGATGAAAAATAGATATAATCCATATTTTTGAATGTTATTATATGGAGTGCGATATTTATAATGGAACAACTCAAAAAGAAAGTGAGACGTTTTAAACGTATAAAATAGTATGAATTGGATTGTTATTATAATTATCAAATGTAATTACGTACATCATTAACGTAAACTGCATGACTCTCACGCATAATCTTGTTCTAGACTCCAGCTTATGTTTGTCCTACCGTATACGCCACCGCCACGTCGACATTTCCTAAATTGCCCACCGCCACGTCAACATATTTCCGTCCAACCCCGACGGGTCGCAATCTGTCCACGTAAGCGTCCCTCTCCACCACCTCATCCGTAATCCTCTACATGTCGCCGCCTCCCATCCCCAACATCTTGTCGAAGGTCCCTCCATTATCGCGACGACACGGCGTCGGAGGAATCATCTCCATCGTCGAATATCGAATTGCGTAATTGACGGCCGCCGCGGATATGACCCCACTCGTGGATTTCGGCGGCCGTTTAGGGCGTTCGAAGCCGGCGTTAGGTTCGAGTGAGGGGCTTTGCTTCTCTCGTCGTCTCATTGAATTCGTGGCTATTTTTAAGAACCCTAATAACATTAATTGGATTTGGGGTGGGAACGATGCATTTGCATGACATATTTGTTTTTATTTTTGAAAAGTGCATGACATATTGGTAAGGCTTATTATTTTACCTCATTAATTTTATTTATTTTGAGAACAATCTACTTTTAGTAATTGTATACAAATAACTAGGGGTGTCTAAACGGTTTCGGTTTCGGTTAGAACCGAACCGAACCAAAACCGATAAATTTGGTTAACCGAAACCGACAAATTTGGTTACTGGTTCGGTTTGGTTCGAGTTGAAAAAATTCGGTTATTGGTTAACCGATAACCGAACGGTTCGAACCGAAAACCGAAAACCGTTTTTATTTTTAATTATTATTTCAATTACTAATTAATTAATTAAAATTATGAAAATCAATTTATAATTATTACTTTATTAATTATTGTTAAATATTTTATCTATTTTAATAAGTTTCAGTTTTTAATTATTATTTTATTTATTTTAATTATTATTTTATTTGTTTTATTATTATTTTATTTGTTTTATTAATAATTAATTTTAATTGGTTTTGGTTAATCGAAAATCGAACCGTCGGAACCGATCGGTTTTCGGTTAACCGAAAATTTAAAACGGTTCGGTTTCGGTTCCACTTTTTCGGAGAAATTCGGTTCGATTAACCGAAATCGAACCGTTAGACACCCCTACAAATAACTGCATAACAGTCTATAACATATAGGGATGGACCGGTACGGTATATCGAAAAAATTTCACCGTAACGTATACCGTAACGAAAATCACGGTATGAAAAATATCATGTCGATTGAAGATTTTAATATAAGATGAGATAAATATTAATAGCTTGTTTGTTTGATAGCATGTGATAGGATTCGATATGTTTGATTAAAATAATTTTTATATATTGTTTGTTTAGATGTACTGAATATTTATACTTATGATAAGATCATAACTTCATAAGAGAAGTGTGGGAACTACATAACCACTTTGCGCTATTTTTTAGTATTTATAAATTGACAATTCACAATACTTATTTACAAAGGGAAAAGTGCCAAATAATTATTAACTATGACTTATATTTGTGCAATGAGAACTCATATTAACAACCAAATCATGTTTTCTGGTAATTTTTTTAATAATTACTCAATCAAAATCGAATGACCACATCAAAGTACATTAAAGTTCATAAATTAATTGTACGAATCGTATTCTATTTTAACAAGAAAAATCAAGAGAATACCATTAGATGTTAAGCTCACTTATGTATAGAAAATCTCATTTGTTAATTCTTTTTAGGATTTTATTTGACCAGCTACTTCTTAATGTGAGGTCGATCTTCCTCCTCAATAAATTAGCAAAAGTGAGAAGCCAAATAAATGGCCAAAAAAGCAACGAACTCAAATATCAAACTTATGGCTGAGTTTTAATTATATATATGAAAAAAAATCATTTGTATATTTAATTGCCAAATTTTGAAATTGGTGTAAAATTGTAACGTGTAAGATATTTATTTGACAGTTTTCCCTTTACCACCGCTTACTCAAAGACTTGCGATGAGATAATCTTATGAAACTTATAGAGGATGGATCACGTAAGAATTCAAATATTGATGATAAATAAGAATTCAGTATTTAACGTATAAAGTTGTTGCATAAAATGTATAAATTTGTTGCATCAAATTTAACATATAAAGTTGTTGCATAGAATTTGGTGCAACAAATTAATTTATACATTCAGTACAACAACTTTATATGTTAAATATTGTATTCTTATTTCTCATAAATATTTGCATTCTTACGTAAACCATCCCCTATATCACTATATGGATTTGAAGAGTATTGGGACTATCTTAATCAAATATAAGACAACACATAGAATAGTTCTTTTGATTTGGGCTGTTGTATTCATACTGATACAAACAAATTTCAAATGTAAAATAATTCCAAAGTAGAGCGACAAACCAAAATAGACCAGTGCTGAAATCGATGTATGTTTTTATGGATTGGGTGAAGAAAGAGAAATGCAACAGTTAATTGCGATTTTGAAACTAAATTATTATGAAATTATGAGTAAATTGTGTTTTGCCTCTCAAATTGAGAGAATAGATCTGTATCGTCTCAATGAATATAACTCAACTAAATTATATTTGATGCTACCTGAAGAAATGAAAAAACAATTATAAGTGATGACATTTATAATAAATAAATAAAATATGAACACACCTGACTTATAACCAATACTTCCAACCCGAAAGTCAAGATCACACCGTAACAACACATGTGGCATAATCTTTTATTTAGTTTTCCCATAAAAAAGGATCTTATGATGCGGATATTTTTCAATTTAAAAAAAAAAAAACAAAAATCTGCTGAATTGATATAGACTATAGGGGATGAATCATCTACGGCAAACATTGGCAAGAGATAGAAAAAATGCACTGAATATATAAAATTGTTACACTAGGTCTCGTTTGGTAGGCAAGATTACAAATAGATAAATCATCGGTTTAAACTCACGGTTGACCCGATTTGTATCCAATCTTGACAAAATGAATATCGATCATAGATTAATGATTAAATCATCAACATGCATATTGGTTTTGTAACTCACGGTTGACCCCCAATTTGTATCCAATCTGCACAGTAAATGAGGCTATCGATCGCTACGATATTGGATACAAATCGGGGGTCAACCGTGAGTTACAAAACCAATCTGCACAGTGATTTAGTCTGCTATAATCTTGCCTACCAAACGAACGTATAAATTTATTATACCAAATTCAACATATAAAACATAATACTGAACATAAAGTTGTTGCACCGAATTTGGTGCAATAATTTTATATTTTTAGTACTACAACTTTATATGTTTAATGCATCTTTGTTATTTCTTATTAATATTTACATTTATATTTGAACCACCGCCTATATATATATATATATATGAGTTAGTTATTATAAGATTTATATTTTTTGAGAATATATATAAAACGTATAAAGTTGATGCATTTTGTGTAACTTTATATGTTATGTACATTAACTTTACACGTCGTATGTATAATTTTAATGTTCTAAAAAATATTATTCTCATTTAATAAACTCCTTTATATATATATATATATATATATATATATATATATATATATAGAGAGAGAGAGAGAGAGAGAGAGGTTCAACTAATTTTTTTATTTAAATTGATAATGTAAGAACCATTTTCAGTTATTAGATCGCGAAGATCTACGGTGGTGCATCACTTTGTTAGATGAGTGCATTGCATCACCTGGATTCGAATTCCATGAGAAGCAAAAAATTGAATCATTATTTTTTTAGTAAAATAACTTTCATGGAAAATGCATTTTTTAAAAATATCTTTGTAGTATGTATGTACTAGAACAGAAAACGAAAAATGATTGCCCGATTGAATGGAACGAAATGGATTATGGAAAAGTTAACTAGTGAAGATATGGTCAGTGACAAAATGAATTAAGAAGTCTTATTTGAGACGGTTTTACATATAAAAATATAGAAAATGGATAAAATTTAAATCCAAATACAATTAATTATTAATAAACTACAAATATGTAACGAGATATGAGTTCAATTCGGATCGACAGTTTTATAAATTTTGAACCATATGACTGTCTAAGTTTTTGGGAATGAATTGGGGCTAAATTAAAAATTATAATTCGTTAGTTGCATTACATGTTTGTACAAATTAAAACAATAAAATCGCAAAGATTTAATTTTTGTTAGCTGTTAGGCCTAAAATCAAAAAATAAAACGCTGCTATCTTCAAAATAATAAAATGAAGTAGCCGGTGTCATTTGGTATTTATGGTTGTCCTAATCAAAAAGATAGTTGAGCAATACTATGTAGAAAATTATGATTTTAGTTGTTTACTTATTTGTTTTTGTTGTTTTTCTTTAATTTTCTTTTTGAAGATGACGGGTTCATCTCACTCAGAAAAACATGACCAGTTAATTAATTGATCATCAGATAGTATATACTTAATTCGTCCCATTATTGATGGCTTACTTTCATTTTTGTGTTATCCCATTATTATCGGCCCGTTCCAAAAAAGAAAATAATTTTACACTAAAAATATCTCGAATTTCGTCACATACTATTTTACACAAAAAATGAGCCAACAATACATGGACGGAGAGAGTATAAGTTTATTTTGCCAAAGTTTGTTTACTGGCCTACGATTATTAATATAATATGTGATAATAGAAATACATTAACTTTTATCCATTATTTGGTAAAAAAAATCATTTTGCACTCTTTGTGCGTGATTAAATTAAAAAATATATCTGGAAAATAAGTTAATTTAATTAGTTGGTTGTTTAAAAATAATGTTACAATGTTGCCCATACACTCAAATTCTCTAACCATAAAATGCCCCAATTATTTTTAAGATCAGATTTTACAAATATGTAACAATAAATCAATAGCATCAAGCGTCCTTCCTTCGATAGTTTATCAATCCTCTCTCCCTTTTCACCCATTTATCCCAAAATAGTATGATTAGCGCGAGACCTTATTTTTGCAAAAAATTCAAAATAAAAATAAAAATGTATTAAATACACAAGTTTTAATCAAATTTATTCTCGATTTACTCATTTATTGTAATTCATATATTATCAGTTAATTTTAAAAAAATAGAGGATCGTCATTTCAATTCAAATTTATTTCCAGGAAGTTTCAGACTTATTGAGCTATGAGGTAATACTAAAATTAAAGGGAAATGAAAGGGTAGAGAGAAAGTTAAGTATTGTGAAAATATGGGAAAATAATAGTCCTACATGACGAAGAAGAATGACCTAACCAAAAATTTGGTAGTTCATTTGAATTATCAAATCATTATAAAAGATAATAGATTTTTTTAATTGGTGGGTGTCTCCATATTTTATTCATGCGATTAATTAATTACATGTTTAAAAATCATCATAATTATGAACGACTCAAACTTAGATTAGTGAGTAGCGGCTGAAAATAATGTGACTGCGCCAACGCACTCAAATCTAGTATTTATGATTGATAAATAATTTTAGGGACAATTTAACTTTAGTTCTTGTTTAGTAAAGAGAAAAGAATGGCTTTCTTTTTTATTTACTTATCAACTATGGTCTTTTCTTTCGGTCAGTTAAATACAAAAATTTAAAGATAAAGTCAAGATAGATTCGAATCCGAAATCTTTGATCCTAAACATTAATTATGCTATTTTCGTCTTTGTAGTATGTTGATGAGTACTTGTTTGCCTTGTTTGTAGAGCTTTTTAGAGAAAATAAATTGTGGAATGTGTTTTGATGGATTTTGAGAATATAACACAATAGTTAAAGTGAGTTTCCGTGGTCGAGAGGTCACAAGTTCGAACCCCACCAAACACCTCTATGAGTTTGAGCCTATCACACTTGGTTTTCCAAGTGTGGTTTCTGTCTCGTGTGATTTGCGCTATTGCATGAACGTGAGGTTTACCCAAGCACACCTAAGATAATGCGGCTGCGCGTCCCGTGATACCCAAAAAAAAAAAATTGAAAACTCTTAGCAAGATAAAGATTACCTCACTTATACCAATTGACTTATCGCACCAAGAGATTGTGTCATACTGTGTGATATCATTTTAAAAATAAAAATTTGTCTTTGTTGAAAAAGGGAAAGTTTAAATGTAAATAATTTTTTCTTTAGAATTCGGCAATAATATTTCTCAGTAACACGCATTGGATTAGGGAAATCCCCACTCCATAATAATTTATGATAGTATCGCATGGAACTTGAGAAGTTTATGACTGGTTGGTTGTATCAAACTTAAATTTTAAATAATATCTGTATAGTTTTTATTTTTGTTTGCGTTGAAGACTTGTCAATGCTTATACAAGTAATATATTTGCTATTTTGACCAAGAAAAGGTCCAAAATAAATAAAACAAAATGACCTCTTAAAATGATAAATGATTTTTTGTTCTCAATTTCGTACAAAATTATCCAAACCCACTGTACCACCCACCGTTGATCTTTTCGCTATATATTGCTGTAACAACCAAAAATAATTAATTACTATTTGAGAATCCAATTATTTGGAGCGAAGTGGTATCCCATGTGAACTTCTGTATTTATGGATATTGATTTTGGTGTCACGTGTTTTAATAAATTATAATGAGTTTAAAGTAAGTTGATGTAAAATGATGTACTATGAGGATAATAAATAAATATATTAATGAATAATAGATATAAAAACGTGAGCCATGAGTGATTTTTTATAAATAAGTGGATATGTTTATGGTAAAAATGTGAAGTTGATATTTCAAAAAAAAAAAAGTGAATATTTTTTATGGATGAACAAAAATAGAATTAAGTGAACATATTTAGTGGATGAAGGAGTAATTTTTTTCAATATAAATGATATTTTTTAATTATAAGATAAGAATTAAAGGCATTTTTTTAATATAAATGATATTTTCTTAAAAATAAATAATTTTTGTCTATTTGTAACATGCATACGAATGAACAGGAGTTTTTGTGTTGGAAAAAATGGGAATCGTTTTTTTCGCCCTTCAAAAATAAAAAGAGTCTTGGAATTTTTACTATTTTGTTGTATTAAGCCTTCAACTGAATATTATAATATCTTCTATCTTTATCGTGTGTAATTTATGTATTGATATATTTTTATCTCTTTTAAGGCTTTAACAAAGATAGAAGGACATTTTTAGTTTGCTACAAAAAGAAATGCATTTACTTGCCCCACATTATTAAGTTCTATTTATTGTAGCAAACTAAAAATATCCTATTTTTGTTGAAGACATTGGGTAAATGGATTTGTAATTTCGGAAAAATGATTAACTTTGAGGACTGGGCATGGGGCTCTCAGTCCCGAATCCGTCGGCTGTTGGCAAATTGCTCGAGCTATTCACACAACGAGGGCATGTCGTCACATGCCGGCCGGAAGATGGATTGGGAAAGACTCCATTAGGAGCCTTCCCAAGCATCGAACGGTCAACTTAGAAATGGTACGAATAAGGAGAATTTGATTGTTTAATTAAAACAAAGCATTGCGAATGTCCTTGTATTTTTGTCTCAAATCTATTAATTCTTAACCAATTAAGTTAAACCCGTGAGACAAGTCGCATTTTTTTATTTTTTTTTTTTTTGATATCATGGGGAATACCTTAGGCAAGTTCTGTCTGATAAAACCACATGTGAAACCACACTGACAAGTCTGCATTTCTTTTAAACATATGACGTCGACCTATCTTTTCAATACGAAAATAATTTTATTGCCAGACGATTCAAACTATCAAATAAAGTCCTCTTCGATCTAATATTTCGAAAGTGATGTTAGATCTCAGGTTGGAGGCTGGGACCGTAACTTCTTTGGACAAAAATAAAACTAAAATTTGAATTACATCCAACTCAATACGCTAGTTGTTAAAATAGGGAAACCCTTCTTTATATATATGCTTTTGATTTTCAAATTATTTTTTTGAAACAGAAATTGAGCTGATTATGAACTTTGTTTCCTTTTATGTGTTTGAAATTGTTTCAAGAAATATTGTTTAATAAGAAATTTTTATATTTCTTAAATTGCACCTTTATAACATAATGGAATTTGAGTCAGTTTCATATTGCGCCCTAATAACTGAAAACGTTTAAAGTAAAGTTTTAAGCATTAAGAAGTGGGCTTTTGGGCCAATAATATTATTTTCAGAAGAACTTAATTTTGTGGGAATTGGAATATTATTGATGGGCTTGACTTGATCTTGTTCCGTTCGATAATAATAATTGAAAATATAAGAGAACTATCCAGCATCGATTTTAAATGCTCTTAACCGATTTTGAGTTTCAAAATCTCTACATCATTTCGATGATAGAATTTATACCTATTGAAAAGCTCAAGATAAAATTAATTAAATTTTAAAAGTAGGGATGGAATTGAACAAAGTGAGAAAATTTGAGGTAGAAAATAATATTTACCCTTTTCAAATTACTACAAATTACCAGACCATTATTTGGTCCTGTTCAATTTTATACAAAATACTGAAACACCATAACCATAGGCCGTGAACTAATAATCAAAATTCTAGTTATAAACGGCAGCAGCATAATGAGAATATATGCCGCACAGACATAAATATCCAACTAACCTACAAATAATTGACATCAGAACTAATTTACACAGCTTTTTCCCCTGTTGCCAGTATCCTCGAGTAACATCCTCAGCAAAAAAAATAAAAAAAAATAAAAATGCAGACTATGTCACTTGTATGTTTCTTAGAATTTCACTGCTCGAGCCAGAGGGCCGAAGACCAAACTCGCTAGTTGGGCCGCTGTACTCACTCACAGTGTGTTCGGCACTTTCTAACGCCATCTTCCTGAACTTAATCAGATCCTCTTTGTACTGTGTGGTGTCATATAAGGCGTCGTAGTCTTCGCTCCCATGAGAATCATTGAAGATGTGTCTTGGCTGAATGCCCTCGGTCAGGTCATCTAGAGGTAGGTTTCCTTCCAAAGCTAGGATTATCTGCATATTTAGAAGAGGCGTAGAAAATGTTTCAGCTCTCTAGAGGTTTTCCCAGTAATTCTCTACTGCATAATGCAGTGAAAAATATTGAAAATTGAAAATCAAGAAATTAACCAAAGATTGATTATTTGTGCTTCAACTGACTCCTATTTATATGTAATATACATGACAGTCAATTTTTTTTTAATTTTAATGAGTTTTAGGCAGGGCTAGTTAGAGCAGCAGAGGCATACTAAAGTTTATTTTGAAGTTGGGAGCATATATAGTAGGAACTAGGAAAAGATGGGATGTTCTCAGCAAACATAAATAGATGTACCTGACTCATCTTTGGCCTGCGTCGAGCCAAATGGCGTACACAGACGGAAGCACAAGCAACCATCCGAGCCATCTCTACAGAGTCATAATCTTTCAGCAACCTTGGATCAGCCACACAATCGAAGTTGTTATTTTCCAGAGCTTGTGAAAGCAAAGGCCTTGCCTGCGTTAATTAAGACAAGTTACACGTCTGAAGTAAAAGCAGTGCAGAGCTTCCTACCTAAATTGAGGCCGAAAAGGAAAATTGGACAGAACGCATGTACACAAGCTAAAAAGAACGGCAGTTGGAAAACTCATTTTTGGGATCAAGAAAATTATCAATTCTAATCTATAAAAGATTATTGAAGAAGCATCCAGCATCGCAGAAATTCATAGTTGGCCAAAGGATACTGATTTTCAGTTGGATTGATTGACGCGTAAGTCCTATTAATCTCATAATTTTCTTGAAACATTAAGTCTTGAGTGCTATACTACTCGACTTCAACTCTGACTTGAGTCTCCAGGAATTAATCTTCAACAAGCTTTTATAATCCTTTTCCATTCCTATATGCTTCTCTTGCATTTGATATGCATACCCAAGCATATAGCTTGTAATTCAACATAAATCCACCAGAATTAACTTAAAAATAAAGGTGCATGGGAAGAGAAAATGCACATGTTTCCTCATCGTCCACATTCAGTAAGTACAATGACAAGATTGAAGAGATGCTCACCCAATCAATGATGTTATCATCAAGGTAGTTTTGTGATCTATCAATTGGCCTGCGGCCAGTAATTATCTCCAAAAGCACAACACCAAATGAAAAGACATCTGACTTATCTGTTAGCTTTCCTGTAAGAGCATATTCTGGAGCTAAATAACTGCAAATAATCAAATAAGATTTTACAATATGACTTATGATATATCGAGATAAAAGCTTTAGTCTATATTTTCTTTCAAAGTTTAGCAGCATAGGCCTCACAACTACCATTGGGAAGTATAAAGCAAGCAAGTCTCCAGACGCTTACCCAAAAGTTCCCATTACCCGAGTGGAGACGTGAGTATCAGTATCTGAATAGAACCTAGCCAGGCCGAAATCGGCTACCTGGATTGGAATATCCAATGATGAATGATGACTTCATTAACCAATAAAAGCTAAATTTGACTTAAAAATGGGCATAAAATTAGTGGATAAGGATAACGATAAGTATATAGATTAGCAGCAGTCAATCTTTTTTCCCCAGAGAATAGGGACTTATATTTAATATATTTCAAGCCTGAGTTGATACATCCATCTTGATGGCGTGGTAATAAACATAACCTAAGGCATTTCCAAGTTAGAAGGTTTAGTTTCAGCAATCTTATTCTTCTTCATTCGGAATCAACACAGAGGCATTAAAGGTTTTTCTGGTTCAGATTCAACCAATTAATCATATATATTATAATCATCTTTATTTTATAGAAACCATATAACTAACATAACTTCTTCCTCACCCTACAATATCATCCTTCAAGAATAAACCACAAGGTTCCTTTCGTCATTTACAGAATACGTGGGTTTAGCATCCCATGTAAATAGTAGACATGAAATGAATGATTAGAGATTTTACCAAGAAAAGGTGAAAATGAAAAATCAACAAATAAGCAATTCAAAGAAAAACATGACTGCAAGCTTCTTTACTACCTTTTCTGCCTAATCCATTAGGTAGCCTGTAGACAATATATTTTCATATGGTTTAGGAAGAGCTTATCAAAATAATTTATCTATTGTATGAATGAAGCTCTTTCTAATTTAAGCTGTCTTCTTTCCTCATTTTGTATGATCTCCATGTTCTTGTCCTAATCCTTTTAGTTTCTATGCAACTGTTCTTTTTTGCAATTTAATTAAATTATGATATTAGCATCTATGACGCAAAGACTAGACTTCTTCTCTACATCCATATACTTACTACTAATGCACCTAACCATTTCCTGCTTAACAATATTTGAGACTTGTAGTAGTCTTCATCAATCCAAGAATAGAAAACCTTTTTTCCTTAATTATGGGAACTTTGTATGTCAGATAGTAGTCAATTCTTAGATCCACGAATTCAAGTATTTTGGATTACTGTTTTGGCCACAATTCCAGCGCAATGTTTGACCTTCTGCTCTCTGATAGAGTCTGGATCAGTATACATATTTAGTTTTTAACAGATATACCTGCATATGACACGTGTTCAAAACATTTTAACAAGCACGTATGAAGGTATGAGTCGTATGACTAGTAGGGAGTACAGCATTTCTATTTCCATTTTGTTCATTTTTCTGCTTTTTTCTCTGCATTGCTACCCACCACAGAGAATCTTCTATAGGAACGCCAATTTGAAATATGGTCAACATCAATTAATCAGAAAAAACATAATTGCAAGGCCAATAACAACTCCATATAAAAACATAGATGCACACCTTCGCGTCAAAATTTTCATCAAGAAGAATGTTAGCTGACTTGATATCACGGTGTATGATCTTAGGATGACCTGTAATCATCAACATTAATGTCATTGAATCTTTTAGAGAATAAGAGTTAGAAATAATGTTCATAAGTAGGAGCAGGTAAGACGTACAGTCCTCGTGCAAATATGCCAATCCTTTTGCCGAGCCTAGGGCAACTTTTATCCTAGTAGCCCAGTTTATAGGACTTTGCCCCATTCCCTGCATCATATGCGTCTCAGATGACACAATAATTCAAAAAAGAGATGGAGCAAGACAAATTATATCAACATTTTTAGTTCCTAAAGTTGGCAAAACAGAGTTACATGTTGCAAGAAGAATAGCTTGTTGATGAAAATTTAAGTTGCAGGCTGAAATGTAATGGAAATAAATTATACAAGACCATTAAGTCATCTAGTCGGTCCTGACCAGCACAATTAAAATCCAAACATAAAGGCATAAGGCAGCGTCTACAACAACTTGCCAATTTATAGAAACATTACAAAACCAATGTAATACAAGACTTTTGCATGCCATGCATATATGATATAATAAGAAGAACAAGCCACCTCAATTTTGAGGAAAGGAAATGAGTTTGACAAGTATCAAGCAGTATCAGTGAGATTAAAGTTTCAAGATTACCAGTAAAACTAATTTCCAGATAGTAGTTGGTAAGACGGTTCTCCTCCAACCAATAGGTCAGGGGTTCGAGTCACCTAGTGTGTGTGAGTGGGAGAGTGTAACTCTAAAGAAAAAAAGATAAATCTTCCAAGAAACAAAACCTATCCATAATCTTCATGTTATTATTTGGTGGCTTAATAGATTGATATTTGATACAATCAGAATACTACACATTAAAGGGTCTTAGTGAAAGTTTCAGTTATACTAATCGTTGCTGGAAGATAAATGCATAGTGCTGTAATCTCTGGCAAGCACAAACAACTTCTATCACCATTTTCTCTTAGGTGGCTCAGGAATTCATAATCACATTGACCAACCCAATAATGCATTTACAAACATATATATGCCTTCTTTACAAAACCTCCACATCATATGCTTAGAATTAGAATAAAAAGAATTAGCATGTATATGGGTAGAACTTCATACATGGCAAACCTATTGCAAATATAGTCAAGTCAAATCCATCACATACCATGTAAGTGGAACTCCAAAGTTTGATTAGGGACATATTCGTACACTAGCAATCTTCGAGTCCCTGAAATGCAGTACCCAAGTAGTGATACTAGATGGCTGTGATGAACACGACTTATAGTGTCAACCTCTGCCTGAAATTCACGCTCCCCTTGACCACTCCCGATCTTTAGCTGCTTAATTGCAACATCACTACCATCATGAAGCACTCCCTTATGAACATATCCAAAGCCACCTTGACCAAGGAGGTTGGTGTCAGAAAAATTATCTGTTGCAAGTGCAAGTTCTTCATATGTGAATGTAGTTTTGTGGTATCCAAGCTAGTATGAAGGGTTGTTTGTGGAATAGCCTCCAAGGAATTCAGGCTGCTACTAAAAAAGGTGGAGTAGTAGATACATCCATAGATAGATGAGAATTTGATGAAATGACCGGAGGAGCAGTGGGCTTTCGAAGTCCAAAGACATTGATGTTAGATGGTGTAGCAGGCAGCTGGTTGTACTCTGGATCATCTATTAAAGCAAAAGACAATTTATAAGTTATGCACGGGAAAACAATTATAAACAGATACACGGTACTGGTGATGACAACAAGGGTGTCGTAGCATCAATGGACATTCCTGTTATTCTCGAAACCCTTGAATGATTAACTCAGAGCCTTGCGATCTTACTGTTGTAGTATATGAATCATCTTAAAAGAACGCAACAAAAGATGACAGAGAAGCTCACATTTATTGATTAATTCATAGTTATTAACATGACGCATAGAACTTGCAAACTAAGACTGCAAGAAGCAATCAAAACCTTATGACTAAGCAATTTCATTTACGATAATCAAATTTCATCCTTAGCACAATCACTTTTCACCAGAGTTGCTTAGCCCTCATGTTCTTCAAAGTCGATAACTGTTTCAAGTTTCAACCAGCAAGAAAGTTCACTTGTAGCAAGATATTCTAGGTGAAAAGCCTACACGTTTCCATTATGTTGTTAACATTGAAGATAAATTCATGCATTGGAGAATGTTGACGTCCACTTCCGCTATTCACACAGAAACTGCTAGAATGTAGACCTTGGATATCTGAATCATTATTCTAAAAAATCACACTTCCAGTAAGGTAGCCTTGATTGGATCACATGAAACTACTCTGTTTCTTCTGCTCACATACCCACTTATTTGAAACAAAATGAAAGCATAAGCATAGACCATATTCAGCTGAACAGTATGTTTTATTTATGAAAGAAAATGCTTATCGAACTTCAGTGTAGAGAGAGAACCACGTAACATGTTTCAAACTACAATGTTATTATGTAGTTATCTAGAATCACATTTTTGCAATTGTCCGTGCCATTGAATTTTATTGTCAATGCTAAAAATTTCCTTTACAGAAGTTCATCCGAAATATTATTTTGCATGGTACACAGTAAGTACAGGAAAATTACTCCTCAGACAGATCAAAACCGTGAAATTGGGGAACCGAAGCCACTACTATTAAATTCACGAGTCATGTTTCACAACGTGCAAGCAGCATTTTCACTCATGAAACTGCCATAGTTCCAAAAAGAAATTAAAGGGATTTGACGCCATCCAAATAATATATTAAACCTAATCTCATGCTCTTTAGAAAAGAACAATCTTGAAACTAATTTATCTAAAAAATCCAAATCACATGTCAATATGAAGACAACTGAAGTCTTTTGTCTTCATTAAGTCAACCAATCAACATATAATATTACAAAGAATCCCCAAAGACTTCATTCACACCATAAACACAGGAGTATGCAAAAACTAATCAACGCAAAAATGAATAAAATAAACAAAATGCTTACAATCTAAACATTATCAACCTTTGAAGCCCTGTTGCTGTGAAGAAGCATTACCAAATCCGTCCACCCCAAGACGCTTCCTCTTCCTCCTCTTGTACCAAATGACAAAAATACCCACGCAAACCAGCACGATCGTGCCGCCAATCCCTATCCCCACTCCCAGCGCCACCAACGTTGCGCGGTTGCCAGACGCCGTCGGAGGCGAGATCGTCGCCGGCGGAGGCGCGACCACCGCCGGCGGAGTGACATTCCCTGGAAGCGGAGGCGGAAGCAGAAGCTGCGCCGGAGACGGAGGACCAGGAGGCGGCGGTGGCGATGACGGAGCCGTAGAAGCCCCCGGCGGCGGCGAAGACATTACCGGAGTTCTATTGCTTCAGAAATTCCAACAAGTAGCACCAACAGAGAGCCTTTTCTCCTTTTTTTGCTTTTCAGAGAGAGAAGGTTACCTGAGACTGCAAAAGCTTTAACACATGCTGAACAGGGAAAGCGACCCAGAACGGCGTCGTCGGGGTTCCTTTTCGCGGCTCTATGAGTGGAGAGAGTGACAGGTCCAAGGAGAATGAGATGACGTCGTTTCATGCTTTTTCAATATTTGGATATTGCCGAAATCTTTCCTTTTCTACGCAACGCAATTAAGGAACGTCGATATCTCTACATACTTCGCCCTTCCTACTTCCAATACAATTATCGCCCATTAATCTATATATTCCAAATTTGAGTAGCTACTTTTCTTCTTTCGAAATATCATCCATTGATTACACCAATATCAAAATAAGATAACCCTTTAAAACATATTACTCCATTCCAAATCGTTCATTTAATTCCGTTTTGATCTGTCCACAAAAATATTCACTTTTCTTTTTTAAAAACATTAACTTTATATTTTTACCCAAAACATATCTATTAATTTATAAAAAACCCACATATGACCCACATTTTTACATTCAATATTCATTAATATATTCATTTATTATATCAATGGCACACTTTTTATACTCACTTACTTTACATTCATTATAATTTATTAAAACTCATGCCATCAAAATCGATGAACGATTTTGATGGATTGAGATAGTAATATTTATGGTAGACTATGAGACATGAAGATCTTCAACTTTTATAAAAATTAGGGGTATGTATGGTCCAGCTCCACTATCCATATTGGGCCAACAAGTATACAAGTCCACCTAGATATTAATAAAATTAATTGTAGATAAGCATAATTTGTGTTCTAAATTTTAACAATATTTTAAAAAATATCCACAATTTAAGATAATACATTTAAATGTCTCAAATATTTTACAGCATTTTGAAAAATATCCATACCGTAAGTTTATATATTTAAATGTCACATATTTTGACGAGATTTAACTAATGTTTCAATATAAAGATTTCAGACAGAATACTAAGCCATATCGTCGGATTCTTGAGTAGATTATAGTTTAAAGGATGTAGATTTTTTTTACACTTCATCACTAAAAATGACATTGTTTCTCATGCCTAATTCTTAAAAAAATAAATATAAACGATGTCATTTTTCAAAATTAACTACATGAGATGATGTCGTTTTTAGTGATAGATTAAAAAAATAATCATCAGAATGAGATGGTTCAATATTCTATCATCAAAATCTTTATACCGTAAAATTGAGATATTTTTCAAAAATATATCAAAATATTTTTAAAATCTCGTCAAAATTTAAAAATTTTACTACAATTTAGAGACTCCATATACCAATTAATTACGAGTTTCGTAATTTGGATCGCTGACCAGGAAATCTTGAATTATGCATCTTGGATTATGTGTACATACAAACAACGTACCTTCAAATTATGGGACACGTGTGTATGTATGTTATTTATCGTAAATGTAATATAATATTATTAAGAATCGGATTTTGTATACTTTTCATCTTTAATTACTGATTCGCTTCCATTTATGTAGATGCGCTATTAAAAAACAACCTTCCTCTTAATTTATGTGCTTAATCATATCATGTGACAAACACTAGTTCCATAGACTAATATTTTATTTATTAATTCATATTTTGGTTTATTAATTCAAAATTGGGTTTATTAATTCAAAATTAGGGTTTATTATTTTCAATTAGGGTTTATTAATTCAAAACTAGGGTTTATTATTCAAAATTAGGGTTTATTAATTCATTTAGGGTTTATTAATTAACAAGTAGGGTTTATTAATTCAAAGTTAGGGTTTATTAATTCATAATTAGGATTTATTAATTCAAAATTAGGGTTTATTATTCAAAATTAGGGTTTATTATTCATAATTAGGGTTTATTAATTAACAATTAGGTTTATTAATTCAAAGTTAATATTATTTTACCACAAAAAATTGCATTATTTATCGTATTATCTGCGAGTTTAATGTCACTGTACTGCGACAAGCATGCTGCCGACCCTTGCGCGATTCGTTACGGATATTAAGAATCGGATTCATTGTATGCTTTCCATCTTTAATTACTGATTCGCTTCCATTTATGTAGATGCGCTATTAAAAAGTTTTAACCTGCCCTCTTAATTTATATGCTTAATCATATTTATGTTATGTACAACCAATTATAATAGTTAAATTCAATTAGGATTCATCAAGTTCAAATTATTTTTTTAATCTAAAATAAATTTACTAATTATAATTTAATTATAATGGATGCATCTAGGTTGTTAATGGAAGGATTTTAACCGATCGATCTGGAATTGTTCATAGCCCAATATAATAGTTATGGTTTCTGGTTTCAAATCCGTTCAAACACGGATCGGTCCAGACTCGGCCCGGTTGTTCCGGATCCAACCGGTTCAGACATTTTTATTTTATTTTTTGGTGTACTATGTGCTTGTTTAATGTGTTTTGAATATTCTATTGCTAATTAATTGTCATCTTTTATTATTTTGTGAAAAAATTATATAAATTGGTAGTCATTTTAGATATTTTTATTAAGGTATGATTTTTTTTTACATTTTGTTTGTTTGTTTGTGTGTACTATGAGCTTTTCTAACGTGTTTTAGATATTCTATCACTAAAAATTCATATAAATTGGAATCATTTTAACATTTGGGTAATTACTTGATCCAAACTTATAGTTTGATGGTCCGAGCGGTCAGGATGATATCAAATGAGTCGGTTACAAAATCGGAATCAATATTTATTTATTGGTTCTGATCCGAGTAAAACTTGTTCATTGATAAGTCTACACACAACAAATCATTAATTCATTATCCCCTCTAATGCTTGCCTTATTCTCAAGAATCATGTCAAGATCTTCACAAGTCTAAGTCGTCGAATTGCAACCTCGCTGAGAACCTTTTGTAGAATTTGAGGTTGGACTTCATGTATTGGTTCAAGGCCTTGTAATTCCAGGCTGTTATGATTGACGAGTCCCCCTCGTCTATCATCTCCTCTTGGAATTAATGGGATCTTCATCGTCTATGTTCACAAGCAGCACGCCGCATTCTGCATCTTTCATCACTAATTTACGATTTCATCTCTAGCATATAAGTTCAGTTAACCAAACATTTTGAAAAGTTTATAAGTTTTTGAGATATTACATGATAAGCTACTGAAACATCTTATAAATCGTTGGAGCTTATAAGCTTTCTTTTAACCAAACACCCTCTTAGTATATTGTGAAATTAATTATAATGAGTATTGACAAGATATGTATGTAAACTTTTATTTAAATGTATAATTTTCACGTTAATTTAAAACATTGCAGTCCCAAAAACCACATTTTAGCTTTTAAACAATAGATCTCAAAATATGAGTGAAGTTGGAGATATAAAATAACATACAGCCATTTACAAATAATAAATTAAGATTTGGTTCATACTGTAATTTAATTTGAAATCATTTTTTTATTTATTCCCTTGAGTCGTAGTCTTTCAAAGTTTATTAATGGTATGGACAAATTCGTCACTTCATCCAAATGTATAAAAGATTCTAGCCGCATTTGAAAGCGGGGTATTCTATCATTGAGTTAGTAATCGCGAGAAAATATCGATTAAACAAAACTTCAACATTTCATAATAGTAATAATAATCTCATTTTGATTCCCACTTTAAAAGTCCACTTTCTGTTAAGCTAGAATATCATATTTTCTAATAGAATAAGAATATCATATTTTGTTTTCCGTCCATATGAAGAATCTGTCTAATATGACATCATTACCGACATATAGATAGACACAAGAAACTACCGGATAAAGCTCCACCAACTAGAGATAAAACCAAACATGATAAACTCGAAAAATAAATACAATATGTCCCAAAAATTCTTGTGGGCATAGCAACCTGTGATGTTTAGGCATGTTTAAAATGGTTTTATTTATTTCGCTATGAAAGAAGCATCCAGAGACATTAGGTGAACCTCCATCAACTTTTTCACTTTTTCGGAAATATAGATGACGGTGTAAATCTTGTGGATGTCTTTCGCAGTTCGATCACTAAAATGGCATATTGTACGTGAGGCAAAAATAACGATCGATATATTTTTAATTTAAAGTGAGGGCAAAATAGCATTGAAGTTAATCTCACCATTTATCTTGAATATCAAACATGTAGGTTATGTTATCCAGATTTTAATGAGGTATACCAAATAGCCAGATTGTCTATCAATCTCTGAAATAATCTTACTTTTAATATATCTTGCATTATATTCTTAGATTTGGAATAAGAATATCATATTTTGTTGTATATGCTAATATGACATCATTAGTACATAAAGTAAAACCAAACACCATATGAATTCAAACATTTGAAGTTAAAATGGCCGTCAGGGGTAAATCCGTAAATTGGCATTCCGCCAGAGAATCGTATTCTTCATGCCGGCCCGGCACCACTTCGAAGCGGGGCCCGCTTCTCCAACCGCGGACAACGAGCTCCGGACCAGGTAGGTAATTGCTGAAATTACTATACTGTCAGTCACCATCAATGGCGCAATGCTCTGTCTTATATTAATTAACAATACATGTGTCACCTTCTAAACAAATCCCAATCGGCATGTGGAAACGTTGATTTGATTAATTACTGCTGATTAAACCCCTAAGAAAAACCTACCGCGAGATTTGGGAATTCATAACTTATTTTCCGTTGTAAATATTGAGAGAGATAGAGAGATACCAACATTTGATTAGTACGCACAGCCGTACACTGTAAACCTAATGGGCTGTGAGCTTGGAGTGGATTTATTGGGAAATGGCGTGCCTTGCTCGCATCGAATTATTCGTTCAGCTCGATCTGAGGTTATTTTGAGTGATTTCTCGGAGTGATCGCGTGAAGAATGTTGGAGAATCTTATTGCAGAAATTAGATAGTCTTACGAGTTTTGTTTTTTTGAATCATCGATTTTTGTGGTTTATGTTGATCGAATTTTGGATGAGTGATTGAGTTTTGATAAGTGGCAGTAACTGACCATTGGAGGTGGGCGAAATGAGCAGCAGCGAGGTGAAAACTGTGAGTGTTCGCGACCTAGTCGAGGAAGCTAAGAAGCGGACTGTTTTTCTGATCGTAAGCGTTGTTGGATTGTCCTACCTCATGTCACGTAAGTGATTGTTCATCCATTTCTTATTTGCTTTTTGTTTTTTTTTCTTCATATAAAAATTGATAATCAGGTTTGAAATCAAAGTTTTACTTTTCTTTTTATGCTCACTGCTTGTCTTTAGAGGTCTTTGTAGGAGTAACTTGATTGCCATCACTCTCAAGTTCTTCGACTGTTTCTAGGGGAGTTCTATGTGGTTATTTCGTGATTCTTGATAGGAAAGGATTTGTGCTTTTAGTTTTCCCTTTTCCTCAGCCAGATTTGTTAATTAAGACAATAAAATTGCTGATAGCTCTGCATATAAGTACACTTGGAGATGAAGCTATAAGAGTTTGAGATTTGGGGATTCATGGAGCTATTTGCAACAGGAATTGAAGTTACATTGATGCAATTTCGCTAGTTTTAATGAGAACATATTGCTTTCAAATAAATTTTTGTTGATTGTTGTTTGTTGGATTATGAACTTCTTGAACTTTTTCTTCAGACTGCTACCTTGACATTGGTAGTTGTAACTGCTAGTTAAATTTGATCTTTCAGTAAATGAACTGGTACTACAGTGATTAATACTATGATATGTGATGCTTTTTCACATTCGGTTACTTGTGGGTTGAGAGAATATTTATAAATTTTATCTCTTTCTTGAGAATGACTGCTTCATTGATACATGTTTCGCTTAAGATTAAGAGGAAAAATGTCCACATTGATTGCTTCTCTATCTTTCTCCTTGCATGGGATTAGCATGTCTACGAATAGCAGAAAGTAAAGGATTAGTTAATCAGAGGGATAGCTTCTTGGACAACCTTATCAATCATGACAAGTCTCCAAATTTATTGGCACTTATCAATTCACAGGATTATTAGCATATGAGACGCACCTTCATAAAATCATAGGACAAGTACAGACGAAGGATGGAATTGGAGTTTTGTTTTGGAGCTATACCTGTTCCGTTATTTTTTTATGAACACAATGTGAAAGGCTTTTGCATGAGGAATAACATTTTGAAGGACAAAACCAAGTGAGGACTAGCTTTTTCAGTCACAAGGAAAATTTTCTTGGGAAAAGAAAAAATTCAACTGGTGATGAGTTGAAACTTCTGGTTAATCTTTGATGTTCTTGTTACAAGTGGGTGATTTATATCTTTTATTCGGGTTCAGAGTTCATGATGCTACAGTGAAGATAGTTCTGATCTGAAAATCTTGTGGATTACTTTCCATGCAGTCAATCTTGTTTATCACTCCTGTCAAAAGAACAATTTGTTCTATTGAAATTTAAATGAGATCGATCCTGGGAAAAGGTGATCATGATTTTGCTCCAATTTGTAAACGAATGAGCTTTGTTTGATATCTTAATTCCATAATTTTTATTCTGGTTTTTTGGCAATCAATATCATCTTTGATATAAACATTGCACATGTCACATTCCTTATGGGGCAATTTCATTTTTCTTTTGTGTGAGTTGATTGAAATGGAAAGACTTCTATTGATTACACTTGATCACCACCATATCTTTATTTATGTGGATTCTGGTGTCAATTATTATCTTTGTGCCTTCGTGTTATTGGTCATGTATGCCACTTTCTCAGTGCTTATGAAATGCTAAGAAACCTGGTATTTGGAAGGTGTATTATAATTCTATTTGTATCCAAGTCCACAGATTCAGCTGTGGTTTTACTTTTGGTAATTACTCCATGAGAAAGGCTTCATGATGTATCCAAGTCCACAGATTCAGCTGTAGAAAATACTTATTAGAAGAACCAACAATCTCAAACCTAGATATGATTATTCAAAAATTATATTCAGTCTTGTTTCTTTAATGACACTTGCAAAATTTTCATCTGTCCACGCTGTTTTAGCAATTCATCTCCTTTTCCTATTGCAGTAACAAGTTCCTCAGTTCTAGTCAACTTGCCTGCCGCTCTCTTGTTAATTATCACACTTCGCTATGTGTCATTGGATATTGATATACGGAGGAAATCTGCAACTTACAAAAGCAAAAAACATCAGAAAACATTTCTTCTAAAAAATTCCACTTAAGGGCCTCAGAGTTGAGACTGAAAGGTCTGACTGGAAGAGCAATGTGAACTCTCCAGTTGTTGAAGATGCAATTGACCAATTCACTAGACATATTGTCTCTGAGTGGGTGACAGATCTGTGGTACACACGCATAACGCCAGATAGACAGGCTCCAGAAGAGCTCGTACTGATCATGAATGGCGTACTTGGAGAAATTTCAAGTCGGATGAGAAATATTAATTTGATAGATCTTTTAACAAGGTACGATCCTCCAATGTTTTACTGACCAATTTGTTCTTATTGATGTCGGGTCTGCATGCCTTTTTATACAAGTATCTGCTTGCATTTTGTAGGGACATTATTGGTATTTTATGTCGTAGGCTGGAGCTATTTCGTGCAACAAAGACAAAGATAGAGAGACATCAATCAAGATTCTTGACCGTTGAAGAGCGAGATATAGAATTGAAGTCTCTTCTGGCTGCTGAGAACAAACTGCATCCCATTTTATTTTCTGCTGAAGCTGAGCATAAGGTTGTACCTTCTTTGGCATATTCCTTGCAGTCTAGCAACCACAAGCAGAAAAAGTTGCATGTTTTCCTAATTGACAAAGTTTTTTTTGATAAATTTTGAATACAACAGGTTCTCCAGCATGTTATGGATGGGCTTATTGTACTTACATTTAAGCCAGATGATCTGCGGTGCTCTTTGTTCCGCTATATTATCAGAGAACTCCTTGCTTGTGTTGTAATAAGACCAGTTCTGAATCTTGCTAACCCCAGGTAGGCAAATTGCTCGTTATTTCTTAGCATTCTATCTCTCTTTTCTGTATGCTCTACAGGCTCTCTTTCTATTTTCTATGCTCTGCCTAATTTGGCATCTTTCTGCACTTTCTGCTCTGTCAAATTTGATGGCAGGTTTGTAAATGAGAGAATAGAGTCTTTTGTTATTTCTAGAAAAGTTGAAAAGGAAGTGTGGTGACAAATACAGCATCAGAGTCTAGAACAAATGCACCTCCAATTCCATCTGATCATATCACACAAATAGCAGATCCTTCTGTCAATGGTGTTGAACTGGTACAATTGAAGAAGGGTGAAAAAAACAAAGAGGTCAATAGTCATGAATCAGATGTCATGAATAGAGAACTCCTTGCTAAGGATCCATTGCTTTCCATGGATACACGGTCAACTCGCTCTTGGAATTCTTTTCCAGACATTCATAGTGGTGAGGAGAGAGGTATTCAAAGAGACCTCTCGGGGAGAATGGGGTGACACGCTAGATGTGTTTTCTCGAAGAAAAACTGAGACCCTGGCTCCAGAACATTTCGAAAATATGTGGACTAAAGGAAGAGACTACAGAAGGAAGGAAGACATAGATCAATTAACTGATCCTGCACAGAGGAACTCTGTAGTGGAGGTATCCAATTCAGTGATGCAGACAAATGGTCTCCCGAGCAGAAGAAAAAGGAGAAGAGGACAACAGTGAATAATATGGGGAAAGATTTGTTCGACTCTGGACTTAATAGAAAGCCAGAGGAAGACAATGCTGAATCCATACGTGAAGAGGAAGATCTTGAAAGTGTGCCTTCTGATGAGGTTGAATCCTGGAGCAGTAGTTATACTGAGGATGATGATATGAACAATGTTATGGGTCTTGACTCTCCAGGTGTTAAAGTTTGGGATGGTAAAAATAAAAGAAATTTCAGCCACATTCCTCATCCCTTGAAACTTTTGACAGGCACAAGAGCACGAAAACTAGGAACAGTCAGCATCATTCCACATTACAGAGTACAAAATCTGCAAAGAAAAGATCTCGATCTAGTACTCATAATGGGCAAGTCTGGCAAGAGGTTGAACGGAGTAGTTTTTTATTAGGAGATGGGCAGGATGTGTTGAACCACTCCAAAGTGACTGGCAAGCCTGGGGACTCGAGTGAGGACTCTGAGGCAGAGCTATCGGGTAGAATTATTAGTGGAGCTACAACTTCATCATCTATGTCCTATGCTTCCTTACCTGAAAGTCAAAGTCTGGCTGCTAATTCAGCAAAAACTTCAGTAATTGCTGATTCATATTTTAAATTAAGATGTCAGGTACTCCAATCCCACTTTACATTTTCTACTATATTGACTAGGCTTGATTGCATGTTCTATGCTTCAAGATGCTAAAAGTACTTATTTACTTTTGCAGGTATTGGGTGCCAATATTGTAAAGGGTGGGTCCAAGACCTTTGCTGTTTATTGCATTTCTGTTACAGATATGAACAATCACAGTTGGTCTATCAAAAGAAGGTAACATGATATCCTATAGACTTTCTTTTATATATTGGTTCCTCATTCCTGGACAATGTTTCTTGTATAGCTATTCTTTTCCTTCTTTTTGGGTAATTTGGCTTGATAACATGTGTTTGTGTGCTCATCCGAAGAAGTAGAGTTTTAGAAGAGACTTAAATAGTCGATTACTTGATGTAACTTTCTTTCTATATGACATTCATAATAAATGGTTGAGGGTCGTTCGGTCAAAATTCTTCTTGTTTCAGGAGACATGATAAATATTGGAGATGGTGAATCCAAAATACAGTAGTACCATGTTGTAGAGAAAGGTTGGTTTTCTAAAGCTAATGTTATTTCTGATGCTGACAGATACCAACACTTTGTGGAGTTACATCGGCGTCTCAAAGAGTTCCCCGAATATAATCTCCATTTGCCACCAAAGCATTTCCTGTCAACTGGGTTAGATGTGTATGTCATCCAAGAGCGATGCAAATTGCTTGACCAGTATCTGAAGGTCCTAGTATACTTGAATTGATACATATATGCATTATAATCACATTTTACTTTTTATTTACATGTCTCCTCCACCTCACATATAATTAGTATAGTATATCATTTTAAAACCTAGCTGTAAAATTGGCAACCAGAATTATAAGTGTGTAGCACATGATTAGACTGGTTTGAGGTTGAGAATTTAAAGGAAACACACTGTTACAAGCGGAAAGGGCTTTTGATTATTTTCTTTTTGAAATTTACAAGATACCAAAATGCTTATGCTTGTAAGATATCTTTGAGCTATAAGATGTTATATCATATATGTTCTACTTTTCTTCTTTACCTTTTCCTTGGGGTAGGGAGGCGCTGGGAGAGACATTCCCCACAGTTAATTTGAACTAACTGCTGTAAAATCTGCAAACCAAAAAGTAGCAGTATGTGGCTTGCAATTCGAGGGTCCTGGCTGAAGTCAAATATATTAACATGCTTTTGAGTTCTGAGATGTTCCCACATCAGGTTTTATTATTTACTCGGCAGAGTCCTGGGGAAAAGGAGAGGGATGGGAGGTGGGGGAGAGTGTTGGTGTGTAAATTCTGGATAAGGTAGAATAATGCTTGAGCTCTCTAATGATTTCTATGGCACTTTAGTCAACCTGGAAAGGTGAATATAACCTCGTCATTTACTTGTTGTAGGACTATATAGGCTTGTTGACTATTAAAAATTAGTTCATCCAAAGATTATGAGTTCATTTTCTGATATTTTCTATGAAATTCATCTTTTATCTTTACATTAGTTGCTTTACATCACTGCTCTTGCTTGCGATTGCATTGGTTGCAAACATGTGAATTAGTTAGCCACAAGCTTCCCTGACGGTATTTCTCAAATTATGGTTAGGCAGAACTATTGTTTACATTTTAATATTTGTAAGGATTCTGATAATAAGCTGATATGGATATTGCCATCTTATATGAAGTAGTTTCATTATTATACAGTTTGAGTTGGCTGCTAGAACAATGGGGTTTGTGCTATGAGGAATTTATATGCTTATCAATTTAATAAATTAGTGGAATTGTTCTCTTATAAGTCTGACCTTTAGACTTTCTCTCTTTTTCCACTGTTTTGCAGAAAATTCTGCAATTTCCAACTATTTCCTGCTCGATTGAAGTTTGGGATTTTCTTAGTGTTGATTCTCAGGTTAAAATTATGTGACTTACAATTTTCCAACTTGTGAGAAGCCTCATATTACTAGCTAGTCTTCGGCCACTTTGCTTGACTTCTAATTTCTACCATGAAACTGCAGATGTATATATTTTCAGATTCATTGTCCATAATTGATACTCTTTCAGGTGAATATTTGAATAGCAAGTTTCCTTTCATCTTGATGTACCCTGTTTTATAGTTTTAACTGGTTTTGTTTCAGTTGATCAAGATGAAACAGTACGCCCAAAGATCAAGGACTACAGCGGTAACGTAGGGCCTCTATATGACCAGTTATCCAGAAAAGAACTTATCAGTCATGGAAACCAAGATTCTGCTCCTCGAACCAAGGGTGACCATGCTTCTGATGAATCAGTGTTGAAAGTAAATGGTCAAGTTCCATCTTCTTCAAAAAGCCTGAAAAGGAATTCAAGAAGGGTTTTGATCACTCAAATAATGGCTCAGAAAACTCAGAGCAAAAGAACATTAAACGGTCCAATAATCTAGAAAGGACCATGGACAGGGAACATAAAAATCACATTCTCTTGCTGCTGAAGATTCCTCTAATCCAATGCTTCCTAGTGAGGTGATTCTCCATTTTCTTCCTTGGCCTATTTCTTTATCGGTTCTAACTTTCAAAATAGTATTTTCATTGTTATGTTGTTGCAAAATGCTTGATATCTTAAGTTCAAACCTTAATTATACTTTGTAATTTTTTTATAATTCTTCCTCCCCTTGATTATTCTTGCTTACAATTTATTTTTGCTCCTTTTCTTTTTCCCACAGTGGGTGTCACCAAATCTTAATGTTCCTGTATTCGATTTGGTTGATGTCATTTTACAACTTAACGATGGTGGATGGATCAGGTATTGTGTATAAATACGGACAAGTCAGTATAAGGTTTGTTTGTAAAAGTTCTCCTTGTGCCTTTCTTTGATTGTGCACTATCGTTGTTTACAGGAGAAAAGCTTTCTGGATAGCCAAACAAGTTTTACAATTGGGAATGGGTGATGCTTTTGATGATTGGTTAATTGAGAAAATACAGCGTTTTCGGAGGGGATCAGTAGTTGCTTCTGGAGTCAGGCGGTTGGAGCAGGTAATATGGAATCTCAATTCTATTTTGATCAGTATTGTAGGCTTCCCTATTTGCTTGCAAGCAAATTTGAGCTCTAAATCTGGATGACAATAACTCAATGTTCTGGCTGATTATGAGTTCTCTGAGTGCTGCATGTGTATGCTGTGAACTATTCCTCCAAGAAAAAAATGGATTATGATATTATCATTAATGACTGGTATGCATAGATACTATGGCCTGATGGAATATTCATAACTAAACACCCTCGGAGACAGCGAGCTCCTCCTGATACCCCATCCCTGGGGACCATTCTTCATCTAAAAAGGGAGATACCCTGACTCTGGAGGAAATACAACAAAAGGAAGCTGAACGGCGAGCCAAATTTGTATATGAATTGATGATTGGTAACATTTAATTGTCCTTCTAATCTTTATCTCATTTAGAGTCATTTGTAATTGAGTGAAAGTTGTTCATTGACCTTTCTTGGAGACAGTAATGAGTTAAGATATTTCCTGCAGACAAGGCTCCAGCAGCTATTGTAGGCCTTGTTGGACGTAAGGAATATGAGCAATGTGCAAAAGATCTCTACTATTTCATTCAGGTATCATCATTCTTGAATTGTCTTATAGCATCCGCTACAAACTAACGACTGTGATTTATATTTTTGTAGCACATAATCTGCATCATGACTTTACTTCAACTGCGTTCCCTCTTGCAGTTTACTATATCTTTTGTGTGTGTCGCATTTTCTTATAAATATGCTTACAGACGTGTGTCTCATTGCCTATATACCAAGCATGAACTCTGAACATATTATGTTGTGCTATGCTCTATGGATCATCTCTAGAGTATTTAGTGCATTTGGATTGGAGGCACCAAAATCAGTTGGAGTAATTGAATGTTAATTTTCACTTATCAAGTCCTGTAGTTGTAGTGCATGTTTCAGAATCTTTTGCTTGCTCCATAGGTGAAAAGCTTGCTTCTATGGAAATAAAATTTCTGAGAAAGCCCCCAATTCCAAGTCGCAACTATACGTCTTTTTTTGGGCAGTGTAACTATAGGGTTAATGATTATTTATTTGCCATACTCATGCTTTACGTGATAAATAGTTTATGAACCAATCTACATTATTTGATTAATTTCAGCATGGACTTGTGGAATTCACAAACTTAAGTTTGACCTGAATAAAATTGATAAAACTTCAGTTTATTTTGGCTTCTAGGTGGACTAAGTGCCCCAATATATAAGTCCTGTATCACCTTTGATTGCAGCATTATCCTTGTCTGTCTAGTCTGATGTATTTTTTGAGTTAATAAAAACAGTCTCGTGTGGCATGAGTTTGTAGTCTCTTTAGTTAAAGAAAAAAATGTGTGCAACACTTCTTTTTTTTAGTTGGATGTCAACATTCTAGTTTGATATTCCAGAAACGGTCATTGTCACTTGCACTCTACATTTGTAGTGATAAACCATCTGTGTTTCCATAAGTTACTTGTGGCCTTGTACCGTACATGAGACTTCTGTCGCGTCATCAATTTTCTGATTACACATTTCTCGTATTTAGGCTTGAAAAGAAGAAGAAAGAAATGTCCTTCCTCTTATTTGATTTGTTAATAGCGGAAAGCCCTCTGGATTTATTCTCTATCCTTGCTGCGTTTTCTCGTTATTCTTTGGAATCATAGTTGACAGGTGATGTTACTGTGCTTGCAGTCATCCGTTTTCATGAAGCAGCTAGCCTTCGATCTTCTCGAGCTGCTGCTTTTGTCTTCATTTCCGGAGCTTGATCATGTTTTCAGAGAGTTGGATCAGGAGAAAGAGAAGTTTGGGAAACCCGCATAGAGCTAGGACAGATTGAGGGATACAAAATAGAGGTTAAAGAAAAGAGTGCTTTCTTGCTTCAGATAATATCATCTGTCGAGTGAGCGTGTACAGCGACATCTTTAGTTTCATACACCATCGAAAAAATACCATATTTTTGCAGCCATTTTGTGTATGCCAAAGGCTGGATTAGACTGTATAATGTTGGTAATTGGATTTGAGCGTTCCTAATTTGTGCAGTGCAAGTATTTCAACTTTTATTTTTTGAATATAGTGCATGTATATATTATTTGCTCGTCTAATTTGAGTACTCGATTTTGAATTCATTTACCAGTAAAGGCCATTAACCACATCCAATAACCGCCCCAATGGTAAGTCCCATTTAAAACAAAAATATCACAATTATGATTTTATTCACGCATATTTGTAGAAGTTTTGAAACTGCTGCAAATGAGTTTACCTTGAAACTACACCAGGTGAGAACTATTAGGACATATTGCCCAGCAGCTAAGAGAGTAGCATTTAAAAGTAACATCAGATTTCGTGGATTGATTTCTCTTTGCCAGGAATAGAGAAGAATGAGGGTCTTATGGTTCTTGAGAGGGAATTACACACATATTTTTCTGCACTTCGATTCACTGCAATGTCTTTTTGCAAACTCGAGAACATCCTCAACACTAAACACTTATAGCACTGCATGGTTATTCTGGCCTCAAATTTTCTGAGCAAACATGTTGGCATTCCAAACGATTAGGCATATCAAAATCTCATAATAACATACAGCATGATTCGGCTTTCCATATTGCACTTATGCGAAGAGTCGGCCTGGCAAAACGAGGGCCTCATGAAGAATGCTAGATAACAGGTGCGTTATGATTTAGTTAATGCTACCCCAACTGACGACCTCAAAAACTAGATTTTTCACACAAACTGACGTACCCCAAAAACTAGATTTTTCACACAATTGCACATACATAATACGCAATACATACTTAGAACCTAAAAAATTAGTGCAGACAAGGTGTAATATACTTAATTTATCTCCCTTGAAGAGGAACATGGTGCTATAACTACTCTAAGATTTAAGGAAACCACAAAAAGGATACAAATGAAGATTCAGAACAGTTAAGTTCAAGAAAGCTACTATATGCAATACAGACAAGAACACTGAGGGAATCATCATCATAATAGCACGAATGGAAACTAGGCCTCATTTGTGTACTGCAAAATTTAAAGGATGGAAGACTAGAATAGCAAGGAAGAGTAATATAAAGAAGAAAAATGAGTTCACATTGGAATGAAACCATGAAGATAGTCAGATAGAACAATTATGATTTGAGGATAACTATATTCAATTACAAAATCACAGAAAAATACAATTTACCTTCAATTCAACAAGCAGAATTGGCATTTTAAAGTGTTCCAAGAAATCTTTATTCCCAATACAAAGTAACAAGAAACTAACATAAAAGCAACAGCAAGACTAAAACCGCACTGGAACGAGAGCATAGGACCAAGACAAAGAGACCAAGACCGCATTTTGAACAAAAGGCCTACAACATAGGGAAAATTAGACCACACTGTGAACCACATGCAAAGGAGATCAACAAAATAAGACCATGTAAAAGAAGCCCAGTAACAACGTTGCATCTGCTAATATAGAACAAACAAAAAATAAAATAGTTGCAAAATATGTTCCTAAATAAGAATTTATTAAGATTGTTGAGTCATCCTTCACAGTAAAAATCAAATATATAATATTCAGCCCCAATAAATACCTCCTAATTTGGTAATCTGGCATATAACCAGGTAATAAAGAATATAACTGTAATAAGATCAAATCTTTGAAGCAAACAAAAACGAACAAGAGTAGTCTTTCAGGCATTGTATTAAAATGCAAAACAAAGTACATCAACATAATGAGCACAAAACTAAGTATCAATTGGCAAAATTGCCCTTCAAACGGCTTTCAAAATTCATTACTCTCTAGTACTATAAATACCAAGGGGAAAGTACAATAAATAGCACACTCAAAAGTAGGCCCTTAAGAAGATGCAGCAGCTGCCTTCTTCCTCGGCGCAGCTTCAGTACCTACATTCATCACACATTCCACATCAATATAATGAATATCATGACTAGCAATCAAATAGCACTATGAAAAAGTTAGCAACCTTCTCTGAAATTGGTCTTGAATCTGCGGGGCACATTGCGGAGATACCTCATTCGTCCAGTACCAGTTGTCTTTCGGCGAATGGCCTTCACACTCCAGTTGTCTAAAATGGAATTTAACACGTCAATCAATCAGACATTGATTAAATCATATGAAACAAATATATAGACACTTGACAACGCCAATAAAATCAATAATTGGAACTCGACTTCTCTAGATAGCAAAATTGCCAGTACAATTAACACAAATAACTCAATCATAGAAAAAAAAAGGTACAATCATATTCCTACATTTTATATAGCAAACACGGATTCCGCAATCATTTGCTCTAAAACTTTATGGTGGAGTTCAAAAACAAAATTCCAAGCATAATCACGAAAAAAGAGAACATGGAATTTACAAGCATAAATTGAATATAAAAGATATATGTTAATGTCATACATGTCCTCTTGCGAGCAGCAGGATAAGCACAGGCGGAGCATCGGCTCTTCTGGAGGTGGAAGCTGCGGCGGCCGCACCTCACACACAGTGTGTGTGTCTTGTTCCTCCTCTTTCCAAAGCTCCCCGTTCCCTTGCCCTACAAATTCAAGCACACACACATTACCATTTCCGTCATCACAGATCTCAACGGATTTCATATACGGGCATAACAACGCGTAGAGAAGAGTTGTGGTTACCATGGCTGTAAAATTGCAGAAACGCTAGCTTCTTGGCTGAGGTGAAATGAGAGCGGCGCGGTGAGGAGTCCTTTTATATGAAGACCGAAGCCAAAATGATGAGAGAGGAGGGGTTTTAGGGTTGGGTTATATCAATATTGGTCTCCAAAATGGGCCGGGTTATGGGCTTTGGGCTGACGTCAATTATTGGCCCAATAAATTAATTCAATTAAAATGCATCAACAGAAAAAAAGAACGAAAAAAACGACAAAATAAAAATAAAAGTAAAAATTGAAGTGGTTTTGCCTATTTCTATTTTAACGCGGGAAAATTGAACTCAACCGTGAAGGCTTTGATTTTCGCCGCAGATGATTTCCCAGTTGCGTACAAGTCGATAAGCTGTGAGTACTCACAAAATGGAGGAGAACGGCGACATGGAATTCCCAGCATTCCCCTACAAACCCTACTCAATACAGCTTGATTTCATGAAATTCCTTTACCAATCGCTCAACAGAGGTGGTCTCTCGATGCTGGAAAGCCCCACAGGTACGCATTTTGTCATTTGCGCGGCTCGATTTTTGGTTCTCGCATTTGTGTGCAAAGTTGATTTTCATTAGCGATTGAATGCGGTTTCCCTTGTTTTCAGTTTTTTTGTTATAATTTTGTTTCTTTTTTGTAAGATGTTAGATGGATTGATAGTTGGGATGTTACAGGGACTGGAAAAACCCTAAGCATGATATGCAGTGCACTGCAGTGGTTTGTTGATAGAAAGAAATTGGAAAGTGTGGAGAATAATGGGAAGGAGAAGGTCGGCGAGGGTAATGATGATGATGAGCCGGATTGGCTTAGAAATTTTATCCCAAATAAAGAACCTGATGTAGTTGAGACGAAAAATATAATACAAAAAAGAAACAATGGACCCTGTTTGAAGGAAAAGGGAGAAAATGTGAGAGATTTATCTAGATATTACAGAGGAGAAGGTGAAAAGGGGAATAACAAGGAGGAGAGAAGCGTGAAGGGAAAAGTGGGGTCAGTGAGGTGGATGACGAGGAGTTTTTATTGGAAGAGTATGACAGCGAGTCTGAAATAGGTGGGAAATCGAAGAGAAAGAATGTCAGAAGGGATGATTTGTTCTCAAGTGAGGAAGAAGACGAGGAGGATGAGCTGGCTGGGAAGGGAGAGGAGTCACGGTTGAAGATCTATTTTTGCAGTCGGACACATTCGCAGCTCTCGCAGTTTATGAAAGAACTGAGGAAGACTAAATTTGCTAGCGAGTTGAAGGTTGTTTGCTTGGGTTCTAGGAAGAATCTCTGTATCAATGAAGGTATGATAATGTACTATTCTACCTTGGTATTGGAGCTTGTAATGTTAGTAGATTCAAAATGCTTAACCTTCACTTTCAGAGGTGTTGAAGCTGGGGGGTTCCACCCGTATAAATGAGAAATGCTTGGATCTCCAAAAGAATAAGAAAGATGAAGCTTCCAAAATGAAGGTATATAGATGTTGTGTCTCAAATATTATTCCATACATTTTGATACACATTAAGAAATTTTATTGTTCCCATTTGGTGCTCCAGACATTCTTTATGTTCTATAATTATTTTTAATAAGCATGAATAATGATGTTTATTTCGTATATATAATGTGGTTCATTATATGTTATTTGCAATCGAACATGATGCTCTATGATAATATACCCTTGATGTTACTTTGAGGCAACTGTTGAATACCTTGTCAATTAACAAGCAGCCATAGTTGGCTGCAGCCCTGTTGGTTACAGAACCTGGAAACCATTAATTGATCTAGTTACTATATTGGACACAAGGCTTGTTGTATCTTCATGACTGAGTTTTATACCTTTTCCTGCCATGAAAATAGTATTCTGTTTTATTGAAGCCCTCTTTTATTATTAGTAGAAGTTGGCTTCTGGAAAAAGGATTCGTTGCAACAAATCTTCTTCTGGATGTTCAATGCTAAGAAGAAAGAAAATAGAGGAGTTCGCAAATGAAATTATTCAAATGGAGGCTCTGGACATTGAAGATCTTGTCCATACTGGACGTGATATAGGAGCTTGCCCTTATTATGGTTCGAGAAAAATGTTACCTGCAGCTGATCTCGTGATTCTTCCCTATCAGTCTCTTCTTTCAAAATCATCGCGTGAATCCTTGGGTTTAAATCTAAAAGACAGTGTTATAATCATAGACGAAGCTCATAATCTAGCAGACACTCTCATCAGTATGTATGATGCAAGAATCTTATGGTCCCAGGTAAAACACTAGCGTTATTTAATCTGGCATTGGTAAAAGAATGAAAGTTCTTTGTCGTATCTCTAGCTGTTGAGTCCTGCATATTGTCAGAATGCTTCTTTACCAATTATTCTCTCTTTTAATAATGGAGCTGCTTGAATTTTGGCAATTGTATCTCATCCTTTGCAGTTGAAACAATTGCAGTCTCACTTAGATGGGTATTTCCAAAGATTTTGCAATGTTCTAGGACCAGGAAACCGGAGATATATCCAGACTTTGATGATCATCACTCGGGCCTTTTTACAAATGTTGTCTGATGATGAGAAACTTATGAACTGCAATGATCAGCCATGTCATACAATGACCATTAATGAATTTTTATTTGCTCTCAATATTGACAATATAAACCTGGTCAAACTGTTACAATATGTGAAAGAAAGCAACATAATTTACAAGGTAAGGTTGTTTCATAGTCTTAGTTAACATTTGCTTCATCACCCCTTTTAAAATTTAAATGTTCTTATATTTAGGTCTGTGGATACGGAGATAAACTTGCCAATTCTCAAAATATTGGCAGTGGTGGAGACGATGAAATTAATGAGGAAAGTGCAATATCTGGTTTCAGGGCATTAGCTGATATGCTTTCCTCTTTGATCAATAATAATAGTGATGGAAAAATAATAGTCTCGAGACCGAAGCAGACATGTAATGGTTTAGAAGGAGGGTATGTAAAGTATGTTATGCTGACCGGAGAGAAAGTATTTTCTGAGGTTTGCCTGATTGCTACAACTATTTGATTATGGAGTTATTAGAGATTTTTCACTTTTAATCACTGTAACTTTTGTGCAGGTGTTGAATCAAGCTCATGCTGTCGTCTTGGCTGGTGGAACCTTACAACCTATAGAGGAAACAAAGGAAAGACTTTTCCGGTCGTTACAGTTGAATGAGTTACACTTTTTCTCATGTGGGCACATAGTTCCTTCTAAAAATATTTTGCCAGTTGCTGTTAAGCTTGGACCTTCTGGTCAGTCCTTTGATTTTAGCTACAAAGCCAGGAGCTCATCAACCATGGTGAGAAATCCTCTTTTCACTATGTGATACTGGCATGAATAAATCTAGTAGCCTCCACATTGTCTGTTTTTGTTTACTAAACTTTCTATATTTTTAAAAAGTTTAGTCTCCTGGTTCTCGTAACACTATTGATCTCTACATATATCAATTGAATTTTTATTTCCAGTATTAATGTTCCTCAACGTCTTAATTTTATTTCGGTGATTAAGTGCTACATCTTGTACTTTATCACAGATTGAGGAACTAGGTCTTCTGCTGTCTAATCTAGTGACAGTCGTTCCAGAAGGTGTAGTTGTATTTTTCTCTTCATTTGAGTATGAAAGCCAGGTCTACGATGCATGGAAGGCATCAGGAATTGTTTCAAGGATTATGAAGAAGAAGCGCATTTTCAGAGAGCCAAGGAAGAGTACAGATGTTGAAGCTGTATTGAGAGAATACAAAGGAACAATTGACACGTTGTCCACCACAGGTTCCACATCTTGCACTGGTGCAATTCTCCTTGCTATTGTCGGGGGCAAGATATCCGAAGGCATCAATTTTAGTGACGGGGCTGGCCGGTGCATAGTAATGGTTGGATTACCCTATCCCAGCCCATCAGATGTTGAGTTGATTGAGAGAGTCAAACATATTGAGAGTCTTGGGAAAACAATAATCTCAAGCGAAACAGAGTGTCAGAGTGTCGAGAGCGGGCTTCAAATCCTTAAAAGGTGTAAGGGAAGAGGAAAAGAGTACTACGAAAATCTCTGCATGAAAGCAGTGAATCAATCTATTGGTAAGTGTTGTCACAAAAAAATCTCTGCTGAAAATAATTTATGCTTCCTCATGTCACCCTAAAATATATGTTAATTATCTCAAGATGTTCAGTTCTGTGATGCAAATTAACCTTCCTCTTATGTATGCCTTCTAAATAGTAGCATGGTCTATATAATTTACATTGGTTCTGAAATTAATTTGAGATTTTCTTGACTGTGGTTGTAGGCAGAGCAATTCGGCATGTGAATGATTATGCAGCAATATTGTTGGTGGATGCGCGTTATGCTTCTGACTCCATGAAGAAAAACTTTTCCCACACAACTGACAAGCTGCCACAGTGGATAAAAAATCATCTGGTTCCTACAACCAATAATTATGGAGAAGTTCACAGATTGTTGCATCAGTTCTTCAAATTTCACAAGAGTAAGGAAGCAACAAGTAAATAATTCAACAGCAGAAAGTGGTAGGTTTTAGCTGAAAGGATTGTTTGGATACATTCTGTATATATCTGTTCTGTCATATGTATCTATTTACTAATCTTGCTGTCATGATGTTCCAGTTTCATTTCTTAGCCAGCTCTTAAAATGAGATTTTCTTTGTGTGGGAAAGGGTTAAAGTAGTTGAAGACTTGAAGTTGAGAGAGATCGGATTCAATGCTAAATTGTACACAATGTTCTTTTAATGAAATTAGGCCCATTTTACTTTAATATTTCTAATATAACTTTGCCTACCTCTCCTCTCTCCCCGATAAAATAGTTTTTTGCAAAAAAAAGATAAATTAAGTTCTTTACAATATAAAATGTTGCGATCTAATTAAATCTCACGAGTTACTCTGCGCTCTACATAAAGTTTTTTTTTTTTATCAATTAATACAGTTTTTGGGACAAATTAAGTTCTTTACAATATGTTAAATGTTGAGATCTAATCAAATCTCACGAGTTACTCACACACCATTAAAATTGTAAATAAACAAAGCTATTGGGATCTCAATTAGTTAAATAATTGAGTCAAGCTCAGTACTCGACTTGTCTTGTTAGCTTATAGGCAAGATTGATAAGTATATATAAAATTTTAAATTTGGTACAGCTTATGTTTGTATGCTTTATTTAGTAATGAGTAATACTAATATATAGTTAAATTTATTACTATAAGAAAATAATAAATTATACTAAATATTATGTTTAGAGTAAATAAATTAGATTTAAACGAAAATGATGAATATATGAATTAAAATTCATATTTAGAAAGCTCGATTGTCCCACCTCTTGATGTTTTGGAGTCAGAATGAATCTTTATGAGAAAATGACAAATATTTTCATCCACACGAAGTTCTTCCCAAAGGATAAAAGAGAGAAAAAATAAAATAATAATAATAATAATAATAATAATAATAATAATAATAATAATAATAAATTATGAAAGTGACTGGCCCGTGCAGCAATTTGTGATTGGAATCCCACTTCTCAGCAAACATGAGGTGCCTACCACTTACCTTTTTATTATGGTAGTGATTGGGACCCAAATACATCTCCTCCAATAAATGCTCCTATAAACCTTGTTAAAATTCTTTCTCATTATTACAAATTCAACAAGTTGTTAATTGAGATTTTGGATCAATGATTATCAGAATATAAAATAATCACATCTAATACTTTATTGTGCGTGAAGAGAGGGTAGAGATAGTGTCCTTCCCCACTATCCCATACATCTATTTGTGACCAATTTGGCCTGAAAATGATGAATGTAACCCCAGTTTGATTGGAATTCCATTTAATTTTGTATTTCATACATTGGAATTAATATCGCAAGAACGACAAATGAAACTCGACGATAACTATAACATTAAGATGTCGGCTGATATGCAGGAATAAAATGAGAATGAAATGGTGATTCTGCGTCCATTCCGATTTCGATGATCAATAAGATTTTTATATCAGGAATCATCGTTTCCGAATGAATATTTATCCCCATGAACATGATATTAGTCATCAAAATCATGTCACCAAAATCAATGAATAAAAATAGTGGTCGCAAGGAGTATATATTTAGAAAAAAAATCTTTCAATTGGAATACTTATTGGGGAATACCTTTTTGACAAGGAGACAGCAGCAGAGTGGACCAAAAGGGAGAAATTTGTTGCCATTTGTCTCAGGTTAACTACAGCTGCTGTCTCCATCTCTCTTTCTTCTCTACCATACAAAACATGCATTTTCTACAGCACAAACAAATCTGGACGTTTCTGTCCATCCACACACACAGAGAGATAAAGATGAGCAGCAAGCCAATCACCAGAAACAAAAAGCCACAAATGCTCATCAACTCAACCCTCCACAAGACCAAGAAATTCCTCACCAAGCCCTTCACATATCTCAAACCAAAACCCCCCATTTTCATGGATTCAAAGCTGCAGGAATTGGATGATTACTACACAAGTTTCTCACAAAAATGCGGTGCGAATCCCAATCCCAATCCCAATCCTGTGGAGGTAGTGACGAAGAAGAAAGATGGCGATGTTTCAGAAAGTGTGGAGTCGACGAGGGCGAGAAAATGGTCGGGAAGGAAGCAGGAAGAGTCGGTTTTAGCTCAGAAGATGAAAGATCTGGAAATGATGGATTTGAACGACAGGGATCAGGCGCTGGATGTGGAGGAGGTGCTGCACTACTACTCGCGCCTCACCTGCCCGGCTTATGTCGAGATTGTCGACCAGTTTTTCATGGACATGTATTCCGAATTCCACCTCACGGAGAGGAGGAGTCTCAACGCTTCCATGAGGAAAATGGCGCCGGAGACCAGTTTCACTTCAATGAGAACTCTTGCCCCTTTGAAGCTCTGAATTTCGATAAGTTTGCAATTTACAAACTTTTCATCGTGATTTCAGAGTAAAAAAATATATAGCATGAAATGGTCTTGTATCAATCACTATCCTGTAATTGCACCTATTACTTTCTTGGGAATAAATTTTTCTTGATTACGAGTATGCTACCCACTAACATTGTAGAGTAACTAAAATCCAATTTCTTTACTGTCACATAAATACCACATCGATTTTTAATACTCATTAATTTCTTTCTATATTTTTCTCCAATCATCTACCTAGAAAAACAACTTTTATATGGACCCACTATAATATAATATATATATATACACATATATTCACTTAAAAAAAATGAAAAACTAAAAAAACTAAAGAATAGCGGTTGAAATGAAAGAAAGAAATGCACAAAAAATTGATAGCTTTTCTATGCAAGAAGCCAACATTTATTTTGAGAAATTGAATATACATTTAGCTTTTCACAATGGTAAAAAGTTGAAAGAAGTCAACTTTTTTCAATTGAAAAAGTTGGCGTGCATCAAATTTAGGCTAAACATTTGTGTATATCTGGATGTACTATGCATCCATCCTAATTAAATCCAATTAGGATTCATTAATTCCAACTTACAGTTTATTAATCACAATTAAGATTCTATTAAGATGGATACACTTTGCATCGGAATGTACCAAAATGAGCCTCTAAATTAAAAGGCAGTACTTGGGATTCATATATAGAAAATGCATCATCCACTAATATAAATGTGATGATATAAATATGTGATTCTTTGCGTTTCAAAGTAGCAACAACTCACCTATTAGGTAGTTTCTAAATAAGGTCGATCTGATAAGAGTTTTTGTGTTAATTCAAATGATAGGTATTCAGTTGCGCAAAATATAACTTTAGGGTTAATTTTTTTTTTTTGATACTAGGTAACTTCTAAACAGGGTCGATCTGACCAAAGTTTTTGTATTAATTCAAACGATAGGTATTCAGTTGCGCAAAATATAACTTTAGGGTATTTTTGTTTTTTTATATACACTTTTTGGCCGCCCGCCTTAAGATGAACTAACCAAGTACAACATGATTGAACCTTTCATGATTAGGAGAAATTCACCACCAATATTTGATAGACTTTTATTACCACATTGGACTGGCATTGTATTTTTATTTATTATTTTTTTTTGGGGGTTTGGAGAAACATTGGACAAGCAAAACCACTGAGTGGAAAAAACATAGTGCCAATTTTTTTTTCAAATGTCCAATGTTTTTTTGCGCATGAGAAATTTTTTTACCTCATGAGAAATACCTGCAGTTGCTAACTAATATTTCAAATGCTTTACATGATATGAGGTATTCTAATAAAAAAAATTATTTCATTATCATGTCTCGTTAATACAAACCAAAATCACTGAGTGGAAAAACATAGTGCCAACTGAATTCTGACATAAGAAGACAAATCTGAATGTTGCAAATAGTTATTATTCATCATTCATTTAAGTTGAAGAGAGATATACTGGCTACAAATATGTCTAGATCCTCGCAGAGTACTCAACTATATAGCACGAAGTCATTTGGAACACAAAAAACTGAGATGGTGTAGCCTAACCAGTTGCACCAAGTGAAGCCATCCAAGATTTCATGCAACGGGCGTTATTGGTAATGCAAACCGCACAAATGCTACTGATCTGGCTTGTCGGGATCCTCCTTCTCAGGGTCTTCCTCCTCTTCTTCCTTTTTCTCTTCGTCCTCCTCTTCATCTTCCTCGGGATCAGCTGGCATAGGTGGTGGTAACGGAGTCTTCATAGGGCTGAACTGCGGGAATATGTCAGGTCTCCTCCCAGGTTTTGGCCTATCCCACTCCTGAATTGGTCATAACGCTTTAGCCTCAAATGAACAGGCTAATAAGATATTCTAAATTGAATATAGAAAAGTAGATGTCACCACAAAGCAACGGCTGGAACATAACAGAGTGCCACCAAATCCAGTGCTCCCGAACATTGATCAAATAACAGTTCACTAATTATACAGTTCAAACAACAACATCAACTAGAAGTCCAGCTCCCATTTCATGCTATCCATGGCATCAGTTCAACAGAACTTCAAAAGGATTTAGGCAATAAAATTATCGTGTGGATCACTCCACTTGGTAAGAGGTCAATAAAAATTGGTCTTAGGGAAAAAACTCGGCAGCGATTATCTGATCATAGTTTATGGTGAAAGATTGCATTACAGTATTTTCAAAATGGTATTAAAGCTAAACTACAAGAACGGAAAATCATCCATCTGATCTTAAGGTCGTGTAAAGTTCATCAACATTCACTAAAATTCAGCAAAATTTCTACATTCAAGATCTCCATTATAAGGATGTGCTAGCAAGCTGTCCTATAATCAGATTCTACAGGCCACATAGATTCAAACCCACTTCTCTTTCAAACTAATTTTGAGGATCACCAAATTTTGGAGCCCACAATATGAATTAAGATTTACCTCATCACCAGCCACCAATGCCAGTTCAGATAATCCAAATTTATCTTGACATTCGCAACAATGCCAGTTCAGATAACAAGTTTTTGAAACATGTAAAAATATATAAGAACTTAATAATAAGACCTCATAAATTCATTTGTTCATTTAGGCTTTTCGAGAACATCCAAGATCAGTTTTTCCACCCTTTTCACTCTTGTTTTATATTCTAATGGAAGAAATATGAGCTTCATTCTCTCTACATTCAATCCCTAACCATACTCACAGCTCAAAATTAACATCATATGTAAGATAGGACCAAATTAGCCTGCACACGAAGGATTAATTGCCAATTAAATATCTACAATTTCACAACATAAGTGAGAACTAAAATTAAAGAAAAGGGCCAGCCACACACACGCGAGAGAAGTGTTCGATGAAAGTTCCCAAAGAAAGAAGGAGAGAGACAAACTAACGATTGGAAAATCAAGAGGCGAACGGCGAGTCATCTTCTCTTCTTCAGGAGCCATTCCCACAATCAATGATCTCCGGCGGCCATACGCCACGGTTGAGCTGCGGAAAGACGGCGGCGGAGTAGAAGAGGCCGCAAATGATGTCGACGAGGTTGAAGCTACAAACAATTCCGCTTTCGGAGTAGAAGCTGGTAGACAGAGGGACAAGGCCGAGTACGCCATCCGCGGCGGCGCGTGCAGACGGAGTACTGTGCCTTCTACTCCTGATGCGCCCACCAAATATCCACTCGCCCAACTGCAAGAGAGAGAGAGAGAGAGTTTCCCAAATAGTCAAATACGAACTGTTTGGGATGTGGGCCTGGCCCGAAATTTGTAGACCCTGAGTTGGGTTTGAGTATATTGTTGGACTGTGGCTATGGAGATCCATATTTCAAATTATTACACATTTTGAGGATAAGCAAAATCAATTTTGAGTTCACTAGATATATAATCAATCGAATTTTGCAGTCATAAAAAGAATAAATTGATATATGTTATCCTAATGAATAATTTAACATATAGTAATACTTTCTGATTAAACAAAGCCTAAATTTATAAATTATATTGTGAATAGTCTTGTTTAAGTATTATAGGCAATTTGACGAGCTCATTACGAACATATTCAAGAGATAAACCACATAAGATATTGTGGACTTGGAATGCATTAAATAAATAAAGCCTTATTTAAAGAAAACTAAAATTAAGTTAGAGGGTCATTATTTTAAAGGGAGTAAGATCCTAATTGGGTTGCGAATAAGTTGTCAAGTGGATAATTTAGTTATACATCGGGCATCATGAATAAAATATGAGGTGCTAATCATAGTACATCTATCCATATTTATAGATTTTGATATTATTTTAAGGAAACTTATTTTTTATTTTCACCTTATGTTCGCTAGGAGCTTTATTTTGTCAAACACTTTCACATGAGCATAAGGTTCGAACAACTTATAAACGCTTTGAATAAATTGAAACAACCAAACACCCTCTGAGTTGGGACATTTTTTCATCAAGTCGAAGATCAATAACTTATCAATAACTAGTGGACTTGGAATGCGTTAAATAACTAAAGCCTTATTTAAAGAAAACTAAAATTAAGTTAGAGGGTCATTATTTTCGAGTATCCTAATTGGGTTGCGAAAAGGCCCACAGTTATACATCGGGCATCATGAATAAAATATTAAAATAGAAAAAAAATAGATTTTGATATTTTTTTCAATGTAAATAACACGTAAGTAAATAATATTTTGTTAAATATAAATAATTAAACAAATGATATTTTTTTAATATAAATGATATGTGCAGACGGATATACAAAAGTTTTTGTGATAAAATATATGTTTTCCTTTCTTTTTTACTTAGTTTTTTAATCTTGAAATCCGAAATTCTAAATCACCAAAATCTGCTCAGCCAAACAAGCCCTAAATAGACATCAGTATTGGGTAATTCTTCTACACGCTCTCTTGCTCTTTGAAAAAAAAATTGGGTGTGGGATTGTGGAGAAAAGAATGGCGGGAAAGCAAATCTCCGGCGACGGAGTTCCACCCAGTCTCGCCGGAATGTCCAAAAACCAGCTCTACGACATCATGTGTCAGATGAAGGTTCTGATTGAAGTCTGTTGTGCATTGTTTATTCGTACCTAGACAACTCGGGCATATCGATCAATTGTTGTTGTTCTGCTATTTCCCTAATTCTTTTTTTGAGAACTCGACATTGGACAGTTTTAGTTTGAAATTTGAGCTTTGGTGCGTGCAGACATTGATAGAGCAGAACAAGCAACAGGCGAGGCAAATTCTTATCCAAAATCCAGCTTTGACTAAAGCTCTTTTTCAGGTATGTTTTAATTTAGGGTTTTTCTTCGCGTAACATCTTCTTTTGTTTTAGTTTCGGATTTGACCTTATGCCATGAAATATTCCCTGGCATTTCCTTTATTTTTGTGTTGGGGTGTTGGGAGGAGCTGTTGTTTGTTGTCTTTTGTATGTTAAGGTGTTTCTGGTTATTGTAAAGTCCTACAAAGTATTCCTAGTTTATTTTCTTGAAGTTATTGTGAAATGGAAAAACTCAACCTGAAAAGTTTTATTATCTTTGTTATTGTTAAGAAAGCAATGAATCTTCATAGCGTGTAATGAAAAATGAGTGCGCTGTTCTTGATTTACTTGGGTATGGTGCTGAGTCTGTGGTGGTAATTAGCTGTAGGTGCGGATGAGATAATTTTACGTGAATCATTTGGGGAGTCGCACTCTAGCAGGGTTATTTGGGTTGTGTGTATACTAGATGGATAGCATGCCTTATATAAGTTGTTAATGGTAGGCGTGTCAGATTGTTGTTCCTAGAGAAGGTTCATGACCATGTTATTACATAGATGCGAATGGCATGGAGAATCGTATACAATTTTTGTTCCTTTTGTCTTTTGTTGTTCTTGAGATATGCAATATGAGATATGAAAGCGAGTAAATTTACTTTTTCCTTTTCTTTGGATGGCATGAAGTTCTCTGTTAGTCTGTAACCTCTCTCTTCTGCACCTATCTTCTATCCAACCATTCTAATTATTTTGTAGATCTATAGTTTGCTTAGTGTTGATAATCCCAGTATATCACATAAGAAGTCACCTGTTTGGTAATTATCTGTTGCTTATTTGATTTTTGACCTCAGAATTATGATATAGAGAATAATAGTGTAGAATAACACTGTCATCTATAAGGTTTTATCATTCCAATGTATCGAAAAGATGGCCAGTTACAGACTTACAGTACCTATTTTCCAAAGAGTGTCTTTCCAGTAGTATCAGCCATTTACTCCACCATGTATAACATCACTAAGTCAATTTCATGGAACCTTTTCCTTGACTTGTGCACATTTCTTCTTAAATAGTTCTGAAAGCATGGACTTTTATGACTCATCAACTCATCTTTCAGTTCTTTTAGTACCCCGATACTTTTTGCTAATAGTTTTTTCAGGCTAAAGTAAAATATTTTTTTTGACATTTATTCATTGTATCATATCCTTCATTAGGCACAAATCATGCTTGGAATGGTGCAGTCCTCACAACCAGTATGCTCTTTTGTCTCATTGATACCTTTCTTGCTTATTTTATTCCTGAGAATTGTCTAATCACTTTGACTTTGTTTAGTCACCTGCCATTTCATCTGCAGTATCTCAGAGACCACAGCCATCAGCTACGTCGAATCAGCAGCCCAATATTCAGGCGTCAGTTCCAGTTTCTGGTCAGATTGGTCAGAACCAAATAAGAAAACAGCAGCTTAACCCTATGGCATCACACCCTCCCTCCCAATCTCTTCCTCCTCCAGACCCTCAACCCCAGTCCATGCCCTCGCATCCTTTACAACAAACACAGCCTCCTAACGGACATATCCGTGCCCAGTCAACGCCGATGTCTGTACCACAGACCTCTCAAGTTTCTAGTATGACTCAATTGCCGCAGCATACGGCTCTTCAACCACCCTCCCTTCACCAGCTCCCTATGCCTTCATTGCCCACACAATCACAACAACCTCTGCCAAATTCCGGCAGCCAGTATATGCCCCTCCAACCACCACTGCCACCACAACCAAGACCAAGGGTGCCAGGCTTTCCTCACCAGGCTCAAGCTCAAATGGGACCCACTCCGGGATTTCAGCATCCTAGTGGACCACAGATGCATCATTCACAACATATGTTTCATGTGAGTTTAGTGTAGGTTACTTTCAATGATTTCGTTCAGGCATCCAACCTGTCTTTGTCTTTGAAAATCTTGAAATTATGTAATTTCAGTCAGGTTCAAAGCCTCCTGCTGGTATGGGGCCTTCATTTCCACAGGGACAGTTGCCACTTCCAAATCAGCCTTTGTCCCAATCAATTTATCAGGTTTGGCCTGCCATTGGCTCGATGCCATATATAAGATTATAAGAGTGTTTTCTTATTTGATTTGATACTATTTGGCTGTTTCTGCTGGCTTTTACTATGGATTCATGAACCTACAACTCTCATTAGGTTAATTGGTAGGTATGGAGTCCTTCAAAAAAGATTTATTATCTGACCTTTTTTCCCGCTAATATATCCATAATCATTAATAAGTAATGCTGAGTGAACTTTCTAGTGCTCCATAGACATTTCTGTGGTAATATGTTTTTCTTGAGCAATGCCTCTCAGCAATTGGATTCATGCAACAAATAGTACCATGATCTTTTAAATGTGACTTTGATACTGGGTTCGCCTCTTTGGCACATGTGTCTACATGATGATTTTGGCAAAATTTGGACCGATAACTTAAGCTTGCATATTCTCGTGGCTTCAGGCAGGAAGTCCTCACTTAGGAATGGATTTCAATCAAGTTGGAAGCTCCAAGCAAACAGACAGGGGATCCAATTGGATACCTGGCCTTCCTGAAAATACGGTGGGTCAGCTTTTAGGACCACAACAAGGGTTTCCTAGTCAAGCGGGTCCCAGTAACCAGCTTGCTCGACCACCATCGGTATTCACTCTTCATTTTCTATATCTTTATCATGATCCCCGAGTAAACAAGGGCAGGAGCTTCAACTTCGGGTCAATGATCCAATGTTTTGTAATTCTGCAGTTGACTCCGGAGTTCGAGAAGGCATTACTGCAGCAGGTTATGAGTCTTACTCCGGAACAGATCAATATGCTTCCAGCGGAACAAAGAAACCAAATTCTTAACTTGCAGCAAATGCTTCGGCAATGAACAATATGTTTTTAGATGCACTTATCCTAATCTGATCAGTATCCACTTCTGCGGCCTCTATATCTTCGGAGCTAGTTCCAATTATTCACATGGCTTCTTAGTATGTGTCATCTTTTATTTTTATGACTTGCAATGTACCTTAGGCCTTAGGTTTCCAAACTATATGAGCTAGTTATCTATGTTGCTTGCATTTAATTTTAAATTGTAATGTGCATATACTTCTTTTTTGGGTCATGTTGATATCACTGTCAAATAACCTTAATACGTGTCGACTGCACCAGAGTTTTCCCAGTCCGCCACAAGTCAAAAATAAAGTGGTGATATTGTTACATATATTATTGTACAAATTTTCCCGATCAGGTTGGGTGGTCTCATTGCCCAGGCGAGTCAAAATAGGACAAGAACCATGATTAATTCGACAATTGCCCTGATTAGTATAGATAAGTAGTCAAATGAAATGAAGCTATTTACAAGAAGTTGTACAACAACTATACATTACATTTTTTGATGTTCATCTTCTTAGTTTGAAGCATTATACAGAGCTCTCACTCTATAAGCTTCCAACTGTTGATAGATAATCGCTGTACAATGCCTCCCAAACGCGAAAAATCCTTGAAGAAAAAATTGGACGGCAGTTCTCTGATAAGGCGTAATGTATGGCAGATTCTTTCTTGTCTTGCTCCACTCTTCCATCTTCAAATAAATCATTGTGCACAGCTCCTAATCCACAAGTAAGCATGGCATGACTTTTGGTTAGCCAGCTTTGTTAGGTAAAAAACCTAAGCATCAAGACCCGATAAATCAGAATCTTCTTCATCATCCTCCAACTCCCAGTTGTCATCTTCTTCATCACATTCCGAACCCTCATCCTCACTCTGTACATGTGAAAAAAGAATCATCAATCATTCCATATTCTGTTTTGTATTGTGAGTGTGGGCTAAACATGAAACACTGTTAACAATCTTCGATTCTCAACAGGAGCTCTGTTTTAAGTGCTCATAATCTAAGTACTCTAAAAGCAAATATAATAAATAGATAAGAAGTAGCTTACTTCACTCAGTTCTGAAACATTAGAGAACTGGCCAGGGTTGTCCAAATTCCAAAGATCGCTTTTCTCCAGTTTTGCAGGATTGCCCTAGTGGAATAAAGAGAATGAAATCTCAGAAACATAATATATACCATATCAGAAAAGGCACACATTCATTATGATTTGATCATTGGTGATTATATCAAAGTGACAACATCTAATCATTTCAATCAAGAATATACAATTATGAGATGAAAGGTAGTTCTTTCAGGAAAGATCTGCAGAAAAGATTGACTAAACACACCGAAAATTAGTAGGGGAGAGGAGTTATATATTCTGATTAATCCGAAAAAAAACTCCTTAAATAGGATATTACAAAACTACGATGGATGGAACATAAATGAGAAGCTTGAGCTCCCTTTTACAAGAGGGTTATTTTAACCAGTAACCAAAACAAGCACAACTTACAATTTCCTGCTTGGTTTGCTCGATTGTTTTCTCCACTTCAGATATGTGCTGACTGAGAGCCTACACAACAATGTGAGACATAAATCAGCATACATAATAATCAGTAACTAACAAAATCATTCAATTTATAGCTCAAATTTCAAAGGGATCATTAAATTAAGTTCAAATTAGAACTGGAATATTAATGGATGACTAACTTCATATCGCTGCAAGGCCATCCTACGCTTCAGTGCTTTTGCTTTTGTAAGAAGGTTTCTTGGTCTAATAGTGATAGGACGGCGATAATTCTTGCCACGGTAGTAAATCAAGCAATAACCTTTTGGAACCCTGTCGATTGACACTAGTATACCACCACTCTCATATTCCAAAAGTCTCGCAGTTTCTTCAACAAATGCAAGTTCCTTTTCCTTTGATATTAACTTTACAACTTCTCTATGTTTCCAGTGCAGATGCATGTTCTCAATAACACCATCAAAGACACCACGAATGCCTAGAGATTGCAACAGAAAAACATGATTCTCCTTTTGCATATTTAGAATATATACTTTACAAAATCAAGTTTTAATTTTGATAATTAGACTCTGAGAAAAGAAAACCACCGAGTGGCAAGTATGGTTTCATCCGTAATCCAACCTTACGGAACATAACTCTTTCTTCATCTGTAATTGTCTCCTGGTCATCTGAAGGATCTACTGGAAGCCAAGAATCCACTATTTTAGATAGCAGTTTCTCTGCTTTGAGCTTCTTTGCCTGAGCCTGTAAATGCATTAAGTTGATCAGAGCAAATGCTAGAGACTGTATTCCACAATGAGTCAATGACATCAGTTGATCATTCAGCAAATAAGACACCCTTACAATAGCGAGTTTATGTTCAAGTCGCCTTATTACTCTCTCATGTTTGGCTCTGGATGCCTCTTCTATCATCTTTTTATGTTCGTCAGCAGATACTTCTGCTCCCCATCTAGCCTGAGCCTCATAAAACTCTGCCAATGTGCCTGCCAAAGCTCCCTTCTCTTCAGATACCGGCAGGGGTACTGGTCCTCCCCTGACTTTCTCTTCAACATCTTGTATTTGCTTTGTCATTTCCTGTCTCTCTGCTAGGGCACTAGCCACAGTGGGGGAAGAAAATCCTTCCCGCGGTACATAACTATGAAATATTTGTTTCTCAGAAGTAAGACTCCCCTGTTAATGCCTACACCAAACCGGTAGAGGGGAAAAGTGAGAGAAATGACCAGAAAATAGAAAAGCAATAAATTAATAACATCAAGGGACAGAAAACAAGAGTATGTGTAATCAACTTTTCTTATGTACCCCAATTGACTTAAAGACTAAATCCGCATGCTTACATGGTTTTCCAATAAGAATGCAAAAAAAAAATAAAAATGAGACAAACAAAATATACAACAAACTTAAAATGAAAAATATGGAATGAAATGTCAGAAACTCAATTTATACAGTACGTTATCCACTGGAATGAACCAATAGAAACATTTTTCTTTAGATATTACTGTCACATAGGTTACTCAATGCAGATAATATGCATATAGATCTGCATACCTTCAGTTCCTCGGACATAATTTTGTTATTTGTGTTCTGGATTCCACGCTTCACAGCAATTTTCACAATTAAACTTTTCTCCCACAGCTTAATTATGGATCTAGCTAAACCTTGATGATTTCTATTTCTTCCTGAGTAATTAAACAGAGAAAAGAAATCAGAACATACTTTACTAATTGGAAGAACATACGAGGGGTAAAAAGTTACCAAGGGCAAAATGGCAAGGAAGCGACTTAGCAAGCTTCCGTAAGTTGGTCATCTCAGCATTAGTTAGTCGTGGACGCATTCCAGTAGGAAGAAGCCTAAATGGTGTCTTGTATCCAGGAATAGTCGGAGGGAGTTGATCAGCATCAACAGGGAGCACCCCAGTTCCCCACCAATCTTCAAACCGTGGACCCAAACCATCTAATAGACTATTGTACTCAATTTCCTCTGCTGTTATGTTTGTGACACGGTTGGGTGTAACTGGATTGGACTTCACAAGAGCCTGAGTCTTTCCATCGCTACTTTTTGTGGCTGGATTGTCAGGGGAGGAAACATCAGGGACAAAAAGAGTATCATTTTCAGTGTTATCTCTCTGTGGCTTTAATGTAGGGCCTTCATAGTTAGCTCCTCGATATACCACCATAACGCTTCCAGATCTCCAAGTGACTAGGCCCCCTGTTCGGCGCTGATGAGAGAAAAGGTGGTCAGCTTTTATAACCTCACTACATTCTTTCTTACTGAAATGAAACAATTATAAATTAAAACAAACTAGCAAGGAGATATTAATTAATGTATTCAGATGCATAGATTATAAGGGAACGTATTCACATGCATAGATTATAATTTCAATCTGCAAAACCTTTCATCTGTATAAGTTCAAATTATCTTAACCCTTATTCTTCAAGACTCAATTTTTGCAAGCGATCGATAAAACCAATGACATTGTGTATGAATCAAGTTTTATGTGGATAAATTGAATGATTTTATGGACACAAATATTATGTTCGTCTCTGTGAAACTGATTTCAACAAAATAACATGATTTCTAGTAAATGGCATAACGAACTAACTATTAATGTAAATGTGATTTGAGATTAAAATAATAAGAAAGCAACTGCACCAACACTAAGAATCACCAACCTCAACTATTTCATGTGCAGTCTTCATATCATGCGCCAATTCCTCATGAAACTTCAATCTCACCAGCTCACACCTCCTCCATTTCTCATGTATCTTCTCCAGAACCGCAGCGGTGATTCCGGCCTTGGCAACGCTCACCCTCTCCCTCAAAGTCATCCCCATTCGCCGCAGCCTCCTCAATTCTTCGTCTTCTATCGTCAGTTCCGCCAATGAAGGCGCTCGCATTGTCCTCTTCTTCGCTCCAACTTTATGCTCCACCGTTTCTTCATCCTCACTCGCGCCCCTCTCCCACGGCAACAGCGCCTCAGATTCAAAACCTTCGTCTTCCACTAGAATCGTGTCCGGTCTAACCCAATCTCTTTTCAGCAAATCTCCCAATTTCTCATCTCCAGACATAACATTGCTCGAATCATTCGAATTCAAATTGTCATTCTTCAAATCTAAACATAATTCTCCTCCTTCGTCTTCCTTCTCGTCATCGGAGCCTAAACCTAAATTCCGCAGACGGAGAACAATTCGATCAATCGCCGTGGTACCTCCACGAAGTGTTTCCGGTTTCTGTTCGGGCTTCTTCGGAGCGGTTTTTGAGCGCGGCGGTGGTGCCGGTGGAGGAGATGGCCACTTTTTATCCAGGCAGACGACGGCTTTTGGGGAATACTAGGCTTTCCGGCAGGCGAATGGGGTAATTTGATGGGGCGGAGAGAGGAAGAGAAAGGTTTGAAGAGGAGGCGGTGGAAACGCGGCGGTTTGCGGCGGGGAATGAGAATGTGGACAAGAGGTGCGGCTGTAGTTCGGTAAATTTGGCCGTTGAGAGCGCCATTTTGGCTTCTGAGGCCTGAGCTATCAGTGAAGTCTCAAAGTGCAAGCTTTTGAAGATAAACAAGATTTTTCCGGGGAAAAAAGACCAGATAATTTGAAAAAGGGTGATTCAATTTATTCTTCATTTTATTTACCATAGCCTCATATAAAAAAATAGTAAAAAAATACTATTTTATCTTTAGACCCAAATTAAAAAAATTTGATTACTTTATCATTATAATCTCATATTTGAAGAAGACAAAATACGAAAATAAATAATTAAGTGATTCTAGCTTTATATATACAAATAGGGTTGGTGACTAGTTTCCGATATAAACATATGATTCAAACACGAAAAATTCTATCCAACAATTATATATACAACGTGAATTCATTAATTTTACGACACGATTTATATTACATGTAAATATTAGATAGTCTGTGGCTTCAATTTTGGACTCTCTTTAAGGAAACCTAAGTTAGTTCTGAGGCTCCAACGCTGTTTCTCCTCTTCTAGGCCGAACAAGATTTCTTTCCTTTTTTAGTGACAATAACTTTATAAAGTTTCGCTGTAAACCTATCTATTTATTTACAAACCCCACCAAACGCTATGGGTTTGAACCTATCACACCAATATCCATTAATGTGGTTTACATATTATTCGCTTATGCATGAGTTTGACTTATTTACTTTTACATTGATTACAATTTATAAGAAGGTGTACATGATGCAATCACACCCTGCTTTTTCAAGTGTGTTTACAATTTTTTGACTCTCATCTCGATTTTCTAAGTATGATTTGGAAAAGATAGGTTCCGAGGCTTCCCATGATATCAAAAAAGGCCGAAAAGATTTCTGCACAAACCAAAATTGACCATCAATTCAATCTTCACAAATTAAAAAAGAAAAAAAGCATAATCTTCTTTCTGCTCGATCTATGCATTAAGAATGTGTGTTGTATACATGAATTCTGAAAATTTTGGTTCAGGATCAAAAAAAGAAAAGTTCGAATGCAGAAAATTTGTGACGGGCTGCATTGAATAAAATGGATTTGTGGCGGGGTTTGTGGCGAGCAAATGGGGGGAGAGAATTTGTGGCCGGAGGAGTGGACGGCACCACTGGCGTTCTGGCCGGATATCCGCTCGACACAGCTGAGAATCAGACTGCAGCATTCGGAGGGAGGATCGGCTTTCGCCATCCTCCGCCGTGCCGTGGCCAAAGAGGGGCCATGCAGCCTCTACCGGGGGATGTTTGCTCCCTTGGCTTCTGTTACTTTCCAGGTATCTACTCTTTTGTTTATCACCAACTCAATAATTTCATTCATCAACATTCAAATTTTCTTTTGTTTAGTAGTACACGCTAGAGAAATTTGATCGGAACTATTGGTATCATTGTACTTGCAACTATTATAAATTATGTGAAAATTGCATCAGATAATAAATTATAATATTTGCGGCAATTAACCTTCAAAATGGGCTGCAGAACGCCATTGCTTTCCAAACATACGCAATCCTTTCACGAGCATTTGACCGAGACCTCGCCGCCGAGGACCCGCCGTCGTACAGAGCCGTGGCTCTGGGCAGGATCGGGACGGGGCCATACTGAGCCTCCTCCTGAGCCCGGTCGAGCTACTCAAAATACGCCTACAACTAGACCAAAAACAACCCAACCCAACCCAAACCCGCCGCGGCCCCCTCGACGTGGCGCGGACCATAATCCGATCGCAGGGCTGGCGGGGTATATACCGCGGGCTCGGCATCACCGTGCTGCGGGACGCCCCGTCGCACGGGGTGTACTTCTGGACGTACGAGTACGTGCGCGAGCAGCTCCACCCCGGGTGCAGGAAGACCGGGAAGGAGACGCTGCGGACCATGGTGGTCGCGGGTGGGCTGGCCGGCGTCACCAGCTGGATCTGCTGCTACCCGCTGGATGTTGTGAAGACGAGGATCCAGGCGCAGTCGAGCTCGTGCTACACCGGGATGGTGGATTGCTTTGCCACGAGCGTGAGGCGGGAGGGGTGTAGCGTGTTGTGGAGGGGGCTGGGGACGGCGTGGCAAGGGCGTTCGTCGTTAACGGCACCGTCTTCACGGCGTATGAGACGGCGCTCAGATGCATATATGCGTAGCGTAGAGATTGTGTGTAGGTTGAAGGTTTCGCCTGTTTGGGTGTAAACTAATTGTAATCTCAATATATTATACTATATCTGTAAAATATTGTTTTCTGTAGCCACTTTTAATTAACAAAATTACTCCCTTCGTCTAGCTTAAAGTGTCCATTTTCTTTTGGACATGGGTATTTAGGAGAAATGTATAAAGTAGTTAAAGTGTTAAAAAGTGGTAGGATCCACACTTTTCAAAGGGATAATTATTTCCTAAAATAGAATGAGACATTTGTAATGAGACAACCCAAAAAGAAAAGTGAGACATTTTAAATGGAACAGAGAGAGTATTATTTTTGTCAAAGAAAGCATAGTTGAGTTGCTTGGACTCTGATAGTTGAATTCCAACACAAATTAGATCCTTTATTGCTCATTTTCCGAAAGGGAAAAGAAGACAATGAAAATTGATTCATAAATCTTTCTCTTAACAAAGAGGAAATTCACTACTGGAATAAATTAAAATAAAATATGATAAATTAAAAAATTAAAATGAAATTTAACATATATAAAATATCTTTCAGGCCATCTTTAGTTTGTTTAATAATACAATGTAATCCAAAAGTTAACATACATATAGATTAAGACACGTTTTAATTTTTTAGAAGAACATAGAATTTCAAAGACACGTGTGTTATAATATACGAATCACTTAATTTGCATCAAGGCCATCTATATGATTAATGTTATATACATAAATATGTGAACAGTAATTCTCAAATTTTGGTCATCTTAGTATTGGTTGGATAAAGCAAATATTAGGGTTTGGTTTATTGGATGGAGATGCTCCACTGTACACATAGTGGCTCCCCAACCTCAAGTCATTTTTCTTTAGTTTACTTAATCGTGCACCATCAAAATTCAAATATAACTTTTTTTAATGTAAAAGGATTCTGCTAAAAAGAATTTATATGAGACCGTCCACTGCAAATGATCAAAAAACAAAGAACTTTATATACAGGAAAATCATATATCCACAAGCCATTCACAGCTCGATAACCATTAATCATTAGTAGGAACAAGCTAACATGTTTAAATAGCATACATAGAAATTGATAAACACGACAACAATGACAAGCAACGAGGTCTATTTCACCAAGTCGCGTTTCAGAACTCATTTTTTGCCACTTTTCTTTAGACCAGAACCTCCAAATGCTCCTTTCTGCTGGGCCTTTGCCTTAAGCTCCTTAAGAGCCTGATAAGAACATCAAAATTATGATTAGTACAGGTGAGATACGAGACAGATTATAGGGGATGGCCAGGATTCTATTATATAGAGAAAATAATACCTTCTCTTCTTCCTTCTTCTTTTGAATATTAGCTTTGTCCATCTGCAAAATCAAAATACGAAATTAGAAAATTAATCAGAAACTACCAATGGAGAAGAGAGTGGGAGCAACTGTTGGGGCCAATTCATATCAATTATGAGAAAAAAGCATATGCTTATTCCAATATTTTTCTTTCAATGGTTGACAGTACCTGGGTATCTTGAAAATTAAAAATATTACAGCTCAGAAACCATTACATCTAAAATTTAAAAATAAATTCGCATCTCTTGCACATAAAGAACAAAAAAAGAAAAAGATGCTAGAAAATCTGTTCCAAGATCAAGTCTTTGGTGGGTAGGAAGTTCAATCTCAACATATGCAACAAATATAATATCAATAAAAGTAATCAGAGAATATTACACGATTCATAACACAACTTTTTTCATAACATGCCGCAGATACACACCCAATACAAAAATTGCTGCATATAAAAATATACAGCAATCACAAATTCTCACGTTCCAATAGGAGGAAAACAGAAACGCACGGTAAAACAGGCCAAACATCATATACACAAGCGCGCGACACACACACAAACACACACAAATAATAGAAAACAGAGTTAATTACCATAAACAAAAAAACAAATGCATTCGTCAAATTACCCAAATTCAACAGACAATTGCCGTAAAATTCAATACCTCGTCGTACTCTTTCTTTTCAGCCTTAGGTTGTTTCAAAGGCTTTGCTTTTCCTCCTGATGCAGGGCCACAAAAGCAAAGACAACATAAAAACCAGCAAAACATCATCTTCTTCTTTAAGAAAAATACTTTGAATTTTTGTCTACATCATCTCATATGGATACTATTTCGCCTAATTCGATTAACCATTACCTTGCTTGGTTGACATGATTGAATTGTATGGTTAGGTTTTCGCTGTTATCGCAAAATTGAGCTGCGAATTAATGAGATAATAAGATGCCCTAACCAAATCCTCAGAATATATTTTGTGTAATTTCGGTATTCGATGGACTGTAAATAGGCGTGTGAAATCAGATGGATTTACGGTTTTGCCCAGAAATAGTCCAATGGACAGGGAAATTCTAATTAGCCGGTTCCATAGGTAGAGTTGTAAGACAACCGAACTATTCGAAGTTCGATTCGAATAAAATTTATTTAAAATTAGTTTGTTTTATAATTGAGTCGAATTCGAGTCTCAAATTAAATTCGATAAGATTTTTGAGCTTAACTCGAACTTAAGGATATTTGGTTCGTAAGTTCACAAATATGTTCGGCTCGAACTCAAATGAATCAATTCGAGAATATGTTTGTGAATCTCCTGAATATGTGAAATAATATATTTATATATATTTAAATAATTAAAATAAATAATGGATTACAAAATATGTGTTATTGATAATTAACAAAAAATAATAAAATTATTAACTATAATCATAATTCTAATATAAATTTTATCTACCGTAAATAATTAATTAATTATGAGCTAAAGATAATTATAATTTATAATTAATAAAATAAAATTTGAAAAGTAAATATAACCGAATGATATTGAATTGCATAGTCATTTTATATATTGCACGGTCTCTATTATTAGTTCACAATACCAAATACTTATGTTTCATAAATATTTTAAACTTTGGACAACTATATGAGTACTTTTTATTTTAATTAATTTTTAATATATATTTTCATGTGTATTATAAAGTAAAATTGTTAAATAAATGATTAATTAATGAAATAAAATATTGAGTTGGAAAACTAAAAAATAACATGATCTACTAAGCAATCTTATGAACAAAATTATCAATATAAACAATTATAATGTATAATAAGTATATAAATATGATTTATATAGTTATATTTATATATCTATAATTATAATTCTAAAATAAATTATATCTAACTTACATAACTAATTATGTTAGTTATTCAATGTATCTTATATCAAAAAATATTACAGTATACATAATATACATTTGATATATATTATGTATATATCAATATATATATGAATATCAAGATTTGACTTGTTAGTAAAAGAAATTGATCTTGTTATGATATCTTTATTATAATACATCTTATTTATTTTGGACTTTTAAGATTTCAAAACTAAAAAAACATAAAATCAATATATATATTTTTCTTTGTTAGCAAGAATTCGTCCTTTAGATGGATTTGTACAATTTTATGATTATCTCATCGCACAACCTTTAAAAGATTTACTTACATATATTCTCAATCTAATTTGTTTAAATTAAAAAATTAAAAAAACAAATTAAAAGGGGCTAACGACTTCCGTTATAAATAGTACGATGATCCCAAGTCCCACAGATCCCAGATTTAGGTAAAATCAGCCCACAATTTGTTTCAGAAAAATATAAATTCCCGAGTAAAGAGGGAGAAAAAAAAGCAGAAAAGGAAGGAAAAATCAGAACCACCTAATGGAGGGTGACGAGACCAACCCCACCGCCGCTATGAAAAAGGTTTATCTAATAATCAACTGCCTCATCCTCGCCGTCGGCAACTGCGGCGGCCCACTCGTCATGCGCCTCTACTTCATCCGCGGCGGCACACGGATCTGGTTCTCCAGCTGGCTCTTTACCGGCGGCTGGCCCGTGACCCTCATCCCACTCCTCGTGGCCTACATTCGCCGCCGCGCCACTGGCGGCGATCCGCGGCTCTTTTCATGCGGCCGCGCTTGTTAGCGGCGGCGGCGGTGATCGGGTGATGACCGGCCTGGACGACTACATGTACGCGCACGGGTGTCGCGGCTCCCCGTGTCGACCTCGTCGCTCATCATCGCGACGCAGCTGGCGTTCACGGCGTCGTTCGCGTTCTTGCTGGTGCGGCAGAGGTTCACGGCGTACACGGTGAACGCGGTGGTGCTGCTGACGCTGGGGGCCGTGGTGCTGGGGCTCCACACCAGCAGCGACCGCCCCGAGGGGGAGTCGAATAAGGAATATCTGTTGGGGTTTTTCATGACGCTGCTGGCGGCGGCGCTCTACGGTCTGATTCTGCCCATGGTGGAGCTGACGTACAAGCGGGCGAAGCAGGCGCTGACGTTCACCCTCGTCATGGAGATTCAGATGGTCATGTGTTTCTTCGCGACGGCGTTTTGCACCGTCGGAATGATATTCGACAAAGACTTTCAGGTAATTCAACACAACTTCTTCTTTACAATCAAAGGTTTCACTTCACCTTATTATGATTAAATAATTTCCTCCGGTCATTTTTTGAGTACTATAATAAGTGTTTTATTGTTGGTTACTGTCACATATTTTTGCACAAACATATGAAAATTCATAGTTTAAGTATCCATCCTTCCTAATAATAATATTTAATAAACAATAAATAAATATATATATATATATATATGCGATATTTTCTATATAAAAAAAGTAAATAGAAATGGGAGTTATTATTAGTCTACATTAATGAAATTGGAGATTATAATTGCGGATGTTAGGATTCGATCCTTGGTCCTTGTTCCAATATCAGTCATTAACAAAAATAACCAACTGAAATTATCAGGGTGAGTCCTTCAATCCTCAATGTTGTATTTGTGTGTATTAAGTGTTGTAGGGTAAATATTCAAGTAGATATATGCTTCATGCTTGTCTTGATTCTAGAATAATAATAGAGGGGATAAAGTTCTCGTTTATTTAAACTTCTTTTGTCGAGTTTAGTATCTAATTTATTTTTTAAGGACGAAATGTAATTTGACAACTTTGTTGAATTTATGCCGAAAGATATACTATATTTTACATTTTATCTTAATATGTGGGTATATTAGACAAATAAAATGAAACTCCATAAGAGACCGGAAAATGTAACATATATATCAACTCGACCGCTTCATAAATATAATAAATAATTACAACATGAGTAGGACCACCCACGTACATACTACAATATTTATATAATTATAGAATAATGCGATTTTTACTCTCTCCATCCCCATGAACTTAATTGGCATGTATTAATTTTAGCGTTTCCTATTATATTTGGCATGTTTTCTTTTTTTAGCTATCACTTATAAAATATAAATAAGTCATACTACTTTACCACTCCCTCTAGAGTATAAGTGATTAAACTGATAAAAAATAGATATATAGGTCTCATAACTTTTAAAAAAATAATTATTTCCTAAAAATAAAACAAGTCGCCTTGGGTGTGACGAATGTAGTAGTATTTAAATAATCCAGACGGATGGAGTATCTTTTTAGCCCACTTACTCATAGATTTGATCATTAATCATGCTTAGATAGTTTAAGGTAATATACACTTCGAAGTTGGTGCTTATTTTTAATTTTCTTATTTTAAATTTATTATTTTTAACCAATTGAGCTAAGCTCGTGGAGATAATATTTTAATAGAATGGTATATTGTAATGTGTGTGTTTTGAGAGATTGCTTTTTACATACTAGAAGCCTACAATTTATAATAAATTATAAGGTTATTGACGCATAAATACATCAATCTTGTGCTCATTTTGGTTTTTTCTATGAACTTTAAAAATTATCACAAAATACACAAACTTAATCACTTTAGTGATTTTACCACAATCTCAAATTTAAATCAAATTAAATCTGACTTGACATCTTGAAAATTTACTTATAGACAAAGCTGTCAGTGATATAAACAACATCGTAGAGAGATGATATCAATTGTTTTGATTCCAACTAGAACTAGACGATGAAACAAACTAGAAGACATGATTTTTGTCATGAGGATTGACGCGATGAATCATATAAATACAAAAAATCTGATTTATTTTGATGGAACGTCAATGTTTTATGTCCCCTCTCTACGAGTCATTTATATCACTAATCGTTTGTCTATAGTAAATTTTCAAGATGCAAAATCATATCTAATTTGGCCTGAATTTGAAATCGTAAAAAAATCACTAAAGTGATTAAGTTTATGTATTTTGTGATAATTTTTAAAATACGTGGGAAAAACCAAAATTGACTCAAAATTGATGTATTTATGAACCAATAATTCTAAATCATATCATGACATCATTTATTATTATGATTACTCCGAACATTCGCAAGAATCTACTAATTAAATTTTATGAGTGCATTTGATAATTCACTCTTTTTATATAATAATATTTTCCTTTTAATATGTTCTCTAGCTGGGAAGCATATTTCAAAAATTTCCAAAACAATTTGAAAAACGCTGTGTTTCTCTTTTTGTAGGCAATCCCAAGAGAAGCAAAAGAATACGAACTGGGAGAGACAAGCTACTACGTTGTGGTGGTTTGCAGCGCCATCTTGTGGCAATGCTTTTTCTTGGGTGCAATCGGAGTGGTTTTCTACTCATCATCACTTTTGTCAGGCATCGTCATCGCTGTTTTGCTTCCTGCAACTGAATTATTGGCTGTTCTTTTCTATCACGAGAGATTCCAAGCTGAAAAGGGTCTCTCTCTCTCTCTCTCTCTGGGGTTTCGTGTCCTATTTCTATGGTGATATCAAACACAACAAGGACATGAAGAACAAGAACGACCAGCACACTGCAGAAACACAGTTGGCGGATCAGACTTCTGTACTTTGATCACTTCTTTTCCTGATCATTATGTATTGGTTTGCACACTTTGTTTTTGTTTGGATGTCTTTTTTTTTCTTTTTCTCGATCCAAATGTACTAACTTTTAGCCAATTGAGATAAGCACGTGAAACATTTTTTTAATGTTTGAGCAGATTTTGGTTGCAGAATTTTACACTTACACTAGAACCAAATTAATAATGAGGAAGAAATTGAGTCCCATTAGAAGTTTTATAGCTCAGTATTTTTAAATTGCTGTTGCAGTTTGCACCTATACAAGGAGTCGGAATCATTTTGTAAGAAAAGAATATATGCCAAGTATTTTAGACCTTAGTATTTATGATTTTATTTTTTTGAAAAAGTGTAGAAGGTTTATAAATTATATCCATCAACGACCATTCACTGCTCATTTGCTTCAATATTACGATTAGGGAATATATTGACCAATGAAATATGTTTGGCATCTACAGAAGATTTGATTGTGAGATACTCCTTATAAAATGATCATAAAATAGCATAATTAAATGTCTAGTATGTATATTATTTATTTCAATCTAGTTGTGTGATAATTATTAAGTAAATCATACTCCCTCCGTCCACAAGAATCGTTCATTGATTTTGGTGGCACGAGTTTTAATAAATTTTAGTGAGTATAAAAAGGTATGTCATGGGGATAATAAATGAATATATTAATTGATATTGAGTGTAAAAAGGTGGGTCATATGTGATTTTTTTGTAAATAGGTAGATAGGTTTAGGGTAAAAATGTAAAGTTGATGTTTCCAAAAAGAAAAATGAATATTTTTTGTAGACGGACCAAAACGGAATTAAATGAACGTATTTGGCGGATGGAGGGAGTACTAAATATGGATTGTACGGATTTTCGACCTAGAAAATATTGAATGAAATTACTGAAACTCATGCCCTTAAATCGTGATCTCTACCCATCAACAAGTCTCCTTAACTAGCAATTTTTTAAAGGAAGTCTTGTGTGAGACCATCTCACTATGAGACATGTCAAGATTTGAATTCGAAGTCATATTGAATAACATATTTATAGTAATTATGAATACCAATAAAATACAAATATATCTTTAAGTAATGAATGAATTGAATTTGAATCTTGATATTTACGTTTCATAGTGAGACGGTCTCACACATATCTTTGAAAACTCTAATATCCTAAATGGGAAGTTTTCACAAACAAGATGTGGTGGTTTGAAGACCCGTGAAAAGAAAATGCAAAGTAAAGCGACAAAATAAAGTGCAAACAACAGCCTTCAAGATGTAGGGTTTTAAAAATATTCCAAAAGTTGATCCTACTACTAATATATTTCAGATTCTTTAATTCATTATTAGTGGTCCGTTTACACCCTTCTTCCTCAAAGATTGATTAAATTACTAATTGAATTTTAAAGGGTTACGAAAATTGATACCCTTGGAATCATAACTAGTAAAAATTAATCTGATTTTAGATAACCTCTTGATAGTATTTTTCATGTCTCAATATCTAATAACATATGTATAAAAATACCCACTTATATAAAAGTATTAACCTCATTTTGGACATTGATACAAAGGAATACAGATATTAGGGCCTCTTTGGTAGGTTAGTTAGGTTTCATCTAGTTAAAATGTACTGTTCAAATGGATTTTGTAAACCACCACTTAGGTTACAAATCCTAAAGAAATAGTGCAAAACAGAGCTACCAAACAGACAAAACAACAAAGCCCGTCATTAAAACACGGGTCGTCATGATACGAAACAGAGCTACCAAACAAACGCAGGATATTAATATGGGCTATCAAACAAACGCATAACTTTGTTATCATGACGAAACAATGCTACCAAACGTGCCCTTAAAGTGTAATACAAGGAATAAAATAACTTATCTTTGCCATTGATATAAAGTATTTATATATTAATATGAATCGAGGTGAGGGCATGAATAGAAAATTGGCGAATTTATGTTGTTTGGTCATTTTGGACATCTTTAAAGGTAGAATGGTATGTTAATTATTCTCATTGTCAAGAAGGAATCATGAAACAATATATAAAATTTGTAGTAGGTGAAGGGGTATACTAGTGACAATAACCATAAATACTTTTAGGGAGGTCCAATTAATAATAGTAGAAATAACAATTAAAATATTTAGTGAAGGCATAATATCATTATATCTAACATTTCTTAATTTTAACTTACCCAAAAAAATAAATGTCCATTGAAAATTTAGTGCGATTATGAAGAAACTAAAACATTTGTGTAAGAAAAATAAATAAGTTAGATAAACAAACAGATGGTAGTTTTTGTTAACAATTATCAAGAACTGTGAATTAATCAAATTATTCTCAACTGTGTTCTTTCAATTGACAAAATATATATCAACTGATAATTGACAAATATGATTAAGAAATAAATGAAAATGAACAACTCATAATTGTAAAAATATAGGTAGTATAAAGATTTTCTTCTTAATTTTATTAGGTTAGGAGTGCTAGTATAATATTTGCTAGCATTGAAGGGACTAAAAAGAGTATATATATTAGAGATTTCGATGATTCTAAATTATGTGACTGTATATGTATTGTTATAACTTTCTAAATGAAAATGAGACTACCATTACAAGACACGACAAACAACAATCACATGTCGCATTGAACTTGTGAGTCGTGACCCCAACTATATATGCATACATACATACATACATTTTAGCCACCATTTGAAAAGTGCCCATCTATCAACCTAGCTCAAACAAATTAATTATAAGTGGGCGTCCAAAAATTGGCTTACTGGCCACTCACATGACTGCGTAGATGTATATAACTATTCGTTTCAAATGTGTGTGTGTGTGTGTGTGTTTTGTTCTATATAAGATCGTCATAGGCCAAGAATTTCTTGAAAAGAACAAGTTCAAAGATGGAGGTGAGGAAATTTATGAGGGCACTTGTTATGCTAGTTTTAGGTGTGGGAATGCTAAGTGGGAAATCCTCTGCCTCTTTCAAAGACTGCTACACCAAATGCTTCATTTTCTGCATGATTGAACCTTCTCAAACCCTATGTTCCTGCACCACCCACTGCTTGAAGGATTGCATCTTCCAAGAAATTGGCCAAAAGGTCTTCGTGAAGATTCAGACAACCTCGGCTTCTGCAAACTCGGCTGCGCCTTCTCTATGTGCTCTTCTTTCAGCTCCAAACGCACGCCCAGTAAGCTCTCTCTCTCTCTCTCTCTCTCTCTCTGAATGAATGCATGTGACTGATTTTGGTTTTGTTTTCAGATGGTGAGAAGGTGGATAGTTGTGTGGGGTCCTGCTCCAACAAGTGCACCAACAGCTACTCAAAACCTTAGAAGAATTTCTTATGATTTGTACCTTCAAAGCCATCATTTCATGAGATCAAATTAGTCGGGAAATTGCTGTCATTTGAACTGTGATACCTATGTATAACCCTAATTTGAAAGGAAGTATTTTCTTCTCAACCTTTCTGAATTCTCTTGGTCTTGTTTGTTGTCTTTAGTTTATATCATCGTTGTCGCGAAGGAAAAATCCAAGTCTTCAAATCTGTTCTGTGACTATGACTTTCGGAAGCTTACTATTAATGCGAAAGGTCTGCTGTTTGTTGATTTAACATTTTTTGTACTAATGTAAAATGTAAAATGGCCCGTGAACAAGATGCTGAGAATAAACGAAAGTTTTTTGAGTTGTGAATACACATACAAATAGAGAATATATATGATGGTCACGGGACTAACTATTTCGAAATTCAACATAATCTATAATGTAGATTCTCTTTCAAATTGGACACATCTTAGTATGTTAGCAAAAATGAAGCTAATCTGCTGCTACCAAAGGATCTAGAGTAATTGTTATGACTGTTAGGCAGACCTACAATCAAATTTTAACATAACTAGGGACTCTTAAATTGAGAGGATAACTCTAAATTGTAAGTATAATGCATAAGAATCACAACCGCGAACCTGTCTACTGCCAAAACGTTGTAATCATATAAAGGAGTTCATAAACTGCGGGAAAATCTCACCTTTAAGTCTCTAAAATAACATATAGCATAATCAGTGAGCCCAGCCAGATACAATATTGACCCAAAAACAAGATACTTCTCAAGGTCTATCAGAGACTAACGACGCATAAACGACACGGACTCTCATATTACATGTCTCCTAGTGCAACAAAGCCGTGAGATTGAAGGTGGTAGGGGCATTTCACAAATTTTCGTTGGGTACAGAAAAAATACTCATCATTCATCAGAATTGGGAGAATTTTCTGGGGTTCTCAGTGCCACTGGGGCAGTAGATTTGTGCTTGGTGACTTCAGCTCGAAAATCTTCAACTATGGAAGGATCCTTGAATTTCAAGGCAAATGTTGAAAGACTCTCTTTCCCTTCACCAGCACTATTCACGCAGGCAAAAGTGATGCCTTTCTTGTCCATATTTGTTAACTTCATGTCTGGAAAAGACTAGCATTCAGAATTAACCGATAATTTCCTCTGGCCCTCATAACAAGTCTGGCTTTTCCTGTCCCAGTCGTGGAAACATTGACCTTCAGTTCCCCCTTCCCCCGTTCCTTCCAAGATCCATCAATATATTCAAAAAGAACAGAATCAGCAGTGAAAACAGCATTCTCATTCTCTTCTCCGGTTTCCAAAGGAACCTCCTGCATGGGAGGAAATTTGTTGCCTTCACTCTTACTGATGGTACTTGCCCCAGAGCTACCAAAAATAGAAGAACTTCCATTATTAGAAACACCAAAACTGAAGGTTGTACTGTCGCTCTTAAGGCCAGTACCATCTTTAGCAATCGCTCCAAATGAGAATGAGGTACTAGAAAACCCTGTTCCAGTAAGACCAGAGAAAGCATTTAGGTTGCTAGATAGTTGTTGAAATGAGCTAAATGGGACAGCTTCTGCATTCTTTTCTTCAGTTGCCTCATTCTCTTTCTCATTTTCATCTCCATCATCTTTTACATCCTTCCCTCTTTGTTTCTCAACAGTATCAGCTTCTGTAGACTTTGTCGCCCCATCCCCGGAAGTCCCACCTTCAGTAACTTCCTCTACCACAGAGTTAACCTTCTCCTGATCAACAATATTAGCTTTTTCAACCTCTGGTTGAGCTTTTGAGTCATCAACCTTGTTTTCAGATTCCTTAGTATTTTCATGATTGGCATCAGTCTTTTCCTCCTTGGTGGTAGATTCACCTCTTGATGGCTCGTCAACCTTATTTTCAGATTTACTCTCATAAATTTGCTCAGTTTCCTTACTCTGACCACTTTGCCTCTACCTGCGAAGGAGCAACTGAAGTAGGAGGAACCAACCGGATGGAAGCAAAAGGATTAGAAGCAGATGGAGGTGGGGCAGCTGGAGTTGACATTTGCGAGCGACGTGCTTTCACGATTCTTCTCTTGGCCAAAACATCATCACTTGCTTTCTTAAAAGTTCCTGCATCTTGTTCCGGTTCATCATCATCCAGACCAGGGTTATCACGAGATAGTTGGACTCCAGCAGCTCTCTTTTTAGACGGTTGAAGGTTTTCTGCATCCCCCATTGCTAGTAACAATCAAAAACTAGAGTGGTGTTTTATTTTTATTCAGTCCACTGGATAACAGTAATCCCTGCATGAAACCATACGAAAACCTAAGCAAATCATACAAGCATATGCTGAATCTGGTGCACCTGCTTGTTTTAAATCACATTTGAATAGTACGTCCAGCTCTTCCAACTACAAGAAGCCAAGATACACATTTCTCCCTTTCATCTTGGAAGGGTTTTCAAATACTAGTACCTAGGTTCATATAATTGATATAACTACGGAAGCAACTAGATAATGTTATGAACCAGATTAATAATTGTTTGCTGAAGTACCAAAGGTTAGCAACTGATAATTGCAAATTTAACAAGTAGACTACCACAATGAGAAAATCATATATTTAGCATCCAACACCACATATTTTAGCATCTAATAGAGTATAACTTAGCAAGAGCATCTAAAAGAATGCTTGCATTGCACTTCAGTAAAAGATGCAAATAGCAATGCAGAGAGAAAACAAGGAAAGTATGAAAAGCTAGAATCAAAAGCATACATTGCTAAAATTTATAATATATTAATTATCTTTCAAGTTACATGTGTTACTGTTAGTTATTATTCTTTCAACCAAAAGCATTGTAAATCAGACATTACTTGTGTGTGTGTGTGTGTGTGTGTGTGTGTGTGAGAGAGAGAGAGAGAGAGAGAAAAGACAAGAAGGTATCAGAACATACTTTTAAGTTGTTCCAGCAAACTCGCAAAGCAGGAAAAAGAAATAACCAACGACTGATGCCATATGCACATGTAATAGAAAAATATCGTGAGCTAAAACCCACAAATCCTACATACCTCATACAAACTAAAACTGCTCCTACCATGAAATCAAGGAAACTAGATGCCAATTAATATAGTAAGTTGCATGGAAATGACAATAACAGAGGATAACAAGGATTTCTTTCAATTTTCCCAAAACCCCAGCAGAAAAACTATATCAATTAGAGAAGCTATATTTGATTTGGTAATACACAAATGACCATATGATGTCTAGCCATATCTGCTAGTGTTATACAATGTATCAACATGCTCTATTTCCAGATATTTCAAGAATTTATGCCATACTTAATGTTCTTTTTTTGGGTGTGCAACATATCTTTTCTCCACAAAAGAGCCTTGAGGGCAAGTTGGCATTGTCATGGCTCATAAATGTAAAATGCATTATGCAAACATAAATACTTAGGACAAAATGCTACTAAAACTCAAAGGGATACAAATCAGTAGAGATATCTAAACTCATAAATGCAATTATATAAATACTATGCAAAAATGCTACATATTTCAAAATTTCAGATAACCCCATATAATGGGAATCTTCAAAGAACCATGATCTTTCATAACAAGAATATTAGAGTCAACACTATGAGCAAAAGCCACAACAACCCAGCACACTGCATACTCCAATTATTTCAAAGTACAGTCAATAGACTGCAAGACAAGGATGCGTAGGAAAAGGCAGATTGAATTAAATGAACCAAAAGCAGTCTCAGAGAATTCTTTTCATAGATTTCTGACCATTGAAAAATAAAATCACATCCGTTCATTTCAGCATCAATCAGAACGAACGAAAATTTTACATTCAAATCCAATTCGTTTGTCCTGCTTAAGAAGATACTAATGTAACTCAGATATATTCTCGTTTCAGTTTTCCCAATATGAAAATATTGAAGCAACTCAATATCTTGAATTCAACAAAAATGAAAAAGAAATGAATAAATGGAACACATAGATATAGAACACAGCAGAACATCATTTTTCGTTTTCCGCCATCTTCGAGCTGAATCGGGGTGTCAGACCACACTCGCGCAATCAATACACTTACTTACAAGATGAGAAAACCTAACTTCGCAAAATCAAAGCCATTTCTGATTTCCATTCCCAATCGATAGAAAAGAGGTTGGAAAAACAAGAGCTAAACACCACGAAATTGCAAAAGAAAATGAAATGAACCACATATATCCATAGATGCAAGCGGCAGCGCAAAGAAATTAGAAAAACATACCTCGGATAAGGGCTCGGCTACGCTCGATTTGAAACTCGACGTTTTGGCTTTTGAATTTTGTTCGAATCTGCTAAAACCCTAACCCAATGCGTGCGTGCAAGAGAGGGACTGAGAGAGAGAGAGAGAGAGCGCGCGCTACAATATACTAGTGCATCCCCCTTTTATTCTTTTTTTTCAATTTTTACATTTGCTTTTGTCTTCTATCGTATTCCAACTTCCTAATTGTGGATTTACTTTCCCTCTTCAGTCTTCACGTGGATAAACGGTCTTGTTTGATTTCAATTCTATGCTAAAAAGTATTTAATTATTTGATTTAATACTTAAAAGTTCGAAAATATTTTGTATTTGCTTACATTGGAAGCATTATCTAATCCCTGTTATTTATTTATTTTTTGTACTTTAGCCGCATGTACTTTCATCATTAGAATGTTGATCTTCTTTTATTTCACCATTTTTGTACTTTATCCACTTGCTTTAATTTTTATAATTTTGATATCTGTATTTTAATTTGTTATTACTTTGTTGTTCAAACGGATTGGGAATCTTACATTTTGAGAGTTTGTTGCAGATCAAATATTGAATATGAAAAATAGAATTAACAAATGTGATATACATTGCAACGATCGAGCCTTATAGGTTATCGATAGATTCAAAATCGAGAACGGGAAAGGTTGCCTAATTTTGCCTATTTTTCAGTAATTCACACTGACCCATCTTTATTCCTTACCCAAACCTATTAGTCTTAACCAACTGAATAAAACATGTGAAAACAACCCATCTTTATTCCGATAAGTAAAGAAGCAAACAATGCCTAAAAACACTAAAAATACTGTGTCTCATTCGATAATGTTTCTGATAATTTATCTTCGGTTATAATATCTCAATCGATCCAATTACAATTGTTGGTCAAAATTTTATAATTTTCCAAACTCAAATTCAGTGGAAAAAGATATGAGAGGGGAGAGCATGGGTCCAATTCGCAGAACAAACGTGGGACTGAAGAGTATTACGCAACAATCTAAAATCAAAATCTTTGACAACGAGGAGATGTAATCAATCTAGACGTTACAGTTTTCAGAGCGTAAAATTTGTACCTTAGCAGCTATTGAGTTGTGAATCTACAATTCACAATGGCCCAAAGAAATTAATGGAAAAGCCTATGCCGCAACTAAACTATCAAGAGTAACCTCTCACGAAGTCTACGTTGGGTATTGTCCACTAAAAATCGCAGGAAGACGCATCATCACCTCTTCAGGCAACCTTTACCGTATCTGGGACAAGGAAACTTAATTTGTCTTAATATGGTGAAGACAATGTACATTATCATCAATCAATGTGAAAAAGAATTTTGAATCAACTATCAAGCATTAGCAAACACTTTTTGAGCTCTTAATGAAGCAGGCATACGCCAAGCACAGCAAAATGGTTGTAACAGTCTCAAGTAAGATGGCAACTAAGCTCTCTTTCAGTTTAAGAACATAAGCTTTTGTACAGTACAAACAATCACTAGTTCATCACAAGAGAACAAGGCAACTTGTTAGCATAAATTGTAAATAAAGAACATAAACTACATATTCCCCAGTTAATTAGGATCTTCGATTCAGAATAATTTAAGCGGAAATAGTGCTCTATCATAAGAAATAAATTTTAGCTCAGTCCTAAAGCTCAACAATCCCTTGGTTGAAAGAGTTTCTAAGCTATACAAATAGAAGCAAGTTTGAGCTAATAGGATCATAGAAACTTTAAGAGGTACATTTTAGAGCACACAATTACCAAGCTTTAAGCATGTTGGCAGCATTCGATGAATATCCATCTAACGACTGCAGTCATCAAAATACTTTTCGCACCAGCTATTTAGACACACATCCTCATATTTGATAAGTAATGAACAGGATAAAGTAACAACCATGATGTAATAATTGATCACCACATTAAAAACATATTTCAGAGAGAACTTTTAATTTCTTACCAAGAGAAAAATAGCAGACATCTGGAACCATCTGTCTTCAGTGAACTTAGTCAAGTTGTGTGAACACTGCCAACTCAGCAAGAGATAGAGAAAGAAATAAGGTTTTTATCAGTATTATATTAATAACTGTTAGTTGATGGCATGATGGACCAGAAAATCATGAGACAGAAGAATCCAAGCAAAATTATAAATCTACAAGATTATCCTACAAATCATGATAAACTTTCTTTAAGTTTTTCACTTCATTTCCAAAAAAACCGAGAGACTTCACAAGCAAAATGCATGATAGTAATAAATTTATACATTATACAGCAGGAAAAAAACTTGTCCCAACCTAATTACATGTCAAAAATATTCCTAGAGACCAATAGTTCCTAATGTATCAATTTTGCTGAACTCCAAAAATTCTAGAGGTAGACGACACAGTTGCAGCAAACCATAGATGAATACAATAAAACTATTAAAGTAAAAATTACAATAAATGGAAATCATCAAGCAGCTAAAGAATATCAAATAATCACCAGAAACAAAACTACGAATTTCACTGGTCCAACCAATGGCTTTTATGCTGACGGTTTTCCTTCATCATTCGTACCCCACTCTTCCTCAACCTCATTTCCGTTGACAAGTACAGCACCATCTGTAGAGTCAGCATCCACCACAACAGCCTCTTCTTGACTCTCATCATGTCCATCTACTTCCGTATCATCTTGCTCTTGTAGCAATTCACCATTTGGCTCTCCATCCTAAATAAATTTGAGAAGGAAAAAAGAAATTTGATTTTTATGTTGTAGACGTGCATACTGCAAAATCTAAAAGATAATGAAACTTCAGCAAGTTCTATGTTCAATGTTGAGCAGCAACTCACAAGTTACTGAATGTAAATGAAAAAATATCATCCAAAAGCTTATGCAGATATCAGAGACACAAGTAGATCCCCTTATCATATAAAATTATGTAATTTAACTAATGAAAGGAAGAGACCAGTTCAAAGGAGAAATTAACCTCTACCTCATAATCCAAGCCTCCATTTTCTAGGTGCTCATCTTCTTCTATTTGCATGTTTCTGAAGGTTTCTACAAGACTTGCTGTTGATCTATCAGCATGTTGCACGTATTCAGCTGCTGGAGGAAAATTACCCCTACAAATGAAATTGTAAAATACGTAACTATTGACTAATAGCATAACAGAACATCAGAAATATCAACAGCAAATAATGCCGCACCCATGACATCTTAGAACTTGAGTAATGAAAAGACAGACCCCACAACAGAAAGTCATATCCAGGCTAGCCACCTTGCAGGAAATTACAAACTGAAATACCTACCTTGTCTCAGCAGCTTTAGCTTCAACAGAAAGTGCGACTTGCCAATCATCAAACAAATTTGGATATTCTTCAGGATCAGCAAGTGATTCTGCAGCTTTCTGATTAATCTGTGGATAATATTCAAACCAAAAGAAAATCCATGTCAGCAACCTCAAGATATCGCTTTATTTCCTCCTATTCAGACTTGGGAAAACATCCATCATTATCCTGAATCCAAAAACTAGAAGACAGAAATAACTTAAGCCATTACCTTGTTGAGGTCCTTTCTCCAAAGAGCAACTATTTCTGACACCTTACTTGGAAGGTAAGACCGAGCCATCAATGCAGCTTCAGGTATCCGATTGCTGCAAAGATCTCTTGATTTACTATTGAACAAATTTAAGTAAATGTTCATAACCAGAAAAATTTAACGAAATAGCATACCTCTCTACTAACAGTTGTAGGCAGTCCTGCAATTTACCCAACATAAACAGACAAAGGAATGCAACATTGTTTTTACCATGCTCTTTTGCAAGAGCGGCAAGTTCACTAACTCCATCAGCATTGCCTAAAGATGAATAGAGTAGCAATAAACCACTCAGGTCATTAGCTTGCTTCAAACACTCTTCTGCCATCTCCAGCTGAAATGCAGAACAGAAGCAACATAATATTTTACAAGCTTATCAATGCGACCAAATTTAAGAGAAAATCGACATACATTATTTTAAGAAAAGTGAAAACCAAATTTCATTTAAGATGGTCAAAGAGCATGTTTGAATAGAGGAACAGTCAGTATAACTTTGTGTTGTGTAAGCCAATCATGTCATAGTTTCATAATGAGCTCATCTTAAAGTCTTTGAAGAAGTAAATTTAATCAGTTTCAGCTCAAAGCATGATATCAAGAGAATACCATTCCAGTAGACATGGCTAATTCACCCAATTGTTTCCATTTAGCCTCACTTTGTGCTTCTGTTGCTATTTCCTGCAAGGAACAATAGGAAAATGAATTTGTAAGAAGCAACTTCAGTACAAAGACTGAGAGAGATGAGAACCTCAAAACAAACTCATGAAACAAAGATATGCTCCAGACATATATCTAATTTCTAAAGGCTAACCAAACAAGTTGGCACAGCTTACCTTTGCAATATCTAGCTTGCCTAGCTGTATGGCTAAGTCAAATCTGTAGTCGGGATCTGTAGCAACTTCAAGCGCATCTCCTATCATCCCTCGTGATTCCAAGAAATGGGCCACACTGTCGACCAAATCAATTAATATTAAAACGAGAAATAAATGGTTGATGGTTCTAGGATATTAAGTCCTTGATTCAAATAACATAAGAAAATGAAAACATGGTTCTAGGATATTAAATAATTTTTCTCACACTATATTAAGATTTCTCACTTGTCTGAGTATTACCATGGAATAAGGAATCTTAGTATAGCATTATCAACCTAGAGATGAAAACCAGAATGTCCCTTGAATAAGAAGTCCTAGATATATTTTGCAGCATCAGTGAAAATCGGAAAATCTGCTGATTACTAATCTCTTGAATCTTACTCTGGCCTGTTATTCAGAAAGCAATACAAGTATGCTTACAGCATTCTCATTTTTACAAAAGCAGTAAAGATTATAGCTAATAAGGTGATTAGATTATTTTAACTAGCTGAAAATTTCTCACAACCTATGGTGGTAACTATGTGTCTTTATATCTTAAGCATGAAGCTTTTATGTCAATCATACATGATGGTAGTCAGGATTAAGTAAATTAAAATAGTTGTCAAGTGCAACATTAAGATATTACAGACCTGTTATGATGCTCCTTTGGAATTGATGGTAAGACATTATTTGCCCTCTCCAGATCTCCCCTCATCACAAGAGTCTTGTACTCAATCAAGCTGAGCAGCAAGGTATATCCAATAACACTGGAAAAGAGGATTCATAGAACATATGAGCAATCTAGAACCAAGATGGAAGGCTCTCTTCCCTCACATGAACATGAAGAAGAATTAGGTCTGTAGAAAATAATGTAACCAAAATATGCACTTCACGATGTAAAGAAGAAATATAAACCGTTGCTTCTAGAACATTGAGTAAAGAACTCACTTAAATTCTTTGTCGATGAGAAAAACACGACTCTGATTAGCAAGATACCCAAGCAGGTACATAGGCCGGTCTAAATGAAACATTGTTGTCACCTAAGATAGCACAAAATAAACATTGACTTGACATACAGATGTGTTTCTTCTAGAATATGCAAGTATAATAACAGTGGAAGACTATAGTATACCTCACCACCGACGCAGTAATTAAGTCTCCAAGAAGAGTTATTGTAGATAAAACAGTCCCCAACCCAGAGGCCAGTCCGTACTCGTTCATTAATTTCATAAAGAAGCTCAAAAGCATCTTCCACCCCTTGTTCATCTACCGATCTCCCACTATCCAGATGAGAAGAAACAACATCCCGCTGTAATAGATAAGGCTGATTTAGTTACCAATAACTTCCTAAAACAACTAAGAAGCAAATTCACAAGAAGTCAAGAACATAAGGTGAACAATATACTTACATTATACTTAAGTATGTAGAATGATGTATCACTGGCAATGGCCACCAAATCACCGCTATCAGCCCAATAAAGATTCTGAAATGGATTGAATAGATAACCAAATGGAACATGACGTACACGTACATGGTGACAACATTAACATGATTAAATAAATGTCCTGGGATTATATTCCTCACCTTAACATTGACATCAATTCGTCGTATCAACCTACATTCAGCCCAATCATAGAAACAAATAAAATCATTTGAGCACATTGCCAATAAAGTGCCACCATAGATGTGCTCAGCCGAAAATGTAGGGCGGATACTTTTCTTCTCCTGAAAGAAACATCATCTCAACTGTTATTTGAACAGAGAAATTACAACAACCTACAAGAACAGACGAATATACATGCACATCATACAACTACAAAATTTATGCATGGAATCACACTGGTGCTAAATGGAGGAGGAAATAGCTTGATTATCTCAAGCTAGAGAAAAAGCAACAATCATTTGTTCTGAATTCATTTTAATCAACTGAATAATGACAAAAAAACAAGAACAGTATAAATGGTCAAAACCAACCTGGAAATTTTTGGTGTAGATCTTAATCCTTGATGTACTCTCCCTAACAGCATATTCTCCTTCAGTTGACCAAACAAATTCCAAAGCTGAGCCAAAGGATTTGTTCCTCCACGCCAAAGCTGTGTATATGATGTACTCACCATCCCCGCATACAACAACAAATCTACCATTAGGATTGTGCTTCAAACTCTGTCAAAAGGTATATTGATATGAAAGTCAATACAAAGTCAACTAGCCAAACAGTAATGAAGAACATGAAAAATAAATTCTTCAAGAGAACACCAACAAAATGATAAAAGAGACATCGATAATCAGATCAGTGCGATAAAGGAAATGAACTCCAGAGATTTCTTTAATAGGAAGTCTGAGATGGTCCAGGCACTCCATGAACAGTAACCATAGGTTAGAGATAGTAGGAAAGACTTATATGATTGATCATCAGCACTATGCCAAATAACTAACATGGCTTCAAAATGAGTACAAACACATTTTTATATATGAAATCAACATAAATAATAAATCATAGAACAAATAAACAAAAAAATGAAGTGGATGACACAGCAGAATACTCCAGGATATAAAACTAAGAGACATGAATTTGCTTGTAGATTAGGGACAATAACCTGTGGATAAAGGTCACAGGTTCCCAATTCCTTCACAGCCAGAGGCAATCTCTCTCCATCAGCAACCTGAGAAAGAAATATAAGGTAATTTCAGATAATAAAGTGGCTCCAGAACTATCTAGTCTATCTTATTAGCAAAGAATGCCATACATCATAATCGGCCCCAACACTCTTAATGTTGACTGTCTGGATCTCATTATGTTTAGACCATATGATTTTGCCACTGTTGTCCATGCTTGCAACAGGAACCTCTCGACCAAGCTTTACCATTATGGTTCCTTCATCATAGCCAATGACAACCCTGAAATTGATCACATTAAATTCAAGTACACCCTCCAAATGAAAGATAAATGCATACAGGAATTATTCAATTTCAGTGAGATCGTCTAATATTTTCCAAATTTCCTCTCATCAAGTGAAAGACCATATGTAAAGCCTATATCAAGTGTATAATCAGCTTCTCAGACACTGAGACAGATATGGAACTGTAAAGTTCGGCTATGGGTTCTTCTCACAGAAAAAAAGGGATGATACTTGGAAGTCAGAATACAATTTTGTAGCAAGAAGTAACAGAAACCTATAATAGTAAATCCTACGAGAAAGTACACAAACTGTCAACACCAAGAGCTAAATAAATGAAAGAAGCACCTGAAATAAACTGTGCAAATAAACTTACCGTCGTGATCCTCTCAAGTAACAAACTGCCCAAACTCTTTCAAGACCATAATTCAATGTGTTTTCAAGTCTGCAAAATAATGAAATGACTTGTGAGACATCAATCAATGTGCATCCAAAATCTTATGCAGAAAACACTAGAAACAGAACTAATTACAGATAAATCTATATATACATGCACACGAGGAAGGAGTAAGTGTGACTTATAATATCAGTGAATTATTTAGTATGTGCATTCAATTATGGGTTCATCAATCTCAACATTGACGTCATAGAAAGGATATACAATAAAGTGAAGGTAACAAAAAGTGTATCAGGCAGCAACTCAGAATACAATTACAGCAAGAAAAAATCTAATTTGAGGCACAGAATGTATAATAACAATATGCCAGGAATTTTACACTTCAGGAATCAAGCCTACTAAATGAAAATTCGTAGATGAAGCAAACAATTTAATGAGAACTCAAATTTAGCATGAGAAAATTAAAAGGAGTAAACAATTGATAATATGGCTTTTGCAGTAAGGAATGTTATTTGGATGCTTGAAAAGGCAGGATGTGGAAGAACTCAATAAGTATAATCCAGCTACCAAGCCATCTACAAGCATGAAACTCACCTATAAGTGGTCGAATGCCATATTCGAACTGTACCGTCCTCAGAACCTGTTATTATAATGGGAAGTTCAGGGTGGAAACAAACTGCAGAAACATTATGTGTATGGCCTTCTAGTGTCTGGACACAGCTCTTAGTCTGATAATCCCAAACCTGTTTACAAGTTCTCCAGATAATTTAGATTTTGCATACAATCACATGACACAAGTATAAAGGCAAACAAAGTAGAACCTTAGCAGTGTGATCATCAGAACCAGTAATTAAATAAGGTTTATCACCGCCAGTAAAATAATCAACACAGTTGACACCTTTCAGGTGAGCATCAAGGGTAAAATTCGGATCAGGGGAGCCAAGGTTCCAAATCTACAGAGAGAAAACAGTCTGATAGATATCACATGAAGTCAACTGAAACCTTGCAAAAAAAAATTGACTTAGAAACAACCATTCATACCTTAATTGTGCGATCAAGTGATGCACTGGCAAAAGTATTGGTATCTTTAGGATTGAAAGTCACTTGCATCACATAGTGGGAGTGACCCTCAAATATTTGAGTGCATGCCCACCCCTTTTCCCAGTCCCAGAGCTTTATGAGCATGTCATCTGAGGATGACAACACATAGGGAGAGTGGGATGAACTGCCACACACCTGATATAATCTGTGTGGCCCTCAAATACTTTAACCTTATCCATTGTATTGTAATTGTAGACACGAATAAACATGTCATCAGCACCAGCAACCACCCACTGCTTTCGTGCTATAAACTTAGCAGATCTAACTGCAAGGTTTATAGAAATTAGCATTAAAAGGATTCTTACCAGCATGAAAAAGCCTTTTAAACCTTTCTGTATAAAAAAGAAACACAAACAATTCAAATCATGCACCTGGTAGTTCAGTAACCTCAAAAGATTTAACCATTGTCTGCGGCAATAGAAATAAAGATTTAGAATGAAATTCAGGGTAAAAATGTCAGCAACACAGAGAGTAATTTGAGATAGCAAGTCATTAGAAATTATATAAGACATAAATTCTCTCTTCAAATCGATATACACATTATGTCTTGCCCATGTCATCATTTTGCAGAGTAGGTAGCAAGTAAAATACAAAAAAAAGTCCTCAAGGTAGTGAACAAATGGATTGCAGGAGTAGAATACAGTAAATTTAGGAACTAGGAAATCAATAAGTATTTGATGATGATACCTTGATCCTGGAAAGAGCAAGAATTTAGAAACTATAAATTTAGTACAGATACAAGCTCTTGGCAGCTCAAAGAAGGAAAGAATATCAGTAAAAGTCTTAAAGACTATGAAGTGCAATAATTGTGCTCCTTGCTAAGGCAATTGAAGAAGTTCGACCCATAGAGCACCAGGAAGATGTGGAAGGTGTTCAGGGATCCATCTGGAAAGTTCTCATGCAAATCCTTTTCAACTCAATCTTACCCGTTCTCTTTCTTAAAACCTATCTGGAAGATTCCTGTGTCTAGAAAAGTTCAGGTCTTCTTATTTATTGGTCTTGGGAAAGTTACTAGCATATGAGGGGTTACAAAACGCATCTCACAAATTCTCATTTCCCCAAACTGGTGTGTCTTATGTAGGAATCAGTCTGAAGACCTATTATGACTTTCTACGCAGCCCTTTTCTCCCTTAGATTATGGCATAGGGTGTTTCTGTCACGTTCAGTCAAAGTTTTGTTTGTCTACTCTTGGTAGTTTCATATAAAAGGGGTAAAATGTCATGGGATTATTCTTCCATCCCCATTGTTCATCATGGCAGGAAATAGTAGAGAGATTTTGAGGATCAAAAAGAATTCATCAAGGTGGTATGGAAAAGAATGAAGTCTTGGACTTGCTCGTGGCTCTCAAATCATAAAGAATTCAAGGACTATTTTGTTTCAGATGTTTACATATTTTGGAGTTGTATCTTTAGCTAGGCTGTCATCACTTTTTGAGAATCACTGAACCCTTTGTGAAAAGGCATCCTTTTCCTAAAACAAGATTTCTTGTTTCTTTATCAGAAGAAGACATTAAACCTAGGAAAAAGTCCTATATAAGATTTTTATTTTCTGATAAAAAATATTAACTGCATTTTCATCACTTTACTAGTCCTTCTAGCATTTCAACATCGAAATGAGAATGTCTACAGAATTACACAAACATCTAAGAAATGTCCATGTGTTGAGTATGATTAACTTATCAATCTTCCATAGGATAGAAATTGCACATGCAACAGTATTCTACATACCTGGGTCTGATAATTCCAGATGCAAACAGTCCCCGAGTACAGGCTCGCCAATATCCTGAGGACGTACCACGAATCATATAAGCAATGACAGATTTTAAGCAAGGAAACATACATCTAAATTGTACTTGTCTCTATCAGTGAGAGGCAATATAATCTTTAAATATATATACAAGCGCACCAACCAAAGAGAAGAAGCAGATCACAGCTTAGAATTAAACTGATAAACAAAAGAAGACCGAAACTTTATTGAAACTTGGCTACAAGGGCTTCGCATACCATGGCTCTGTTGGATGTAGATCCACAGATTTTACTCTTTCTGATCTTTGCGCAAGTTTCCTCTGATAGAATATATCAAGATATCAGCAACAACCAATCACTCATTCACGGAACAAAAGAAATTCCCAATGTAAACTTGAATACCTTGATTTCTAATCTGAGCGGCTGCAGCACACCACCAGACAATTCAGCACCAAAACAAGCAATCAAAAACCTCGAGTTAGCAAACAATAACAGTAGCTCCAGATCTCAAATAAGTAGCCAAACAAATCACAAATCCAACATAAAATCTAAAGCAATAAAGCCGAATCTCCGACGCATGTCAGAAACATGAAATTGACCCAAACTCCGAAGGAATTCCAGATCTGATACCCAGCCGCATGCGCAAAAATCAATCAGCGGAAACACAGAGGCAAAACGGCTCACCATTTTTACACTAAGTTCTGCAGCTGGGAAACCCTATCTATCTCACGCAAGATCCACCGAGCAATACGCACTCGAATGCTGCGACAAGAGACACAAAGTGCGCGTATTGGTATGCAGAATGTAGAGAGAGAATGGGGGGTCTTGCAATCCTTCAACAACAGAGCAAGAGTGTTAAAATTTCTATCGAAGAGATGAAGGTGAATTTTTCGTTATTTTCTTTTTGTATTTTATTTTATTTTATTTGTTTAATTTGGTTGAATGTATAAGGGTATTTATAAAATTATAAATGGGAAAAAATGAAACGGTGCCGTCGCGTTCAAGCATATATTTGAAATGATTCAAGGTCAATGCTTAGTAATCAAATGCAATCCTGGCCGTTGATTAGTGTGACCAATTAGGATGAACGGTGAGGATCTGCGTCTGGGCATCATCTATTGATTGTATCTTTTGAGAATTCTTCGCAAATATGCTATACTAATCTATGCTTAGCTAACAAGTCCTGACAAGTCATTGTAAAAAGACCATAATAAATATCCCAAAATAATTATTCAATTTTCGGTAACACATTTGATTTGAGAGGATTAATAAGTATTTGAATATTATTATATTATTTGTCATTTTACACATTCATTTTATTAAATACTCCATCCGTCCACTAAATTCGTGCATTTAATTCCATTTTGATCCGTCCACAAAAAATGTTCACTTTCCTCTTCTGAAAACATTAACTTTACATTTTTACCCTTAATATATCCACTTATTTACAAAAAACCACTCATGGTCCACCTTTTTACACACAATATTCATTAATATATTCATTTATTATCTCTATGATACACCTTTTTATACTCACTTATTTTATATTCACAGTTTATTAAAATCTGTGCCATACGAAGAGAGTAGTTTTTACTTTATACAATAATTAGTGGACCAAGAGAGTAGTTTTTACTTTATACAGTAATTATGGGTATGAAACACACGGAAGCAATACTAGTTAATAGTTGTTATTAATAGTAAATAACTTGACATGCGAAGTTAGTTTGGAGTATTTGAGTTAATTGTTTTTTCTTTATTATCAAAGACTCTCCAAGGTTTTCATATCTGAATTTTTGTTATAAAATTTTGTATAATTTGATTTTTCAAATAAAGTTTGTTTTTATAGTCAGCTAGAGTTTAAGAGCTTCATGCAATATATACGTCAAAAATTTAAAATACATAAATATACACGTAAGATAACTAAAATCAAAACTAAGAAATATACAAAAAAATGAAGCCTATTCAAATTCTTAGTTAGTTATAAAATTTAAGAGCTCTAAAGAAAAATAATATACGAATATATAGATGTAACCTAATGAAATAATGTCGAATTGTCTTCCATCTCAACTAAATATTACGAACATTACTATATAAATAGGCTAAATATAAATTAAATTTACTTACTAACACACCGGGCTTGGGCTTGGTTATTGGGCCTATAGAGCCCGCTCTACATTTACACACTTTTTTTCTGCATGTTTCTTGTATTTGAGAGACTTTCAATTGTAAGGCTTGGCTCCAATATAAGACTATAAGAACTATCGAAGATTGGAGCTTGTTTTGGATCAAGGCTTACAATCTACCACTTATTATTTCTACAACAACCCATTTTATTGCTAAACACCTCGGCAACGTGGAAGAACTCGATACGTCTTTTTCATAATTGATAGGATATATGAATGGATATTTTTATTTTATTTTTATTATTAGAATTTCTCAAATCTTGTATTTTCAATAAGATATAAATCAAGTTAAATTAACTCAAATGATATAAATTATCAATGGTATTTGAATAGCCCAACGTTAGAATCCATCAAAATAAATAATAGATTAATCTTTACTAATTTTATCTATATAAACTAATTCTTAAAAGTAAACAACATCTAATGATATAATGTTATGAGATTTAAAGTCGACATTCATGTCATGAAACCACTTCGACGAGGGATTATACTTATAGGGTGTTTGGCTAAGTTTGTAAAATTTCTTCAAAACATCACGGTGGTCTCAACGAACATAAGTTGTTTAGAACTTATGAAACTTTCATGCAAAGTATTTGACAAAATAAGCTCATAAACAACTTATAAGTCGTGAAAATAAGCTCCAACAGCTTATAAACTATTTTATAAATAAGTAGTTTAACCCCAATTTATTTTTTCATAAATTTATAAGTAACAATGAATTTACCAAAATAATTTTACTGTGATTCGTTATTTTCTACATATATACTATTGACTTCACCTCTCATCAATTTTCTCTCTCTAACTCACACTCACGATTCTTTCTCTAGCTTATAAACTTAATTATCCAAACATCTTGACAACTTATAAGCTCTTGAGATATTATGTCTTATAAGCTCTTGAAACATCTTATAAGTTCTTTAGAATAAGCTTAGCCAAACACCCTCTTAATATGAGGTTCGTAAACTGTGGATTCTTTCGAAATATGAGGTGATTCCTTTTCTTTCTTTTTGATATCATGGGACCCGCAGCAGCCTACCTTAGGTGTGACCTGAACCCCACTCTTCCCTGCAGATAGCCCGCAAACCACACCGACAGAAACCACACTTGAAAAATCGGTGTGATAGACTCAAACCCATAGAGCGTTTGGAGGGTTCAACCTATGACCTTCTACCACGCGAACCCACCTTAACCATTGTGATTCCTATTTATTGTTAACATTGTGGTGTGTTTGGGCACCAATTACTTCAATTGATGTTTTACATATTTTACTATCATCCAAATTGATTTAGTAGTATATACATGAAAAATCTTAGGCTCTAGCAGTTTATGTGTTATGTCACGGCTGTAAAATAATGCTGTACACTTACGTTAGGTTGCATTATTTTTATGAAAGTATTTTTTTAATTGTCATAGAATATTAGTGTAACTTTTTCACAACAACGAAAGAGAACAAATAAATAATTAACTAACAGAGGTCAGTGTCAAGGCTTGGTGGCCTCAAAATTCGCAATATTTATTCATTTTACAATTACACCATAATATTGTGTACTTGCTTCGATTACAATGTCACTTTTGACAGTTTTATACTTCTTCCGTCCCGGTTTATTTTTTTCGACACGGATATTTAAGAGAAATGATAAAATGGTTAAAATAATAAAAAATAAATAGGATCCACAACTTTTGAAGAGATAATTATTTCTTAAAAAGGAAATAGGCAATCTTGGGTCGGACAATTCAAAAGAAATATGAATAATCTTAGATGGGACGGATGGAGTAATAATTTATGCCCTTCTAACTCCACCAAGTATTGGACTTCGTGCCTCAATTTAAGTTACTGCCTGCCTTCATTTTAATTTTAGAGCCAAAAATGGGACCTATTCGATCTATTTTACAATAGCAAAGAGAAATTCTACCCACCCCCATAATAATATATTTATATATATAATATCTATTGTTACAACATTGTCCTTCGACCTACGGCTGCATTAGTTCAAACTGAGCTAATTAATGCACCAATAATGCACGAACAGATCATTCGTGTAATCGTGCATTCACTCACTCAAATTCCATTAAAGACAAAGTTAGATATTCATCCAAAAAGTTAATAGTTTTACTCTTTATACCTATTGATATATTTGTCTTTACTGAATCAAAGTGAGAGTTTTTTCACCTTCTTTAAAAAATTATATCCAATGCGACCCATCAATAAATAAAATAGAGAAATATTTATATTATCATCTGATTAATGGGCATATACATGTTTTCTAGATTGAAAGTTTACTTCAAGAATTGCAGGGCATAAACATTATATCTATATTATGATGTAAACATTATATTATTGATCAACAATAATCTACTATATCTTGCCCGATTCGAACAACATGTCGGGATGAGTCCAGCCAAACCTGCCTAATTAAAGCATACACATGTTTATCTCTTGAAAAAATTAGTACAATAGTGTGTGTGTATTGGCCAGTGGTAGAGTGGTTAATCTTGACGCCAAATGTCCTCCTGTTCGAGTCCACCGTGACGCAAGATTTTAAAATTTCGTATTAAATTACCAAAAAAAAAAAATCTCTTGAAAACATTAGTACAAATTAATGAAGATATAATAGAAACAAATCCAGCCCTTTTCCAAATCAAACCTTGGAAAACAGCAACACTACTTCTGATTCTCACACAACACTATAATAAGTACATGTAGTTGAAAAACTAAATGCAGAAACATCATATAGAAAAAGCAAAAGAAATGATACAACATCACTCTATTTAAAACAATTAATGAAGAAAAAATCAGTGAGCACTTTTCACACAAAATTTAAGAAGAGGGGGATTCATAACTGCCCACATCACCCACCCCACTCACCCAAAAAATAAGCACAATTGAACCAACTTTATCACTATCTCTAGCTCCAACATCTCTCCATGATTAGACCTTCACCTATATCTACTATGACAGAAATAATACACACTTAGTGTGTGTGTTTATCGTTGGTTGGGAGTAAGCAGTCGGTCGGTTCGATTTCTCGATATTCTTGTTCGATTTCAGTCACCTCGATCTAGTCATCCCCGTCACGTTGCACACATGATCACAAGTAATAACACTTTCAAATTACCTATTAGTTCAACAAAAGGGTTCCCCCAGTTCATTGGTCTTCAATCTTCATTAATTCCTTTAGTAGTTATAGTATGTCGTATTCGGTATATTGTGCTTTCTGATGCAATATGAAAAATTAGGGTTTGTTATATATCAATTTCTGCGGCGCTTGTGCTAATTCTTTTTGTTAAATCATCACAGCAACTAGGGCATAACCAGCCATTTTGTTTAGGCACATGATCACCAAGAGCATTTCTTTATCTTTCAAAGGCATTCATAGAATTGAATAGTTGAAAAAAGAAAGAAAATTAAATTGTGTTTCAAAGTTCGAGGGCCTTAGAGGGTGGGAACTGATTAAAAGGTAGCAGCAATCTGTGTAGTGGAGAGAAATTGTCAAATGAAAATTCATTTAATGAACTAAATAAGAGTAACATTGAGATGATCAATAAAGAATTGGTCAACTTTTACCATGATTGCTTATTTGCACTCAAACAAGCCATACAGTGCATGAATAGGGGTGCATGGTATATTCTTGGAATAAACTTGTCCACTAAAATGCAAATTATAAAGAAAAATGGAGGAGAAAATGGGCTCCATCCATTCTAATATTTATTTATTGTTTTATGGAGCTGAACTATAGTCTCTAGTCTCTAGTCTCCTAGCATTCTGCCTAGCTACACTCATTTTTTTGCATTTTTAGCCAACCCCATCTCATGATATCTTTTCACTTGCGGGGAAACTTTATAAAGGGGTGATTATGAAGTTGTAATTAGTCTTTTCCTTTCCCCGAAACATATGCATACCTTCTATATGGTTGATCTCAATTAGGGATGTCAATGGGTAGGTTTTACTCGAATCGATCGGGAATAGTTCAAAACCCATTAAATTTTAAAGTAGTGGTTCTGGTTTCGGTTCCAGACCCGCTTTATACCCGGATCGTTTAGATCCATAGTTTGATGGTCCGATCCGATCCGGATCTAGTTCTGATTCAGAACAAATACTTATTTATTGGTTCTGATCCGAGTAAAACTCATCTGGTGACAAGCCTAAGTTTAAATAGGCTTGTCAATGAGCTAGTTTTATCCATATCGATTCGAAATCACTCATAACCCATTAAATTATAAAGCAACGGTTTCAATTCTAGTTCTTGTCCGATTCTTATCCGATTTTGGTTCGAGACCCGTTCAGATCCAGAACGCTTAAAGCCCATAGCTGATGGTCCGGGTCCGGTCTGAATCCAATGTCTAATGGGTCAGTTCCAGAACCAAAACCATTACTTATTTATTGGTTCGATTCGGATAAAATCCACTCATTGACATCCCTAGTCTCAATATAAGATCGCATATGAATCACAAATTTTATACACATTCGACGACGACGTTTTGGAACTCATCACGATTTCCAAAACCTCCAGTACTTTTTATGGTACATATCACTTTCATTTTATCGATATATATCATGTGTATAAACACGTAGGTTATCATATAATATAATGTAGTGGTATAATATTTAACACAAGGGCACATCAATGATCTTGAAATACAAGTTGTAACACAATCATAAATGTAATGTAAGAATACATGCAATGGGAATATTAGAGAGAGGTAGCAAATTAATCAAGGACTCAAATTGCATGCCTGATTTTGGAACTGATTCAGAGGGTGTTTGGCTGCTTATAAGCTCTTCAAAAAGAGGTTATAAGTCTTTAGAGCTTATAAGCTCATGCAAGGTGTTTGGCAAAATAAGCTCCTAAACAAATTTTATAAATCGTTAAAATAAGCTCCAACGACTTATAAGCTCCCTTAAAATAAGTAGCTCAACCCCAACTTATTTTTTCATAAGCTTGCAAATAATAGTGAATTTACCAAAATAATCTTACTATGATTCGTTATAATCTACATATATACTATCGACTTCACCTCTCATCAATTTTCTTGCTCTAATTATGATTTTCACTCTAACTCACGATTCTTTCTTTCAGAGCTTATAAACTAAACTATCCAAACACTTTGACAACTTATAAGCTCTCTGAAACATCTTATAAGTTCTTAAAGCATTATGTTCTTTAAAATAAGCTTAGCCAAACACCCTCTCAGTTGAAACGAATGACTTAACCAACATAAATATATGTGTGGAAGTGTCGTGAAAAATAAGATGTCCGACTATTTCCATGCAATAAATTCCAAATTATTTGCTTCTTTCTACTGGATCGAATATTGAGAGGGAAATTTCAGGAAATCTTGAAATGCATCAATTAATTGTATACTGTCACACAAGAATATATTGGTGCAAGCATTTTCGAGCCGTAAACTTGTCACACACTACTAATTCACCTAATTATTGATGGCACTAACAAGATTTTTCCAAATAAATTGGTTGAGAATGACGGGTCAGATTGGTTGTAGTAAAGTGAAGTGAGATATTTCTAGCTTTTGTCGTTGCAATTTGCAAGATATTTTACTATAACGAGATCCTCTAATCCTGGACTTAATGTCCAATGCAAGAGTTAAGATGCTTAATTTAATTACTGTCTCGAAAAAAAAGATGCTTCATTACACTTAAAGCAATTTGGCATCTAATTTTGCTCACTAGAATCTTTAACTTTGTATTTTCTTTTTCTTGAGTTACAAAGTTGGCAAGGAAGCATGCATGCAGTGTGAATTCAAGGCTCACAGCCTGACAGCAAGAAATTAATTAGATGTTGATTAGCCAATAGAATAAATTCTCTCTTTTAAAGACTAGGGGTGAGCATTCGGTCGGTTCGGTTGAAAATCGAATCGAAAATCCAAAATCGAAAAACCGAACCGTTCAAAAATTTCAACCGAACCGAACCGAACCGATTTTTTACTCAAACCGAACCGAACCAAATTTTAAACTTCGGTTTCGATTCGATTTTTGGTTAACCGAACTTTTAATAATTTTATATATATATATATATATATATATATATAATTTAATAGGGTTTAATATTTTAATAATTTAATTATATATATATAAACTTTGGTTCGGTTCGGTCCGAACAGAAATTTCATATTAATAAACCGAACTGAACCGAAAAAATTTCGGTTTTCATTTTTTGCATCCAAACCGAACCAAAGTTGTTAAAAACCGATCTAAACCGACCAAATTGCTACGATTCGGTTCAATTATTTGATTTGGATTCAGTTTTGCTCACACCTATTAAAGACAATGAAATTGCAAAAATAAAGATGGAGAAAATATTTTATGATTATGGGCTTCAAAGAAAGCGGCTGCTAATTACGAGGCGACACGTTGCAGTTGCGGGTTTCTTCAGCCTCGAACAGAAACCAGAAAAAGTGAAAGAAAAAGATGGTAATTTTTTTTTAAAAAAAAAGGTATATTCTAAATGAGAAGTGGGCATTTGACTCTACCAATTTTTGTATCCATCCATGGTGGGTACAAAATTCAGATTTTCCAAATATATGATACTACTGCTTCGCCTTCATTAGGCCACGTACCGAAAGCATCCACTACTCGCCGCGTATAATAAAAATAAAATAAAAATAAAATAAAGACAAGATAATTTTTAAAATTTGAAGCTAATTAGGACCAATCTTGCATTCTTCTGCATACTCATGTCGTACGAGATTTCAACAGTCTCAATCACAAATGTGAGGCCTAATTAGTGACCGTTATCAACGTGCGATATAACGTTAACTCGTGCCAATTTTTGTAATGATGTCAGTACATGTCGCGTGTAATTAAAGCCATCGTGCTCGTGAAATGCTAATGCTAAGCGTTACAATGGTATGATGTGACAAGACTGTAGTTTGTGGCTGTGGATCATTGAACAAATGCTTCACATGATGCTGCGCACATTCGGTTTTAGATTGCTGCGGCTGTGGTTAGGCAAAGTGACGAAGCACATTTGTATGCATCGTACTAGAGGTGTGCACCGGTCGGTCGATTTGACCGACCGACCGAAATTTTCAAAATCGAAAATCGAATCGAGTGAATTTTTTTGAATCGAATCGAACTGATTTATAATTTCGGACCGATCGAAAATCGAATCAAAAAAATCGATCGATTTCAGTCGGACCGAAAAACCGACTGAAATATAAATTATATATATTTTTTTCTAAATAAACATATTTTTATCCTAATTATTTAATTAAAATATTAATTAATTATTATATAAAATATATAAATACATAAAAATAATAGTTTCGTTTCGGTTCGGTTCGGTTACCGACCGAATCTAAAACATAAAACCGAAAACCGATTTTAGTTAAAATTTTGAACCGAACCGAAAATCGATTTCCTCAAAAATCGAACCAAACCGATCGAAACCGATCGATTCGATCGGTTTTTTCGGTTCGATTCGGTCCATGCACACCTCTACATCATACTATGTGGAGTTGTTATATGGATTTTGCAAAGGATAATACAATCTTTTATCCCAATAATAATCGTTTATTTCAGTACATTGATATTAGGGATGTCAATGAGTGGATTTTACCCGGACCAGAACCAATAAATAAGTAATAGTTCTGATTTTGGAACCGACCCATTAGAGACTAGATCCGGACCAGATCCAAACCATCAACTAAGGGTCTTAAGAAGTCCGGATCTGAATGGGTCTGGAACCAGAACCGAATCAGAATCGGACAAGAACCTGAACTAGAATCGACATCGTTGCTTTATTATTTAATGTGTTATGAGTGATTTTGAATCGATATGGATAAAATTAGCTCATTGACAAGCTTATTTAAACTTAGGCTTGTCAATAGACGGGTTTTACTCGGACCAGAACCAATAAATAAATATTGGTTCTGGTTTTGGAACCAGAACCAAATCCAGATCGGACCATTAAACTATGGATTTAAACGGTCCGGGTCTAAAGAGGAACTGGAACCAAAATCAGAACCGCTACTTTAAAATTTAATGGATTTTGAGCGATTCTGGATCGATCCAGGTAAAATCCACCTATTAATATACCTAATTGATACCATTCGATTTCAACAAATAGACGTCATAGCATAAAGAAAACCGAAAATAATTTTCGGCATCGAGACTTACAATTGACAGACATAGTGATGCATGTCATCCTTGTTAGACGATATACGTTGTTTCAAATCCGACATGAACAAAACCCTTGGAGTAGATTGATATCCGAACCTAATAAGCTAATATCCCAATATTGGGATAAAACAGTGTATTATCCCTTTTAGATACCTATTTTGCATATATTTTCTCCAACCACTAATAGTTATATAGTTATAGTAATAATATATAATTGATGATGGGACCAATACTAAATTAAGTCCAATTAAAATAAGATTCAAAAATGAATACAAAATGAAAATGGGCCGGAGTTTTAGTCTTTTAGAGAATCAATTAATATCTGAGCCATTTATTTTATTTTACAATATTTAGTTTTCTTTCAAGTTATTAAATGCAAACTAACCTATATTATGTTATACCTTAATATTTTAAGCAAATATAATTGTTTGCTAAATTGACATTTATGAATTTAAAAGATTTATTAGCCATCATTTTTTAGATATAACTGAAACCTACTAAGATTACGCAATATTATAAAATTGACAGAGAATGCATGAAAAATAAATAAATCATTCATTATAAAGTAAAAAAAAAAGATCATGCACTATTTTATCCCATTATTTTATCCTAGTAAATCGATAATTAGCTATTTATCTGGAGAATTTTTTCATTTCGGATTAAAAGCGACGTTGTTTTATCTTAGCAAGAACGTCACGCGCCACTCCGCCCACCAACTAGTATCTCAGTGCCGGAAGTTGTTCTCTAAATAGGTTTGACATTACGCACTGAAATTTGTATTGTTGATCTATTAAGCTAAAATTGAAACGGTCTCTTGTTTTGAGATAACACAAACTATACAGAGAATTAATCATTACTCCCTTTGTCCCATTTAAAATTTCTCACTTTCCTTTTTGGGTTGTTCCATTACAAATGTCTCATTCCATTTTAGAAAGTAATTATCTCTTCAAAAATTGTGGACCCTACCAACTTTTTAACACTTTAACTACTTTATATCTATCTCCTAAATACCCGTGCCAAAAGAAAGGGGACAGTTTAAATGGGATGGAGGGAGTATCTTTTAGTAGAAAGAATATCGACACTTGCTATTTTCAAGAGTTAAATTGGAAGTAAGTATATTATTAATAAGTATACTATTAATCTATGGCTTTGTGATGATTATAATGTTGCTAAAGATGAAAAACGCGCGGCAAATTGGTTGGGCTTTATGGTATGCCCAATGGCTCACCGGTAGGGTGAGTATTCGGGTATTTGGTCGGGTATGGTCAAAAAAATATCCGAATTAAAATAACCGAAATTTTAGAAATGATATCCGAACCAAACCGAAATAATTTCGGTTACCAAACCAAAATAACCGAAAATTATTTCGGATATTTCGGATAAAACCGAATTTTTGCCTTAATTCTGAATTTTAAACAAAAACATACAAAAAATATTCTAATACTCAACAAATAACTAGTTTGCAATATTCATAAATAACATTGTCAAATACTAAACAACTCATTACCAACAATCTTCATAAGTTCAAAGTTCAAAAAACATTACCAAATACAAACAATTCATAAAATGCTACAATCTTCTCAAAACACCAAATTTAAAGTTCAATTTAGGGCTACTATTTATATTAATTATAATATTAATATACTATATATAAATATAAATTTGGTATCGGATATTCGGTAAAAAACTCATACCGATCGAAAACCATACTACTAAAATATATTTCGGTTATAACCGATTGTCCGAAATAACCGATTTACCCGAATCAAATTATATATTTCGATTTGGTTCGGTTCGGTTATTCGGTTATTGGACATTTTGCTCACCCCTACTCACCGGGGCTCCCTTTAATGGAAAAGCACATTGAGCTAAAGATTAGGGACTGTTTTAATTATTTAAAATTAAAATCAATCATCAAATTAAAGCAATTCTCATCCTCATTTTAGACCGGTTTTGGTGTGACGCCCTAAATGCAATAATCACTTTATGGCCCATGTTATGTTTCACAACATTCAGCAGGTAAAAAGGTGAATAGAATATCAAGCGTCGGTAGATATGTTTTGATATACTCCATACGGTCCATCCAAGATAATCTATTTCTTTTTGACACGATTATTTAGGAGAAGGATAAAAGTGATTAAAATGATAAAACGTATATATGTCCCACAACTTTTGAAGAGATATCAAATATCGGTTTCCTACATTTCATGTGTTTTGCCTTTCTGCCTACCATGATTTGTGTCGTACACTTGCCTATTCCATTCTTATTTCACATTTTTAATATATCAATCTATACTTAATTATGATAGTGGTCTTGCCACTCAACTCTGGTAAACCATATTATTAAAAATAAATATATTGAGAAAAAAAAAAATCTAACCAGCGCCTAAAATGACTTTTCACATTCACTTCATCTGTGCTTTAGTTGGCTGCCGACCGTAGTTGAATTCACGAGTAAAACTGAATTTGATTTCTTCCTTTATTTCGAATCATGAGACAATTTCCATAAGCTATTGCCGACAACATTATATTTTTATGGGATTATAGGAAAATAATGATGATTTGTTCACTAATATATTCTATTCGTTTACTGGGTGAATTTGTATGAGAAAGAACAAATAATTGTCAATATTGGTGGAATTAGGATTGGGATGTGGTGATTTGGCCGGATTAATTGTTGCTCGGTCTATGGGGTGTTTTGCTAAGCTTATTTTAGAGAGTTTATAAGATGTTTCAAGAGCTAATGAGAGTTAACGTCTCAAGAGTTTATAAGTTGTTAAAGTCTATCTTATAAGTTAGAGAAATAATCGTGAGTTAGAGAGATAAAATTGACGAGAGGTGAAATTGGTAGTGTATATGTAGGAAATAACGAGTTATAATAAGGTTATTTTGATAAATTCATGATTGTTTATAAGCTTATGAAAAAATAAGTTGAGGTTGAGTAACTTATTTTTAGGGGATCTTATAAGTTATTGGAGCTTATTTTCACACTTATAAGCTATTTAGGAGCTTATTTTCACACTTTTAAACTATTTATGAACTTATTTTACCAAACACTTTGCAGCAGCTTATAAGGTCATAATCAGCCTATAAGTTGTTTTAAAGAGCTTATAAGCTCAGCCAAACACCCACTATATTTCATCCGAATAAACGAGTTAAATAACACATTAGTTAGGTTTATTTTGGTAAACCCTAGCTAAAAACCTCAAATGTTTTAATCAAAATCTATTTTCGCTTGACGGTGGCAAATGATGGAATGAGAGTATTTGTTTCTAAAAGAGTAAAAGATCGTATATTCAAATATCAACAATTTTTTACAAGTCAAAATTGCAGCATAAGATTTGTTAGTTTGGTTTATCTAATCTGTAGTTTGCCATATATGAGCAGTATATCTTAAACGTACTTTCGTTAATTACAAACTACATCCCAACATTTCAGTATGTTTTGCAAATTAAATTCAATTTTTAAAACATTGCAATAATGTCAAAATCTTTTAATTTATAGTAAATTTGTCTCTCCTAAATTTCTAAATCACTCTAAGATTCGAGTTCTGATGTCTACGTCTCAATTCCAAACTCGAGCAAATAAAAGAAATTGATTTGCTACAAATCGAAGAATTAATCCATTATATTGTAATATTTTAAAATTTCAATTGAAATGGACTTTTGTAAGCAAACAAATCAAGTGGATCGGTTCATTGAGATGTACATGTAATCACTTATTTGGTAAATAATATTTCATTAGTTCACGATAATTTGTTCAGGATAAGTGTATCATAATTATTTTATTTTGCATCCACAAAAAATGTATCATTCTTTTTTATGATATTAGATGAGATATTTTTTCCACTCAAACAACACTCATCAATAATTTTTTTTATTAAAATTGGACCCATTTATAAATTATATATTTATTATGGATGGAAAGAATAAATATTTATAAAAAACATTAATACAAGTTAGATTAAATGAGGTTTGCTAGGTGGCAGTTGTTGTATGGATTATAGTAGACGGTAATGATGGATAGGTCAATTAACTTTCCATGTCGTAAATGAGTCTGCACGGACATGGTTGGTTTAAATTTGGAATATTTATATCGCCACAATTTCTTTGACGACACGTTATGGTCGCTAATTGTCATTTTTTAAAATATACAAAGTGGTGGTCACAACTCACAAGTTATCCAGGTTACGTTGGGTTGCCTTTCACCGATTTAGAAGTTTAGAACCTACGCATCATCCAATATAATGACTTATAAAGTTTATTTGGGTGTATAGGGTGAACCATACTTGAATCGAATATCCGATTCGAACTAAATTGAAATTTAAACCCATAGAGGAGTTTGGTGGGATTCGATCGGATGTATTTTTAAATCCATATAAACCCACCTTATATCATTTATAATGAAAATAATATTATACAAAGTGGTGGTCACATTTTTCTAAAGTGGTGGTCACAAGTTATCCAGGTTATGTTGGGTTGCCCTTCACCGATTTAGAAGTTTAGAACCAAACCTTTCATCATCCAATAATATAATGATCGTCACTTCAGTTTACTTGGATGTACGATGCATTTGTTCTAAATAAATTTTAGTTAAAAATTAATAAATTATAATTGATAATCGATAATTGAATTTGATTATAATAGATATATAGTATATCTTCTAATAAAACTTTTTTCTATCAGTATACAAAACATTTTAATATCTTTTATTTTTAAAAGGGAAAGAAATTATTGCTACAAAGCTCGCGGTGAAATATATACATTTTATTATTCGCCATCTTATTATTTTGAGGCTTGGAGCAATAATACAAATTTTGGACTCAATCAACCTGAGATGTCGATGGGTTACTTAATAGAGAGATTTTTTATTCCAGTTTTCCTTCCGTATTGAAAATTCATATATATATTTGTAGGTGTCTTCTCTTTTATTTTTCATTTTCTTTGCTATTTATAGATGAGTAGAAAACGAGTGAGTTTGTTACATTTTGGGAAAAAATTCCTATTTTTTGGTCATTTAAACAAATAAATTTAAAAATTATGTTACAGAGGATTCGAACTTAAAATATTTGACCTCAGACATTAACCACTCTACTATTAATCCAACATAAAAAAAAAAAATAAAAACTAAGTTTCCTACCTACTATCCACCAATAGCTCTAGGCAAATTCAGAATATATGTAAAATGCATAATTCCTATACTTCGAACGAGTAGTGAAAAAAAAGATAAATCAGTCAAATAGTCAAGTTTTGATGTCAAGTCAAAAGTGCACATACTTTAACATACATACAAAATGCAATTAATTATTTAATTATTTACCTTTTATATTCAATATTTGTGTTATACAGATATATAGCAAATATTGATCTCCGAATATATATTTCATGATTGATTTTTCGGGTGATGACGAGACACTCATTGGTGCTCTCTTGAGGTAATTAATATTCAGTGACTCACAAATTAGACAAAAATAAAAAAAACATCACTTAAAAAAAACATTTATCACGACTTAATCACTAACCAATACATATCATCGTTTATTCTGAAAACCAAAATAGTCTCATCAGTGAATTACGCAAGATTGCATTATTTCTTTCTTTTCTTTTTTCAAAAAAAAGAAAAGAAAAAAGAGTGCATTATTTCTGATTTATACGTACATACATTTTTACCATAACTCACAAATATATGTAGGGTGAACATTCGATTTCGGTTCAAATTTATAGTTCCGGATCGATCCAAAATCCGAATTTTGAGAGATAAAAATTCGATCCGAACCGAAAATCCGAAATCATAATCCGATTTTTATAAAAATCCGAACCGAACCGAAAATCAAAATTATGAAAAACTTAAAATTCAAAACTAATTTTTGTTGATTCTTATATATATTTATGTTAAATTTAAAATATTTAAATAAAATATTATTTTATATATAAATAATATATAATTGATTTTCAGATTTTTTTGGATTTAAAAATTCCAATCAGATCCTAAAACCGAAATTTTGAAAAATTTCAATCCGATCCGAACCGAATTTTAAATTTTGGTTTGGTTCGATTTGCATTATTTTTTTCATACGTACATTCATTTTACCATAACTCACAAATATATGTACAACTCTAAATAGACAACAATATCTCGTATATCAGAACAATAACATTATGGGAAAATTACCCTAACATTTTGGAACATTATTCAAAATTTAGTCTAAAATCGAAACTGCTTTAATACTTTAGGTCCAAAATTTCATTTGCACTATTTTTAAAAGAGGAAGAAGAAAAGCGAGTCCATGCAGAATCTGCCTTCTATAAAAAGGCTTAAGTTCTCCTCACAAACCATCTCATCACCTTCACTAGAACCTCAACTTCAGCTGATCACAACCACCACCACCCCCACCGCCTCCGCCACGCCCCCAATACCGCGGTGGTTTGCTCAAATCCCCAAGACCACCCGCGAAAATGGGCATAAACTCGAACAGGGTCGAGAACTTCTCAGACCCCGAAGCGCCGCCACCGCCAGGCCTTGAAGCTACAAACGCAATGCAAATGCCGCCGCTAGAGGTGCACAAAGTCTGCCTGCCGCCGCTCAGAACCACTGCGCAGAAGCTCCGCCACCGCCTCTCGGAGATCTTCTTCCCTGACGACCCACTCCACAAGTTCAAGGATCAGACGTGGCTTCGGAGACTGGTTTTGGGGCTGCAGTTTTTCTTCCCATTTTCCAGTGGGCTCCCAATTATAGCTTCAAACTCTTCAAATCCGACGTCGTTTCTGGAGTCACCATTGCAAGTCTCGCGATTCCGCAGGTACCATAACCAAAAAGAATTTTTAATTTTTTTTCACGAAAATGAAAATTCTCTTCCGAATTAGATTTCCAGAGCATAAGAAAGTGTCGTATTTTCTTGTTTGTTTAGGGCATGAAGCATCATCTGTTTAATTGTGACAATAATTTCGATGTTTCATGCAATATGATTGTTTCTTGTTTGATTAGGCATGAAATGTCACGTGTTGAAAGTTCATACTAAATTTAACTGTTGCAAGATTAATCAAAAATCATGAAAATCTGAGTTTTCTTGAATTTAGTTGAGTAGATTATAGTGTAAATTGATGGTTTTGTTAATTGTGCTCGTTCTTTCACAATACAGGGTATAAGTTATGCAAAGCTAGCAAATCTGCCACCGATTATTGGTTTATGTAAGTATAAATTCATCAAGACTCCCTTAATCTTGGATTTTTTTTTGTGTGACTTGTTTTCGCTTCTAAGCAAAGTGTTTAAATTTCTTGTGCAGATTCTAGTTTCGTGCCACCTTTGATATATTCAGTTCTTGGGAGTTCCAGACATCTCGCAGTCGGCCCTGTCTCCATAGCTTCCCTTGTGATGGGAACAATGCTCAGCGAAACTGTTTCCTACAACGATGAACCAATCCTCTACCTTAAACTGGCTTTCACAGCAACATTCTTTGCAGGGGTGTTTCAGGCTTCTCTAGGCTTTCTAAGGTGAGTAAAAAAACTCGAAACTCTTTATTTACATCATAAAATCTTTTATGAGAAGTTACTGCTAATAATTAAGTCCAACTTACTTTGCAAAATGGGAACATCTTTAGCAAAAGTGTTGAACAAGAATCAATCCACTATAATCACAATGAAGGGCCTACGATTATGCTAACTATAAGCACAATGAAGGGCCTACGATGATGCTATGTAAAGTAGTCTAAGCATGAATGATTAGAAATAAGCGAAATCGTTTAAGAGATTCTGTGGCTGTTTGTTTATTGCTGCTCTTTTTTTTTGTCCATTTAGTCAAGTTGTAGGCAAATGCTTTTGCCTTTTAGATATAGTATAAGCAGCATATCTTTTTGTCAACAGTAGTATACTGACTTGAGTAATGGTGCTAATTTCCAGATTAGGATTTGTTATCGATTTTCTGTCAAAGGCGACTCTTGTTGGCTTCATGGCCGGTGCTGCAGTGATCGTCTCGTTGCAGCAGTTGAAAGGGCTACTTGGGATAGTCCATTTCACTACCAAAATGCAACTAGTTCCTGTATTGTCTTCTGCCTTCCATCAAAGAGATGAGGTAGAATCTCTAGCTACCATATTCTTGAATCCTATCAAAGATGGCCCTTTCTCAAATTATTATCATTTCTTTGTCATTTCTTGATGTAAGTCTTTGTTGCTAAATGATGGAATGACTAAATGAGCACTATTTAATTACTAAACAACATCAGTCTAGGCAAATATTTGACTCGAGAAGCTATTTCTTGGCTGCAGTGGTCGTGGCAAACCATTGTGATGGGAGTCGGTTTTCTGGCGCTGTTGCTAATAACAAGGCAAATTGTAAGTGGCTATGATCATCTTGTATAGTTCCTTGCTTGTTTGTCGAAGTCTTCCCTCACTCGATTATGACGGTCTGAATTTCAATGATGAATGCAGAGCATGAGAAGACCTAAACTCTTTTGGGTTTCAGCAGCTGCTCCATTAGCATCTGTGATTCTATCAACCATTCTAGTTGTCTGCTTCAAATCCAAGCTTCAGGGATCAAGATCGTAAGAGCTCTGCAGTTTTCTCTGAGTATTTGAATGAAATTCATGAATAAAATCTTGATGTGAAACTCTTGTTTATGCAGATTGGGAATTTGCCTAAGGGTTTGAATCCACCTTCTTCAAACATGTTGTATTTTGATGGCCCTCATCTTGCTTTAGCAATCAAAACTGGAATCATAACTGGAATACTTTCTCTCACAGTAAGTTCTCAAACACATTAGCCTTAAATTTTTTCTAAAGTCAGAAATCAAATAAACTTTTTGGATTTTGGAATATGTAGGAAGGATTGCAGTTGGAAGGACATTTGCCAGTCTAAAAAACTACCAAGTTGATGGGAACAAAGAAATGATGGCCATTGGCTTAATGAACATGGCTGGCTCTTGCTCGTCTTGCTACGTTACCACAGGATCATTTTCACGATCAGCTGTGAACTACAACGCTGGTGCAAAGACTGTCGTCTCAAACATAGTCATGGCTGCAGCGGTGCTCGTGACACTGCTTTTCCTCATGCCGTTGTTCTACTACACTCCCAATCTCATCTTGGCAGCCATTATCATAACCGCTGTGGTTGGCCTAATCGACTATCAAGCAGCGTATAAGCTGTGGAAAGTTGACAAACTCGATTTCTTCGCTTGCTTGTGTTCCTTCTTGGGCGTTCTGTTCATCTCAGTGCCTCTTGGTCTTGCTATAGCAGTAAGTCTTTCTTCACACCACCCACATAAAACTTGAATTTTTTTTTCAAATGATACTAACTATTAGGAAAAAAATTCAGGTTGGAGTTTCGGTTTTCAAGATCTTGTTACATGTGACAAGGCCAAACACAGTTGTGCTAGGAAACATTCCAAGAACTCAGATATATCAGAATCTCACTCAATATAGAGAAGCTATTAGAGTTCCTTCATTCTTGATTATTGCAGTTGAGGCTCCTATCTACTTTGCAAATTCCACTTACTTGCAAGAAAGGTAAGGAATAAGGCTGTTTTCCCACCTCACAAGCTGTCAAAACGACATAAAAAGCACGTCTAATCTCAACCGCACAATGCAGGATACTGCGATGGATCAGAGAGGAGGAAGAGTGGCTGGCATCAAACAATAGGAGCAGCATGAAATGTGTAATACTAGATATGACAAGTTAGTATTCATCAAAAACTTCTGTTATATTATAGTGCAGTATATTATTTTCTCTAACAACAACATATTTTTATCATGATCAGCTGTGACTGCAATAGACACAAGTGGTATTGACACAATCAATGAGCTAAGAAATATGCTGGAGAAAAGATCACTCAAGGTAAATCCATATCTCTAGGCATTTCTTGCTGATCCCTCGAGTTTTCGCCTTCTATTATTCCATGTCATATTGAATTTTTTCTGCATCGTGATGCAGCTTGTGTTGGTGAATCCTGTTGGAAGTGTGATGGAGAAAATGCATGAATCCCACATCTTGGAATCCTTTGGATTGGAAGGGCTGTATCTAAGTGTTGGAGAAGCTATTGCTGACATTTCGTCTACGTGGAAAGCTCAACCTTGAACATCAACAATGGCTTCCACAGCCATATATATATGAGTAGGATGAAGGATTTCTTGCTTTGTTCAAGAGGAGTTAAAGCCACATATATCAAATATATATGTATGCAATGGCAATGTGCTCAAATGTAGCTAGCTAGTCCTGAGAAGTTTTGTAACCTAACTATTTTCTCTTATATTAATTATTAGCTTTGGTTCTACCATTTGCATTTATATTATTTCTCCTGATATAATGTAACAACTTAAATTTGCATATATAGCAAGTAACGATTTTGGTTCAGACTGATACAACTTCGGATATTAGCATTTGAAACTTCAATCCAAACATAAACTCCAATTTTAATAGGGTTTTAATTAATACTCTATCCGTCCCAATATTCATGGCACGTTTTCATTTTTTGGTTATCCCATTAAGTTGGTCCGTTTCCAAAAAAGGAAATATTTTTTACGCTAAAAAGTGTATCGAATTTCGTGTCACCCACAACTTTACACACAAAACATAATTATCCTAAATCTAAGTAAAAAAAGAACGTACCATGAATATTGAGACGGAGGAAGTATAACTTAACTATTTTGCAAAAATGAGCTAGCATATTGCAAAAGAAACAAGGAAACTTAAACCAGCAGAATGAATTTGACTTTTTCCGAAGTCAAATTAAAGAAACAGTTAAAAACAAATAGATTCAATTCAATGAATGCGTGATCCAATGAATTTAAAGTAAGAGTACTTGGGTTTTTCTACTATAAATGTTGCTTCAATCCATGTCCCAAAAACAAAAGTATGAATATTGGTGATTTGGAAATAACAATTGAAATATATTCAACTAATAATTTCAAGTGTTTTCAACTCAAAATAAAATAAAATAAAATAAAATAAAATAATGTTTTTGTAAAATAACTATCATAATAAAAAAGATACTGTACTCAAAAATGAGACTAAGAAAATACTACATCCGTCTCATTATTCTTGGTTTCTTTATTTTGGTATATAGATTAAGAATAGTTATATTCTATGTGTAAAATAGTGTGTGACATGAAATTCGAATCATTTTTTATTGTAAAATTATTTATTATTTAAAATGAACCCATAATAATACGGACAGTCCAAAAAATAAAACAGACAAATAATAATATGATATATAGATATAAAAAAATAACAACAACAACAATAATAATAAATAATTTCAAATGAAATAAGACTTTACTTCACAAGTTACCAAACTGCAAACACCGATTAAGCCAATAAGGCAAAAACCAACTTCCAGCGACAACATTAACCAAACAGTCCCATCTCCTTCACAGTTCTCAGACTTCTAAATTCTTCAGAAATCCTTCAATCTGATCTAACCCACTCAAATCTGCTAGCCCATTTTACATTTTACGCCATATACAATTACTTTGAATTGTTTCTAAATCGAACCAAAATCCTTCTCCACTGAGTTAATCCCCTAATTTTAGGTTTTCTGTTCAAACTCAGGCGAATTCAATAATTGTTAATTCCCCTCACACTCAACCAAAATTGAATCACGATTCAGTCACTGAGTTGAAAATTGGAAAAAGTTTAAATTGTTGGGGGTATTTTGCGGGAGGTGGAAAAACGAAGAATTAGTCATGTTCTATGGTTCAGTGGTGTGGGATCCATGGCTGATAGTGGCGCAAATCGTGTGCCTCCAGTGCCTCTACTACCTGACGCTGGGGGTGTTCTTGTCAATTCTGGTGGGCGCTCGGGTTTCGAAGATGAGCCTCGTGTATTTCTTTGATTATGCCACGGTTGATGCCTCTACAGTTATTGGTTGGGGTGTGATGGCTTCCATTTTTTTCAGCTCTGTTGTGGGGTAAGTTTGATTTTGATGCAATTTGTTGATTCATTTGGTGTCAGTGGTACCAATAGCCTTATGCAGCAGCTGTTTAAGTTCATCTTGAATCTCGTTACTTGTTATATGTTACTAAGAAATTCCAAATTTGGAATTAAGTTATCGTGCTTACATTAAGTGTAGGAGATTAATATTTATATGGTTGTTAGTCTTGATTTTACTTTGCTATGTAAGGGATGATAATCCTATAGAAAAATAATTGAGATGTTATCGTTTGAGGTATTTATGGAAAGGGTATCTTAGGGCGTGTTGTGAATGTCAATTTACGTTGCATTCCTTAGATCTATTCATTTAAAGGAAAAGGAAGATTTTCTGAAAATTTTGGGAGTATTTGCTAAATTTTGGTCTATGTAGTACTCTGTCTTTTTCCCAAAGTCGAATACTTGCTTTCCATTGGGGAAGAAAAAATGTGACGTTGGAGATTATTTTAGCAGTTTTGTTTTGAATTTTATTCCAAGGTTCCTAACAGTAGTATCATTGGCCAACCTCAATACTGAGTATGACTGTTATGTGGTGAGTTTCCACTAGAAGCATGCCAAATGATCTTTAATTTGGATTTGTTGGACTCCTGCACTACATCTAAAGAAATGTTCTTGAACAATTTCGTACTTTTACTTGAAACAGGGCTGGTTTTCTAGTCTATTTAGTTGAAAGGGCAAAGAAGTGCCTGGATTTTTGTGCGACCCTTTATATCATTCACCTCTTCATTTGCACCACATATGGAGGTTGGCCTGCATCAATAACATGGTGGGTTGTGAACCTTGTGGGACTTGCAGCGATGGCATTATTAGGTGAATATCTGTGCATGAGACGTGAATTGCGAGAAATTCCTATCTCAAGATTTCGGTCAAGTAAGCCATTTTATGTTTGATATTTTTATAAATGCTTGTTACTCAATTCATTGTTAAAAATTACATCTCTGACTGCCTTCGTTGGCTTTTCTGTTCAGCTTATGAATTAAGACTATGTTTTCACCCATCAATTTTTTGATGCGCTTTCAACTCAGTGTTTTTCCATAGACCTCATATTACCTTGCTTGCATCGCTCAAATCTAGATTTTCTTCACAAGTCTATTGGGCCTAATATTGATTGGTCTATATTTAAATTAGTCACCTAATTTACTCATAAACCCATAGTACCACAAGACCTCAGGAGTCAGCAACTTAAGAACTTTAACTGGCTCAAAAGTTTCTACAAATATCAAATATGTAGACTGTGATTCCGTTACTTCATATAAACAAATAAGTAGTTCTGCCACTTTACTAACAATATGGGTTATAAGTTAGAATGTGTTGAATGCTCGCTCTTGCATGAATATGGAAGGCTAGATCTGTTATCAAGTACTTATTTTTCTAAAAAAGTAAAAATAAAATCAAATGATTGAAAATCACTTGATAGTATTCGCTAGACCTGTATAATAATATCACTGGAGGTATTTGATTGTTTTAGCGGTATATCCACCCAACACAATGCTTGCACAAAATTAGGAGTGCAAATTGAGATGGCTTCTATTGGCAATCTGATTACCTAAGTCACTTTTCATACCCTCTGTAACGAAGGTCTATGGTTTTAAGGTCCTCATTTGTACATTATTTGTGAACGATTTAAAACATTTTGGTGATTAGCAGAAACCTGCTTGGTCCTTGGAATCATATTCAAGAACTAATCTTGGAGTCATAGGAAGTTTAACCTTCCACAAATCCAGAAAAGGAAAGACAAAATATAGAAAATGTAAAGAAGGGAAGAGTTGCATAAAAAGAGAAAGATTCACAAGGCTAGGATTCCATTTAAGCCCAATTCTGATGGAAATTCACTTGCCTTTGAGAAGGCAAGTTTTCCTCATGAAAGTAAAAATGGGAGAAGTCCAAAACAACAGGGGGCAAAGATAAAAAAATTGTAGTACGGGCGGTAAAATTTGCATGTTTCGTATAATTAACGTACTGTATTTTTGTCAAAAGTGTGACTTTTACTGTTGTTGAGTAGAAGATAGATTTCTTTATTAAATAATGTCATCAGGAAAATTCATCCGTATGTCTTTATGTTGTCACTGGGTAGAGCTTAGCATCCAACTATAGCAAAAAATCAAGTAGTTCCAGTAAGAGTAAGGCAAATACTTGAGTTTTCTCAGATAAGGTGGTCTTGAAAGGCCTCCGTGAAGTAAAGATATTCAGAATGTTACTGCTCTACGATTATCTGATAACTATGCAACCTCACTGAAAGATACCAACATCATAAATTTATCCGAACATTTTTCCTTTTAAATCGTGCAGGTGTTTGAAATATTAGTCTTGTGAAGCTGCTGCTCAGTGCTCATATGGACAGACATATTCGTTAAAAGCAATTTTTCCAGCAGAAGTTATGAGGGTTATTGCATATTATAGTGGGTTAGTGCATCTGATCAGATATCACGGAGATGGCTGAAGTGTGTAATGAATTCTGAGTGCAGCTTCCTTGTCTTAGTATATACATATGTTCATTTCATATCGCAACTAAATTTCGACAACCATTACTGGTGTAGAGTTGGTCTTGGGAAAGGCCAGGAGGGCAACCCTTCCGGCACTCCCAACTTCTCAAGATCCTCTGGCCCTTAAAATTTCAGAACCAGCAATGCCCTTGTGATGGTAAGGTTCTAGTGCAGGATTTTAAAATGGTTGCCTTGTTTACGAACCACAAGTTTCGGGTTAGGACCTTAACCAGACTGGCTTATGCTAGTTATGGTTGTGTTGGGTTCGGTTCTGTTCTGTCTGATTAACCTGATTAACCTGTTTCCTTCATGTTTCCACCCTTCCATTTTCATGTTGAATTTGCAGTTAGATTTGAATAATACGTCTGAATCCCATGAATTGAAATAGGCACAACTTTTGGTTGACTGCAGATTCGATTCTATTTAATATTAAAAGCACGGTTATGGTTGAATAGTCGATTTGTTCGGTTCTCTACTAATATATTTGGTTGCATTAAATTGATCATCAAATATCATGTTCCACTTATAAGAAAAGATGACGAAGTGGTTTTTATGATTTGGTTTAGTCTGTAAATATTCATCTTATTGCTCAAATTAGGTTCTAGGGATGTATCGATGACTGAGTTGAATATTGTTATGCACAAGTTTGGCTCGTTTGTTGTCAATTTAAGCTGGAGCTTTGTTTAGTACTCACGGTTTGAGCTTTCTTAATTTAGATTTGGATTTTAAATATTAATTTTTTTATTCGTAACAATAAATATATTTACTAGAGTTTTACAATTATTACAATAATAATATATTTTTTTTAATTTCCAAACTAAATTACTGTAACTTGTTCATTTAGCTAATGATTAACATTTTGAAGGAATTGTTAAAGTTCAAGTTTGACTTGCTAATGGGCTTTATTAAAATGAGCTTCAACAAGATCCTATCGAATAAAAATTTGAATATATGAATAGAGCAGTTCATTTATAGTATTAACCGAAATGGCTTTGTGATGTGGATCTGAGGAAAGTACCTATATTTGGAGCTTTTAAACTCATACAAATAATTTACTGTCGATAAGTTTAAGGAAGAAAAAAAAGTTAATCTACCTTAGGTGTGTGAGATGTGTAACAAAATGAATTAATAAGCTTTGTTCGTACTTGGAAGCAAGATAAACTAATAAAATAAAAATAAAATTGTCGACCACAGTGGGAGTCGAACCCACGACCTTTTGATCCGAAGTCAAACGCGCTAATCCACTGCGCTATGCGGTCTTCATATAAGTTTAAATGAACTCTATTTAAGAAATTATATGTTGACAAAACTGTCAAAATAAAAAACGTTAAGCTAATAGCTGATGAAACTAGAAACAAAATTAATATTATTGTATTGAGATATTTTTTAATATAAAAGAAACAATAAAACAAAAATAAATAAAGAACAATATTTAGTTTGATATATCTTTTGAAAATAAAATAATTTAGTTTACTTGCAAATAATAAACAAACAATCAATAATAGTTTAAAAATTAAAATAATTCAATATAATAAGTAAGTTATAAGTGTTAGTGAAAAGAATATTATCTTACAAAGTTATTTTTTGTACCCATCACAAGTCCATCATTAATTCTAAATCTAAATTCAACACTAAGATAGAAGTATATATATAACAATTAACAATGAACAATATGTTTGAAATTTAATATTTTCTTTCTTAATTAATTATTATATTAAATTATACATATACTAATAAGTTTTTGAAAAAATGTTGGAGAGCACATGGCCCCGCCAAGGCCATACGTGGCTCCACCGCTAGCCCCAAATAAATTCTTATTTTATGATGATATAATGTGACTACAATACTGTATCCTTTTTGTAGGACCTACCAAATTTTATCCTAAAGTTCATCTTTCTAGCAATTTTAACTAATTGAATGAGATCACCAAATTTCATCCTAAAGTTCATCTTTCTAGCCCCAAATAAGGATCGTACAATACAAAAAAAAAAAGTAAACGAATCCATAAACCGCAATCTGTACGGACAAAGTACGCCAAAATTCATAGGTTTGAATTTAGAACCTCTGAATCAAATGTTACTAACATCTGTAAAATAAGCTGCTATTCTACTTACAGAGGAAACATTACTAATCTGTCTCTCTCTTTCAGTTCAAGAGAAATACACCATGAACAACAAGATACTCCCTGTCATTTACTCTAATGCAGTACTATTTTAATGGAGAAACTTTCCAGCTGAAGATGGAAAAACCAATGCAGCTGGACTTACTGCAGTTTCATGAACAACGAAAGCAAGTATCATCATGCTTTGTCAGCTATGAATCTTTTTGCTGGGGTTTAGCCTTTCTCCTTCGCTGGGTATTCCTTCTGCCTGAAGCTGCAGCTTTGCCCCCTATGTCGGCCTTCTGTACGGGTTGGACATCAACTGCAGTTTTCGAAGAGTTAATTCGACTCATTAGCCGCAACATCTCTCCCTTTGCAGAGGCCAGTTCTTCCTCTAGTTTCTTTCCTCTCTTTGTCAAACTCTCCCTTTCTTTCCCGAGTCTCATGACCAGGTTGTGGGCGTCTTCCAAGTTTACCTGAGATTCTTGGGAAGCCTGTTTCTGCACAGCAATGAAATTATAAAGCTTATCTTTCTCGTTTTCCAGGCTCGAAATCTGAGTATGAGCAAGCTCTAACTCTCTGGAAAGCACCAACGCATTCTGATTCACATCATTGAGGAACTTAGTAGCCTCTTCTAAATCCGATTGAAGACTTTTTCGTGCTTCTTTTTCTTTCAAATTTTGGGTATCCAGATCCATCAACTCCTTGTTCAGAGAAGATATAATTTTCTTTTCTTCGTGCCGATCAACTGTGGCGCTTTCTGCTGTCCTGAGGGCATTGATGAGTTCTTCCTCCAAGCTATTGCATTTCTGCAATGCGGCAGCCAATTCTGTGGACATAATTTGCAGTTCTTCACTCGATTTACTGAAGAGACCATTTGCAGAACTTATTTCTTCGGATAAGATTTCTGCACCCTGTTTGGCTTCCTCTAGTTTCCTGTGTAATGACTCTCTTGCTTCGCTGAACTCAGCCTGAACTTTAGATGCCTCATCTTCAAGCTCCGAGCACAATCTTCTTGACTTTTGCAACTGTTTTGCCAGGTCAGAAGTTTCAAATCTTGATTTATCCAGAGTAGCCTGTGTGATTCTAAGCTCCTCTTCCAAAATCTTCATATTTTTCAATTCTATGTTCAGCATTTCTTTTAAATTGTCTCTCTCCTGTGTCAAAGCAGATATTAATACTTCGTCTTTCTTCTTGTCTCCCAACGAGATCTTAAGTTGTTCCTCAAGAAGGTGAACTTTTCCCTCTCGTTCTCCCAAAAGTTTTGCATCCGAAGTTAACTTCTTTTCCATGGAGGACTTGAAGTTTTTATATTCCATTAAAATGGCATCAAGCTTCTTGTCATATTCATCTTTCTCAGACAGTAAAGTGGTTAGCTCCGCATCCAGTTCATGCAACATCTCATACTTCAGTTCCAGCTCTTCTTGACTTTTCAGAAGCACATCCTTCAATTGCTTGTTCTCCGACTCCAAACTAGTTAGATGATCCTCAGATTGCTGATATACGGAGCCCAGTTGATCCAGCTCTCTATCTTTGCCGGCGAGTCTAGAACTAAGATGCCGAATAGTATCTTCTTTATCCTTGATATCCAATGAAAGCAAGTCAATCCTTTCTTGTAAGACTCCTACAGAATCTAGCTTCTCCTTCAGCTGTTGTTGGAGTTCCTTTTCTCATCCCCAGCATTTTGAACGCAGTGTTCTAGGTTATCAACTTCGATAGTAAGCTCTTCGACTATATTTTGCTCCTTTCGCAATTCTTGACCGAGGTTTGTTATGGTATCTGCTGCCATTTCCAGTTGATTAACTAAAGACTGCTGCTCCGCTTTCACTTTCCCAAGTTCCTTATTTAGAAATTCTTTCTCATTTAATAGTTCTTCCTCAAACTTCTTCTCCAGAGAAGTAATTTCAGCTTCTTTTTCCTTCAGTTGATGTTTCATCTGTGCCAGAAGTAGACAGCAGAAAATAAGCATAGAAACCAACAAAAATCTAAATTACGGATTACACAACATTCTGTTATTTGATGCTAGAACCGGAAACCCAGCGAAGCATAAAGAAGAATCTAACTCAAAAATTAGTGGGCACATTCAGCTTTCCAAAAGAAAACGATAAATGAGGTCAGAATAGTGATTGCGACTTAGAGACTAAGAGAGATGATAAAGTAGAATGATTCACAATCTTCACGGGGATGAATGACGACACTAGGAGAGTCTCATAATTCCTTTGTTTTTTGGCATGAAGCACTTCCAACCAAAGCTTAAGGGAAAAATAAAGTTACCTTGATATGCACTAAAATATACTCCATATAGATATAAATGAGCACAATCACATTATGATACAGATATGGGCGGCAAAACACTTGCCGAGGAGAAAAGAAGAGATTGAAAGTCTATGCGCGCAAGAAGAAAAGAAAGCATCCGCCAGGAAATCTGGAAGAAATCTAGCGTCTTGGTGCAATTCTATTGAAATGGCAACATGATATATGCCTATATCTTAGTATGATTATTCCTTACTCAGTGGTAGTTATAGATAATTAATGGGGATTATGGCCTAGAAGAGTGAACTGTTTTGCAATTTTCAGCTCTGTAGCTTGGGACAGAATGTTTATGCAAGGAAGGAAAACTCCTGTACTGTCAGTTTCACTTGGTAATGCAGGTTCTTGAAGAGTAAGTCCCGTTAATTATATCAACAAACATATCCCTAGACTTTATCCTTACCTCTTATTCGCCACCAACAGTTTTGATCTGACATCAATGTCACTCAAAATAACACTATGTATCTATTGAGAGTACTTACGTATTCTACAGTAGCATCTGAAATGGCCTTTTCCTTCTTTTTGATGCAAAAAGGGCAGCTAGAACTCCTGATCCGAGAATACCAAGAACATTGAGAATTGAGAAGAAGGGGTGCCCTGATGAACGTCCCTGATCTGATAGCTGGGCACAAGAAATATGCACATTAGCATGCATGATAATGTAAATGACATAAATTAGCGAGAATCAGATGACCAAGCCATCAGTTATATAAATCTTTTCACTTTATACTTGGATGCAGACCTCTACATTTTGATTCAGGTCTGGTGCCGTTAATTCAGTAATTTCTGAAATAGAAAAGGTAAAATTATCAGTAATGGCTCAATAAAGGGGTTTAAACTTTAGCATTATTTGAAATTTATATTCAACATGCTTCATTGTTTAAGGCTTTAAGCATAGGTAAGCACTATCCATGGGAAACCAAAAGGCAGAACCAAGCTACAAGAGAAATAAAGTGGATAGGAAGGAGAGAATCCTAAGTAAAGAAAGATTTCAAGAAGGATGCAAAATCTTTGCAGTTGGTCACTTTGATTTTCTTATAATGATACTGTAGCGCAGGCCTAATGAGCTGCGGAACAGAGTGTGTCTTTGCGTAGCTATGCAGCTATATGGATACTTAAATATCTTGGTACCTTAATGTACTAATCATTGCATCATAACAATAATAACATAGGTCAACTGCATATATCGAGTAAATGTCAAATACAATTAAGAAGAAGCTGTTTGAATGCAGTTGTGAACAAACTTCACTGCCTCTAAACTGTGGATACACACGAGCTCATCTTTAACCATTGATTCTCTGATTGGCTTAAAATGGTAAATCTTAAAAACATGTGCAATGAATAGAATCATAGTTGTACTTGACTTGAGGTAGGATTTCAGGCGATAATCTTTGATACACACTCTTCAAATCAGCAGAGCACTCCTGGCTTCTTCTGGCTGAGACTATGGTGGTGATTCCGCAGGAAAGCTGACAAGAAATTATGTCGATGAACTATTTTATCTCTTCTATGAATCTTCTCTTTTATTTGAGCAATAAATTTAAGAATGGATTTTCTAGCTAGAGTCTCCAACTGTTTTCTACTTGGTTGAAAGCTACAGAGTTATTGCAAAAAGAAAAGACCAAAACAATGAAAAGAGAGGTAGAATTATCAAATGAGATGCAGAGCATAAACCAGATGATAGGAAAAGAAAGAAAAAATCAACATTATGAAATGTTATCTAAAGAGGCATTTAATCAAATCATTTCAGATGAGTACATTGCTCAAGGATTAACAACTGATAACGATGAACAATATTATGCAACCCATATGTTAAAAACCAATTCCATATGTATAAGGACGGCTCATCATAGAAGACATGTTTGCAACATGGTCTCAAAGTATCTGGAAATGCTTATAATAATGCAGACTCAGAGCAGTGAAAGTGCCTGAGAAGTATTGTAAAAAGTGTGTACAATAGGTTTATATCAAAGGAAGAATTTCTCTACAACGGTTTCTTGAACTGCAACAGGAAACCATCAGAATTGGCCATATGCAAATATGAAATATGCATTATAAATTGCTATATTGGAACTGAAACAACGGTATGCACGCAGGCTACACGAAACATAGACGACGAGCACATAATTAGGTTACCTTCATGTCCTATGAATCAGCGATGTATTACCACCTTTACCAATAAGTAGGAAGAGAAAACACAATCAATCATAATAATTAGCAATTTATTAATAACACACTAATAACTTCACAAAACTTGCAATTAATTAAAGTTTACTTGGCAAGAGGAAAACAAAAGAAACACACACACACACACACTGGCCGGCCGACCTGCAGGAATGGCATCAATGGCGTGAGCCCTCATTTTGAGAAGGCGGATAACGGCAAAACCCATGACAAGAACCACTCTCTTCGCGCAAGAATTGCCGTCTCTCTGTAGATAAGCCGTCGCCCTCGCTTTGTTTCTTCGAGAGGGTGCGATTATCAACGAGCACCACGGAAATGGCTGTTGCGAACAGCATTTTGAAGAAGATGATGCGGAGCTATGGCGGAATGGGAACTGCGCAAAGCTAGAATTTACCGGTGCAGAAGTCATTGCTTTTCTCTTTGAGCGATCAGCAAAGAAATTTGGGCGGGGGTTGCTCCATATTTAAGTGAGAGTGAGAGTGAGAGCGAAAGCAGCCTGCAGCTCTCTGTTTTGGGTTCTGAGTTAAGTTGGTAAACCGTAAATCTAGGTTTGACTTTACTCTAATTTCGAAGGTTTAATCTATTAGAATATAGACTTAATTGTCAATTACGAATTTTTATTTATTTTGCATTTTAAATATGATTTTTTAAAATATTTTAATAATATTATCACCTTTTAATTTATTGTAAAATTAACAATTTCAATTTTTTTAAATGAACACAAAATTGATATATGAAACATAATACTAATTAAATACTTCATATGTCCCCCAATTTCCTTCATAGTTTTCCTTTTTGGGACGTTCCCGATTTCCTTCCTATCTATTTATGGTAACTATCTATCTATCATAATAATATCATTCATTTTATAACTTTTTTTCTTTTTATTAAAACTCCATATATGGTCCATCTAATTTATTCCTTATTTAATCATAATAGATTTAAGAGACGGAGTGAGTACAAAAACACTAGAAGTCTAGAAAGAGATCTCTGTGAGCCATGATCACAAAATACTAGAGAATTTTGGAGGCCTTTTTACTTAATTTTTTTCAAAAATTAATCCCTAGCTCATGAGGTTCGTATTGAATTACATAATCTTCTTCTTCATTTTCACCTTGGTTCCACTCTAATAACCATCACCACGCTTTCTCTGTCAAAACTTCCTGTTTTGGCAACTCTATATCCTCAATTGGGAATAACACTCAATCAATAATTTTCTATACTATAAGAAATTCAATTTAGGTATGGCTCGAGACAACCGGCGTTCACCTCGGCGCGATGGCGAGAACGCGCACGTCGCCCGACGTCCAAAGCCGATCGCCGCGGACAAACCACCGCGATCACCGCCCCCACACCATCCGCGAGTCGCTTCCCTTCGGCATAATGCCCATGCGATCGGGGAGAAGAAGAGAGAAAGGCGGTCGAACTCCCCTCGGAGGGACGACGACGTCGCTATCGGTCTCCCACTCCTCCGGAGAGAGACGGTAACGAGCTCCCCGGGTTCGACCGGCACGGCCGGATTATCTCTCCTTTCTCTAGGGAAATCCTGGATACACCTTTGCCACAACGGTATCGGGCACCCAACATCGCTGCTTACGATGGCCTCGGAGATCCCTCCGACTTCCTTTTTGCCTATACCACTAGCATGGCAAATCAAGGAATGGAGGATTTCCATATGTGCAAGGTCTTCCCCGAGGTGCTGATCTCCAACGCCCGACGTTGGTTCACCTCGCTCCGCCAAAACAAAGATCCATCGCTTCAGGACCTCATGGATCAATTCAAATGGCGCTTACCGTAAGATGCCACCCCAAGAACCTTCGTCCGACCGCCACCATCCGCGAGGACGAGGCGAGACGATGTCAAGTTTCGTCTCACGGTTCATCAAGGAATCTCTCAAAATTGATGAGAGTAACGACCTCTTCATCATCAATGCGTTCAAGAACGGGATCCGACCCGGCGCACTGAATAAAGAGATCACCCGTGAACAGCCGAAGACGGCTAGTCGCCTCGGACCACCGTCGACAACCGTCAAAGGAGACGAGTCGGATCGAATAAGAGAGAAACTGGATGAGCGGTAAGGAAGAAGGAAGCGGATGATCGAGGTCGAGGTGCTGAACGCCGAAGTGCGTTCGAAAGGATCAAGAGGGGCCCGGTCGAGTCCAGGCCCGGACCTCGGCAAAACCCTGACGGCAACGAACCTCATCTGCTCAAATCGAGGGCGGAAATATTTGAGCTCCACCCTGAGCTCTTCCCGAGGCCACTCCCCATGAAGGAGGATCCAAGAAGAGGTCGACGAAGAATATTGTGACTACCACCGGGTATGGTCACGATACCAACGACTGCAGGAATTTGAGCTCGGAGATAGACGAGCTCGTTAAAGGGCACTCGAAGTACCTCGACCGACCGAGCCGGGAACAAGAAACGCAGAAGAAAGAACGGAGGTGGTAACAACAAGCTGCGGGCCGACCTCGACGACGACGTGCTCGACGATGAAGAAGACGACGCCCCAACACAATGGAGCAAGTCTACACCATCACCGGACCGCCCCAGTATGCGGCGAGATGGTGAAAGCCTCCACACTCCGACCTCGTCATTTGGAACAACGGCCGGTGAAGCCGAGCGCCTCAATAAACCGGACCCGACATGGGAAAGCCCATACCACGTCCACGAGACCTTGGTAAAGGGGTCTATAAGCTTGCTCACCTACCCGGTGCACTTATATCCCGGGCCTAGCGTCCCACCCACCTGAGGAGGTATTTTACATAGTCTTGATTTTAAATCAGCATCATGATTACTCCTCTTGTTGCTTTTGCCGAAGTGCGATGTTATTTACTTCTCAATAAAACATTTGTTTTTCTGATTAAGTATTCCACTTCGCCTCGTCTTATACATATGTGAACATCTGTTTGGATATACCACATTTAAACCTTCACAAGGGGACGCCCTTACGAAGATGAAAATCTCACTAAGTAGGGTACGCATACAGACTACTCATTAATTTGAACGTCTACATGCAAAGCATACAGATTACATATTAAGTTGGACGTCTACATGCACGCGACATCCAGACCGATCTCGCCAACTTATACCCCTTTATTTGGGAAGATATGCACTCCGGTACACAGTCTAAATGCATTAACGACTACAAACCGAGTTCCAAGCCATATACAAGTCAACCGGCTTCGAGCTCGTTTATACCCCTTTATTTGGGAAGATATACATATACCACATCACATACATTTACGACCAAAACGAAGTCCTAAGCTATATTTGTACCTCTCAAGGGGGAAAATATACACTTCGGAACGAGTCTAAATACATGTATGACTACATACAAAGTACTAAGATATATACAACTCATTCGGGCTTCCGAGCTCCGCCAGTCTCATCGAAGCTACACCAACTCTGCACAAAATCTCCAGGTCGGCGCCAAATACATGGAACGAACTCGGTACCTTCGACCCAATCTACGAGGTCGACGTTGCCACGACCTACTCGAGGGGCTCCTTCAGCAGGTGCAGGGATGCTTCGACCGGATAGGGCACTCCTCGGGCGAGGTCGAACCCCGCCTCTTGGGTTCGCTGCTCGTCCGCCTACCACCGCCGCCGGTGGTGCCCTTCCTCGACGATCGGCACTCATTGGGCGGCCGAACTCCCGCCTCGAGATCCGCCGGCTGCTAGAGCCGCGAACTCGTCCCCGAGCTTGACAGCGTGCTCGCCGGACCTCGGTGTCCTCAACCGATCTCGGTTTTCACTGCACCGTCCTCGGTCTCCCAGATCGTCCTCGGTCTCCTGCGCCACCTCGGCCGCCGCCGCCAGCAGACCGTCCTCGGCCTCCCGACCGCCCTCGGCCTCGCGTCACCTCGGCCGCCTTAGCCAATAGACCGCCTTGTCTCTCGTGCCACTCGCCGCCTCCGCCAACCCCGCCTTCTACCGTCGCACACACGATCCTGTTCGGCTCGGCGAGCCACCGGACCAAGATATCCGTCTCGATTCAGAACGTGGCAAATCGTCCAACTAAGTTCGGACTTGGCATCCTCCCGACGGACATCGACCCAACTTGCGACTCGATTGAATGTGGCAAACCCTAGATCCCGCCAGGGTACGACCTCGACCCGACCTCGCCATCCTCCTCGTGATCGCCACCCCACTGATCGGTCACCCACCTCGCGCGGCCCAAGTCAAATCGGTTTGACGAGTCACGCAAGTCGATGGGCACCTCGGCATCCCGCGATGGACATCACCATCCTCTTGAAGGACCTCTGTCCAAAGACAGCGACCCGGCTCGTCGACTCGGTTCGACCCGGATCGTCAAATAAACCCTCACGTCAAAAGACAACACCTTCAACAACAACTCGGCCGAGCAACATCCCGCCTCGGCAAAGCACATTCTCCACTTCACCTCGGCATGGCTATTCCTCGACTTTTCGGGGCTATGATAGGATATGGCCCAACCTCTCGGGCCCACTAGCAGCCCAAACGAATGGGCGACCGACCTAATCTTGCCCTACTTGGTTACGGAGTCAAGAGCGGAGAAGAGAGGAACGGTGGAAATCATGGGCAATTATGGAGAAGATCATGGTCGATTCACATGAAGGATCGTGAGCCCACCAATCGAGGATTCGTTCTGAGGTCTACGTTTATGTATAAATAGGAGTTAGATTGAAGGAAAAGGGGTTAGCAAATTCTCGAACACTAGAGCTCCTCGAGATACTCATTGTAATACAATCATAGTGAACATCTTGAGGATCATCACCTCGTGTGGACGTAGATCGATTCTTGATCGAACCACGTAAAAACCTCTGTGTTCTTTACTGCTTTCTCTAAATCTCGCATACTAACGTACACAGATTTATCAATACACATATTGGAAGTCTATGTAGAGTTCCTTGATCGAGAACAATAAAATTAATTCTAAGTTTTTGTTAGATCTTTGCCTCGATCTCTAATAATATTCTTCTTAGGTTAAACGCTTATTGTTGCTATCTTGACTAGTCTAGTTCGTGTGAAGGTCGTCATCAATGAATGTGCAATATCTTGCTTTGATTCGACGATCATAATTAAGCCAAAATTGGTCGGGTGACGGGCCTACTCGAGAGTACTGGAATTGGGGTCGGGCCGGCTCGAGGTACCTGGAATTGGGGTCGGGTTGGGCTCGTGAAAATAGTGACCGAAAAATCGGCCTAAAAACTCGTCCTGACCCATTCATTGGCCAAGACTTTGGGGCTAAAAAAGCGTTAACAGGCCAAAAGCCCCCACATTTAAATTTTTATTAGTAGTAAATACGAAATAGTAAATATAGAAAATAAAATTGATGTTAGTAGACATAATTTATCTTATTTATTTTGAAATTGATGTTAGTAGACTTAATTTAAATCATATTTTTCGAAATTAAAAATTTATGTATTAAAAGCCCATAAAATAAAAATCATTGATACTTGGCTTGGTACACTTGGTACATATCTATATTTCAGTTGCTAAAGTTGAGGATTTCACAATTTTACTGAGTTGTATTCAAGTAACAATTAAAATCACTATGACCACGTGTGGTCATCTTGTTGCAATTTTGGACGGATAACTCCTAAATATAATTCATTAATATTGCGAATGTGTACACATATCTATATTTTAATTCTTGATGTTTAAGATTTTTACAATCATACCTAGTTATTTTTCAGAGATTAATTATATTGTGACTAAAAAGACAATCAATATCGTACATAATATATATAATAACTTAGGAGCCATAATATCTTTTAATATACACTAATGCTTCTCCATATACATAATAATATAAATATTTCTCACAAAGACTTTATAGGTCGAACATGTTGCATCAAATTTTTTAGTTTAGTTTAAGTCTCTTGTGTGGTTCTATGTAATTGTACAATTATTCAATATGCATCTCGGATAACAGTTGTGGATTGTGAGTTCCATTATCATTCAATAATAATAATAATAACAACAACATATAATTTCGACTCCAAATTTGAAAATTTGTGTTATTTTTTTTTATAATCAACATAATCTCAAAACTAGGCTAATTTTATTAGAGCTAGCAAATGGGTTGGGCCAAATCAATCCAGCTAAGCCTGGACTAGGCCACGAAAAACATATGGGCTAAGCAGGCCAAATTACGTAGGACTAATTGGGCTTGCTTTCCACTTCTTTATAACCCCAAGCACGATAGGGCCCTGACCACTATAGGCCTGACCCAGTCAGTTATTGATCCACCTCGACCCCAACCATTCTAGGCATATCCCAAGCCTATTCACCCTAAGTAGAAATTAGATCATATACAAACATATTATAGTGTAAGAATTAGGATATTAAAGATCGTGGATTTAAATTTAAAATTTCTGACCTTAGATATTAACCATACCACTAGACCAACATTATATACTATAGTGTAAGAACTATGAACTACTATAAATTTTCTAGAATAATTAGTGTGTGTGGGTGTCTGATTTAAAAAAAAAAACTTTAAATTATAAAGTTGAAAAAGAAGTATAAATTTACCCACGAACTTTAAAAGAAGTATGAACTCACACGTTCCCACATGTTTAGCTCAATTAATTAAGAGTAAATAATTTTTGAGTAAAAATCAAGAATCAATACTAGATTCCTAATAGTCTAAATGCGGAAGTTTCATAAGCACAACGGTGGTTACTTTGGACAGTCGGATTTTAACGAATAACCACTTCTAAATTCTAACATTGGTGGGACCCATTGTTGGGTAAGAATCGAGATGCCGCCAGAATATGTGAACGCATCCACAGCGCATTTTAGCAACGCGTGCTTTTACATTCCTCGTCTTCTATCGTGCACCTCCCCCTCCTCACAAGCATGCGTCTCTTTCCCTCATCCTGTAAGTCACCAACTCAATTCATTACATTTCACGTGGGACTCAATCCTGCTTCCCTCTTATTTTATATTTCTCAGCTCCAGATTACATCGGCCACCGAATTTTTCCGCTGATTTGCGTCTTATTTTCCGGAAATTTTGAGTCTTGGAAGCATTCCCAACGCACAATCGAGTATTCCGAGGTAAAATTTGGAATGGGTTTTCAGTATTGAAATTCAGTTATTCAGGACGAGTAAAGATTCAAATTTGAGTTATTCATGCTTAATCCTCTGTTTTCTGAATTTAATTTTTTTCTTTTTCTGATGAGATATATGTGAATTGTATTTTTTTTCTTATTGATATTTATGGCTGTTAATAATAAATGTAATTTGATTGCTGTCGGATGATGTTACTCAATTTAGGTCGAAATTAGTTATCTGGACATAATTTCTGGTTGCAATAAAGATCCCTACTTTTTAGGTTTTTTAGATGCTTGAAGAAGAAACCTTGAGCTCTTGATGATGATCATGCCGTTATTCAACAAACCTATCTCGAGAGCTAATTAGGAAATTATATTTTGGGCTGATTTATAAGCGAGATGAGTGATGAGGATGATAACATGTGCCTAAATGGGGAAAAGTTTCCTAATCAAAATAGCAGTTATCCTCAAAATGTTGGGAAATCATATATTGGTGTGGAGGATGTGGATGACGATGACGACGACGATGATGATGGAGGAGATGGTGTGCAGAGGATAGGGAAAGATGATTATGGAGCTGGTGGTGATGAGGATGACACCACGGATGATGATGAATCCGGTGATCCTCAGAGGCACCCGAAGAAGAGGAAGCTCAAAACCCTCATGTCGAGCTATGAGTTTGCACCTCGGTTGCCAGCCTCATCATCTGGTTCAGCCTCGGTGCCAAAGCCATCATATGGCGGGAGAAATCCACTCCTAGATTGGACTGAGCATGAGACTTCCGTCTTGCTGGATGCTTGGGGTGAGCGGTATCTGAAGCGAGGAAGGAAGAGTCTCCGCTCTGAGGAGTGGCAAGAGGTTTCAGAGAAGGTATCCCATGGATCACAGATTGAGAGAACTGACACTCAGTGTCGGAACCGTTTGGATACGTTGAAGAAGAAGTACAAGAAGGAGAAGATCAAGTTGGGGAGAACGGGAGTGTGCCTTGCAAGTGGATCTATTTCAACAAGATGGATGCGCTCTTGTCGTCAATCCCACAGCAGGGAGGCCTTTCATGTGGGATGGAGTCAGGAGAGTATGTCTTCACGAACCCTAGGGTTTATCTGAATCAGTCAAACGGATTGGATGAGATGCGGGACAGTCCAGGAAACTCAGAATCTGGTGGCGATGGGAAGATGAATCCGAGGGCCTCCCGCCACAGAGGACAAGTCACCGGCATGCTGCTTCATTTAATATGCTTGCTGACTCCATTCATAAGTTTAGTGAGATATACCAGAAGATTGAGCTCAGCAAGCGACAGCAGATGGCTGAGCTAGAGAAAATGAGAATGGACTTCCATAGAGATTTGGACCTTGAGAAGAGACAGATTCTAGAGAGGGCTCAAGCTGCGATTGAGAAGATTTGGCAAGGAGACAACGATGATAACGACGCCTCGCCTGGGAATGTCAGTGGCTGAAATTGTGGAAAATGAAATGGTATGAAAGTAGTATGATGGAAATGTTGGTTATTAAGATTGCTCTACCATACTGTTTATTATATCTAAGAATTGCTATTATTTGTGGCAGTACTTCTCCTCATAGCTGCTTTCATTACCCTTTTTGGGGGGTCAAATTGTACTGTGAGCTCTGTTTAAATGGAATCCAAGATTCGTACTAGCTAACATGGAATGAACATTTTTATTGAAACCTGATTTTGGAGAAATTTGACCATTTATAAGCTTCTATTTTCAGTATCTTTCATGATTATTGGCTTTAATTGTTGCTATCATATCATTTCTGGTATATAATAAATAATAAAGTCCCCAATCAATTCTATTAAATTATAAATTTAAAATTTTCATTCGATAGGTGCAAAATTGTAATTCCATAAATTTTTTAATAAATCAAAAAATAAATAAATAATTTTTTTATTTAATAAAGTTGATTATGGCCGGCCACATTGATAAATACATTATGCTTTCTTGTTGTGGAAATATTTTCTTTAGCCAGTTTTTGTTGAAATGCCGCATAGATTTTGGTGCCCGTACAACAATGAATGCACTAATAACGTTTGTGATAATGCTTCCACAAAATGAAAGATAAAAAAATTTCATTTAACACTCCAACCACACATTCACAATCATCACATTCGCAAATTAATATATCAATATTTTGATGTGGGAAATATAAGAAACGACAAATAACTATTTTGATGTGGGATTTGGATTCAAACAGAACTGTTAGCAAATTAGAAATAAGAATGCGCTCAAAAAAAGTAGAAATAAAAATGAAATCGCCGTTGCCGGGGATCGAACCCGGGTCACCCGCGTGACAGGCGGGAATACTTACCACTATACTACAACGACTTTGTTGATAAATAATTATTTGTATGTTAATTCGTTCTGTTGGCCAACAATAAATTTGCAGCTTAACACAGTTCATATTTTTACAGGGCGTGAATGAATTTTTCTTTTCGTAGATTATAGTATTAATTTATTTGAGTTGCTCATTTGCTTCACTAAGTATCACACGTATCTTATACACCCTAATCATTCTTTCACTCTAATTACGAAAAAATGTTACCACAAAAACAATCTCGTTAGGCAGTGTATGGTTCAATAATCTACGTACTAGGACGCCTATCTAGCAAAAAGAAGAAGTTTGATTTGGGAGCAGAAAATGATTTTTGAACTAGGCAATATTACTCCTAGCAAGGCAAACTGTAATCAGTTGAGGTTGTCAACAAGTGAAAGCGGCCTAATCTAGTCCACTCACTGTAAAAAAACATAAAAACTCATGTACATTCATATGTACAGTGCACTTTGAACGGCCAAAGACTGTTGATTAAAGCTGCAATAAGCAGCTGGACATGGAGGAAAGCCCTTTTCATCCATTTCTTTGAACATTAGTAATGCTTTTTCCAAGCTATTTTTCTTGCAGAAGCCATTGATGACAATTGATTAAATAAATGCACTAGGACTAACACCGTTGGTTTTCATTTTCTCATACCAAGAGACGACCTCGGACACTGGGGTTTTATTCAAACAGAACTTTAATGACTGTTGTAAGTCACCACATTTGGGGTACAATTCAAGGACTCCATCCGTTTGAAAAGCTTGATCGCATCAGGCAACCTTACCCCTTCCCAAGAAGTTTATAACATTGTTTATGAGCACTACATCTGGCTTCCAACCATCATTCAGCATTTTTAAAATATTGAATAAGCTTCTTCAACCCTCCCAACTGCACCGAGCCCTCTGATTATTTGTGTGTGTGTACACAGTGGGGCACAACCCGCACTCTTCCATCTCTTGAACTAATCCTAATGCCTTTTCAGTCTTACCTTGTTTGAAGAAAACACTCAACATTGTAGTAAATATTTCTGCTGTGGAAAACAAACCATACTCTTACATTTCCTCAAACAGCCTAATAGCAGAATCACCACGGCCTAGTTCCCCAAATGCAGCTATGAGAGCACTACACGTAACAGTGTCGGGGAAACAATCACTCTCGCTACACATCTCACTATACAGCTCATGAACTTTCTCGTAGTGACACCCTTTGATCAGCATCAAGATGATAGTACTGTATGTGGTAACAGTTGGTTTGCGCTTGTTATTTTTAATCTGATAAACAACCGGAAGTGCTTATCTTCATCCCGCCCAAAGTTTTAAATTAAGATTTGCCTGTAAGGTATACACGGAAAAAAGAGTGAAATGAATTTGACTATTACAAAATTAGATTTTATTAGTAATAAATATAGTCTAACCTCTAGTCAATTAAAGACGAAGCTTTGCCGGTCTCCATCAATACGAAAACATTGGCATTATGCATTTGCGTATCTCAATGTGTAAACTACTATTATCACTTTCCCTCCCCAATAAGCACATGACAGTATCCACAAACGGTGAGATGGCAAAAAGTCGCGCGTAAACCACTAACGTTAGGCAACCAACCATATTTAGGCCGAAATAATCAGGAAAAGAAATACATAACAAAGTTATGGGTCAGCACAGAGAACCTTTCATTAAAAAAATTACGGCAAAATTCCATATATGAAATAAAAATGAGAGGCAGCTCCAAGACTCAGCCCAACCCTTTTAAGAGTCAAATCGAGGGAGGTCGTCAACCCATCTCCATCAAATATTTCTCCATAACAAAGTCACAGAGATCAAGAGATGCACCTATAATATAATTCCTAACACCTGAAATATGTATCAAACATTTTCCATTGAAATCATAGCCCACCAACATGTCCCAAATCCAGGTTTGTTTCCCAAGAGCCTTACACAAGAACCCAAATCCGCCGATACAAAACACTGCTAAAAGGAATGTCTGCTGTAGATTTATCCAGAGGTTGGTCCGCACTCGGGTTTATCTGTTTCCATGGGCTCCGCATCAGGTTGCGGTGTTTCATTTCTGGATCCGGCACCGTTGGCATTTTGGCCATTCTCCGTCCCTTGAGGAGATTCACCTCCAGTGGGTGCTGCGGATGTTTGCTCAGGAGTAGCTGGTTTTGCCGCTGGCTTTGGCTTCATCATGATCGGCCTACACAACCTGTGAAACCATATTGTTTTATTGAATATCGCATAGAGAAACAATGCAGAACAATTAAAGATATTGCAACAATGTGTATCCACCAACTATTTATATCTTCACACTGTTATTTATCTATCAAGGTACCTGTCAAGAGCCTCAGCCTTCTTCCTAATATCGGCAGACAAAAGAACTGGAGGCGTGTACTTTGGAAGTGTATCCTGGTGCTGTTGCTTCTCTCTAAGCCAAGCTTCAGCTCCAACACATTCACTCAAAACCTGAAGAGCAGAGACACAAACTCACTCAAGTGTTCACAGTACTCCTTCCAAATAAGCACATGGGTGTCGCGGAATAAGAAACGCACCTTTTGTTTCTCAGCCAGGTCAATGTGATCAAACTTGGAATCGTTCGACATTGCTGCTTCCCTATAACTGTTGATGCAATAAATAAACTGATCGATCACAGTTCCTCTCTCTGAGTGCTCCGTGAAGCGCTCCTCAATGGGATCACCTTGCTAAAGGAGGGACAACCAAAATTGTTATTGTCATCTTTTAAATATAGGAGACAAAGATGAGGAAATAACTGATGAAATAAAACTCACCTTCTTGAGTTCTTCCAGCTTAGCAATATAGACACCTTTTGTTTCGTCCTCACCATCCTCATACAACCAGTCTTCCACCTCCTGGAGTTTAGAAATAAGCTGCTCTCTATCTGATTCTGTCACGAACTCGTGATATTTGTCATGAAGCTGCAGTCAGAAAGAATGGTTTACTAGTTAGAATCAAATGGTTAAGCTTGTCCGCAAAGACCAATATCAAAACATACCTTGTTCCGCATGTCATAAACATAAGCCTCTACAGCATTCTTTTTATCTTTAGTTTCTTCCATAACACGATCCTGCAATGCCATCTCAAACTCCTTCTCTACAGCTTTTTGAACATCGGAAGCAGCGAGACCTCCATATATAATTTCTGATACAGGGACATTGGTTTTCTTAACCTTTTTCTTTGGTGCCTCCACCTGATGAAAATAAAACCATATGCAAACGTCAAGGTTACGGTATCTCTACAAAAGGGAGATAGAAACCAACTTTAACCGTTTACAAGGTGGATAGACAGCAATTGCTAAAGCTTGGAAATCATGAGATGAATGCAGAACAAAAATCAAAGAATTGACGTGGATAGCTCAATACAATCTATTAGTACATAAATACATCAAACCGTGAAACAATTAACCCCAACAAACATACTCACATATCAGATATCTCTTAAGTTTGTTTATTGAGATACGCTTCCCAAAGTTATGTAAAAATTCTATTACCAAGAAATCTAAATATATAACGGCTTGTGAGCACATGCTTTATAATCATCAGTAGGAGAATTGTCATTTAAAGCTAACCTTATCCGTTTCCATCTGGGATGTCTTATCTCCAGTTTCTGGGACACCATTTTCAGCTCCAGGGCCATCAGTCTTAACATCTTTCATATTTACATCAGTTTCAGTGGTGCTCGCATGAGCATCATCTGTTTCCATCTTGGTCCCCTCCTTAGCTGGCTCTTTTACAACTGGAACATCCACCTCTTCCTCTTCTAAGAGCTGCAGCAGGTATGCCAATTTGAATTTCAAGGAAAGATAAAGAATGCCCACACAAAATAAAATGGAAGGGTGACCTTAAGACTAAATGTCTCACTAGACCAATGAAACTGTTCATATCCCAAAATAAGATCCACTTTAATTTGCTTCAGTTCCTACTAGAATTTTATCTAAATTGGATCAATAAATTACCTTTCACGGATTAGTATGCTTTTATCAGTTCTAATTGTAAACCATAACATCCAACTCATTACCCATATGCCATAATATTACTCAAGTCAGCCACATGGAAACCCAAAAGTACATGCATCCCAACAAACTCTGTGCTGTAAATGTAATAACGCAGAACAGAGAAGTATAATCTTCAACAAACTCCTGTTCTGATTAAAGAGGATTCATCTTTATAGAAATTAAATTGTGAATTTGACTTGCCCCTAGTTTTTTCTATTATTTTATTGTGATAGGTTTAAATTCACGTTTTAAGCACCGAGGCATAAGCCTCGAGGCGGTCCGAGGCGTAAAACCGTGGCGTAAATCACAAAAATACATAAAAATTATAAATAATATGATAAAAAAACAATAAATATATGGAAACACATAAAAACGTAACTTCATATTAAGTACTTATAAGTCCTTAAAATTTTAAAATAAAGTCTAATAATCATAATCAATATATATATAAGCAGCCAACAATATATATATATATATATATTATACCCTTCTATAATAAATTGCACATATATATATATATAATAAACTACAAACAAAATTCACATACATATACATTATATAATAAATTTTAGCTAGAAGAACTTAGGAGGAAATCCTATACAAGAACACTGGGAGTCTGGGACTACTGCTGCCGGCAGTGGCGCCGGTCACAAGAGAGGAGAGGGTGACAGAGGAGATGGAGAGACAGAATAGGGAGAGCGAGAGAGTGAGGAGCGAGGGAGATGGAGAGCGGCATATTAAAGGAGAGAAATATTATGTTATTTTTTTAAATTGATTCAATTTCTGCTGTTTTATTTAAAGCCCATATCCAATACAACAAGAATTATATAAGCCCATTACGAAAATAAAATATACTAAAAAAACACAAATTTTCATCAGATTGCAAGGCACGCGCCTCGACACCCAAGTGCGCCTCACGACCACCTTTTAAAACCAATTGAAATCAACTAAATCTAATCTACTCATTTACTAAAATCTCATGGAAATGAATGTTATCAAAGGCGAAAGCAGAGCATCAATTTGATTACGACTTAGAGATGGATCACAATGAGTCGATTTGTCATTCCCCAGTGTCTTTGTGATATAAGAAAAAAATGCAAGTAAAAAAAGAACAATAGTTTGGCCCCCAGAACAAAGTCTACAAAATTTTCAAGCTTGTGATATCATTAGAGATATGGAAGAATCTAGTGAGCTTCATATTGAAATCTTACCATTGCGGACTCGATCGAAACAATGCCATGAAGATTCAGACGTACTTTGACCTTCAACTTTGCCCTTTCACCTTTGGTGGACTGGAAAGGTCCAATCTGCAGCTCAGTGAGAGGATATGTTAGATGTTAAGTAATGGAAACACATGTACTAGTGAATGGAAAGAATGCACAGCAAGCTACACTACCGTGTAAGTACTAATCTTTGCAGGTGCCTGCAATTCACTGGCATCGGCATATTGTACATCTACAGTGAAGGTGCCAGATCTCAAGAAAGTCAATGCCTTAACACTTGGTATAGGATTACCCTTGGGGAATACGACAGTACTCTGTTGATTATCAGCTGCTCCATTTTGTGTATCAGGGGCAGATCCTTCCATGACAAAGCAATGGAAAACGGAAAACTCTCGTTAACCTACAAGAGGGAAGAGCATACATAAGCCGGTTCTATTATCATGTGATAGTTTTTCAAAGACCATGCCAATCTACAAAGCTAGTATGAACTCTGTTTGAAATGCATAAGATAAATGTGTGACACTCCAGATGTCACAAAATCATATGATCAAAATTGTTTTAACAAGTTCTTGACGGACAAGTACTATGATGAACCAAATGAAATTAGACTAAGGAACTGTTCTGGACTAATCAACATAACCCAAGTAGAAGTGAAGTTGCAGGATCACCCAATGGCAAATCCCTCAATGTTGCAATATAAACTATATCTAGTATTGTCAGCAGATAAAATATAGCTATCAAAACTGATTCAAGGTAGCCATACTACCATTTCATTTCCCTCGATCTTTTTGCCATTTAAAATAGGCTTCAAAAGCTAGTGTCAGATCCACATTGAATTTTATAGGGATATGCGAGATTAACAAAAGGAGTACATTAAAGATCCCAAGTATAGCGGTGCGCAGGTTCTTAAAAAAACATTTACCTGAAAATCCCGAACTTTGAATGTCGGGCTGAGAATGGCACATTGCAGAGCACTGCCTTTTGCCACACATTCACTAGCATTCATTGTTCGTCTAGGCTCCTTTCCAAAAACTCGGTCAAAATCTTAATAATAGCGGGAACCCGAGAGCCTGAACCAACAACTTCAACAGAATGTATATCCTGGGTAGTCAGTCCAGCATCAGCAAGAGCCTTCTCCAATGGCTTTTTCACACGTTCCAAAATTGGAATACTAATCTGCTCAAACTCATCTCTCTTGATAAAACCTCGAACATCCTTCTCGTCCATCAAGCACTCGATGTTCAGAGGAGCCTCAGGATTTGCACTGAGGACCTTCTTCAACTTCTCACAAGCAGCACGCAATCTAAGGCAAGCCCTTGCATTTTGATAAACATCAATCTTATATTCATCCTTGAATTTTGCAGCAAAATGTTGGAAAAGCACTTCATCAAAATCCCTTCCACCCAAACACCGATCATAAGAATGAGCCAATATCTTCAGCTGGCCTTTCTTGAAAGCAGCAATGCATACTTGCATACTGGCATGACCAACATCAACAAATGCGACATTCATTGGTTCATTTTCAGGTAAATCAGTCTTGTAAATACCATAAGCTAAGGCGGTAGCTGTTGTCTCATGAATGAGATGAAGAGGGTGCAAACCAGCAATCGTAGCAGCATCTATAACAGCTCTCCTCTGCAGGTCGGTAAAGTAAACAGGTATCCCGATGCAGCAGTCTACAACGGCAGCATTTAAGTTCTTTTCGGCAATGATCTTCAAATCAGAAAGTACCATCCCTAAAAGCTGAGTAGGTGTGAAGGTCCTATTTTCCCCCAAATATTGAGCATGAATCAAGGGATATCCATCAGGCCCTTCAGTCACTGAAAATGGCAATGATTTGATATCCTTCTGCAACTCAGGATCTGAAAATTTACGTCCAATAAAACGTTTTATCTGTGATATAGTATTTTTTGGATTCATCATACTTGATGCAGCCCCTGCTGTTCCAAGGAATCGCTGCTTCTCGCGAAACATACAATAGCAGGAGTTTCGCGCTTGGACTCATCATTGAGCACAACATCGATCCCTCTTTGCCTTGCAACCGCAACAACACCACTTTCGTTCCCAACATCAAAACCTACCACACTCATGTTTGCTTTAATTCTTGAAGTTGCAGCGAAGACCCTATGCAACACAACAAGTAACTACCTGGATAATTAAAATTTTAGAAGTGAGTCACCGCCATAAATAACAGCAATACGTATACCAAGCATTAACTACCACTAACCCCTCCCTTCATTAATCGAAAAATTGCAATAATCTGGTAACTAAAGAATGACAAACAGAAATAATAACAATATGCATGTACTCATTAATCGAAGAATTTGAATAATCTAATAATGCCAACAGTATAGATTAAAAGAATAACTAACAAGCTGAGACTATTTCCACCAACAGTATACATTAAAAGAATAACAAACAAGCTGAGACTATTCCCACTCGTGGCCCGATCAACATCTCGTGCACACATTGCCGTATAAGACAACTAACTTTATACACTAATCAGCACACAAACTACCCAATCAGATAAATAATCTACAAACGGAAACTGATGGAAAGCGAATTATAAGCCCACTACTAATCGAACTCAGAGCAAATGAGTCAATGAAAACAATCTCAAGCTCCAGTACCTCAAAAACAACGACTCCGTCCAAATTGAACAAAAACAACCCCGCAACAAACCAAATGCCGTAGCAAAGACAAAACTTCATCGGATCTAATGAACATGAATCAACATATGCACATTTCTAATACCCGATTCCATTCATTTAAAAGTCCGCATAACACAACATATGCGTTAAAAGGCAATAAGAAAAATCGATGAACGATTAGATCTGAAAAATAACGTAGGATACAGCATCAGCAATTGAGATTTCAATAGGTAAAAGTACCTGAGAGCAGATCGAGCAGAGGAATTTGAGGGATTTTCTCTTTCTAAGATACTGTGAGTGAGAAAGAGAGAATAAAACAGAAAATAAATATCTAATATATGGGAGGAACTTTAGACGGGTTTATAAGAGAAGGATCGAGGGTTTGCGTCATTGTGTGGAGATTTCCAAAGGAATAGTTAATAATTAATTAAAATAAAACAAAAATGGCCCAGTGGTCCGAGATGCATCTACGAGATACTTTGCCGCTTCTAGAAACATCCTTGCTTTGTTTTTATTATGTATAAAAAAGGACCTTCGTTGGGCTATATTTTTTGGGCTTCGAGTTTGAAAACCTCATGTTTGAGGCCCTTTTCAGGTAATCCGTGCTTCATATTCGTGGAGGTATCAAAAAATGTTGTATGTTCCATTCCCTAGTTTAATTGCTTAAGAGGGTGTTTGACTAAACTTATTTTAAAGAGTTTATAAGATATATTATCTTAAGAGTTTATAAGTTGTTAATATATTTGGATAATTGAACTTATAAGCTAGAGAAAGAATCGTGAGTTAGAAAGAAATTTGACCAGATGTGAAGTCGATAGTGTATATATAGAAAATAACGAACTATGATAAAATTATTTTGATAAATTCATTATTACTTATAAGCTTATAAAAAATAAGTTGAGGTTGAGCTACTTATTTATAGGGGAGTTTATAAGTTGTTGGAACTTATTTTCACAGCTTATAAATTGTTTGTGAACTTATTTTGTCAAACACTTTACATGAATAGCTTATATACTTAGCCAAAACCCTCTAAGTGGCGCTTGCATATTTCATCTCCATCTCGTATGATGAATCATTGTATTGATTGTTGAAATGGGCAAATCATATACAAACAATCAGAATTAGGTTTTTCATTGTGATTTATTTGACATATTTGTAGTCAAGATCAATGATCGATTTCTAGCAGCGTATTGTGTGAGTTTTATCCTTTTCAAGTTGAATGATCGAGTTTTAACCGCCGGTAATGTGGGTTTTATCCTTTTCAAGATAAATCTTTATATACACTAAATAACTAATTAACCGATGGGTCACCCTATTTTATCTTTTTACATTCATATGGAGTAGGGTATAGGGGGATAGATTCCTTTAGAGTATGGTTTCATTATGATGGGAGGCGTGATGGGATAAAGGAGTGACACCTATCATCATCTCCTAGTGTAGTAACCTATATTGGCATTTATTGTCTAAATAATGATATATTGAGTAGAGCTTCAATTTCGATACCGAGGTGACCAAGTTCTTAATTTCGTCATACATAATTTTGTTTTAAACTCCTTCGGATTCCAAAATGAATGTCGTCCTTGAATGTTTAAGCGTGGTTATAAATTTTTATAACACTTATATTAAGAACCATTTGAAATATGCGTGAACCTTACAGAAGTCAAGGTAGTCTAACCTAAAATAAAAACGATCTAATAAATGCTAAACCTAATGAAATACGAGAAAGGGCCACATTTATCATTAATCTAAAGATGTATGATTGTTTTGGATATTAATGATGGAGGTGGTCTTCTATGTGGACATCTGCATATGCGGACAATGATACTTTTGAATTATAGTGTAAAAAGTAAATGATAATTTTTTCAATGTAAATGATATTTTTGTTAATAACAAAGAATACTTTTGTCCGTCCGCACGGTGCGGACGGATGTACAAGAGTTTTTGTGTTAATGGGGATATTCCACTCATGATGAACCCGTCACAAATTATTAATAAATCAAACATAAAAGATGCACAAATCAAATGAAAATCAATCACATGCCTTTCTACAAGTCGATCAATATGGTCTTCTGCTATCCTTATAGTTAGTATGGTTTTTTTTTTTTTTTTGGGGTACATTATTAAGTTTTATGAATGCAGAATTCCCAGCCTTTTGTGGAATTCTTGATATGCATGTTGAATTTGACATTGTTTTGGATCGGGGCACGTGATCCAGTGGGAAGTTGAATATATTTTTGATGAAAATAGTTATGTAGAATGTAATGGCTAATTATTGTCATATAGCTCGATTAGTTTTGTTTGAGTGATTAAATGAGTGATAAATTGATTGAGATGTGAATTTCTCATAAGAGATATGATATGATTTATACATCATTTTCTTCTTACTGAGCCGAAAGTGTATATATAGGATACATTAAGTGGTTTTATCATACACAACATTTATATCCACTAAAATAAACATTTTCCAAGTATGGTTTCCCTGTCCCATGTGGTTTGCGGATATTATGCAGAGAATGTGGGGTAGAAACCCGTCACACCTGAGTAGCATCATGCGAGTTTCTCATGATACCAAAAAAGACAAGCTCAATATATTGTATTGGTTCTAGATATTCAAATATATGGATACAACAATATAGTCATTAAATGCTGTTCTCGTTCAAACACAATCTTGTCGATGCCAACCAACGTACGAATATACCTACTATAATCATTTCCATATGGACCATATCAATGCTCATTTAAGTTTCATTGCGAGTGCTCCAATTTTCAACGTATATGCGATAGCGTAGGGGACGACACAAATCTCATAATAAATTTGCTTTATGTAGGGTAGTTAAATCCGACGGAAATGCTGCAGGAAAGTTACGGTTATAAATGAGCCGAGTCGAGTCGAGCTGAATACTGGCCGGTTCAAACTTGGCCCATTTAGATATTCAGTATTCGGATACTCGAGCTTGACTCGAGCTCTGTCATCTTAATCGATCTCGGCTCGCCACCTAACTATTGTGCATGAGCTCGTATAATTAGTTTCGAGCTCAAGCTTTAAGAGCTTGCGAAAGGTTCGAAAATATTCAAATCGAGCTCGGATCGTTTAAGTGCCAATTGAAGGGTATTTAGTATCATATATACTCTAATGCCCAAAGTTCAAGTCCTTTTTTCAACAAATATAATACTTTTGTATGTGTTGAATGTCTAGACTCTTTAGAAGCTGTGAACAAGTAGGGTTTAACAAGCTCGTGAACAGGTCCATGGATAGGCTCGCGAATATATTTGATTATCAACAAATCCAAACATGTTTGCGATTCCAACGACCCGGGTATCATAAAGCTCAAACTCGCTGGACAATTTTATTGAGCTCGAAATTAGGCTCGAGCTTGGCTTATTTATAATGGAATCGAGCTCCGAACGATCCTTTTTTCGAGCCTAATTTCAAACAGCTGGCAATTAGTTATGTTTGTTTACAACCCCAAAGATAGTTAGAGACCAAATGTAATTTTTGTTAGAATATTTTCATACTTATGTAAGAGTGAGAGATCGAGATCTGGTCCCATGTAACATATACTTTTCATATTTAGCCATTTTCTACAAGTTTATTTGGTCCATAAACAAAGAAAAAAAGAAGTTAAAATAGTTGTCCCCTAGGGACAGCCCAATGGTTAAGGTGGGTTCCTGTGGTCAAGAGATCACAGGTTCGAATCCCACCAAATGCCTCTATGGGTTTGAGTCTGTCACACCTGATTTTCCAAGTGTGGTTTACCTGTCATATGTGGTTTGCAGGCTATTGCATAGGAACGTGGGGTTTTACCCAGTGCATACCTAAGATAGCGGCTGCGGGTTCCCCATGATACCAAAAAAAAGTTAAATAGTTATTTATGATAGGGCAAGAGAGTCTTTATTTGAGTATATAATTATAATTTACATGTGGAGGGACGGGGCGGCGGCATTGATATTTGTTAGAGGTTGTCGCTTATATATTCGTCTGCACATGCGGACTTTGATAATTTTTTCAGTGTAAATAATATTTGATATTTTTATTATAAATGATATTTTTCTTTAATGTAAATGATCATTTTCTTAATATATACTTTTGTCCGTCCATAAGGTGCAGACGGATGTACATGAGTTTTTGTATATTTGTTATTAAGGCAGGGGCATTGATTTTTGATATACTATTTGGTAACTTATAACATCAAAATTGACATTTGTTATTGAATTAATTTGATTTTTTTTTTTTTTTGGTCAATTAATACAGAAATTTTAAAGGCTGCGTCACGGTGGACTCGAACCCGAGACCAAAGGCTCGGGCATTAACCACTCTACCACTAGGCCAACACACACACACTAAATGTAAAATTGATTTATGCTTCAATTCATTGTAATTGTATTACATTATTACAATGTATTTAATTTTCTGAAATGTAAATATTAAGGCTTATTAGAAAAGCTAATTAAATTACGAAAAAATGATTATTTATTTATTATTTAATATTATTTCATTATTTTATGAATCGCTCTTTTATAACAAAATGTCTCGTGAAGGTTTTAGCTTCACCAGTTCATCTTACGTGACATAACTAAAAATAAAATAAATATATAATTGCATTAAATATGTTATTAACTTCTAGTTTTATTTTAAAGTTCTATATACCATAAGACCTCTCCTTAATACCAACGTTTAAAAGGTGTTTTGGAGGAACCTTAGCGTCCACTAATTGGACGGCTCACGGTGGATCCAAATTGAGTCAATTTTTTAAATTCAGGAGTCTAACTGGACGCGGCTATACTTAAGTGATCATTTTAATGTATTTTCAAAATAATTAGTATTATACCCATGTAAAATTCAATCCGTATCTATTAAGTTGGTAATTCTTCCTCAATCAATTATGGTCTAGTTTACTACATGTACTCATTGCTTTCCAATTTTCCCAACTTTGTTTTCTTTTTTTTTCACTTTATTCACTTTCTTTTCCCTATAATTGTTTTAAATAAATATATATACTAATAAAATTTTATATATAAATTAATAAAATCAATTCAATTTCTAAAAATATTATGATGAATTTACTATAATAGTTATAGGTAATATTTGTTTAAATTATTTTAATAAGTTATATGTGAGTTAATTCTATATTTCATTATATATTTGTAATGATAAAGAAAATCAAAATTTGAGTTTTGTAAGATAATACAATTTATAAATATTTATAATTTTCTAATAATTTTTTTTGTAGATAGTATTCATTGTTGTTTAGTTATTTAATATTATTTTATTTTGGAAGATATTAGTTGGCCAAATTTAATATAAACAATTACCTCTCAAATATATTATTTTATTTAAATTATTAACCAATTATTTTTAAAATTATATTTAAATAATTTATAAAATATAAAACAAGTTTTAATAACTTATAAGTTCACCAAAAATGATCATTTTAATGTATTTAGTCCAACTAACTTTTCTATCTATTATAAACAATTTCAATAAATTATGGATAATTTCTCTTACTCATTGAATCCATCACCTATTGTCGGTCCTAATAAATAAAAGACATTGTTAGTATAAACTATTATTGATGACTTAGTGAGTGTTGGCCAAATTTATAAATTTTTCAAAATAGTTTATAAACTATTGAGAAGTGCTTGATAAATAAGTTTTTCAATAATTTATAGAGAGTGTTGGCCAAATTTATAAATTTTTCAAAATAGTTTATAAACTATTAAGAAGTGCTTGGTAAAATTAGTTTTTAAATAATTTATAAACCGTAAAAATAAGTTCACCAAATCATAAATTTCAGAACTCCAACTAACATAAGCATATTTGATCGTATCACTTTCTCTGAGATCCATTTAAGGGAATTAATTAAGGTTGTTCTCTACCTATCCCCTTTTCAATTATATCATCATTAATTCTTAATTCAAACAATACTTAATTGTGAAATCAATGTCTATATATCATAATACGAAAATTGCGGATGTTTGCATTTTAAAATATCTGAGAAACCAATTCCTCATCTATATAAATAAAATATATAAAGAAAAGGAATACCCAATATGAGTAAAGTGGGCGATTTTGTCTTAAACAAAATCATTACAAGTTTTAAATTGTATGGAGATTCTAACTGTAAATAAGTTAGTTTATATTCTATAGGAATAACATGATATTATATTTATGAACAACAAAGTCCAACAATATCACGTTACAGTTATATATTAGTATATAAAACAACTATTTTTAATACTCACAGCAACAAGAGAGAGAGAGAGAGAATAGAAGAAGGCACATTTTAATTTACTTTTCCTCTTCATCACGTTTCATGCATGCATTACATATCCCCTTCCCGAGCTCCGCCTTTCAGCGGCTGTAGACTCGCCGGAGATTTGCAGGAATTCTCTCGCAAAAACACGGTCACGTCAACAAAAGCTCTCAGAATATACTTATAAGACTTCTTATTGTTCAAATCCAAATAACAGAACAACAGTTCTTCTAGAAACTTCCAATCCACCCTCCGGTTAAGCTCCATCCTCACCTCCACCATCTCCTGCATCGACCGCCGGAAATCATCGTACGGACTCGGCGAGTACGTTAGCAGCGCCACGAAATCCTCCGGCGCCAAGGCACAGTCCGCCGCCACCGCCGCCGCGGCGGCTCCTCCGACGTCGACGAGGATTCGTTCGTGACGGAGGCGGAGGAGATGGACGAGAACGGCTCGTCCGTGATCCGAGAGCTCGACGAGCCGGACTCGACGAAGAACCGCGCCGAGCGGCAGAGGTTCTCCAGCGGCGGCGGATCGAGGAGCCGCGGCGACTCGAGCAGAAACGCGCTTTTCCTCGAGATTCCTTCCTCGTACTCCTCCCGGTAGAGTGATCGGAAATTCTCGAATAAGAATTTGTCTATATCCGATAGCGTTACGCCGCCGCCGTCGTCTTCCTTCTCCTTGCCGGCGGCGGCGACGAACGACGTTGTCTTCACGTGCTTGCAGCCGCTCAACGGGAATTGTTTGTTGGGGATTTTGAGTTTTGAAAGGCAATCCTGCAGTGATTTAGGGATTGGCTTTGGCATTCTTTATTTCTTCTCACAAAAAATTATAAAACTAAAATACAATTTCCTGTTCTAGGAAAAATGATATCGGATTTATGGGTTATGAAACAGTTTACAAGTAAAGAGTTCTCATATTTATAGCCCGAGATTTTTCAAGACGATAAATAAATAAAGGAAAGATAATTTTGTCAGCGGCATTTAATTATGAATTAATAATAGAAGTTTTGCTATTGCATCATAAATAGAGCAAGGTAAGTAATCGTAATGAGAAATTGAGAATCTTTACTGCATATCCTTTGTGAAAATTTTGTCAACCTTTTCTTCTTTTTATTCAATTACCAATATCTATTATACTGCTTGAGGATTTGAAATAATTTACTGAGTTACACTGAGGTAGCTGAAATTTAATTAGGTCAATAAAAGAGCCCCAATTATTATTTTCAATTGATTTTATTTTAAAGTTCATTTTTATGATGACTGATGGCGCTAATTAAATCTTTTGTCCTGTTTCTCTTTTCATTTAATAAATATACATTTTCTTTATTTTTTGGTTTTAAAAGCTTATAAATTTGATTTCATATGTTTTGAATGGTTATAGCTATCCGCATCTACTCACTGGATTTCAAAATAATACAATGTCAATTCTTCAAAATAATTGAGAATCATATACTATTCAATTTATTTAGGTAATCATTTGTATGAGTTTGGATTTAAATATACTATTATTATAAGTAACTTATTGACTATTTATCTGTACCAGCATACCCATAATAATAATGTTACTCCTGTTTATAGTGTACCAGCACCGTACCCCCAAAAAAATATTACTCCCAGATGGTGACACGTATCTGGATATCTTAAATGCAAATCTCGTTATTATATACAAACAATTAAAATAATACAATAAATATATGGTCTTATTTTTCAAATCTTATTCTAGTGTGTTCAACTATTAATTAATAATTACAGTCTTCTGACCATTTTAAGTTTTAACCCTAATTTAGTTTTCAGTGTTTGACTGCAAAAGTCATAATACGTTGGTAAATGAAATATAAGAGTGATTGGATAATGTTTTCAATTTTACATGATGATCCGCGTAATGGGTTTAAATCGTCTTGACCATATTTTAATATCTTAAACTGCCTATAAAAGTAACATTTAATTGGTAATTGACGACAGCTTTTCTAAATTAATGTACTCACTCTGTTTTTTAGGTATCATCAGCCGTCAAATGATTAAAAACAAATAGAGAAATTTACGTTTATTATCTTATTAATTATCATGATAAATGCATATATATAACTAATTATCAAATTCTAATAATATTAAATATGGATAAAATAGGAATTCTAAAATAATTTTATTCTTAAATTGCAAACTATGACATTTATTTTAAAAAAAGAACAAAATGAATGTGAAATTTATAAAAGAAATGGAGTAATAGGTAATTGATCCTTTAACTTTTGTTTTTTTTAAGTTGACATAAATAAATTCGCAACATGAATATCCAAAAATGTAGCAAATTAGTGATTGATATTCCATGACAATATTATAGAATTACCATTTTCTGAAAATATAAAGTTGTCTTTCGTGCTCTATGTATGATTTACTTATCAATTTTAGTACTCTACTCGACGTGTTTGTGTCAGTTTAAACGAAACTATGTATCATATTTTTATCTTAATTTCGGTTTCCATGTGCTCGATGGCCTTGAATAGCATTTTTATGTTAATTTGGGATTTATTTCAACAACTTCTTAAAATTAAAGGGACCAAAATTATTTTAGATTAAAATGCTTTCGGAGTAAGACTTGATTTTCTTAAAAGAGTGTTATAAAATGGAATCAAACAACACTGACATAAAGTTGGCCTCTTTACTTGAAGTTGTATTGGGCTTATTAAGGTTTTGGGCTTAAAGTTATATAAGCAAATGATAAATTTATTAGCCCAATTCATTACGCCTGAATAATTTGATGTGAATGACTTCGCTTTTAGCGTTATTGATATGTAAGTAATTCTAATCTAATAAACTTTAGTCAATTAACACTTTGATGCTATACAAATTTAATTTTGTTTGACTGAATGCATAGGCAAAAACACGGGATTTGACATATCAAATGTGCAGTGGGAATTATTCCAGAGGTATCACGTCATTGACAATGACAATTTGATAAATGAGAAGTCTCGTAGTATTGCAGTAAATATGTTCAAAATTAGACTTAGCTAGTTTTCAATACAATATTGATTTAATGAATTATAATGCAGATGCAAGTGGAAGACAAATATTAGACATTGAACCAGTTTGTTCCGATGTCGAATGTACATAGAACTCAGATTCTCAAAGGTGGTCCTTAGAAGGCCCACCAAGAAGAAGAGATTGTTTGGTGTTGGTTCTCTCGTACTACAGAGCTTCATGGCTAGTCCAGGTTGTCGAGTGCCGATTTTATCCCACATCGATTCCATAGTCTATTACCAAAAGTTGGCAGAGACGAAGGACCAACTACAGTCGGAGAAACAACATTGTCTAGAATATGATGACATAATGGAAGCTCGGATGAGGGACTGATTTAGTTGCAACAAACGATATACATAATCTGTTGCGTACCCATCGAGACGAGATAAAATTCGATTCAATTTTCGATGCAGGTTGAAGCTCGATTTGATTTTTAATCCGAAAAATTAAAATCCGAATTATATATAATTTATATATAATAATAATTTTATTTAAATATTTTTAAATCTAATATAAATATATATAAGAATTAATAAAATTGAGCTCAACATAAGGCCCTCGAGCTGTTAATGTCGGGCTCGACTAGCGGTAGAGGACATCCACCACCATCTTCCTTCCCTTGATAATAATTATCAACTTGTAGATATATCGACTTATGGATATATTAGTACTTGGTTTGTTGGTTATGTTATGATTTGGTTACATACGTAACTAAATAAAACCAACTTCAATTCATTAACTTGTAGAATACATTTATAAATTATAAGTAGCGATAGTAGATATTTTCTTTTTTTTTTTTGTTTGTTAAAAAAATTTCAACCCAGATGTGAGGACGTATTTGGAGTTACCAAATTTGAGATCGATTTAGTACAAGAATATGCGCCGTGTTTAATTTTATTTAGCTAATAAAGCCTGAAATAACCGATCCATTCCCGTACATGTATATCAGATGAAGCAAAAATGCCATTGATTTAATTCAAAACACCACGAAGAATGCATTGCTTACGTTAAACCAATATCTATTTGCAGAGCTCAGACAGAGAGAAAGAGATGGAGATGGAGAGACAGGCCAGGAGGAAGAAGATAAAATCACGAGAGATGGATCGCATGGCTTTGATAACAGGTCGGATCCAGAACCTGGATCCAACCATAGCGAAATCGTCTTCATTTTCTGATATTCGCACAGATGATTTGCCCAAGCACTCGCGCTCCTCCTCTGAACCTGCGCCGCCCTATATGTTTCTCGATCGCACACACGGTGAGTGCGCTACCCCCCAAATTCAATTTTAGGTTTTCCGTATTAATTCCTTTATAATGCGCCAGGTTCTTCAATTTATTTGATGGCGGCTCATTTCCATGGGTTAAAATCAATAGCTCTTTTCTTTCTTTTTTTATACAGATTTTGCTGTTATATGTGAGATTGAGTTTATAAATGCAGTTTAGTTTCTCATTAAGGGCTATTGTTGCATAAAAACATAATTTCTCTGAACTTTAAAAATTATCATAAAATACATAAACTTAATGACTTTAATTATTTTTACTATGATTTCAAATTTAAACAAAATTAAATCTGACTTGATATCTCGAAAATTTACTATAAACAAAATGATCAATGATATAAACGACATCGTAGAGAGAGGATATCGATTGTTTTGATTCCAACTATAATCAGATGATGCAACAAACAAGAATACTTGATTTTTGTAATGAGGTTAACGCGATAAATCATAAAAATAAAAAAAATCTTATTTATTTTGATGGAACAACGATGTTTTATGTCCTCTCTGTACGATATCGTTTGTATCACTAATTGTTTAGTCTATAGTAAATTTTCGAGACGTCAAGTCAGATCTAATTATGTTTGAATTTGAAATCGTGATAAAAACACTAAAGTCATTAAGTTTGTGTATTTTGTGACAATTTTTAAACTTCGTGGAAAAAACCAAAATTGACTCAAAGTTGATGTATTTATACATCAATGACCCTTTCATAGATGATAATGTAGTAGATTAACCCCTGTACTATTTTTGAGTTCATCAATTAGTTTCCCATCATCACTTCAATGCCATTTACATGAGATAAAATTGATGATTGATTTTAGTCTCACAAACTGTTGAATGGCTGAAACCGAGTTATTCCAACTGATTAGTCTAACATCCACAGCAAAAAATTGCCATCTTAATTTCCTTGTTCTGTTTTCCAATTTTATTTCAAGGTGGAGATGATTATGATGATGATGATGATGATGATGGGGCTAACACAGCATTAAGGCATGGCAATGATGAGGATTTCACCGAACAAAATGCAGCTGCATCCCTTCATAGGTCATCATCAGCGCTGATCTTCACAAGCGCCTCACACGATGCAAAGCCTCCGAGGAAGCCATTGGAGTATCATCTGAGCTCCATCACGCCAAGAGACATAAATTTCAGCATCATATCCTCTGAGAAAACACGTGTCATCTGCTCCTTCGTGATAGCAGTCCTTGTAGTCCTGTCTCAGATAGACCCCACCCACAAAGTGGTTAAGTCGAAGAGCCTCATCGCCTATAGGCCTCTCTATGCAGTGTTGCTGAGTGATCTGTTGATAGTGGCTGCTACTTTGGCGCTTCTCTCTCAAGGGAGGGAGAGCGAGCAAGAGGTGAAATTGGATAAAGATGTGAATTGGGATGGAGCTGTGAAGGTCTTGGAATGGGGAGTTATATTGCATCAGACAGCCCGTGCAATCTTCATAGATTGCAGTCTGTATTTAGCCATTGTTATATGTGGCCTCTCTCTCATGCACTGATTCTTGCGTTTCTTGATCTCATCAAGTAAGTTCAATCTTCCCCTAGCATTCAAATTTGGATTGTGTATATAAGAAGATGCCTTGTTTACTTTGGTGGATAAGAATCCATAATAAGTATGGAGTCCAACTATATCCAATGGTTACATTTCTTGATATTAAAAGGGTGGATAAATCAAGACAATCTATTAATGTGGTTTGTAATGCCTGAATGAACAATATGTATCATACCTATAGAAGTGAGATACCATTTATGCTTCACTTCCTTTCGGGATACATACTAGTGGAATAGGGTAGTTTGTGGCCGAAAAGTTAAAAGTTCGAATCCCACCAACATTTTGTAGGTCAAGAATTAGTTTCCTAGTTTGGGGTGCATGCTAGCTATAACATAACCCGTAACACAGCCTTGAGTAGAGCTTATCATGTTCTATCATTTTATCTACTAAACTATCTATCCACCAAATTATAAATCCTCAAACTACACATGCCCTAAAGTTCAAGAACTTTTGAGGCTCCAGCCAGCTCAGCAGATTCTGGAAATCCTAACCTAAATAATCTTAAATTAATAATAAAACAACTAATAACAAGAACAATGATAAAATAGAACTGCAGCTTCACAGCCTCAGTGCTTCTAATAACACAAAAAGAATCTGTAGTACTCATATTTTCACCAATAATCATACAGAGATAGGTCTATAGGGACTGAAAATTTAATAAGTAAACACAACAATAGGAAAAGTAGTATTAGAACTATAGAAGAGAATATGCTATAAAGGGTAAAGCCCCCTGATCTGAAACCTCGATCCATTTCCTTGTTCTTCTTTTGAGAATATGAACTATATATAAGTTCATACATTACAATATATATATTTATAGTTACTAATAACAATTTGTTGGTGAATCAGCAAAGATGATTTATGATGTAAGAGAGTGGCAGTTCATCCACATCGTGCAGACATGAATGCTAAAAGTGATGGTCCATGGAGGTTACATTCTAACTGTTTGTTAATGCAGTTTTATTGGGAAAACTTATTGCTACTAAATGTCCATATTATGAGGGTTTAGCCCTTCTCTACTTGATGATTTGGTAGGTAATTAGATGGAAACAGTGTGACTTGTCAATTTGATTTGACATAAATTATTTCTTGGCTAAAATTGCAATTTTGGTCCTCTAAAGCTTGTGGCGCACTAACTCCACTCATTATTTTTCCTCCACATTTTGTTGGATTTGGGGCCTAATATTCCTATATAAGTTCAAAATTGTTGATCCAATCCATATCTTATTCTCTATTTGAAATTTTTTGTAATGATTGCATTGAAAATTTTCCAATCGGTAAATAAGAAAAACTTTGGACACCAATTGTGGGCCATATGATTTGTAACTGGAAAGTTGGAACTATAGGTGAAAATTTGTCCCAACTCCAAATTAGTTATTATAACTCTCATCTTTCTTAGTTCTCAAGCTGCCAAACCCTCTTTTTATTTATTTATTTATATCAGTTGCTCAAGTTCTATACATAAGAGAATCAAATCCCTATTTTTCTTAAGTTTTGGTAGTGCAGTCCTTAATGTGTTGCTTCAAATATTTTTTCACCAAATATTTGTCTGTCGCCAAGCAAATTTTCACAAAATTCTAAAATTTTAATGGAAATTTGGTAAATTCAGCTAAAATTAGCATCTTTAGAGGCTTAGAAGAGGTGTTTAGTTACAAAGTTTTCATGTTCTAGGATGTGTGTGACATCATTACAATTAGTTGAGAGTAGATGGAAATATCAAACAAAGAATCAAGGAATTAATAAAAGTACAAATTGGTTGAGCATTGAATCCTACAGAACATGCAAGCAATTCTACCTCTTGGTTTTGACAATGACCCAATACAGCAATATTTGATAAAGACACACTGACAAAGTGACAAGAAGCAAAATCTGGGTGAAAATTCAACAAAAAAATGTATAATATGCTTGTCATTCATCTGCATGGGAGAGAAAGATGGATGTGCACACAATGATATCTCACTAGATGTAGGATTTTTAAAACTCTCTGAAAATCACTAACATTTAATCTTTATGTCCATCAAAAGCTTGCATTACTTTAGGTGACATGAGTTTTAATAAATTGTAATGAGTATAAAGTGAGTGTAGATAAAAATGAATATATTAATAGATAGTGGAAATAAAATGTGGATCCTATGTGATTTATTTATTTTTAAATAAATGGATAGATTGAGGGTAGTTGATGCTTTCAGAAATGGCAAATGCAAGTTATTAGTGGATGAACCGAAAATGAATTAAATGCAAGTTTTTGGTGCACAGAGAGAATACCATTTATGCATATAAATATACATTTACCAGTCCTCATAATTTCTTATTTTCAAAATTCCAACCCAAAAAAGTTAGGTGGAGAGTTAAAAGTTTTAAAGAGGAGAAGTTAAGTCTATTACCATTCTTAGACTAGCTATTCAAATTTAACGGATGTATCGTCTATATTGATTCATTGAAACCTAGTAATATTGCTCATGAGAAATATCCTGAATTAGTTCATCAAATTACAAGTTAGTCCATTTGATTCCGATTTCTAAAGATATTTTTGAAGGAATTAAATTAATTTTAGAGGCTATATATAAAAGTAAAGCACGAGTAGATAGTGGTAGGGTCAAAACTGGAGGGGCCAACAAGAATGTTGGCCGACCTAATATTATGTAGCCCATTCCTAGCAAATTTTGACACAGAGCTACAAACTCTATTCCAAGTTCTCATAACTTTTTAATCGTTGAATCATCGTGATTTATCGACCCCTCACATTCTCATGAATTGAGGTATGGGGTATGGGATGAGATTTCCCATTTTGGAACAAGAATATTGTTTTGGTAACGATAGGATATTCGAAAAGGGACATTTTAATGAGATATTATAAAAAAACAAAACATAATTGTACAACTTTTCTGTCATCCACAAAATATATAAGAGGTTCATTATTAACTTTTGCAGATATAAAAAAGGAGTTCAGTTAGTAGATGATGGTATCATAATATAATAAGATAGAATACATTTGATCCTAAATCGTTATAGCAATATATAATTGAGATTAGAGGTTTCGATTGAAAAGGAGAAATGAAATTTCCCATCATAATCTAATGTAAATATTTAGCCCACTAATGACACCTTGGCTTATAACAAGACAACCTGCTCTTAATTTTCATTTATTTTCCTAGGGGAGAGCTTCCCATTTTGGAACAAGACAATCTGTTTTCACATTTCATACTCTAATTAATTATGATTCTTCTCATTTTCTTGAGTCCCACTTAGAGAGTATAAAATGATGTATATGAAAATTTTAAGAATATGGATGCAGACAGATAGATATATATTTAAGAATATATGCATTTGATATTTTTTTCTTCGATACATACTATCCAAAATGCTCATATTAAAATTAATTGAACTTGAAAAAGAAAAGGATCTGGAGATGACACTGCCAGTAACCCTTAATTTTCTAATTCAACTAATATTATATATATAGGAAATAGATCAAACAAAAACATATTTTTCATAGAAATCTAAAAATCAATGCGTTTTATGTATAAAGTTATTGTACTACAAAATATTGATATATAGTGTTGTATTTTACTAGAATTCAAGAGTGCATTAACTTTATACGTAAAATACATAGATTTTTAGTTTTTTATGAAAAAATATATATCTGATTAAAGTTCTCTTCAATATGTATTAATTTGTTTGCAAAATCACAACTTTTCTATTATTTGGCTCAAACAAAGTAAAATACGACAGCCATGTTCACCCCCCTTAGGTTATTATACCAATTTTCAAATTACAAACAATTAGACCTCATCCAAGATTAGAGACTTGTGACAAACACATGAATTTAATAGGCCGAAAATTTTATATAATCTATATGTTAAGTTTGACATTCTTTTATCTCATATATTAAGTTCTTTTTTTTAACCTATTGATAATTTAACCATTCCAACGCCAACCTTCCCAAAACTTCCAAACCTCCCAACGACCAACCATCCCAATGGTAACTCCCAACGACCAACCCTCCCAACGGCCAACTCCTGCCAATCCTCCCATCCTTCCTCTCCCTTTCCCGGCCAACAATCCCTCCCTCCCTCTCAAGCGGCCAACATCCTCCTCCCTTTGCCGCCACCCTCCCTTCCTCGGTTTCCCGTGCCAACGCCCCCATTTCCTTCGTCTTTTTTTTTTTACAAATGAATGATATTTTGTAATTTTACCTTAAATTGGGTAAAAAGTAGCAACTTAATATATGGGTTAATTTAAGTAGCAATGTTAATATTTGGGGCAATTCTCTCCATTAACACAATTTAATAACCCATGTTTAAATGATTATCAATATTCACAAAAAAGAATTAACCAGATTCCATATGCTATGAAAACTTCACCAACTTCCAACAAATTAAAATGAAAAATTAAATTGGCTGTTCATACACAACGAACCAACTTTCACTTCAGTCACCTAACTCTACGGATTCTTAAAACGGAAAAACTACAATCAGCATTTAAATTATTAAATGAAATAACCAACAAGGTACCATATATATATAAATATATATATATATATACTAATCGACAAAAAAGGGTATCCAATGAAAATAATAGTACAAAATTCTCCATTACCGTTGCCAACTAATTATTAATTCAGTTTCAGCAGAAGTTAAATCAATCGCTGCGGCAGATTCACGCTCTTGTCTGCACAAATTAAATTGAACGCCCCACTAATATTAAGTAATTGCAGATTGATCCCTATGAAATTTAGATTAGACCTTCCTATATGAAATATTATAAACATAAATTAATTTGATTAGAGATTCCCCTGCCTAATTTGGTTGGTTAATTCTTTCAATACACGTTTCGTCGATCCTTTTGATGGAAAATAATCATTAATAAGAACAATATATATAATTACCTTATCATTAAATTTAATTAATTTAACATTGAAATTTCAGCATCTAAATCTATATAGAGTGATGGGGTTGTGCACTTGACATCTCTGGCCATAATAAACTTATTGAATGAAAAAACAGTTTATTTAACATTTGATCTATTAATTCTTTCAATACACGTTTGGTCGATCATTTTGATGGAAAATAATCATTAATAAGAACAAGATATATAATTACCTTATCATTAAGTTTTAATTAATTTAACATTGAAATTTCAGCATCTATTCTTTATATATAAAAAAAAAAGATTCTTCCCCTTCGTTTTGCCACCTTCTCTGAGTAGACTTTATTCGTCCCTTCCAAACGGCTAATGACCTCTACAGATAGCTGTGATAGGTCATCTCTTTTATGTAATTTTAGATTCCATACAAAATTATAGTCAACTCTAAAATCTTGCCCCCAAATTAAAATGTCTTTAAAAAAAAAGTATGTTCTTACAGTCGCATGTTCGTTTTTTCACCTCAACATTCAACCCAAATTTCTAAAATTATAATTCACGGCTCCAAACTTTCTCCACATTAAGCAAAATTTGGATGATTAGACACTTGATTCATTTGAAAATTCACTTAAATCTCAATTTTTAAATCTAGAAAATGAATGAGAAAAGGTTTCAACATACGTATGCGCTCACGACTTGCATCAACATCAAAACAATTGTAAAAAGTCAACCTAATTCGAAATAATCAAGAAAATAGGAGATCCCAAAGCATCTTACTTGTAAACGAAGACAAAAATATGCAAAAATGGATCAAAATTGCCAAGATTTCTCATTCATCTCTAGTTACATCTAAAAACAGCATGAAACCATGCTGCTAAATATATAACACCAAAATACAAGAAAATGTTGATTCCTTTTTTTATTTCTTGGATCGAGAAAATGATGAATCTAAACCATGAATCTAGGGTCATCAAAGATTCTTGATGGAACGGCAAAACGAGCCGAGAAGGATCTAGAAAGATCGTCATGGTCGGCCGAAAGAGGGCCTTGATCAAAGTTCTGTGAGTAGGAATATGGATCATAAGTGAACCTCATTGAGCAATGGAACATTCTCTTCTTCTCTTTCTTGAACTTCCTCCAAATCTGTCTCCAAATGGGAGCTTTCGATCTTCTTACAGCAACGTTGTACGACGCGAACCGGTCGTATTTTAGGCTCGAGTGGCTTCTGGGCCAGCAGGCATTTTCATGGCTCGGCCACTCTTCATCCATTCTTGAATGATGTGTGTGTTTGTGTGTGTGTTTTGTGGAGGGATAAAGTGGAACAGTTGGGAGTAGGGAATATATAGTGAAGATAGGGTTTGCCCTTTTCTTGTTACAAATATATTTGATCCTTGGTGTTCAATGAATCTTGTGTCGGTTGGTTATGTGCAAAACAATAAGGATGAGAATGGCATATGCCAACTTTTGAAGGGTAAACTTGACAATTACTCTAGCTAGATATTGCTTCTCAAGTCTCAAAGTGAACTTTGAGCATGACCAAATTAACCTTGTGGGGTATTTTTTTAATACTTAATAGAACATGTGTACAAGGATTGTGGTGCATCCATTTTTATCCAGTGGAAAGAAAATATTTGCTTTTATGTATTTCGTATCTTGATTATATCGAATTTTCTATATAAATAGATTGTATTTTATATATATGTCCTTAAATGATTTTCAAAATTAACAAGCATTTCATTTTAGATTAGCAAATAAGGGCACATTAGTAAAATTTTGTCCATTTTCTTTTTTTGAGTAACATTAAGAACTCCTTAATTTGTGTGAAAAGAATAATGAATTTTTTGGGCCAGATGGAGTAAATATTATGAATTGTGTATTGTAGTAATGAATAATAGTTGTCTAGTCTCTTTACTTATATTCTTATTGCATCTGTCACTCTTATATGTTATATATCTATTTTTTATACATAAATAACAGGTTAAATTTGAATTTTGCATAAATATTAGGAACATTGAGTTGACTAGATGAGTTGACTAGATATATGGAGTATACTTAGAGATTTTATTTTTATTTTGGTATCACGACCCACGTTCAAACTCATAGAGGCGTTTGATGAGGTTCGAACTGTAGATCTCGATCATGACATGTAAATCACATCTTAAAAATTGTGACTATCCTAGGGAATAAGTATACAGATTTGAGATCTTTTTTTTTGATATCATGATCACGCAACCGCTTAACCATTGGAGTATACTTGAGATCTTGATTGAGATTGAATTAGATGTGGCTTTGGTTGTTTGGACAACTCATCCCATTTATGTGCTGGAAAATTTGCTGTCAATGATTAGTATCCAAAGTTGACTCATTTATTGGGATATAAAAGTATATTGATATAAGTAGCTTGGTTGGATAAAGACAAGAAAACAAGTTTGAGTATTTCAAAGTATAATCACTGGTGTATCCGTATTAATAAGTAGTATGCGTATAATATTGATATTACAAATATACCATATAATATAATACAAGATAGACTCTTTTTTTACTATAAAACCTTTAAATTAGCATTTAGTAGGCCTTTTGTTATCATTCCCTTGATTATGACGTCAATAGAAATGGATAAAACTAGTTAGACCGAATTTAATAAAATGGATAAAACTAGTTAGACCGAATTTGTTTTTCTTTTCTTTCTTTCCATTTATATTGAATCATTTTTAATTGTTGTGCTGAATTTCTATCTTGAGCTTTAATTATTGGAATTTTTCATCGTCAATCCACACTTTGGTAATCAAGGTGGAATGTTGATTACCATATAGGTTTGTTTACTTCCATTACTAATAATTTGGTGCACTGATTTTCTTGAATTAATTGTAATTATGTATACTTGGAGCACATAATGAACATAAATCATATCCCCCTCTTTTGGTAGGAATTATTATCCTTTTTTCAGAGTATAAGGATACGATACTTGTATGATCAAATTTAATTATCAAAGTAATGAAGACGTTCTATACTCTATGTAGGATAAATGCGTTCCACTTGAAACATATAAGTCAACACAAACTTAATAACTCAAAAACTAGGACAGTTTCAAAGCTTCCCCAAAAAACTTTATTTATGTAATATTTATTTAGGGGTTGGATCCAGTGAGAACTCATCTTTTTTGAGAACTTGAGAACCATGCATAAGACGTTGAAGATAATGCACAAAAAGTATAAAGTTGTGCATAACGAAAACTTTTAAAATTATTGCACAACAAAATAATTTTAAAATGTTTTCGTTATGCACAACTTTATACCGCTTTCGCATCATCTTCAACGCCTTATCATCATCGCAGAGTCATAAAAAGATGTTGTTCATTTGATCCACTCCCTATTTATATATATAGCTAATGAGTTGATTTATAAAGAACAGTTTACATAAATTTTCAGCTAAATAATTGAATATTCGTTTAAATCGTCAAAGAAATTCGATAGCAATTAACAGGTACCATTCCACAAAGAGTAATTATAATAGAGTGCCACTCATGTTATAAGCCCAAGACTATCTACAAATCGTCAAAAGGCCCATTGGCTTGTAATATACTTAAAATTAGAAGAAAATTTATAATTTAAATTTTACATGAATTTTGAGATTTGGCATACTGATAAAGTACACAAATAACTATCTGTAAAATACTACCTTCTTCAAGTGCAATATTTGATTGTCACAACCAGTGTAACTATGAATAAATTTCACATAGGCATTCCCCAATACACAGAATTCCTATAGTTGACACTTGACAACCCCGGAAATGGAGTGAAAACATTTGTTTGGGAACAAAATATATTAATAGCCAGTAAACTATCTGCATTTTGCATAAAATCCCACATCAATTCTCTAAAATTCAATTTATTTTTCGTTCAGAATTATATGAAATGCCTAGAACCCATCCCATTATTCTCCATTCTGTAAAGGCTCTCCCGTTTCACAGAGGAGAAGAGTGTAAGACGTGCTGCCACCGAGGTTGGCCACAGTTAGTCGCCCAAAACTGGTACAATGGTGCTCATGGGATTCGAACCCTTCTGTCATGTTAGGGGGTGGGGGCCTCTACAGACCCCAAACACAGTTTCTAACAGTTAAATATGTACAAGTGACAGTAAAATGTTCCTGTATAGGCAAATTAAGTCTTGCAACTGTTCAAATTCTGCACTCAGTTTAAATTAAAGAGATGACAATTTCCACTCCACGCTAATCAGCAGAAGGGGGGATTATTAGATGCATCTGTGTAAACTTCATTTTCTGATACAAAATGGAATATGAATGATACATGTGTATACAAATATATTCATCAGGGTGTATAACTGCACAAAGACGTGAAGATGAAACCTGAGGATTCTCTCTGTCCCCAGATTCTGTAAATTGTAATCCTATCTCGCTTCGGAGACCTGTTCAACATTATTGAAAATTAGAAACTGTAATGACATTTGCTACTCACTAAACAGACAATTTACAATTTCTGTGGTCAAAATTCATGTTATCATGTCTGCTACCCCTGTTTAAAGGTTGAAGACGAAAAAAAGGATGCAGTCTCACTTAAAGGCTTTCTTCAAGACATTAACTTATTCTTCGATTAAGTTTACTATCATTACAATCAAAATAATTGTAGAGATTTCATTTGACCTTTTGATTCTAGTATCTAAATTGTTTCTGTATTTTATTAACTCCCGTAGCAAAATTGGTGTTGCGCCTGACTCTAAAATATTGCCGAACAGGCATTTCGGAGTCGGTTTGGGGCTCCAAGTGCCTATATGGCTATCTAGACATTTCCTGGCTCAACCATTTGCCAGGAGGAGGATAGTAAATTCTGCTATCTAGAATCGGTTGGTTTGATCACAATAACGATTCTGCTTCAGTTTTATACAGTGGTAAATTAGAAGTGTCTAGCATGTAGGTTAAAACTTTTAATTCTTTTCATGATCCTAGATTCCTACTGCTGCTTTCATAATTGAAGACGAGGAAGAAAAATCAATCAAATCTCTAGGGACAAGCTTACCTCAGGGTAGCAACTTTGACGAGTAACTGTTTGGTTCTGTGTATCTACAAGAACTTCACATTGTATTTTTGTCTGCAACAGATACAGAGGAAGATGGTTAGCATATCAAATCATGTACAAAAACATTCCTCATGTGAGAATCAAGACCATACAATCAGGATCAGCAGCCTGTAAGACACACAAAGCTAGGACTTCATTGGAATTAATTCAAAACCCCATATTCGAAGTTTATTTTAATTATCCCATTCCAATTTCCCCATCTTCTTAGATAAACATGAAATATGGGCACAAACATCAAATCACTATGAGTTATCAATGCACGATCAAGTAACCATTGATCTGTAGTTCTGCATTCTGATCGCACATAATCTACAATTGCCATATTATGGATGTTCATCATGTCATTCTATCACATTACATTGTATGCACAAATTATTATTTGTCTAATATCATCTTGATATTCGAAGATTGAAGCTTTAGCATTGTTGGCTCTTAGCCCAATTAACATGCTTTGATAGTTTGAAACTTGCTTTGATATGTCTAATTAAAATCAAATAAGGTAGCAGTGTGCATCAAATTCTGATTGAAACAACCCTCAATTCATTAACAAATTCTGATTCTTGTGCAGTTTCAAAATGAATAAATAGTAGAGTAGAAGAAGTATGATTTACCCCGAGAGGCAGGTCAAAGAAGAAAAATACAAGCTGCCCGCTGATCTCCGACGTCATATCAAACACAACCGCGCCCTTCGCCAAATCCTCGAGCAAGAACATCACGTCCGTCAAAATCTCCACACCATCAAGCTGGATCGTGGCGTTCACGTACGAGGTCTCACGCGCCTTCACGGATCCACTGTCCGACGTCACGTATCCGAGCTGCTTCCCCCTGTACCCGATCGAAACGAGCAGCGAATCGTAATCCAAGGTGTAAATATCCTGATTCTGGATTTTAATCGTTAGGTCTAGGGTTGCATCGAGCGAGATATTGGGGCTAGTGTGGAACTGGAGGCGGTCGAGGCGGAGGCGGACGACGGAGAGCTCGGGGTCGGACGGCCAGAGGAGGTAGGCGGCGGCGACGAGGAAGAGGAGGAAGATGGCGAGGCAGAATATGCATCGCCGCCATGCGCTGCGGAGGAGGCGGGGGCGGTTAGTTGGAGGATATTGGGGTAGAACGAAGACGTATTGCGTTGATTGTGGCTGCGGGGACAGGGGGTCGACGAGGAGAGGCTGCTGAGACGACGCCGCAGCAGTGTGTTTCTTGGCTGTCATGTTTGTGTGTGTACAGTTGTGTATCCTATACACACACAAAAGGAGAGATACACATACACATACACATGGACATATGTATCATAAGAGGAAGGAAGGAAGAAGAAGTGATGGGTGGGGTCCACTGGTCTTCTGTCCTGTTAGGTCGGTGCAGTTTCGTGAAGTCGGAGCTGGATGGAGTCACGGACTAGGGAAAGCGCGTAACGGTTTGAAATTCAAGCCAATCATTGTAGCTGATCCTAAAGGAACACGATTTCCGATCAAATGAGTAGACTATCATAGTTATTAAGTTTCAGATTCCGTTCACATAGAATAAATTATTCGAATTCCCCAAGAAGTAAGGATACTAAGAAATTAAAAGAATATATAAAAATATATTGAGCAGGAAGATTTCAAATCCGACCAATTTCGATGAGAATTGTTAACAATCGTCCGTCCATTTTCCTTCATTAGTTTTAATGGAATGTGTTTTAATAAATTATAATAAGTACAAAGTGATTGGAGATAATAAATAGATATATTAACAAATAATGAGATTAAAAAATATGTCATAAGAACAATAAATATATATATTAATGGATATATGAAAAATAGTTTGAATGATTTTTTCTAAATAAATATGAAAGTTTATGATAAAAATATAAAATTGATGTTTCGAAAAAAATAGTGAATATTTTTTGTGGACGAATCAAAATAGAATTAAATGAACAAATATTATGAACAGTAAAATATTTCAAAAAGAGAAAAATATAAGAAAATGTTCTAATGTTTATTACTTTTTTATAAAAAAATATTCCAACATCTAAATTGTAATATTTTGCTACCCAATCTTTAAATTGATTTAAAAATGAATTGAATTAATTCTTTTAGAATTGAAAAACATGATCAAATGTACATTTAAAGTTGAGAATACTTTGTACATGTGCCTTGTGAATTTAGGGCTAGGAAACTACGTACTCTTCTGCGTGACATGTCCACTTTCAGAATCCGAAAACTCGATTCGAGATATTTTGTTACATTTTTCAAAGGCTCGATGCCAAAATGTTACGATTTAAATGTTTGGATATTTTCAAGAAAAGTGTTATAAGTTGAGGGGAATTCATATGTTTTGACTTAAAGATATTTTCAAAATAAGTATCAAATCTAACAATGGCCAGCTTATTCAGTTCTTAATTATTGACAATCCCAACTAAACCAAATTGGTCGCACAATACTTCAAAAACAAACTGAGTTCCAAAGGTGTAGTGGTAGAATTGTTAATATCCGAGGTCAAAGATCTTGGATTCGAGTCTACCGTAACGCAGCCTTTAAAATTTCTATATTAAATTGAAAAAAAAAAAACAAGTTCCTTTACATCAAATATATTAGCAACATGCATTCCATATATGAATGAATCAACTTACAATCCCATCTCTTGGCTACACACGCAGGAGTAAAATAAATAGAATGTAACGATTCCTGCCACTATTTCACAACAAAACACATCTAAGTTGTAAATTATTTGTAAAATACATAGGGAAAAAATTTCATGTGCAGGAAGGAAGCACACAGCAGAAAGAAAGAGACGAGTCCTTACTAGGAAACCTCATTCCTGCTTCGTGAATGCGCAATGGCCCTCAAATGACTATACATATCCGAGGAAGCAAGAGAAAAATCGGACAGCGCCCTAAAGAGTTCGGGCAAATGGCTCTTCAGACTCATGAGGGACTTATCTCTAACATGAATGCACTGTTTCTGGTAAGATTCTTCCGCGTCCTCCAATTTCTGTTTTGCAGCTTCAACAGCAAGCTGCCTATCAGCAATATGATTCTGATCCATTGCCCTCTCGGGATCCATGTCATCAGCAGGAGATCTCTTCTGCATTTGCTTGTTGTACCAATTCTCAAAATCTCTGGTTTTTCTGATGAGGTCCTTTCTGGCTTCTGCACATTTGTTTTTGTAGTCCAGCTCCTCCTCTTGATACTGCCATATAGTCTTTATTTTGGCAGCAAAATTGTTGATGGTCGCTCTTGCTGGCTCATCGGGGAGCTTGTCTAGGTATTCTTGCCAGGCTTGGAGGAGTGTCTGAATTGGGGGGTTTTGGGGTCGACCAGGAGATGAGACTTTCTCCTTCCAGTTTGTGTCGATTGGAACGAGGTTTAGCTTCAACCAATGGTTGAGTGCTTTGATATATTCTTTTTGCTGGCCCATGAGTTCACTGAAATTTGTAAACCATTCCTGAACCACACCACCTAACTGGCGTGTGCGCTCATGGTGGTGTTCGCTTGTTTCTTTTGGAGCTTGGGAGATGTCAAGGTACCTTAATGCTTGAACAATCTTGGATTGGTTCTCATTGTGTATTCTGATTGCCTCCCACATTGTAGCCATCCTGGAAAAAGAATTCACACAACAAAAGCCATGAAAGTAGCAGTGACAGATTCTCAAATGAGCATGGAACAGGCAGAGAGATGCTTGAGAACTTACGCATCAACGAGGGAAACGAGTTTTGGGTAGAGTTGTTCATCGCGGAGACGATTAATTTCGGAGACAGTGGAGTCCATGGACTGCATGTCGACTATATATCTTGTATGCAGATGGCTAACAGCTGCTTTCATTCTCTCCAATCCATCTGTGTTTGAACTGCGTTTCTTCAACTTATTCAATGAGGCCACCTTTTTTTGATATTCAAGTTTCATCTGTTCTCCTGTCTGTTTGATCACCAAACAAAAGGACAACATATCATTCCTCATTGGATCAAACTTATAAAAGAAAAATATGAGCTGCTATTTCTACCTATCTACAAGACTGCAAGAACCTTTTATTTTGGTTCCATCAAATCAGTAACATACAGTTTTCTGTTTCACAGTTTTAATTTTAGGTTATACAATATTTACTGGAAAAAAATGGCAAGTCAAAAATATATTTTTCCCTATCCGTGGTTTGAGAGAGAGAGAGAGAGACCAAAAGAAAAGAAAGGAGTTCAGACAACAAATTCATTGCCTGCCACTTGAAAAAGATATATTTGAGCAGATCACTGCGGTTTGCATTTAAAAATTAAATGTCAAGGCCACAACTGTAAGTTTTATTCCCTTGACAAGAAAACAATGCCATGTTCTGTTGTAGCTGCTACTGCATTTTAATGTCTAAACCGAACGATTTCCAAAATCAGCTGAACCATCATAACTTAAGAATGCCATTGACTCAGGACCACTTGAAGATAAAAAGTGACAATAACACAAAATTGTCAAATCCTTGATACCGCCAGTTTCTAGATTTGAACAATGACGTTAACTTGATAAAACTATATAGCAGTTGATTCAGCTATAAAAAGCATAAACCTAGGATGTGAATACCTGAAGATCAATGTCAAGAGAAACAGTTGAAGCCAACATTGATGATCAGAATAAAAATAAAACAGAACTTCGGCCAGCAAACAAAACGGATACTTGTTTCCCACAGAAAAGAAATTAACAAACTACATTATCATAAAGATGGAAGCATGATGGTACCTTCACTTCATCATAAAGCTTCTTCTCCCATGCCAGCATCTTGTCCAACACCGTTGCATGAGTTTCATGCTCCTCCGAATCAAAATCATCCACCCCATCATCAGCATTGGCCAAACCTCTGAAGGACCGATTCCAAGTAATGACACGCATCACTCTTTCCGAATGATTAATATTCCCTGCCAATGAAGAAACAAATGCTTAACATTCGCTTGAATAATTTAGGGCTGTACAACCAAAACACAACTGCCAAGGTGAGAAAAACCATAGCCACTATAATTTCTTGCTTCATCAATATGTACAATTTATACAGTGAAGTACTGTCATCCAAGATCAAAAGAATTCCACAATCATCAAAGTAAAACTTTTTCTTGTACCAAGAACATTAAATTCCAACTATAATGACCCTTAATACCTCTTTTATCCGCAAAATTCGAGTGATAATGCAAGCGTGTAGCCTCAAGCATCCGAGAAACATCATGGGCGCTTTCTGAAGCCTTAAGAAAACAATCATCAAGCTCGACAAATATCTGTACAAGGTTAACGTTACTGGCGCTCTTCTTCTTCCCCTCGGCCGGAACAACAACTTGTTTCGCTCTCTTCCCAGCCATTGCGGCTGCTATTGCAGCTTCTGGAGGTGGTGGCTGCGGAGGAAGCTCATTCACCATATCCACCACCTCATCCACCGGCTCTGCTTTCGCAACATTGGCCTTCTCCTCCATTTCTTTTCTCCTCGCCCTTTCTTCAAGCATCTTCCGCTCCATCTCCTCTCTCTCAGCACTATTCTCCTCCACATCCGCCAATGTCGGCCCCGGAATGTTGTCAGTTTCGAAAAAATAATCCCAAGACATAGAATTCGGCGGCGGAGGAGGCGGCTGCTGCTGCAAGTGCTCCCGATCCCGGTCATTCTTCCGCGGTTGATGCAAAACCTCGTTTTCTACAGCCTCAGGAGGTAAGATCCCACCTCTACTCCCACCCTTACTACTCTTACTACGCCGGTTCAAGCTATGGCTACTCTCCGACTCATCATCCTCTTCGTTTTCTTCCTCCATAATCGCATCGGCGTGATTGTTTACGGGCCGGGGGATCGCGAATTCCGGCATGGAGGCGGCGCGCTGGAGTGGCGATGTGTTTGGGAACGACTCGTGCGGCGGAGGGGGCGGAGGGGGGAAATTCTCGTAGGGATGAGGAGGAGGCGGGGCAGCGCTCCCGATTGCGGTGGAGGACGCCACGGAGGCGGCGGGGAGGGCCGTGGACGGGTAGATTGCCTCACCCTGGGCGAAGTCGCTGAGGGCGGCGCCGGTGTTCTTCAGGGACATGGCGTGGGCGGAGTGCGCGGCGGCGAACTTGTTCCTCGCCGTGACGGCGCGCTCCATGTGCTGCTTGCGCTCCTTGCATCGGTTCACCGTCTCTTCGTTCTCGATCTTCGACTGCGTGCAGCCCATTGCACTCTCTGGCGAGTCGAATCACCGCCGCAGAATTCCCCCAAAACACACACACACGGTGACGCGCACACAAAACACGGCGTGCGTGAAACAGCTGAAATTGGGGGAGGAAATTGAGGGGTTATGGGATACAGATCAACTGTTTGCGCTTTTCCTCCTTTTTCCCAGTTGGGTGAATAAAAATTGTAAAAGAGTGAAGTTGAAGCAATCCCTATGATGACTAACTAATTTGATTAAGAGAACTGGCGAGCAGAAAAACGACGACGTTGGGATCTTCACTTTCACCGGAACGGTGGAAAAGGATAAAATGTAGAAAAAATCGCTGCAGTAAAAAGGAAGATTCGCGGCTACGTGGAATAAAGGAGTAATTTTCAGTTATTCTCTGTAGCTAATAAAATTGATGAAAAGTAGAGATAGCTATTGGAACTCCGGCCAGGTGGCGCCTCGAGATGGAAGGGAGCCTCCGCCGTATAGTTCTACTGTTCCGGCAGCTGACAAGGGTTCTAGAAGGTACCATACCTGGTAGTGTTAGATAAATCCGTCTGAAGTTAGGACCAGGATATTATTTACTGATAATTACGGCAAATCACGTTTAGAAACATAAACAAATTAAATCGTTAGTGAGATATTTAGAGTTCGATTGGAAAAAAAATCATTCGAAATTTGATTGTTTTGTAAATAAATTGAACTCGAGCCTCGAATCGAGCTCGATAAGTTAATTGAGTTGAACTTAAACTTAGAGATGTTTGACTCGAGCCCAAATATGTTTGGCTCGATTCGAACAAGTTTGCTAACCTTAATTCGAACTCGAGTCGAATTCGAATCGAGTAAAATTTTCACGAGCCGAGCTCGAGCCTACTGATATTCGGCCCGACTCGGCTCATGTACATCCCTAGTCATAGACATGCATTTATTTACTGCGTTGTTTTTTTCCTTTGAGTTGGTGAACAAAGTTTGAATCCATGACCTCTCCACATTAAAATTTTAATTTCCCAAGGAGTTTTCAAGAAAGTTCGAAAATTAACTGAGAAATTGTTTTATTAGTATTTCTCAAAGTTGTTACATCTACAACTAGTCATAGACATGCATTTATTTACTTATTCGTTGTTTGGGTTATTAGTGGTTTAAAACTCCTTTGAGTTGGTGAACAAAGTTTGAATCCATGACCTCGAACCCGTGAAACCCTCTAATAACATTTTATTAAAATTTTAATTTCCTTATGGCATCTTTTTCATCTTGAGGAGTTTTCAAGAAAGTTAGAAAATTAACTGAGAAATTGTTTTATTAGTATTTCTCAAAGTAGTTAATCTAAATGCTACAACACAATCATTTCGTATCACATCATGGTTTTAATAAAATATACTCCTTTATCAGGGCAAACAATTATCTTAATAATTTTGTTAAAGTAGAATATCAAATTTTTAAAAGCAAAAGATCAAATTTTCATTTGATTATAATCAGCCAACTCTAGGTTCCACTATCAAAAAAGTCCACAGTCCAAATTATCTCACTATGATATAAAAAAGGATAAATCTTGAGGCCAATAGTAAGGTAATTGTGATCATGGTTTTAGCTTAATTTTATTAAGAGTTCATAGATTTAGAGCAAAGTGACAATTAAATTTGTATTTAGTGGTTAGCTTGGTGAAATAGGTAATTATGTCACTACTTAAGTGTATATTTAAATTGTGTTCGTACGTTTCAAAACTGACCATTTGAACGTAATTATAACAAGTGACTAAATAACTAGAGATTACAATAATTTAGGTTCTCACAAGTACCCGTCTTGATCAAATTCCAATAGGACGACTTTGGATGAATAGTAAAAGGGTGTGTGATAAGTCTGGGAAATAAATTTAGTACCAATAATGTGTTTGGGTTAGGGCTGACAATTCGTGCTGTCAGGTCGTTGTCGTATCGACACGATAACGACACGACCTGATAAGGCCAAACACGAACACGACTCGTTAAGGATCTGTCCGACACGAACACGAATATGATACGATTTTTTTCGTGTTGACACGACACGATAACGACACGACACGACACGACACGATAAATTTAAATCAAAATTAGAAAATAAATAAATAAAAGAAATAAAAATATAAAACATATAATTAAATTAATATTGAATATATAAAAATATTATCGAATTATACGAAAACGACACGAACCGACACGAACGAGAATGCAACATGAAAATTATCGGGTTACAAGAACACGACACGGATCCGACACGAATATGACACAAAATTATCGTGTCCTTATCGTGTCGACACGATAAGGATACGAACACGATAAGGCTAAACACTAACCCGTTAATTTCGTGCGTGTTCGTGTCGTATTCTCGTATCGTGTCGAAAATTATCAACCCTAGTTTGGGTAGAGTTTTTGAAATGATACATGGGTATTCAATACCCGAACCGTTTATATAAAAGTACAATATTATTTTTTTTAAATATTTTCTACTGACATTTATCTGTTAAATATAATTTATCAGATTAAAATATATTTTACCTAAAAATTTCAATATGGCTTTGCCCTTTCGAGGCAAAAACGCATATAAACAATTGTCTAATTCATTGAACACAAATCCAAAAGCCTCATCCCACATTCTTTTTTCATACTATTTACAATTTTGTATTTTAGTTCACCTCACACATAGATAAAAATTGTTCTAATAACAAAATACAAGATTGAAACGCAAGTAGGCGTAGAAATTGTCGAGTTGCATTGAATCGGTGATCGTCACTCCCTATGTTGGGCCATTAATTAAAATCAGAATTAGACTTGGGGCCTAGATTAATTCGTTAATTAGGCCAAGCTGAAGTTAGTTTAATTAATTAATTTGAGTTCTAATTTTGAGTTCGAGTAATTATTATATTTTGCAATTTAAAAGTATTAATGATATTAAGTAAATATATAATTCAAGAATATAAGTCATTATATTGATTGTAGAAGGATTTTCTGTCCACGAGCTTAGATGAAATAATTAATTCTAAAAATATTAATTACTCAACTTATGAATATCAAGTTTAGAGAAATTTCATGATTAATATTATTGAATATGTGAAACCAATTAATTAATATGTGCCGTCACCAATTGAACAACTTTTATATATACTCCAATCAATAATTGTTATAAACTTGGGTAATAGGAGCTTTCATAATTATGTTTAAATTAGTTTTACTTTATTTGCTTTCTTTCTTTTCTGAAAGGAATTTTACTTTATTTTCAATTGAATCGAGATTCAACTAGCCTTATTTTGATTATTTTTTCCCACATTGAAGTTTATCTTTTTGGATGACAAGTTGAGCTTCAACTATGTGCAATCTGCAATTATAAATGTACTGAAATTTTTTGTCTTTTTCTTTCCTAAGTTGTTTCCGTTTATTAAGAAATCTATGAATTCTCTATAGCAAAACATATTGGAGGCACTATAATGATCTTTAATCCTATGTGGAATTAATATAATTTTGTATTTTCTAAATTCTTCATTTTATATCTTTTAATCAATCTACAATCTCATATTGATTTTTTATGAAACATAGCCAAGTGGAAACCTATATAAAAGAATTTTATATTCTTTAAGTCTCAACCAAATTAAACTATTTAATTGGTGGAGTGATTGATATTATTACCAATCAAACTACAACATTAATATCTATGAATTCTATATAGCAAAATATGTTGGAGGCATCGGATTGATCATCCATCCTATGTGGAATTACTATAATTTTTTATCATTAATTTTCTAAATTCTTCATTTTATGTCCTCTAATCACTTTACAATCTCATATTGATTTTTTATGAAACATAGCCAAGTGAGAACCTATATAAAATGATATTTACATTCTTTAAGTCTCAACCAAATTAAACTATTTAATTGGTGGAGTGATTGATATTATTATCAATCAAACTACAATACTAATAGTTAATTTAATTTAATTTAATTTGACCAAATAAATAGTTTTTAATTTAATTTAGAAACATATTTATTTTCTAAATTCTTCATTTTATGCCTTCTAATCACTCTACAATCCCACAATGATTTTTTATGAAATATAGCCAAATGAGAACCTATATAAAATGATATTTATATTCTTTAAGTCTCAACCAAATTTTATCATTTTTAATCGATGGAATGATTGATACCAAACTACAATGCTAATAGTTTATTTAATTTAATTTGACCAAATAAATTATTTTTAATTTAATTTAGACTATTTAATTTGGTCAAATTAGCATTTTATTTACTGCACTATTTAATAAGATAAATATTTTGGATACATTATATAAAAATATGAACATGAATCGATACATATTTACTAAGAAAAAATATAATCTTAAAAACCAAAATAGATTAAGTTTTGAATATGTGAAGTCTTATAAAAATTAATGTGGGATTCAAGTATTATATTTATTTATTTTGGTTTTGAATGGATTTAGGTTTTGAAGAGTGAACAACTTCAAATCTAAAAGCATTATAAAATTGTACGAAAGACTTGATTATATATTGTGATATTATCTATAGTTATACATAATTTTTAGATTTATTGAATCTATTAATTCTATACAACAAAACACTATATTAATTAATTCTAGAGTGATGCTATTCGGTCATAATGTGGCCAGCTATAATCAGTTTTATTGAATGAAAAAATCATTTATTTAATATTTAATTTATTAAAAAAGTGATTTTACATTAAAATCATCTTATGGAATTACATTTTGCCCCTATCAAATGAAAAATTTAAATTTAAAAATTAATAAATTTAATACTTTTCAGAATAGGAGAGAAAATGGTATTTATGTAAAAAGATTAACACATTAATTATTATTTTGTTAATTAATTATATTTATAATTATTAAAGTATCCACATGTAGACAGTCATAATATGGCCATAGCTTTATTGTTAATTATATATAGCAAAGCACATTGGATGCACCACATTGATCCTCAATCTTATTTATCTATGAATTCTATATAGCAAAATATATTGGAGGCACCACATTGATCCTCAATCACATGTGGAATTACTATAATTTTTTATTCTTATTGATTTTTTATAAAACATAATCAAATAAGAACCTATATAAAAGGATATTTCTATTCTTTAAGTCTCAACCAAATTAAACTATTTAATTGATGGAGTGATTGATATTAATATCAATCAAATTACAACACTAATAGTTTATTTAATTTAATTTGACCAAATAAATAGTTTTTAATTTAATTTAGAAACATATTTATTTTCTAAATTCTTCATTTTATGCCTTCTAATCACTCTATAATCCCACATTGATTTTTTTATGAAACATAGCCAAATGAGAACCTATATAAAAGAATATTTATATTCTTTAAGTTTCAACCAAATTTTTATTTTCAATCGATGGAGTGATTGATATTAATATCAATCAAACTACAACACTAATAGTTTATTTAATTTAATTTGACCAAATAAATAGTTTTAATTTAATTTAGATTATTTAATTTGGTCAAATTATCAGTTTATTTACTGTACTAATTAATAAGATAAATATTTTGAATACATTATATAAGTGTCACGATTATTGTATTAGTAAAAGTGTCGCGATTTCATTAGCTAGCTCATCCAAAATAAATTCATACATATTTACTAAGAAAATCTACAATCATGAAATAAAATAAAATAAAAAATAATCCATTGTGGTGGAAATAGAAATGAAAAGATAAAAATAAATTTGTAGTCTTAAATATAGTTAAATGTGGTATATCAACAAAAATATGAATTAATACATATTTACTAAGAAAACTATAATCTTAAAAACCAAAATACAAAAATAGATTTAGATTTAGGTTTTGAATATGTGAAGTCTTATAAAAATTAATGTTGAATTCAAGTATTTTATTTATTTATTTATTTCAAACTATTAAATAGTTTTTAATTTAATTTAGACTATTTAATTTGATCACATTAACAGTTTATTTACTGTATTATTTAATAAGATAAATATTTTGGATATATTATATAAAAGTGTCACGATTATTGTATTAGTAAAAGTGTCACGATTTCATTAGTCATCCAAAATAAATTCACACATATTTACTAAGAGAATCTACAATCTTGAAATAAAATAAAAAATGGTCAATTGTGGTGGAAATAGAAATGAAAAGATAAAAATAAATTTGTAATCTTAAATATAATTAAATGTGGTATATCAACAAAAACATGAATCAATACATATTTACTAAGAAAAACTATAATCTTAAAAACCAAAATATAAAAATTGGAATATGTGAAGTCTTATAAAAATCAATGTGGTGTTCAAGTATTTTATTTATTTATTTATTTATTAATTTGGGTTTTAATGGATTTAGGTTTTGAAATTATGAAATGTAAAAAAATTTATGTGAGATTTAAGTATTACTTATTTATTTATTTATTAATGTTACTTTATACTATTAAGATTTTATTAATATACATAATCAATTATTGCAATAGTTTATATTTAACTATTTAGATATATTAGATTTAGGTAATTAGCGTGTAGTATACTATTTATTATCTATGTTACTTTATACTATTCGACTTTATTAAGATAGATAACCAATTATTATAATAATTTATATTTATTATTTAGATATATTCTAAATATATTTGAGTAATTAGTATGTATTATTTTACGAGTTTGAGAGAAGAATGGATAAGAAATATATTTTAGAAAAAATAATGTGGAATTCAAGTATGTGGAATTTATTATTAGTCTTTGTACTACATGTTTAATTAAGATAGATAAAATTAATGTGGAAAATATTATAAATATATTTGAGTAATTATTATGCATTACTATACGAGTTTGAGATAAGAATGTATAAGAAAAATATTTTAGAAAAATTAATGTGGAATTCATGTTTAATTAAGATAGATAACCAATTATCGTAATAACTTATATTTAATAATTTAGATATATTATAAATAGATTTAGGTAATTAGCAGGATTAGAGATTAGTAAAAGTACCACGATTTTATTAGCTAGCTCGACCAAAATTGTTCCCCATACCCATGAGAATATGAAAAGATAAATATAGTAACTTAGACCCGTTATGTTTCAAGTAAGAGTGTGAGCTGCCAATAAAGAGCTTCAGTTGAAGGAACGAAATTTTGTGTTGGATACGAATGGAGTGACAGTCTGACAGATGCAACGTTACAACCATTCCAAGATAATACAAAACCATGTGGAACACATAATTTAATTGCATAAAATTCTGATGATGAGACACGAGACACATATCATAGTGATGAACAAGGCTATATTATAGGGCTCGTTTTCTGAATTGAGCCACGATTTCATCATAGTCCGGCAGCTTGGGATGCACATGAGCATTGTACGGGTGGAACGAAGCAGCCCGAGAATTCTTCCTAGGGTCAATCTCTGCGGGGCTAGTTGGTTCGACACGAAGAGACGATGCTCTGGTTGGACCATCTCGACTCCTTAGGTTCTTCTCTTTGCTTGAATCAATTGGTGGCAGCTTCGCTTCTGATTTGCCATTCTTATTTGACCCCGTCTTCCTACTGTAGTGTCTCCGAGTCTTGTCCATCACCTTTTCTTCTTCGTCACAATCAAAGAATTTCAAGATCCTTTTACCTTGTGCTACGGTTTCTTTGTTCACGACTTCTTTCACCGTCTCCTTCTCATCAGCTCCTGCGACCTCCTGACCTGGTGAAGGCTTAGTTTGCTTTGTCCTCACTGATTTCCCCATCGGCTTGCCCTTAACTGTTGGTTCCATCTTGTAATTACTGGAATCTCTCTTGTCTGAGGAGCGGCTTGTTGCTTTGTTTGCTATGGGTTTGGTACAAGGAGTCCGCCTCTGCTTGAGAGGCTCGTCTTCTTCATCTTCCTCGGGAACCTTACTCACAGACGCTGCTTCTTTAGGCTTCGCAGCTCTCCTAACTGTATCGACTTCACTGTCCTTGATTTTGACAGCACTATGGAAATATTCATATCCTGTCGCGTCCTTTTGAACACGATTCTGCAACAGAGTCGAAGATTTTCGCCAAAGAAATAGTTAGGTTTCAAATCTTCAAGAGTGATGCTACATGAACCTAACCTAGGCATAATTATTGGTGCATAAAGAAAGACTACACAAATTGTTGGATTTTCATTCTTTTCCAATATTTCAGAATGATACCTTAGCATATGCAGACTCATTGAAAAGCTTTTTTCAGAGCTTTTGCTCCCAACTTTAAGCCTGACTCTGCAGCTATTTCTTGCAATAACTGAAGCTTCATATCTTTCGAAGGACGATCCGCCTTCAACTTCTCGGTGAACTGAACAGACGCATCTAGTTTTATTTTACTGAGTAAAGGAAGACTTGAATGTTGAATCACATATGAATATGCCATGCATGATACCTGTCTGTTGACGTAGTAATCCAAGGGATTCACGTATCTCTCAGAAAACATGGTTCTCAGCTTCCGCAGCTCTGGCAGATCACCAAATCTCGCTGCTGCAAAGATCAACGACGCAGCAGCTTCTCTGCACTCTTCGGGACATTCCCTACTCAGAATAAGCGCTTATTCAGTTTCGAGGTACATTTTTAAACTTTCAGAAAGCTTCAAAGATCAAAGTAAGATTAGGAGAAAGAAAAAGTATTGCATAAATCTATCTTATTTAAAACCCAACATCATATTTCACAGACTGGTGATCACAAGTTGGATGAATTTAGTCTTAAACCTGTTATGCACTTTATCCACACTCTTTAATTTACTCTTTCAACCATCAGAGTAAGGCCATGTTTCATTTTCATAATCTAAATTCGTAGAGATTAGCTATCATCATTCTGCTCATACAAACTTGAAATTATCTACAGAAAAGCGTGGTGCTTATCCAGAAGTGTGCTTTCAGAAACTCAAAATAGTTGCACGAAAACAACAAGGACCAGCTTTATCAACATCTAACTGAAAAATAATGGTTGGCACCCCTGTCTGTTCATGGCAGAAAGATTCTTTGAGATATGTTCGCAGTACTGATCGATTAACTCATAACATTGGGACCTGATCATCTCGGCTAGAAGCCCTTCAGCCTGTTTAAACATCGAAAACAGCTCTATCAATCACAAGAATGGTGGATCTAGAAGTTTAAAGCTTCATTGTCCTGATTCTTAAAATAACTTGGAATTCTGGACAAGTTAACACAACGAGCTTTGTCGAAGGATTACATAATAAATGGATGAAACCTCAAACCAATTACTCTTTTTTAACCATTACATTTTCATAACAACAACAATATTAATAACGCAAGATCATTATACAAGACTTGATTAAGGGAATTGTGTCTTACTCTGTCATCATACATTTTAAATTTTCAAACAAAAAATCATTATTGAATTTCCATCATCTAAAGCGAGAGAGAGAGAGAGAGAGTTTACCCTGGCAAAGGCTGCAGTATACAATCCAATTCTAAGCTGATCAGCAACATCATTTCTCATACATTTCTGTATTGCATTTCTCTTATTCGTTATCATCTCGATTCGTGTCCGCGTCAGCTTAATACGCGACTTGCTATATTTTCCAAGAACAAGAAAAAACACAAAATCAACCCAGAATTTTAGATCAGAAAATGCACACATTCATATATAAGGACATAATATATAGGCAACCCAGAAAAAATCGCCATGAAAACTAATCTTACCATTTCAAAAAACTTGCTTTTCAACAGCCAGTCAAACATTTTGTTCTCTGAGCTTCTTCTTTCTCTATATTCTTGAATGGGATACGATTGAAAAAAATTACTTGAAAAAAAGTTCTGAGTATGCTATTTTTAAAAGGCGCAAAAATGTAGTGGTGGCGGGAATAATTGGCATTCAAGAGCAGGAAAGAAACTAAAAGAAGCTCCTTTCAGGTAGGAAACTCATAGGAATAATGAGGCTTCAAGGCAAGAACAAGAATTTCTATTCATGAATGGAAGGAACACTGAAAAAAAAGGGTTTTCATGCAATCGACAGCTGAGATCAAATGTTAATGGTGGATTTTTGGTGCAAATAATGCACAAAAGATAGGCCTATATATATTAAGTAGATAGAGAAATTTGTGAACATGCTGTCGTGCTTGAATTTGCTCTGCCACGTCTGCATGTGGTGGTTTATAGCTGCTCTCTTGTACTTTTCCGATCCGTTGAAATCCTTAATAGTTCTCTCTTTGTGTTATAACTTCGTATTTTTCAATATTGTTACTACTTTGTGAAAAGAGAAAAGAGAATCACCGATAGCCGCCAACTACCAATTAAACACCAGAATTGGCTAATTATAAATGTTTAAGACTTTGGTCGGAAAGGGGATCAAAAGCTGTGTACTTAATTATTTCATATGCTGCTATGCTAGTCTATAGAAATAAATACTACCTCCGTCCCCATATTCCTTCCTAGGAATATGGCATGCTTTAATAAAAGTTGTTGAGTTATTGTGAGTGGAATAGGGGTCCACATTAATATAATATTAAATTAATTAGTGGTGGGCCATAGATGGTAAAAGGTGTAATTAAAGAATATTATTGAGGGTAAAGTTGGAAAAATAGTTTCCATAAATAGAATAGGAAGAATTTTGGGGGACGTCCCAAAATGGAATACTAGGAAGGAATATGGGGGACGGAGGGAGTATTAAAAAATATAGCCCAACGATTTTTCGGAAGCACTAAAAAGAATTTCTAGATTTTGTTTAGCTTCAAAAGCTGTATATTTATTTCATATGCTGCCATGCTAGTCTATAGAATGGATCAGGAATGAAATTATTTGTAATAACTAAGAATAAATCTAAATTAATTATTTTAGTAAATTAATAGATAATATTAATTTACGTTGCATTATATTACATAACTATACATGTTATACTTTAGTTTAGTTGGATTTATGTAAATGTTATATTAGTGGTTTTGTTTTATGTCAAAAACGGTCATTTCCTTTATTTTAGGGATTTCCTGTAATCTATCTTGTAACTTATTATTTTAGATCGATTATATCATGTTTAATATTTAATCTTTGCGAGTTAATTTTTTATTCAAGCTACATAATCCATGGAAAAAGTAGGTATAGAAATTCATGTTCTAATTCGTACTTGTTTTTCATTTTTTGCACTGGTTGAATATTTTCGTAGCATATTTAGTTTATTTATTTTGCACATATACTTTAATTTTATTTTTTATTGCCAGTTAATTTGATTTTTTTTTCATATATCTGGATTTGCTTTATTCATGCACGAATATGTACAATAAACTTACAATTGAAGTTCAATACAAAAATGGGAAATGATATAACCATTAATTTCGTGCTGCATGAATTTTCTTAAGTGCAACACAAAAATATACTAAATAATATTGTTGTGCTACGTATTTATTGTATATGTACTGTAAAATGCATAGATTGTGTAATATCAAACTGAACAGTATATATGTAATAAATATGCTGCATAATATTTGATTTGTGCAGCAAGTTAAAGAAATACAATCACTACAAAAATATGTTATGAAAAATGCACAATAATTCCTATAACTAATGGATGCACAAAATTTGTGAATATTTTTTTTCTATCATTTTACCCTTATTCGATTTGCATCAGCATTTAATCATCAAGTGAATCTGGACTGTCCATGTGGACTTGATTTATGGCTACGATTCATTCTTATTTCTTACACTTCAAAATATTCTCACCGAATCTCTCTCTCTCTCTCTCTCTCACACACACACACACACACATATATATATATATATACACTTCAAAATATTCTCACGAATCTCTCTCTCCCACACACACACACACACGCATATATATATATATATATATATATATATATATATATATATATATAGAGAGAGAGAGTTTGGTTCAAATAAGAACCAATTTTAACGTGAGAACTAAGAACTACGAAAACAAAATGAATATGCTATGAAAGTTAATGAATACTCAAAGTTAATGAATCCAAAATTGAATTTTCACCGGGTTCGAATCCCATGAGAGGCGAAAATTCTATTTTTTTATTCATTAACTTTCAGCAGTATTCATTTACTTTCATAGCATATTCAGCCTCACGCTCGCACAATAAGAATGGTTTTACGTTAACCCTCCCTGGGAGTGGATCAAATGAGAACTCCAACTTTTTTGAGAACTAAGAACTAATGTGGTCCATTCATTTTTATAATCTAATGGTCAATATTAGTTATAAATAGTTAATTATCCTCATAATTTAATGATAACCGTTTAGCCCTAAAATTAAGGGATTTGTATATTGATTTTCGTAATTATTCTCGTATGCATAATTATTACTATTATATGCATAACACCATGAATTACATGAACATAACAATGAATTGGAATGAATAACATGCACAAGAACTATGATTATATGCATAACAACATGAATTATATGAACAACGAAAAATAGAATGTGGAATTTCCAAATAACGAAAATTTAGGATTTGGCTATTTTATCATTAAATAATTATGTATCGTCCGATCTTACTTAATCTAACGGTAGTTATTGGTTCTTAGTTCTTATCTAAGAGGTGGTTCTCTATAACCAACCCCTATATATATATATATATATATATATATATATATATATATATATAAGAATGTTCAAATAAAATTTTATTTAAAATGATCACCATTTTTAGTCATTCGATCGCAAGATTTACGGTGATGCATCACTTTCTTTGGATGAGTGTATTGTGCATAACCTAAGTTCGAATCCCATGAGAAACGAATTTTTATTTTTTATTTTTTTTAATGTAGTAACTTTAATGGAGAATGTATTGTTCTCAAGTTTTTAAGATAACAAATATTTTACAATAACCTTTCCATTCATTCTATACATAGCAATAAAACGACCTTATTTTGTGACGAGGTAGAAAATGTTATTTGTAAGTCGCGTTATTTTTTAGATCGTAGGAAAAATTGAAGAAGACAAAACTATTAAGAATCCAAATGTTGATTGAAATTTAATAAGCAAATGCTGATTGAAATTTAATAAGCAATAATTTTATCCAATTTTGGATTCGATCATTTCACCACACCACTTTCACAATATGTATATTTTATGCATTAGCGACCCAAGAAGTCGAATTTCCTAATGTGGGCAGCTTGTATTTCCTAAAACTCTTCAAGATTAAAGCAGAAGGTTATTTCAATATAGGGTATTTAGGAGATAATAAGAATAGCTCTCCTATTTAATAATGGGGTGTTTGACTGAGCGTATAAGCTCTTTAAATTAAACAGTTTATAAGCTGTTTAAGAGCTTATAAGCTCAAAAAATATGTTTGGTAAATTAAGTTGTTAGAGAGCTATAAGTTTTCAAAATAAGCTCTAAGAGCTTATAAGCTCTATTAAAAAAAGCTCCAAAACTCAATTTATTTTTTAATGATCTTATAAGTTACAACAAAAGTATAAAAAAAAAATCATGATATATTTTTTTATTTCCATGTTTACCCATATTATCCAAACATTTTAGCATCTTATAAGCTTTTAATACACCATATCTTATAAGTTCTTAAAACAACTTATAAGTTGTTGGAGCTTATAAGCTTTCTAAAATAATCTTAGTCAAACACCCTTGGGCAGTAGTATGTGTAAGAGAAACCAACCAATAAGAACGTCGCTGGACTTACTTGAAAATAATAAATTTAACAAATCTTGATCATTAAATGATAAAAGTTAAAACAGACACAATTTTTTCATCTCCGACGTTCAAACCGGAGCCCTCATTTTTTTCGATTGTTTAAAAAATCGTGTTAAAGTGACAAAAAAAAGGCTGTTAACAATACGATATGTTACATGTAAACTTTTTAATGAATACTTCTTTAGATAACATTTAGAGACAGGAACATATATAATATATGGACGATTTTTAAAAAAAAAATTACATAACAAACTCTTTATGCACAATTATTTTATTCTTTTTGTGTGTGGAGAGAATTATTTTCATCTCAATATATTATTCTTGAAGACTTACTTGCAATTCGATTTTACTTAATTCTCAGTAATTAACTTGTTAACAAAATTATAGATGGTTTATGAAATTTTTTTATAAATTATAATAATATAACCAGAAGACTCTAAAATGTAGTTCAATATAAAAGTATTTGTGTAAAAGAGAGTTATAGTGCAAGAAAATATATGCAAATATCATGCGTATTTGTACTAAAAAGCAAGACAATTAATTAAAATGATATATCTGTAATTAAATAATATACAGGTCAGGTAAAATTGTTATAAAAATATAGTACCTTATATCAAGTCACATTTAGTAAATTCTATTGCATCCGTCCAAATATTTTATGCTTTGGCTTCTCACGTAGATTACAAGTTGTTTAGAAGAAAATAGCCGGTGAGATGGAAAAATTAAACCAACGAAAAAGTTATAGATGGCCGTTTATGAAATGTTCGACAATTCTATAAGCTATTTTTAAAAACAACTTATAAGGCATTGTATATAAAATCATAATAAATCTCACTTGGATTATGAGACACTCGTGAAATTCAAATATATATCAAGATAACTTAATAGAATAATAATTACATTTTTATAAACTGTTTTAATGAGCTTATAAGTTTAACCACGCATCCTATTAGTATGATTTTTGCTATACGTGCGTGAACTATTTCCGAGTCTCCGACACACCTCGCTTAGCCATCAAACTATTAAAACAAATAATACATTGTTTGTGTGGGAAATTTAGTCGAGATATTGAAGGTAACGATTGTTGGTTAGTTCATGAAATATAAAAAATAAAAAAAATTACTCCATCTGTCCCATTTAAAATGTCCTACTTTTCTTTTTGGGTTGTCCCATTACAAATGTCTCATTCCATTTTAGGAAATAATTAACTCTTCAAAAAGTGTGGACCCTACCCACTTTTTAACACTTTAACTACTTTATACATTTCTCCTAAATAACCGTGTCCAAAAGAAAGGGGACGTTTTAAGTGGGACGGAGGGAGTATTTATTTGCAGTATCATTTTATAAATACCTCATCTATATTATATTAAATTCTCAAACATGATTTAAAATAAAAATCCAATACATTTTTTTATCGAAAAGAATCTAGTACATTGAACATACTCAGTCAAGTGTAAGAAAGAAATAAAGAATCAAATAAATATGTTTCTTTGTGGGAGAATTCAATTGTTTGCGAATTTATCTTTAGATTTATTTATACATGGCAAGCAAGAGGCGCGTGTGGGGACGCGCGTTTGGGCCACGTGGCGCAGCCCTATGGCTTGCGGGCGAAGGAAGTGCGAGTCAAACGGCGCGCACTCAAATGAGTGCTCTGCTTAACATAATACAGTTCGGATTAGTATTTATTTTCTTCTCTCTTCCTTAGCTGTCAACTTTATTTATATTTTTTCCATTTATTTTACTTTCAAAATAATAATTATGTAATTGTATGATTAAATTATTATTCTAATTCAATCGGTAGTTTTGGCTTTTGGGGCATTCAGCATTCTTATAGAAACTATTAGGTTTACTTTTTTTTTAGGGTGCGTACGTATATCTAGTGACAGAGTGGTTAATGTCCGGCGCTAAATGTTTTGTTTGAAATGATCACATACCCGCTTTTAAAATTTCTTTATTTAATGACCCAACAAAAAAAATTTATTTGGTTTACTTTTTATTTAATTCATCAGAAGTATTCTTCCATCGAATGTGAAAGTACAAGAAGAGTCCTGTAAGATTTTAGAAATTTCAGTTTTCTCTTTATCTTTATTTGTTATGATAAAGTAAATGTCTAATTAAAATTATTGATTCAAGACAGAAAATTATATGTTAACGCGTGAGACAAGATTCTTATTATAAACTATACATACACACACACACACACACACATATATATATATATATATAGACATATAAGATTAACGCTATCTATTAAGATTAAGAATATTAGATTGCTAAATATATTTCCTTAGTCAACGATGGAGGTAATAATGTGATTTGGCATATCAAATATTCATAATATCATGCGGTAATTATAGGATAATGATAATTGTACTAATAATCTTCCCATCCATAATTTAAACATACACCTAATGCCATGTTTAAATTATTATGATATGAGAATTTATTTATTATATTCATATTTATAAGGTTCGTGTTATTAGTTAATCTTGTTATATATGTAAAGAATGAAGGAATATTAAATTGCTTATTTATACATAATTGAAGCTTATGTACGATTATTAAAATGCTAATTAACTTTTATTTTTTATATTTATACTTCAAAGGTTATTATTATAATAATATTTAATTATGCAAGAGGTATACTTATTTATAAGCAAATGAAGGTTACATTCGGTTATTAGAATGCTATTTATTATGCTTACGAATTACGTATTTGTAATGACTTGATGCTTATGGATTAATAAATTTGAATTAGGGATTAGTAAATCTTAATTGAAAATTAGTGAACCTATAAGGATTGATTTTGTTATAATAATTTTAGTTGTATAGTTTGCTACTTAATGGCTTACAAATTGCTTATTGATGCTCAAATTGATGCTAATTTATATGCTAGTTATATGTATTGATTTTTCATTATACTTACGAATTGCTTAGTGGTAGCTAGTAACTTTGATTCTTTTTAATCTTATTATAATATTTAATTTGGGAAGGCGTATTGCTTATTTTATACATAATTCAAGCTTGCATTCACTTATTATAATACTAACTTATTCTAATACTGAGGTTTAATTATCTTAAAATTTTACTTAAAAGATTTTTATTTTAATGTCCAATTAACCAAAAAATTGTTTATTTTATACACAATTAAAGCTTACATCAACCTATCACATTTCGTAGGAAGCATAAATGATAAATATGAATGCAAATGATAGGAATAAAATAATAATATATACAATGTGATAAGAACGACCAATTATGTAGGAGAAAGTTTTTATGTAGGAGAAAGTTATTCGGGTGATTTTTTTTAACAATTTTACAACAAAAGATAATAGAGAGAGAAAATCTTCTTAAAATAATTATGGTATAATTAAATATTGTAGACATGGACTGATCCTATAATTGTAGGAACCTTTCGGTTATATTATAACTAAATTTACTTCACTATCCTTTTCAATAAGGAAATGATTAAAACAAAATAAAAAAAATAGTAAAATAATAACCGTTGATCGAAAAGAATAAACGATTTAGATTGGTTCCTAGTTAACATGTAGAAGAAAATTTTCATTTGAACTCTTATCTTTCTCTATATATATATATATAAAGACGGTAGGTAAGCTAGACCATGAACACCAACCATAGTGCAAGTTTGAAAAAAGAATCTTAGAGTGTCTAGTGTTGAGACATGAGGATTTCGCCATATCCCCTTCTTTTTGTCTTTTATTTTGAGATTAAGGTTTTATTAGAATATTATTCACTTTTTCTTTCATATATATATATATATATATATATATATATATATATTAGTCTATATACATACAAGTTTTAATGTGCAAACGTGAGAACAATTATTGATCATTAGATTAATTTTTGGATGGTTGAGAGGTGCAAGATTTATTCACCTTTTTTTTATTAATTATATATACATATGTATATTTTTAAGGCTATTTAGGTAATTTGTTATTTTCAACATGAATATAATCTATTTTTATAGGGATGTATTTATCATTATTTCAATCGGTTATTTACTTTGTTCATGCATTATAGTTATAAGTGTGCATTCGAGTTTTAAGTGCGCATTACAGTTTTTTTTTTTTGGGTGAATTAAATTTCATTAATTAAAAATATATCAAGTACAAATACTCAGGCATACCCGAGGGATACAACTGCAAGGCAGCGGGGATGGGGACAGGACCGCACTCTAGGAGGGGTCCAACGATAGCAGGGCCAAACAGGCGGCCCAAAATTAGAGAAAGATGGGAGCAGATCCTAAGTGATATCCAATTATTTAACCAAATTACAACGCGACCCATTGCACGGAATGGGCGGGCCTCGTTAAAACCTTGTATGCCGAAAAACCAGTGGGAAAAAACACATACAAGTAAAAGAGTACCCTCCTCACAAAACTCTCAGACAGACACGAGGGGAAGGGGTGTTTGTAGAACGCAGTAAGAGCAACCACAGCACAACCCCCGAAACGTCCATATTTAAAACATAAAGGCACATGCACTCGAATGGCGATTACAAGCATTCAACAGATTAATGCGAGCACATAAGAAGCAACCAATCATGCAAAAGATCCTGTAAACAGGGCAAACCAGAGACACTAACTCACGTAGTCATGGTTAACATATATTTAAACAGAACGTACAAGAGATCCTTGCTGAAAGGGGAACCCATCACACCAAACAAATCCACCAGGGGGGATAACCCATCAAGCACAGAGAGGCAATAGGGAGGGTGGGTCACGTAGAGAGGAGGGAAACACATAACGCCTACCAGGGGAGTCAACCCATCACATAAGAGCACATATTGCCTTCCAGGGGAGGCGACCCATCACGAATAAATCCGCCAGGGGGGATGACCCAACAAGCAAAGGAGGAGGAGGCACGAGAGGGAGGAAAGGGTGGGAAGCACAAAACCTACCAGGGAGGCGACCCATCACCTAAAAAGGTCACGAGGGGAACACAAATGCCTACCAAGGAGAGACAGCCCATCACATAAGATCACATATTGCCTGCCAGGGGAGGCGACCCATCACGTATAAATCCACCAGGGGAGAAGATGCCACAAGCAAAGAGAATAAGGAGGGAGGCACGGAGAGGGAAGGAAAAGGGGGGGAAAATAGACGGCATTCAGCATTTTTCATGCCCGACGCAAGCAGGTTGTAGCCTTGCCGTTGGGATTATTAAGAAAAACAACACAACCCCGGCTACCCCCGAGAGATAGGGTCTCCCGGGTCGCCAACTCACACAATCCACTAGAAAGATAGAAAGGTACAAGGGGGAGGTGGAGGCCAAACACTCCGGGGGGAAGGGGAAATGGACCCTACCCACAAGGGAGATGGGCGGTGACCACATTTACAGGAAAAAGAGAGTAGAGAACAGCATACACATCGTGCTTAACTTTAGCTAGAATTTGGCTGTCCACAAACATCATCTTATCAAACACAAGAAGATTCCTAGCCTCCAAACATGATTGATGGATGCCATCGAGCTAAGTATTTCGCCTTTTGAACCAATCAAGATCCATGCTTTTCCCGCTTGAACCACTTGATGGCGCCGCACACGGTGGTCGACTTCTTCGGATATTGAGCCAATCTTTGATGCTTTTCCAGACCTTAGATGTTTCTGAACACGAAAAGAACAAATGTTGGTTAGTCTCAGGCTCAGTTTTACAAAGAGGGCACATCGGATCAACATTTAAGAATGTCAAACGGTCCGAGTTGAGAGACGCCCTTTATAGCTCGCCATGCCGAGAAGGAGAATTTTGGGGGTATATAGCTCTTCCAGACAGCTTTATGCCAAAACTTCCTCTCTCCTTTGGTCCGAAACCAATCATACGCTGCTGCAGTCCCATTGCCCGTGAACCATGAGTCAAGTAACATAGAGGCATTCAAACACAAGTTGTTTGAAGCTTCCAAGATTTTATCCCTAAGCAATATAATCTTCTTAATTAAGGGAGAGTCATTCTTCTTAACACACCATTGCCATACGTCCACTGATTCTAAGTAATGCCCATGGACCCAATGGACCCATAAGGAGTCCGCCTTATTTTGGATATTCCAAAGAGTTTTTGCAAGGAGGGCAGAGTTCCACTCTAAGTTCTCTAAAACCCAAGCCTCCTTCCTCTTTGGGCCGACAGCAGTCGTCCCAAGCAATAGGTGATCTACGCGAGCCCCAGAGAAATTGTCTTTTCAAAGCAGAAATTCTTTCGATAACATTTGAGGGAAGTGGGAAGGCTTGAAGCCAATAACATTCCACGCCTTGGAGGACCGACCGAATTAATTCACTCCTCCCAGCAAAAGATAATGTACATCCCGACCATCGACGGATGAACGAAGAGATTTGGTCAATAAGAGGGGAGTAATGCATGATGTTAAGCTTGCACGATGCTAGCGGCACACCCAAATACTTAACTGGGAGTTGGCCAAGAGGGAACCCGAAGAGGGCTCTTATACGTTGGAGCTCAGTTTCTTCAATGCCTGCAGCAAAAAGTAGTGATTTTTCTTGGTTGACCTCTAATCCTGACACAGCAGAAAATTCCCCCATAACATCAGCTAGTATCTTCATTGAAGTAAAGTCTCCTCTACCAAAAAGCATCAAATCGTCGGCAAACGCTAAGTGAGTAATATTGGCTTTTTGGCACTTAGCGTGGAAGTTGAATTCATTGCTTCTGTTCTTACTTTCAGGAGTCTTGAAAGGTATTCCATGCATAGAACAAACAACAAAGGGGACATAGGATCTCCTTGCCTCAAGCCACGTTGTCCAGCAAAGAAGCCATGTAGACTACCATTTAGTGCGATGGAAAACATGGGCGTTGTTACACATTGCATAATCCATCCAATAAAGGTATGGTGGAAATTTAGGTCCTTGAGGACGTTATGGAGAAAGTCCCACGAAATAGAATCGTAAGCTTTTTTGAGATCAATTTTGATGGTGCATCGAGGGGTAGACCTTTTTCGGGTGTATTGTCTCATAAGCTCTTGAGCCAAATGAATATTATCCATAATGCCCCTTCCTTTAACGAAAGCTGATTGGGCGCCATTGATCAAAGGAGGAATAACTTCTGCTAATCTGCTCGACATGATCTTCGAAATAACTTTGTATATAACATTGCAGCAAGCTATGGGTCTGAAATCTGCTGCTGTTGGGTTATTCTTTCCTTTGGGAATGAGAGTGATAATGGTTGTATTCAACCGCTTTAGAAGCTGCCCAGACCAGAAAAACTCTTGAACTGCCGCTATGATATAAGGAGTGGTACATTATAGCTAAAGAGCAATATAGAAGTATAAATAGTAAAATGAAGTTTTTACAATTATAACTTGTATTTATACTCACAAGATGAATAATAATAGGTCTCACATGATTTTTACTGTACTTGCGCAATGTTTGAAATTAGAATTATTTGTTCTAATCCTATATGGATTCTGTCATCGATATAATAGTGCTAAACAATAAAGAGGTAAATTATATTAAGAAAACTATATATGTGCTTGATCTATAAAAGATTTGTGAAATTTGAATTCGTATATATTCAACGACTAGATGTATCGTTTTAGGGAAATTTGTAGAGTTCAAATGAAGTTAATAAATCCAGTATTAACTAGCATCAAGGATATATTAATAAAACCTAATATATATGTTTTTACTAATATATTAATAATACCACTTCAATTCCAATTTAGCCCCACAAATAAAGTGTATTTGTTTTTCAGAAAAAGAATAAGAAAAAAAGAGAATCACTGATAGCAGCCAACTACCACTTATACAACAGAATTGACTAATTATTAAAGTTTAAGACAGAATATTCTAGATTTTATTTAGCTTCAAAAGCTGTATTTGTTTCATATGCTGCCATGCTAGTCTATAGAAATAAATATTAAAAATATAGCCCAACGATTTTTCGTGGAAGTAATGAAGTTCTAAAAGCAAGATTATAGATTTGATTTAGCTTTAGTTGTTATGGTAAAGTAAAGAGAAAAAGTTTGCTACTTTAATTTGGAAGAATAATATGAGATCATTTTGATTGGCTCATTCGCAACGTGACTTGTATAGTTGAAGAATCTCATGCATCCACTTAATCATGAGGAGTTTATGGTTTTTAGATAATATTTTAATTCCACATTTTATGCTTTAATTAATAAGAAAATGAAAAAATAAAATTAACTAATGTAGCATATATATTTATATAATGCACTAGAAACAGAGAATCCAGAAAAAAGAAAAGAAAAGAATATATACCATTTTGTTGGACATACCAAAATGACAACTATCTTGTGTACTAAATTTTCATTTACAATGATACACATATATAAAGAATTATCAATATTGAAGGCCATTAAACACCAATGTATTAGAGAAAAATAAAAAATGATGTCTTATGTTGTTTGTAGATTATTATGCAGGAATGTGGGGTTTATTCAGTGCATATCGAAGGTAGCGACTATCGGTTCCCATGGATTAAAAAAAATATATAAAATAAAAAAATGATATCTTTCAATTTAAGCAAAGAAAGAGAATAAAACTATGTTTTTAGAGATGAATGAAGAATGAATATTCAAATCACATAGTGGCTTTCCAAGTACCGCCGGTCACTAAAGTTGAGCTCTAGAGATACCAAAGAATATTTCTTTTGTTATTTTTCTAAAAAATATTTTATTATTATGTGTAAATGAATCTCAAGGAGTAGCATATTCGATTGTTGATCATGTGAGATCTAGTGGAATCATTCTACCATAAAGTACACGACATATTAATTCTTCGCATCAGTTCCAACCTAAGTAAAATCCAGGAAATTCTATAGAATATATAAATGTATTATCCTAATGCATATAATATGTGACAAGTGGACAATGGGAAAGTTGATCCAACCGAAAAAAAGAAAAAGATGATTTAGAGGGTGTTTGGCTGAGCTTATAAGCTCCCCAAAACAGCTTATAAGCTGTTTTTTAAACTTGCAAAACAGCTTAAGCTGTTTTGGGGAGCTTATAAGCTCAGCCAAACACCCTCTTAATTTGTGGATGAGACTAATCTCGTGAATTTACATGCTTTGCTTTATTTGCGCCCTAATCTCTACGCTATTCGGGCTGAATTTAGTAACTGTGAATAATCACAACTCTAGCGTAATTGGTATCATTGGAAAGAGTTATACTTATAGTTAAAAAGTCCATCAATATTTCCAAAAAAAAAAAGTCCATCAATATTGCATATTTTATTTCTTTATGAGAAAATATACGAAACATATCAATGTTTAATATTTTTTTCAAAAATAAACCAACGTTTAAGCAGTAACATCTTGGTATCCATCTTTTAAATAATATAACAAATCGAGACGTAATTAGATTTCTAACTCTACATTCACAAACCACAAATCGAGAATATTCTTATTCCTAAAATAGAATGTTTGATCACATTTAAATGCTCGCGGTACATATTTTTAAACTGTTTAAAACTGGATACAAAAATATTACAATTTGAACGTTGAGACACTTTTAAGAAAAAAATTAAATGTTCGGACATTTTTGTATAAATATTTTTCTTTTCTTTATTAATATCACATTCTCCACCTTATTGCAACTTCGAGTTCCTTTCTTGAACTTTCCTATGGGCCACAGCAGTTTTTCAGATTGTAATTAAGCTGCTTTTAAAAAGTGGATTGCCTCATAATTTTAATTTTTAAATGCAACTAATGAAGCAGCGCCGGTTTTATTATATATAATTGGACGTAATTTGTTTTGCAACGGATTTAAATTTTTGTGAATTCGACATTTAAGAGATCTGAGAATAAAATGATACTCCCTCCGTCCACCAAATGCATGCATCGTTTTTGGTGGCACGGGTTTTAAGAAAACTGTAATGAATGTAAAGTAGATGTGTATAAAAAGGTATGTCATTGGGATAATAAATGAATATATTAATGGATTGTGAGTGTAAAAAGGTGAGCCATGAATGTTTTTTTTGTAAATAAGTGTATAAGTTGATGGTAAAATGTAAAGTTGGTATTTCTAAAAAATGAAAGTGTACATTTTTGGTGGACGGACCGAAAAGGAATTAAATGTACGTTTTTGGTGGACGGAAGGAGTATCACTATTTCAGACTTTTCCCGCAAGTAGGATATGATTTTAGTTTAGTGGTCCATCAATGCATGTTGCATGCCATTATTTATGTTTTCTTTTTATATATTTGTTGGCTAATACTAATAGTTGTGTCAAATATAATTTGAAATCTGCTGCATAATGATTATTATGCAGAAACAATAATTACCTAAACGGCTAAACATGTGGGATAGAATAAGGAAGCGAAGAAAATGTCTTTCACGGGCTTAGTTCAATTAGTTAAGAGCTAGCAGATTTAGAACAAGAATGAAAGAAAATATCAAATATTAAGGTACCAATCGTTTCAAAATATGATTTTAAGTACCTTCCAATTTGCAATCCTAAACTAACGATTCGACTATATTTTTCAACATAAATTAATTGTTAACCATATGGTTAGTATATAACTCGAGCAGTCATAATAGAATAGGTAGATATTATCCCTTTGGAAAGGTCCAATTTTTTATTTTTTATTTTGTCAATTAAATACAGAAATTTAAAGGCTGCATCATGGTGGACTCGAACCCGAGACATTTGGCTTTGGCATTAACCACTCTACTACTAGACCAACACAGACACGGTAAATTGGGTTTCAGTGACCTAAAATGTCACACGTTATAATCCCAATATTAATAATACCTCTATGGGTCTCAGCCTGTTACACTTGGTTTTTCAAGTATGGTTTACCGTCTTGTATGGTTTGTAGGCTATAGTATAAGAACATAGGATTTACTCAATACGCACCAAAGGTGGCGACTGTAGATTCTCATAAATTCGAAAAGGAAAAAGAAAATAATAGGTGGATATCAATGCGCCTTTGAACATGCTAAGCACGATTTCATATACAATATTATAGTACCAAGTGACTGCTGACAAGTAAATGATTATCAAATTTGATACCAACACTAATATAAACATATGAAAGTGGAGTGGAATCTAATTAATTACGTAAATACAGTTGCCAAAATGAATTCGTGTGTTTTTCTTTTAATCTGGACTCTAGACTCTAGAGTGGGACTTTATTAGGGTTTCGACTTCGGAGGAGAAGTTTCACTAGCTTTCTTTGAGTGCGTTATTATTTATTAGGAACGGTTGAAAAAATTCAAAGCCTAAGAAATAAAAAATAAAAGAACATAAAAAATAAATAATTAATCTTGCGGCTTTTATTTATTTACTTCTAATTAATCATTATCATGCTTCTAAGTTGGAAAAATGAAGAGTTGTTGTGGTCTTCCCTTAATATTAGAGGCAACCTGAAATTAAGGTGAAGATATCAAACTAAATGATGGAAACAAGTAGAAATGTTACATCAAATGATCGAGTTCAAGAACTTTCAACTTTATAACATTGTGCATTAGGGATGGCAATGGGTTGGATCTGGATCCGATCTGGCTAGGTCCAGATCCAATTTTTTTGCTTTGGTCCGGATTCGGTCCAGATCCATTGGGTCTAAAAAAATTAGATCCAGGTCCAGATCCATAAGATCCGCAGGGTCCAGGGTCTAGACCCAGATCCATATGTTTTCGCTTCTAAAATAAATTCTAAATCAACTATAATTCACAGTAACACCATAGTAATTTAAATACACAATAATACTATAATAATTATTTAGAATTTCTACAATTATCACTTTATTGGAAGACGTTAGTTACAAATTTACTATAAAATAGGAAACAACAAACAACTCGATCGTCGGTGGTGTAAATGGCGTGACCCGCCGTAATGCCGATTGATACATAATTGAGAGATTTTGAAATGAAATTGGGAGCATATTTGTTTTCGGAGAATTTGAAAAAGAAAATTGAAGAGTTTTAAGTTGGGGCTAGGTATTTAATTATAATAAAAATAATATATATATATATATATATATATATATATATATATATATATATATAATGGATCTGCTGTAGGATCTAGATCGGATCCGGTCTCAAAAATTAAATCCCAGATCCAGGTCCGAAATATGGTAGTAGGATCCAGATCCATCGGGCCCAATTTTTTGAGGATCCAGATCCTGAAAAATAAATCTGGATCCATGGATCTGAACCGGGTCCAGGATCCGTTGTCATCTCTATTGTGCATATGTACGTAAATAATTGAATTAGGTAAACCGGTTATTCTTGCTTTTCCCCACTCAAATTAAGGTTGAGAAAAAGACAATGGATCTCTTCTCCTTCTCCTTCCTGTATGATTTCCCCATTTATTTTTAATAAATTTACATTTTTTTCATGCATGAATGATGTAAAAAGATATAAGGCAAATCCTTGTGTGCATTCGGATGTACAATACATCCACTATAATTAAATTCCAATTATGATTCATTAATTATCAATTCCTAATTAGTGTTTAATTATGGTAAATCCACGTGTATCGGGATGTACCAGAGTTTTCCCCATGACATAGATATTATCGCACAAAAAATAATTTTAGTCGATGTAAATTAAATTTTGTAAAAACTTTAGTAAATTGTGACTGCGACATGCAATAGGTCATTAGATTAATGAAATGCACCGGCCCAATAATAAAGTTGGGCTTGTATTTGGGCTTAGGCAATGAAATGATGATGGGTGCGAAGAAAATCACAAGAAGAAACACCTATTAACAACTTTAGCTTTTTCATATGTTGAACCTCAAAATTAATTTATTTTTCTTGTCAACCAATTTGAATATAGAGACATTCTTCTTATCTCCATAACAAGTGTGTTATGTGTACGTCGCGCCCTGCTCCGTCTTCTTGTAAGTCACTCACCTCCACCAGCGGCAGCGCCGTCGCCGCCACTGTCTTCGCGAACCCCTTCCAGTATTCCCCCTCCGGATGGTCGCCGTCAGCGTCGAGCCCCAGGACCACACCCCCGCCGTCAGCAGGCCCAGGACCATCGAATTGATAGAGTACGCCGTGAACCGCTGCTTCACGAGAGGAACGCGAACGCCACCATGAACACCAGCTACGTGGCCAGGAGGGAGGAAGTGGAGGCCGGGAGCTTGGACAGCCCGTACAAGTACGTGTAGATGCTCAGGAAGATCACCACAACGGATGTTATCATCCTAGGACAATATTGGGCAATGCTCCTGGTCTATTTTTTTTTTTGGTATTAGTATTTAATAAACATAGGAATAATCACTCCATTCCTGAAGACCAATCATACCCCTAGTTTTTTCGACAATTTAATCTAAAAAGTCCAATTATTAATCCTCAGTGTTGGCAAGTTGCTTTTTTCAAAAAAATAAATTCTAATTAAAATTTCTCGAAATTCCCAACGACATTCGCTCATGCACGTTGCAAGAGTTTACCCTCCAGACATTATTTTTTTAATGTGCGAGAATATGAGCGAATTCCATTTTTTTTTTTTTTCTTGGAAAACTAAGCATACAGGTGACAATGTGCAACCAGATAAAAGTTGTGGTCGAGAGTGTGTGTGTGTTGGCCTAGTGGTAGAGTGGTTAATGCCCGAGGTCAAAGGTCTCGGGTTCGAGTCCACCGTGACGCAGCCTTTAAAATTTCTGTATTAATTGACCAAAAAAAATAAAAGTTGTGGTCGAGAGGTCACAAGTTCGAACCCCACCAAACGCCTCTATGAGTTTGAGCCTGTCACACTTGATTTTTCAAGCGTGGTTTACTTGTCCTGTGTGGTTTGCAGACTACCACATAAGAACGTGTGATTTATTCGGTGCGCACCTAAGATAGTGACTGCGAATTCTCATTATACCAAAAAATGGAAAATAATGCTCAGAGACATAGTATTGGGTGAGCAAAATACCCGAAATCCGATTATCCGATCCGAACCAAACCGAAATGTAAAATCGGTTCGGATTTTTCGGATTTTCGGTTCGATTGATTGACATTTTCAAAATTTGATTTTCGGATCGGATCGGATTGAATTTTTTAATCCGAAAAATCCAAAATCCGAATTATATATAATATATATATAAATAATAATATTTTATTTAAATATTCTTAAATCTAATATAAATATATATAAGAACTAATAAAAATTGGTTTCGGATTTTTCATAATTTCGGATTTTTCGGTTTGGTTCGGATATTTTTATAAAATTTTCGGATTTTCGGATTTCAGATTTTCGGATATTCGGTTCGGATCGGATTGTTTTCCTCTTAAAATTCGAATTTTCGGATCGGTTCGGATTAGACAAAAATCCTAACCGAAATCTGAATGCTCACCCCTCTGTAAAAAAGGTCTTACAGTTATTGTAATCACCCCTTGAAGGCTTGAATCAAAAGACACGGAGAGATAACAAGAACCCATGCGACAGACAAACGCAATGAATGAATCAAAGATGATGCATTACATTAAACCAAATGAGACGATAAAATAATGCACATAGTTTTGATTCCAAAGCAAGAAAATAGTCAAACGTTCAATAAACCATTAGTTAAAATGAACTAGGCACCTCAAAATTACAGTCAAGCAAAATGATTGAACTAAAAGACCAGAGAGAGAAACAGAGTTGGAGTAAATAACAAAACATGTGCTGCAAAAGAAAGCTTACTCCGTCTTCGAGTTACAAATAAATCTCCATCTTCATCAACTTCATAGAATTTTCCCCTCATTGAATTCATACGATCATCAATCTCTTCATCTCCTACATACCTGCAAAACGAATCAAAAAGGAAAAAAGAAATGCTCAATCAATATGATTGCAAGAAGGTTGAAACTTTAAGATGCACCGCCTTGATATCCTATTTAAGAGAAAAACTGAGAGAAGCATAGAAAAACCCAAACTAGGTGGAAGAGAGACGGTGAAGCGGGATACGTGGGGTCCAGAGTGATTCGGTGGGCAACCCAGGTGAACCTCACTCATCACTTGCTCCTCCTCTAATTCGCCGCCGCCTTCCGCCGCGTTCGGCAGCGCACCTCTTTCTCCGTCTTCCATTTTTAACGCGGTAGCCCAGAGCGATTGTCCACTCTGGCAGACTGGGGTGCCTGCTATTGTTTTCTCTCTTCAGTATTCTTCTCTTATTTATTTTTTCTAATGATGCAATTTTGTTCGTGATATCTTTAACTTAATATATAAAAAATAAAAACTAGATTTAAAATAAAAAAAGGCATGATCATTTGATGTTGAATATAATTAATTCGTATTTAAACTTTTTCATTTATAATTATGCGAATTTTGAAAAAATACATAACTCTTCAAACGATAAAATGAGAATTCTTGTTCTAGAAAAAGGAAATTTTGAATCATCGTATCTCAGACCCATGAGAATATGAAGAAATAAATATGATAACGCAGACCGTTATGTTTCAAGAAAGAGTATGAACTACCAATAAAGAGCTTCAGTTGAAGGAACGAAATTTTGTTTGTTGGATACGAGTGGAGTGACAAATGCACAACGTTACAGCCATTCCAAGATAATAAAAACCATATGGAACACATAATTTAATTGCATAAAAATTCTGCACGAGGGTGTCAGTATGTTAATCTGTTATAATAGGTTCAAATATTCATAAAGTTTATGAATATCATTCACAATGCAGCCTAGTAATGATGTATATGGATTTACACTGATACTACTTCCAACTGATGATGGGACACACATCACAGTGATGAACAAGGTGAAATGATATATCACCAACAGTATAAAGAATGAAATGAATGCTTCTCACACTATATTATAGGGCTCATTTTCCTCTAAAAGCAGCGAGTCGAGCCACGAATTCATCATAGTCCGGCAGCTTGGGATGCACATGAGCATTGTCCGGGTGGAACGAAGCAGCCCGAGAATGCTTCCTAGGGTCAATCTCTGCGGGGCTAGTTGGTTCGACATGAAGAGACGATGCTCTGGTTGGACCATCTTGACTCCTTAGGTTCTTCTCTTTGCTTGAATCAATTGGTGGCAGCTTCAACTCTGCTTCTGATTTGCCATTCTTATTTGACCCCTTTTTCCTACTGTAGTGTCTCAGAAACTTGTCCATCAACTTTTCTTCTTCGTCTCTTTGTCCACGGCCACGGACACCATCAAAGAATTTCAAGATCCTTCTACCTTGTGCTACGTTTTCTTTTTCACGACTTCTTTCACCGTCTCCTCCTCATCAGCTCCTGCAACCTCCTGACCTGGTGAAGGCTTAGTTTGCCGTGTCCTCACTGATTTCCCCATCGGCTTGCCCTTAAGAACCTCGTCAACTGTTGGTTCCATCTTGTCAATACTGGAATCACTCTCGTCAGAGGAGTTGCTTGTTGCTTTGTTTGCTATGGGTTTGCTATAAGTGTTGGGCTATCTTTTATTTTTTGAATCATGAGCCCATGAGAAAGCCCATGAACTATTTTAATAGGGCAAAGATGCTGCAGCCAAATATACAGTAGAAGAAAAAAAGAGAAATTCGCGCAGCCTTTTCTCCTCCAGTTTTTCAGAGCGCAGTCGCAGTAAAATCTCGTTTCCGGAGATTGCACCGTTAGATCGTCGTGATTTTGGACAGCAGCTTCACCGCATCTGGGCCAACATTTTGGACGGTGGAGATCGGTTTTGAGGTCCGGAGGTCGGATTCCGTCAGTCTGCACAGAGGAGAAGATTTGGTGATATTCTTCTTGATCTTGCTCGTTTTCGATTCCATATATCTTGATGTGTTTATTTCCAAGTATATGATGATTTGTATGCCTCTAGTATAATCTAGAGAAGATTGTGTATTGCTCAACTATTGGTGATAGTGGATTTAAGCGGCTCTAGTAGTCCGTGGTTTTTCCTCTCTTCGTTTTGAGAGGTTTTCCACGCTAAAATTTGTGTCTCCTTATTATTGCATCTAGAATACCTTATTTGTTTGCTTCCTCAAAGGTTCATACGGGTCGGGAAAATTAGCCAAACGAAGATTGATTCCGCATTTGTTGTTTACCGTTTGTGGCTGTGTTTTTATTTCCCATCAGATTGGTATCAGAGCTAAGTGTTTTTATTGGGGTAGACTTGTTTGAACGATGGAAGCTAATACAAGTAGGATGGTCAATTTGAATGGTTCTAATTATCATATTTGGAAAGGCAAGATGGAAGACCTTCTTTATGTGAAGGATTATTATTTGCCTGTGTTTTCTGCTGATAAACCTCAGAATAAAACAGATGCATAGTGGAATATTTTGCATAGACAGGTCTGTGGGTATATTCGGCAATGGGTTGATGATAATGTTTTGAATCATATCAGTGGAGAGAATCATGCTCAAACTTTGTGGAACAAGCTTGAACAGTTGTATGCTCGAAAGATCGGGAACAATAAATTGTTCTTAATTAAACAGATGATGAGCTTGAAGTATCATGATGGAACTCCTATTACTGATCATTTGAATTCCTTTCGTGAATTATTAATCGACTGCAGGAATGGGTATCAAGTTTGAAGATGAGATCTGAAGGCTTATGGCTCCTCGGCACTTTACCGGACTCGTGGAGACTTTTAGGACATCGTTGTCCAACTCGCACTGATGGTGTAATCACCATGGAATTGGCTAAAGGCGATATTTTAAATGAAGAGATGAGAAGAAAGTCACAAGGTTCTCTTCACATTCGGATGTCTTAGTCACGAAGCGGGGAGAAGTCGAGTAGAGGTCCGAGTAATGAGAGCAAGCATCGAAGTAAATCCAAAGGCAAGTTTGCTGATGTTGAGTGCTATCATTGTGGTAGAAAAGGACACACAAAACGGTACTGCAGACAGTTGAAGAAAGAGAACATGCAGACAAATTACAACAATCAAAAGAACAACCATAAGAAAGATGATGGTGGTAATGCCGATGGTGAAGTCAATACTACTACCGAAGAGTTCTTTATTTGTTGTGATCTTGATATGGTCAATCGCACACGATGATGCGAGTTGGGTTGTTGATAGTGGTGCTACGTGTCATGTAACATCACGGAGGAGTTTTATTCATCTTACACACCGGTAACTTTGGTAATGTTAGGATGGGTAACAATGAGTTATCAAAGATTGCGAGCATCGGAGATGTTCGTTTGAAGTTTGATCTTCGAATGGAGTTGGTTTTACATAATGTAAAACATGTTCCGATATGCGACTTAATTTGATCTCTGTGGGTTTGCTTGATGATGATGGTTACAACAACAACTTTGGTAATGGAATATGGAAACTCACTCGTGGCTCTTTGATCGTGGCAAGAGGTAAAAGATGCTCAAAGTTATACATGACACATCCGATGATCTTGAAAGAAAGGGTCAACGCAGTGGTGAATACTGACTTGACTGATTTGTGGCATAAGAGACTTGGTCACATGAGTGAAAAGGGGATGTCTCTACTGTTGAAGAGAAATGTATTACCGGATGTGCATGATATTCATCTGAAGAAGTGTTCTCACTGTTTGGCAGGTAAACAGAACAGAGTTTCCTTTAAGAGCCATCCTCCTTCCAGGAAGGAGAGTATACTTGATTTGGTGCATTCCGATGTTTGTGGTCCTATGAAGACTAGGACACTTGGTGGTTGCTCCTACTTTGTCACATTCATCGATGATCATTCGAGAAAGGTATGGGTTTATACCTTGAAATCTAAAGATCAAGTATTTGAAGTGTTTAAGCAGTTTCATGCCTTGGTTGAGAGACAGACTGAAAAGAAGCTCAAGTGTATTCGGACAGATAATGGAGGTGAATACATTGGCCCCTTTGATGCTTATTGTAGAGAGCAAGGTATTCGACATCAAAAGAGTCCTCCCAAGACACCGCAATTGAATGGATTAGCAGAGCGGATGAACAGAACCTTGATGGAGCGTGTCAGATGCTTGTTGTCACATGCAGGGTTGCCAAATTCTTTTTGGGGAGAAGCTTTGAATACGGCGGTACATGTTATTAATTTAACTCCTTGTATTCCTTTGTCCTTTGATGTCCCTGACAGGGTTTGGAGCGGCAAAGATGTTTCTTACCGTCATTTAAGGGTCTTTGGATGCAAGGCCTTTGTGCACATTCCCAAAGATGAAAGATCAAAGCTTGATGTGAAGTCCAAGCCATGTGTTTTCTTGGGCTATGGCGAAGATGAGTTTACTCTGATTATATGATCCATCCACAAGAAACTTATTCGAAGCCGAGATATTATTTTCATGGAAGATCAGACCTTGAAAGATGTTGAGAAGAAAGAGACAGTTCCTCAACATAATGATGATCCTGCTGATTTGGATCCGGTCCTCCTCAATATGTTGAACCACCGATTGAAGATGATGTTCGAATGATGAACAACATGGTGCGATGATATTGATGTTCCAGGCGACGGAGGTGGATGAAGACTTTCATCCGAATTGCCGTACCAGATATTCCATCATTTATCCCACTTAGGCGGTCTCGAGAGATCGTCATCCTTCCACCCGTGTTTCTGGCGATGAGTATGTCTTACTCATCGATGGGGAGAGCCCGAGTGTTATCAGAGGCCATGGAAGATGAGCGAAAAGGAAGTGGTTTGAAGCCATGCAAGATGAGATGAATTCCTTGTATGAGAACAATACATATAAGTTGATGAAGTTGCCTAAGGCAAGAGAGCTTTGAAGACCAAGTGGGTCTACAAAGTGAAGATCAAGACACACCTCACGGCTGAGATACAAGGCTAGATTGGTGGTCAAAGGTTCGATCGAGAAAAAGGGTATTGATTTTGATGAGATTTTCTCTCCGGTCGTGAAGATGGGATCTATTCGTGTTGTTCTTGGTTTGGCGGCTAGCCTTGATCTTGAGGTTGAGCGGATGGATGTCGAGCGACTTTCCTTCATGGTGATTTGGATAAGGAAATCTACATGGAACAACCTGAAGGTTTTCGGGTTAAGGCAAAGAAGATTATGTGTAAGCTTCAAAAGAGTCTTTATGGGTTGAAGCAAGCACCAAGACAAAGGGTACAAGAAGTTTGAGTCGGTTATGGGGAGCAAAACTACCGAAAGACTATTTCGAGATCAACGTGTTTTCTTCGAGGTTTGGTGATGATGATTTCATCATTTTATTGTTATATGTTGATGACATGTTAATTGTTGGCAAGAATGCGAAAGAATAGCTCACCGAAGAAACAATTGAGCAAGTCTTTTGCTATGAAAGACTTGGGGCCAAAAAGCAGATTCTTGGCATTCGGATCACTCGAGATAGAGCTTCGAGAAGCTACACATGTCACAGAGCAATACATCGAGAAGGTGCTTGCAGATTCAACATGGATAAAGCTAAAGAGGTTAGTTCACCTCTTACTACCAACTTCAAGATGACGAGATAAAGATTGTCCCTCTTCTAAGAAGAAGATTGAAGAGATGGATAGGGTCCCTTATGCATCAGGCGTGGGGAGCTTGATGTATGCTATGGTATGCACACGACTGATATTGCTCATCGATGAGGTGTTGTCGATCGGTTTCTGTCAACCGGGTAAAAGCAGGAAGCGGTGAAGTGGATTCTCGAGATATCTCGTGGTACTTCCAAATTGGGTATAACATTTGGAAATGGGGCCCGATACTTGTTGGTTATCTTGACTACGATATGGCGGAAATAAAGACAACATGAAATCCACTCGGATATTTGATGACTTTGCGGGGGCGTGTCATGGCGGTCAAGACGCAAAGTGTGTGGCTTTATCTACCACCGAGGTGAGTATGTGGTCGCAATGAAGCGTGCAAAGAACTATTATGGCTGAAAAGATTTATGCAAGAGCTTGACTTTATGCAACAGCGTTACGTGGTTCTTTGTGACAATCAAAGTGCAATTCACCTTGCTAAGAATTCTATGTATCACAAAAGAACAAAGCATATCGATGTGAGGTATCATTGGATTAGAGATACACTTGAAGACAAGCTATTTGAACTTGATAAAGTTCATACCGATGATAATGGTGCCGATATGTTAACAAAGGTTTTGGCAAGGAAAAGTTGAAGATATGTTGCTCGATCGCGGGATGGCGAACTCTTCCTCATGAGTCAAAAGGGAGATTTGTTGGGCTATCTTTTATTTTTTGAATCATGAGCCCATGAGAAAGCCCATGAACTATTTTAATAGGGCAAAGATGCTGCAGCCAAATATACAGTAGAAGAAAAAAAGAGAAATTCGCGCAGCCTTTTCTCCTCCAGTTTTTCAGAGCGCAGTCGCAGTAAAATCTCGTTTCCCGGAGATTGCACCGTTAGATCGTCGTGATTTTTGGACAGCAGCTTCACCGCATCTGGGCCAACATTTTGGACGGTGGAGATCGGTTTTGAGGTCCGGAGGTCGGATTCCGTCAGTCTGCACAGAGGAGAAGATTTGGTGATATTCTTCTTGATCTTGCTCATTTTCGATTCCATATATCTTGATGTGTTTATTTCAAGTATATGATGATTTGTATGCCTCTAGTATAATCTAGAGAAGATTGTGTATTGCTCAACTATTGGTGATAGTGGATTTAAGCGGCTCTAGTAGTCCCGTGGTTTTTTCCTCTCTTTCGTTTTAAGAGGTTTTCCACGCTAAAATTTGTGTCTCCTTATTATTGCATCTAGAATACCTTATTTGTTTGCTTCCTCAAAGGTTCATACGGGTCGGGAAAATTAGCCAAACGAAGATTGATTCCGCATTTGTTGTTTACCGTTTGTGGCTGTGTTTTTATTTCCCATCAATAAGGAGGAGTCCGCCTCTGCTTGAGAGGCTCGTCTTCTTCATCTTCCTCGGGAACCTTACTCACAGGCGCTGCTTCGTTAGGCTTCGCAGCTCTCCTAACAGTATCGACTCGAATGTCCTTGATTTTGACAGGACTAAGGCCATTTCTTGCATCAGCTGGACTATCCTTTTTCCTCTCAGGAGTGAACTCCCATGCGCGGCCAAATTCATATCCTGTCGCAGCGTTTTGAGCAGATCCGTCCACACGATTCTGCAACAGAGTCGAAGATTTTCGCCAAAGAAATAGTTAGGTTTCAAATCTTCAAAGTGATGCTACATGAACCTAACCTAGGCATAATTATTGGTGCATAAAGAAAGACTGTACACAAATTGTTGGATTTTCATTCTTTTCCAATATAGAATGACAAATGCCAGCATATTTATGAGGGTTATTTCAGAATGATACCTTAGCATATGCAGACTCATTGAAAAGCTTATTTTCCAGAGCTTTTGCATCCAACTCTAAGCCAGACTCTGCAGCTATTTCTTGCAATAACTGAAGCTTCATATCTTTCGAAGGAGGATCCGCCTTCAACTTCTCGGTGAACTGAACAAACACATCTAGTTTTATTTTACTGAGTGAAGGAAGACTGTTGAATGTTGAATCACATATGAATATGCCATGCATGATACCTGTTTGTTGACATAGTAATCCAAGGACTTCCCGTATCTCTCAGAAAACATGGTTCTCAGCTTCCGCAGCTCTGGCAGATCAGCAAATCTCGCTGCTGCAAACATCAACGACGCAGCAGCTTCTCTGCACTCTTCTGGACATTCCCTACTCAGAATAAGCGCTTATTCAGTTCCGAGGTATATTTTTAAACTTTCAGAAAGCTTCAAAGATCAAAGTAAGATTAGGAGAAAGTAAGAAAAAGTATTGCATAAATCTATCTTATTTAAAACCCAACATCATATTTCACAGACTGGTGATCACAATTTGGATGAATTTAGTCTTAAACCTGTTATGCACTTTATCCACTCTTTCCACCATCAGAGTAAGGCCATGTTTCATTTTCATAATCTAAATTCGTAGAGATTAGCTATCATCTTTCTGCTCATACAAACTTGAAATTATCTACAGAAAAGCATGGTCCTTATCCAGAAGTGTGCTTTCAGAAACTCAAAATAGTTGCACGAAAACAACAAGGACCAGCTTTATCAACATCTAACTGAAAAATAATGGTTGGCATACCTCTGTTTGTTCATGGCAGAAAGATTCTTTGAGATATGTTCGCAGTACTGATCGATTAACTCATAACATTGGGACCTGATCATCTCGGCAAGAAGCCCTTCAGCCTGTTTAAACATCGAAAACAGCTCTATCAATCACAAGAATGGTGGACGAGTTCCTACATGATTTATCGGAATTAATGTTGTCACATCAGGATCTCACAACCAACAACTACTAAGAAATATCATGACAGAAGGACAAGTTTAAAGCGTCATTGTCCAGATTCTTAAAATAACTTGGAATTCTGGACAAGTTAACACAACAAGCTTTGTCGAAGGATGACATAATAAATGGATGAAACCTCAAACCAATTACTCCTTTTTAACCATTACATTTTCATAACAACAACAATATTAATGACGCAAGATCATTATACAAGACTTGATTAAGGGAAATTGTGTCTTAATCTGTCATTATACATTTTAAATTTTCAAACAAAAAATCATTATTGAATTTCCATCATCTAAAGCAATTGATCAGGGGACATATATACATAGACATATCACCAGCATAGGATGGTATGCACCAAACTTTTAACAGCCACACAGAAAAGTTGCAACAGAATCCTCCAAAAACCTCTGTTTTATACTCTCAAAATTCCTTAAATTACTCGAACTAATGGCGTAACATGATTATTTGGGGAAAAACTCAAGATTTTTGAAACAAGAACTCAGCCAATTTGAGCACGGTTTTATTCAAAAATGAATGTCAGGACACAACATCCGTAAGACTGGCTCGAAAACTATCATCAATGAGAATTCTAGATGATTCAAGAATCAAATACCAACTGTAAAGACAAATTTCAGGCCACAAAATCCGTGGATATACAGAATATAATTATACAATACTTGAAAACTCCGAAAATTCGATTAAAGAAAATAAATCAAAATTCATGAGAGAGAGAGAGAGAGAGTTTTTACCCTGGCAAAGGCGATAGTATCCAATCCATTTCTAAGCAGCTCAGCAACATCATTTCTCAGATATTTCTGTGTTGCATTTCTCTTTTTCGTTATAATCTCGATTCGTGTCCGCGTCAGCTTAATATCCGACTTGCTATATTTTCCACGAACAAGAAAAAACACAAAATCAACCCAGAATTTTAGATCAGAAAATGCACACATTCATATATAAAGACATATATATAGGCAACCCAGAAAAAATTCGCCATGAAAACTAATCTTACCATTTCGAAAAAAACTTGCTTTTCAACAGCCCGTCAAACATTTTCGTTTCTCTGAGCTCTTCTTTCCTATATTCTTGAATGGGATACGATTGAAAAAGAATACTTGAAAAATGTTTTGAAGAAATGCAATTTTTAAAAGGCGCAAAAAAATGTAGTGGGGGCAGGAATAATTGGCATTCAAGAGCGGGAAAGAAACGAAAAGAAGCTCCTTTCAGGTAGGAAACTCAAAGGAATAATGAGGTTTGAAGGCAAGAACAAGAATTTCGATTCATGAATGAAAGGAACACTGAAAAAAAGGGTTTTCATGCAACCGAAATGCATTTAGGACACCCAATCGACAGCTGAGATCAAAATTTGTTAATGGTGGATTATTGGTGCAAATAATGCGCAAAAAATAGGCTTATATATATATTTAGTAGAGAGAGAAATTTGTGAACATGCTGTCGTGCTTGCTTTAAATTTGCTCTGCCACGTCTGAATGTGGAGGTTTATAACTGTTTTGTTGTACTTTTCCGATCCGGTGAAATCCATCATAAATCTCTACTTTTTGTTATAACTTACTATTTTTCTTTTTTTATCAATTTAGTGCAGAAATTTAAAATTCGTATCACGATGAATTCGAACCCGAGACCTTTAGTCTCGAGCATTAATTGTTCTACCACTAGACCAATACACATACATGTAGACCAATACACATACATGTATTTTCCGATATTGTTACTGCTTTGTGAAAAAATTATAAACGCAATTTGAGCAATATTAGTGTGTTTATATTTATTTTAATTCAATTAACAATATGAGTGAAAATAATCAAGGGAAGGGCAGTTTGGGAAAAAAAAGGTTGATATATATAGAGAGAGAGAGAGGGATAGTGGCGGAGTCCAAACGCGGGAGACAAATATGCTGAAATCCGATCCATTCACATATTCCATGTTCTTAGGTTCCAGATTTTCAGTTGTATATATATAGAGAGATATGAAGCTTAACATAAAAATCATTTTCATTGTGAGAACGTGATAATAAAAATATGATGAATTCGTTGTGAGAATTTATAAATTTATTGTAAAGTTTTTGAATCCAAAAAATGAAACCCGGGTGAAAAGTTTTAAATTTTTGATTCAGTAATTTTTCTCAACGGATTCATCAATTTTCATAACGAATTTATTTGATTCTTAATTTCTAGAATAAAAATGCTTCTTATTTGAATTTACTCTATACATATGAGAAAGTTAACGTATAAACTATTTTTATCGTGAGAATGTGCGAACTAAAATATGATACATCTATTATAAAAATTGATGAATCCGTCAGAAAGTTTTTATGATAGCTGGTGAGATGGACAAATTAAAGGGACGAAAAAGTTACAGATGGCCGTATATGAAATGTTCGACAATTCTATAAGCTATTTTTTAAAACAACTTATAAGACATTGTATATAAAATCATACTAAGAGGGTGTTTGGTGAGCTTATAAGCTCCCAAAAGCAGTTTATAATTCGCTTTTCAAGCTTAAAAAGCAAATTTATACTGTTGCTTTTAACTTATAAGTTCTCACCAAACACCTCTAAATCTCACTTGAATTATAAGACACTCGTGAAATTCAAATATACATCAAGATAACATAATAGAATAATAATTATATTATTATAAACTATTTTAACGAGCTTATAAGCTTAACCACACATCTTATTAGTGTGATTTTTGCTATACATGAACTATTTCCGACACACCTCGCTTTGCCCATCAAACTATTAATACAAATAATACTTGTCTGTGTGGGAATAGAAATTTATTCATGATATATTGAAGGTAATGATTGTTGATTAATTCATGAGATATAAAAAATAAAAAATTTATTTATTTGCAATATCATTTTATAAATACCTCATCTATATTATATTAAATTCTCAAACATGATTTAAAATCAAAATCCAATACATTTTTGTATCGAAAAGAATCTAGTACATTGAACATACTCAGTCAAGTGTAAGAAAGAAATAAAGAATCAAATAAATATGTTTCTTTGTGGGAGAATTGAATTGTTTCAGAATTTATCTTTAGATTTATTTATACATGGCAAGCAAGAGGCGCGTGTGGGGACGCGCGTTTGGGCCACATGGCGCAGCCCTATGGCTTGCGGGCGAAGGAAGTGCGAGTCAAACGGCGCACTCAAATTAGTGCTCTGCTTAACATAATCCAGCTCGGATTTTCCTTAACTGTCAACTGTATTTATATTTTTTCCATTTATTTTACTTTCAAAATAATAATTCTGTAATTGATAAGATTAAATTATTATTCTAATTCTGTAATTCAATCGGTAGTCTTGGCTTTTGGGGCATTCTAATAGAAACTATTAGGTTTACTTTTTATTTAATTAATCAGAAGTATTTTCCATCGAATGTGAAAGTACAAGAAGACTGTAAGATTTTAGAAATTTCAGCTTTCTCTTTGTCTTTATGTGTTATGATAGATACTCAATTTAAAATCTTCAAGTTGAGGAAGATGGATTGGGTAAATGTCTAGTTAAAATTATTGATTCAAGACAAAAAATTATATGTTATTGTAGGGATTTATTTATCATTATTTCAATCGGTTATTTACTTTGTTCATGCATTATAGTTATAAGTGTGCATTCGAGTTTTAAGTGTGCATTACAGTTATAAATAAGTAAAAACGAATAAGTGTTACATAATAGTTTTTCTCTAATAAAAGGAGTGGTGCATTATAGCTAAAGAGCAATACATAAGTATAAATACTAAAATGTAGTTTTTACATTATAACTTGTATTTATACTCACAAGATGAACAATAATAGGTCTCACATGATTTTTATTGCACTTGCGCAATGTTTGAAATTTGAATTATTTGTATCGACATAACAGTGATAAACAATAAAGAAGTAAATTGTATTAAGAAAACTATATATGTGCTTGATCTATAAAAGATTTGTGAATTTTGAATTCATAATTTTTTGTCACTAGTTCATCGATTCAACGACTAGATGTATCATTTTCGGGAAATTTGTAGAGTTCAAATGACGTTCAGTATTAAATAGCATCAAGGATATATTAATAAAACTAATATATATGTTTTTACTAATTAATACCACTTCATTATTAGAAAAAGTATACGAAATTCAAATTTGAAAGTTATAATTACATTGTGTTATATAGTTCTTTTTTTTTTGAAGGATGTGTTATATAGTTCTTACTAATTAACATTTCAGTGTGTTTTACAAAATTTAGTCAGCAGTTATATTACGCAATAAATGTTTATTTATTGATCAACAAAAATGAATTTCGTTGACCTATTAGTACCAACTATGGTACATATTTGATTAATGAGTTTAGTTGTGGTCCTCGATTTCTTTTATCATATGACAAAAACTTTGGTGAGCTCCGCTTCACTGTGAGCTCACCCTTGTTTTTTGTTAAAATAATTATATATTAATTATAGTGAATAATGATAATTAGATTTTATTAATTCATAATTAAAGTTTATTAATTCATAATTAGGGTTTATTAATTCACAATTATGGTTTATTAATTCAAAATTAGGATTTATTGTTTCCAATTACGGTTTATTAATTTAAAATTAGGGTTTATTATTCAAAATTAGGGTATATTAATTCAAAATTATGGTTTATTAATTCACAATTAGGGTTTATTAATTTAAAATTATGGTTTATAACTCAAAATTAGGATTTATTAATTCATAATTAGGGTTTATTAATTCACAATTAAAGTTTATTAATTCAAATTATTATTTATTAATCTACAATTAAAATTTATTAAACTTATTAATTTTAAATAGAATTAATTTTAAATTATTAATTAATTAATTAGGGGTGGTCTAATTGGGCGTACGCACAGGAAACCACCCCTTATCATATTTAAATTTTAAAATTATTGACTAATGCAAAATATTAAGTATGCAAGACATCTTCTAATTATCCCACAATAAAACAAAATATAAAATTCAAACATATATACCATGTATAATGGGTTAGTTCAATTCCAATTTAGCCCCACAAATAAAGTGTATTTGTTTTCAGAAAAGAATAAGAAAAAAGAGAATCACTGATAGCTGGGTGCCAACTACCAATTACACAATAGATTTGACTAATTATTAAAGTTGAAGACTTTGGTCGGAAAAGGGGATCGAAAGCTGTATATTTATTTCATATGCTGCTATGCTAGTCTATAGAAATAAATATTAAAAAATATAGCCCAACGATTCGTGGAAGTAATGAAGCACTAAAAAGAAGATTCTAGATTTTATTTAGCTTAGTGGTTAAACACGTCTTATGGTAAAGTCTAAAAGAGAAAGAAGTTTTCTACTTTAATTTGGAAGAATAATATAAGATCTGTTTGAGTGGCTCACTCACAACGTGACTTGTAAAGTTGGAGAATCTCATGCATCCACTTAATCATGAGGAGTTTATGGTTTTTAGATAATATTTTAATTCCACATTTTGTGCTTTAATTAATAAGAAAATGTAAAATAAAATCAACTAATGTAGCATATATATTGATATAGTGCAATAGAAACATAGAATCCAGAAAAAGAAAAGAATATATACCTTTTTTTGGACATACCAAAATGACAACTATCTTGTTTACTAAATTTTCATTTACAATGAAACATATATATAAAGAATTATCAATTTTGAAGGTCATTACACACCAATGTATTAGAGAAAAATAAAAAATGATGTCCTATGTTGTTTGCAGATTTTTATACAGGAATATGAGATTTTACTCAGTGCTTATCGAAGTAGCAACTATCGGTTCCCATGGATTAAAAAAATAAAATAAAATAAAATAATGATGTCTTTAAATTTAAGCAAAGAAAGAGAATAAAACTATGTTTTTAGGGATGAATGAAGAATGATATCAAATCACATAGTGGCTTTCCAAGTACCGTCAGTCACTAAAGTTGAGCTCTAGAGATAACGAAGAATATTTCTTTTGTTATTTTTTTAAAAATATTTTATTATTATTATCTGTAAATAAATCTCAAGGAGTAGCACATTCGACTGTTGATTATTGATCACGTGAGATTTAATGAAATTGTTGACGATCACGTGACCTCCACCTTTAAGTACACGACAATTTTAACTCTTCGTCATCGAATCTGTTCCACCCTGAGTAAAAGTCGAGAAATTCTATAGAACATATAGATGTACTATCTAATCCATATAATATGTGATCAGTTCCACCTTAAGTAAAAGTCGAGAAATTCTATAGAAAATATAAATGTATTATTCCAATCCACATAATATGTGACAAGTGGGCAGTGGGAAGGTCGATCCAACCAGAAAAAAAAGGATACGATGACTCAATTTGTTGATGAGACTAAGAGGTGTTTGGTGAGAACATAAGTTTCTAAAAACAACTTATAAAATTGCTTTTAAGCTTTAAAAAAATTTATAAGTTATTTTGAGGCTTATAAACTCACCAAACACCCTCTAACCTCGTGACTTCACATGCTTTGCTTTATTCGCGCCTAATCTCTACGCTATTCGGGCAGAATTTAGTACTAAAATGTGAATAATTACAACTCTAGCGTAATTGGTATAATTTGAAAGAGTTATAATTAAAATGTCCATCAATATTGCATATTTTATTTCTTTATGAGAAAATATACGAAACATATAAATGTTTAATATTTTTTCAAAAATAAACCAACGTTTAAACAGTAACATCTTGGTGTCCAACTTTTAAATAATATAACAAAAATATCCGCGGTTGATGTGTCACACCATTCACAAACCACAAATCGAGAATAGTGTGTGTGTGTTGGCCTAGTAGTAGAGTGGTTAATGCCCGAGGTCAAAGATCTCGAGTTCGAGTCCATCGTGACGTAGCCTTTAAAATTTATGTATTAAATTGACAAAAAAAAAAACACACACAAATCGAGAATATTCTTAATCCTAAAATAGAATGTTTGATCACATTTAAATGCTCGCGGTACATATTTCTTAAACTATTTAAAATTTGGGTATAAAAGTATTACAATTTGAACGTTGAGATACTTTTAAGAAAAAAATTAAATGTCTCGATATTTTTTATAAATATTTTTCCTTTCTTTATTAATATCACATTCTCCACCTTATTGCAACTTCTTCCAATTCCATTCTCGAACTTTCCGATGGGCCACAGCAGTTTTTCAGGTTGTAATTAAGCTGCTTTTTTAAATGCACCTCATGAAGCAGCGCCGGTTTTATTATATATAATTGGACGTAATTTGTTTTGCAACGGATTTAAATTTGTGTGAATTCGACATTTAAGAGATGTGAGAATAAAATGATATCACTATTTCAGACTTTTCCGGAAGGTAGGATATGATTTTAGTTTAGTGGTCCATCAATATGCATGTTGCATGCCATTATTTATGTTTTTTTTATATGTTTGTTGGCTAATAATTGTGTCAAATATAATTTGAAATCTGCTGCATGATAATTATTATGCAAAAGCAATCTTTACCTGAACATGTGGGATAGAATAAGGAAGCAGAGAAAATATCTTCGCGGACTTAACTCAATTAGTTAAAAGCTATTATATTTAGAATAAGGAGGGGAGAAAATGTCAAATATTAAGGTACCAACTTTTTCAAATTATGATTTTAAGTACCTTCCAATTTGCAGTCTTAAACTAACGATTCGACTATATTTTTCAACATAAAAATAATTGTTAACTATATGGTTAGTATACAACTCGAGCAGTCATAAGAATAGGTAGATATTATCCCTTTGGAAAGGTCTAAATTGGTTTTTTTAGTCAATTAAATACATAAATTTAAAGATTGTGTCACGGTGGACTCGAACCCGAGACATTTGACATTAGTATTAATCACTCTACCACTAGACCAACACACACACACGGTAATTGGGGTTTAGTGACCATAAATGTCACATGTTATAATCTCTATAACGCCTCTATGGGTCTCAACCTCGACACTTGATTTTCCAAATATGTTTACCCGTCTTGTATGATTTGCAAACTATTACATAAGAAGATATGATTTACCCAATATGCACAAAAAGTAGAGGTTGTGGGTTCTCCATAAATTCGAAACAAAAGAGAAAAGAATAGGTGGATATCAATGCGCCTTTGAACATGCTAAGCGCGATTTCAGATACATTAGTATCATGTTCAATCAAATTTGATATCGACACTAATATAAATATACGAAAGTGGAATATAATTAATTACGTACATACACTTGCCAAAATGAATTCGTGTGTTTTTCTTGGGTTTTTCTTTTAATCTGGACTCTAGAGTGAGACTTTGTTAGGGCTTCGATTTCGGTGAAGTTTCACTAGCTTTCTTTGAGTGTGTTATTATTTATGAGGAACGGTTGAACAAATTCAAAGCCTAAAAATTAAAAAATAAATAATTAATCTTGCCGGTCAGCTTTTATTTATTTACTTGTAATTAATCATTATCATGCTTTTTCTAAGTGGGAAAGACGAAGAGTTGTTGTGGTCTTCCCTTAATATTAGGCAACCTGAAATTAAGGTGAAGATGTCAAACTAAATGATGGAAACAAGTAGAAATTAATGCTACATCAAATGATCAAGTTCAAGAATTTTCAACTTTATAACATGGTGCAGATGTAGGTAAGTAATTGAATTAGGTAAACCGGTTATTCTTGCTCTTCCCCACTTAAATTAAGGTTAAAAAAAGACAATGGATCTCCTTTCCTTCTCCTTCCTGTATGATTTCCCCATTTATTTTTAATAAATTTACATTTTTTCATGCATGAATGATGTAAAAAGATAGAAGGCAAAACCTTGTGTGCAACTACAATTAAATTTAATTATGATTCATTAATTCTCAGTTAGACTTTATCAATTCTTAATTATGGTAAATTCACAGGGATGTACCAGAGTTTGCCTCATGACTAGGTCTGTTAAACAGTTAAGTTTCGGTTAACCGGACCGATTTTTTTGGAAAAAATGGAACCGAAATCAAACCGTTTTAAATTTTCGGTTAATCGAAAACCGATCGGTTCCGACGGTTCGGTTTTCGTTTAACCGAAAAATCAAAATAATAATAAAATAATAATTAAAATAAATAAAATAATAATTAAAAACTGAAACTTATTAAAAATATATAAAATATTTAACATAATTAAAATAATTAATAAAGTAATAATTAAAAATTATTTTTTAGAATTTTTAATTAATTAATTAGTAGTTAAAATAATAATTAAAAATAAAAAACGATTTTCGGTTCCGAACCGTTCGGTTATCAGTTAACCAATAACTGAAAATTTTTTCAACTCGAATCAAACCGAACCGATAACCGAATTTGTCGGTTTTCGGTTAACCGAATTTGTCGGTTTCGGTTCGATTCCGATTCTAATTGAAAACCGAAAACCGTTTAGACACCCCTACTCATGACATTGATATTGTCGCTCAAAAAATAATTTTAGTCGATGTAAATTAAATTTTGTAAAAGTTTTAGTAATTTGTGACTGCGATACATGCAATATGTCATTAGATCAATGAAAGGCACCGGCCCAATAATAAATTTGGGCTTGTGTTTGGGCTTAAGGCAATGAAATGATGATGGGTACGAAGAAAATCATAAAAGAAACACCTATTAACAACTTTAGCTATTTCATATGTTGAACCTCAATTTTTATTTTTTTTTCCTTTGTCAACCAATTTGAATATAGAGACATTCTTCTCATCGCCATAACAAGTGAGTTACGTGAACGTCGCGCCCTGCTCCGCCTTCTTGTACGTCACCTCCACCAGCGGCAGCGCCAACGTCGTCGTTGCCATTGTCATCGCGAACCCTTCTAGTTCTAGTACTCCCCCTCCGACTGGTAAGTAGAGGCCGGGAGCTTGGACAGCCCGTAAAAGTACATGTAGATGCTTAGGACGATAACCACAACAAATGTTATCATCCTACGACAACGGGCAATGCCTCCGGTCTATTAATTTTTATTTTTTTGTGGTATTAGTATTTAATAAACACAGGAATAATCACTCCATTCCTGATATCCCTAGTCTGTTCAACAATTTAATCTAACTCAATTATTACTCCTCAATGTTGGCAAGTTACTTTTTTCATTTTAAAAAAAATTTATACTTCACAAGGTTTCCATTAACCCTAGAGTTAAAGATAGAGAAGTGAGATATTGAGTACAACTTCAAGATTAGAAATCAAAATACATTCCACATGTATTCGACAAAATCTTATCATCAAATTCAAAAGTAAAATAATATTGAAGGTTGAAAACCAAATAATAAGATTTCTTTTATTAATCGATCTAACTCACTCAATTTCAAGTCAGTCACATTGAGCTCGAACTATTTCTTATGTGGGCCAATCTAACTAAATATTTTTCAGTTTATAAATTTTTTATCCTAACAATCCTTTCAATTAATAAATTATATAATCCTACTATTATATAGGGATTTTGTAATTGATTATGGATCTGATTGGAACCAAAATCATTCCATTTACATTCCAAATCATGGCAATTGACAAAACCGAACGTGCACAATTTTTTGATTGCAGGTGCATTATCACCTTTTCAAGTGCATAGGCAAGCTTCCTGCTATCACAAGTTCACAACCAACTCTTGCAAGTTGCAACTACCATTGTGCTGTTGATCACTGCCCTCGATTCTGAAACAGTAAGATTTGTTGGAAAAAATGTACAAAAACAGTACAGAACTTGCCGGGCGTATTACAACGTGAAACAGAAAGGTAGAAAGAGATCAAACTAACAAATGACAAAACTGTATTGAAACTAAAATGAAACAAAAAACCGTAAGCTAATGCCGAGTCGAGGAGGCCTCTTTCCGCAAGACGAGATATGCCCCGATAGTGCTCTCGGTTACGGCGATCGTCTCCAAAGATGAAACGACAGCGTCTCGTAGGTGGCGACACCATGGACCAACGAGCCCGAGGAACCGGACGGAGGCGAGGACGAGCTTGGACACAAAAAGCGTATGCAGGAGTGCTCTTAGGAATGCTAGAATGCTTTTGCAGTAGGTGGCTAATGCTGGGGAGACATGTCCTATTTATAGGCGTCGTCCCCCTCATGGGGAGCATGCTGGAGTCAACACCCGCATTGATGTCGGGTGTTACGGAGTTATGTCCCCTATTGAGTGCGCGGTGGTTTCTGGAGACAACGTGGGCACGTTTCCTGCAAAACCATCATGTCGGAGCGTTACCGGCGGTTACGACGAATCTGGACAACGCGTGCGTCCAAGTTCATTGGACGTATCCGGACGTCTCTTTAAGTGCATAGCAGGCCCAACAGATTGGGCCACACGAGTTGGGCCTCGGACCAACTCCATCTTTGAGCTCGATCAAACGTTGATCCAAAAAGTAAGGGCAATGGACCACGGAACCAGGCCCACGAACAGGTCCAAAGAATAGCCCAAAGACCACCCAGACCAATTGCCAAGATCCAAGATCCACGATCCACGATCCACGGAACCGAACCGAACCGAGCCGAGCCGAGCCGGCCGGCGCCGCATCGGCGTCGGCGGGGCGGCGGCGGCGGCGTGGGCTTTCCAGCCCATCACTTGTGCACATAATTATACTAAGTGTTCAATGAACCACTTATATAGACAATTAATGAAGGTACATTAATCAATGTGGGATAAAGATTAATTAATCCATGCTTATCCCCTTAAGCACAAAACTCCATGTTTAAGTGACCAACTTTGATCCACTATTTCTCACTCACCGGAAATCGGATTTGAGAATGTGAATACACCACGATCATCTACTCAAAACGTAGATCGATCCTATGCCATTTAATTTCACAAAATTAAATGTTACGTCACTCAAAATCTTGGTCAAAGTAGTTTCCTGGCAACTTGACCACATATATAATATTATATATATATACGCTTGATTTCCAACAATCCCCCACATGAGTGGAAATAGCCATATGCATGTATGCAGACACAGCTCAGTCCTCAAGAGATGTTAAAATATTTGGACAGGTGGTTTATGGCCTTGAACCTTCCATAGTTAGTACCATCGAGTACACAGGCGGATTAGTGGACACGATGCCTTGAACCATTCCCCCACAACGTGCACTGAGACAACGGTATTAACACTTTAACACCTCAACCTCATCCGTTCTCACGTTTGATTCCATTTTGGCCATGGACATCCACTTTGGATTCATAAGTGTTTTGTTTGAAGCGGCCCCACTTCGCACTTACATAGGTGATTCTTTACCGAGTATCTTGCCGTACTCAACCTCCTCGAGGTATCTTAGGAATCATTAAGAGTCAACGACTCAACCTCACCACTAGGCAAGTTTTTCACCACTCGTTTGCTTTCTAGAGAACGTACTAACTCGAGTGTTTATACACGAACTCCTATAGCTTAGTTCTCCCATTGAACCAAGTTCTTGGGATCTCCACCATCATGGTTGGGTTACCACTATGATTGTTCTTAAGATGTGGATTTTAGTCCCATTCCTCTAGCAACTTGATCATTTGATCTCGGTTCAACCCTTTGGTTAATCGGATCCGCGGATTATCTATTGACTTGACATAGTCAATTGATATAACCCCACTGAGATCAAATGCCTCACCGTATTATGTCGCCGACGATATATCGAGACTTACCATTATACAAACCACTTTTCGCCTTCCAATAGCTGCTTGGCTATCACGTTGAATCATCACCGGTGGCACGGGTTTAGACCAACATGGAATATCTTCCAAAATTACGAGCCACTCGGCTTCCTCACCGACTTTATCCAAAGCTATGAATTACGATTCCATGGTGGATCGGGCTATACGTCTGTTTCGTGGATCTCCAAGAAACAACATCTCCCCAATCGTGAACACGCACTCCACTTGTAGAAAGTGAATCTTTCGTGTCGATATCCATTGGCATCACGGTGCCTTCAAGTACGGGGATATCTCGTGAAATGCGACCCATGATTTTGAGTATACTTAGTACCTCAAAACTCTCACTAAAGCCTTCCAATGCTCATTGCTTGGATTGCTCGTAACGACTCAATTTGTTCACGGCGCAAGCTATGTCGGTCGAGTACAATTTGTAAGATACATCAAACACCGATGACCTTAGCATAGTCTTCTTGCCCAACAGGTTCACCCTTGTTCTTACTCAGTGAACATTGAGCTCGAACGGGTCTTAGCGGTAAACTATCAAACGTTGAATTTCTTAAGCACTTTCTCGACGTGGTGAGATTGTGTCAAGACAATTCCGTCGATCTTTTAGAATCTTGATTCCAAGAATCACATCGCCTAATCCCATGTCCTTCATGTCAAAATTTCTATTTAACATGCGCTTTGTGTCATTAATGACTTGAGTATTACTACCCATGATCAACATGTCATCTACATACGCACACTATAACATAACCATTATCGTTGTTCTTAACGTGACACATTTATCACACTCGTTGATCTTGAAACCATTTGCCAACATTACATTGTCAAATTTCATGCCATTGCAACGGCGCTTGTTTCAAACCATATAGAGACTTCACGAGTTTGCATACCTTGCCTCTTGAACTACAAACCATTCGGGTTGCTCTATATACCTCATCCTCGAGGTCACCATTCAAAACGCAGTCTTAACGTCCATTTGATGAATCTCAAGATTGTGCAAAGCGGCGAATTGCGGTAAGCACCCTAATAGACGTAATCCTCGTCACGGTGAATAGGTATCGAAGAAATCGTACCCTCTCTTTGTTTAAACCATTTGACAACCAAACGGGCCTTATACTTTTCAATTGATCCATCTGCCTTGTACTTTCTTTTAAGGATCCACTTGCATCCTAAGGGCTTACAACCTTCCGGCAAATCAACCAGCACCCAAGTGTAGTTTTGCAAAATGGAATCAATCTCACTTTGAGCGACCTCTCGCCAGAGCATCCCGTCTGGCCGAGCATAGGCTACTTTGATTGAAGTTGGTTCTTCGTCCAACATGAACAAAATATAGTCAGAACCAAAATCCTTTGGCGTTCTGACTCTACTGCCTCGTCTCGGTTCCGACCTCTCTGGATCAGACCTCGATCGCTTATGCGATATCGGTTCTTCCTCCAAAGGTTTAGAACTCGAAGCTTCACCATCGTTCTATTGCTAGAATTGGCTTCACTTTTATCCTTATCTTTACAGGGGATAAACACTTTCAAAGAATATAGCATTCTCGACTCAATCGTCGTCCCCACAACATATCCGTACCTCGACTGTGGATCGAAACGATAAGCGCCGCTGTTCAAAGCATACCCAATAAAGATACAATCGATCGTTTTAGGTCCAATTGTAACTTGTTTAGGAAGAGCACCTCAACCTTCGCCAAACACCCCACACTTTGAGATATTTGTGCGATGGCTTTCTTCCTTTCCACAACTCGTAGCGAGTGACATCCTTACCCTTGAGTGAAATCTTGTTCAAGATGTAGTTGGTCGTCAAACGACTTCCCCCACAAGTTCTGGGCAACCAGAACTAATCAACAAAGCATTCATCATCTCCTTAAGTGTTCGATTTTTACGCTCAAAGAACGCTTATTAGACCGAGGTGAATAAGGAGCTATCATTTGATGTATTATACCACTTTCGTTGCATAATGCCTCAAACAGACTACATATTCTCCCTCTATCACTTGAGCAGCCTTAATTCGACAACTTAGTTGATTCTCGGCTCGTTCTTGAAGTTTTAAAAGCTTCAATAGCCTCGCCTTTACTTCTTAGAAGGTAAAGATAACAATATCTTATACATCATCAATAAACGTGATGAAGTACTTTTACCACCTCTAGTTTGTACAAACTTTAAATCACACACATCGGTGTGAATAAGTTCTAGAGGCTTAGTGCTCCGTCCCACCGAATGAAGCGGTAACTTAGCTATTTTGGCTTCCACACAAACCTCACATTTCGTTTGTGTATTAACTTCATTTAACTTTAGTAAATCTAAATTTACTAATCTTTTATTGCATTTAGATTAACATGTCCTAATCTACAATGCCATAAATCGAGCACACTCGGTCAAGTAAGAGGAAGTAGATGCATTTTATTCATAACAATCTTGGGTACACGGCGCGACCATTACATTCAATTTGAAAAGACCCCTGAGATAACCCCTACCAAGAAACTTCCCAAACTTAGTCAAGACAAACTTGTCCGACTCAAAACTAGTCTAAAACCCTTATTAACTAGAATAGAGCCCGACATTAAATTCTTGCGAATGTCCGGGACATGCAAGACATCCTTCAAGGTGATCTCAATGCCGGACGACATCTTGAGCACCACATCACCAACTCCGCAACCTCGGACGAAGCTTGGTTCCCATGTTGAGCTTCCTCCCTCAATAGGCTTGTAGGTGGAGAAACGCATCTTTCGGCGCATACGCGCGCAGATGCGCCAAAGATGTCGATGAACCATCCACCTTGATTCTCGGCGTGGTTGACTTCTTCGGTCACCACAGCACCAAGTCATCCTTGTCCCATTTGTCAAGTCCTTCTCGACAACGTTGGTAACTTGCTTAGCCTTCTTCTTCTTCGGCTGACGGCAATCCTTACTCGTGTGGCCATGCTTGCCACAATTGTAACAGTCCCCGTCAAACTTACGGGCAACCACCTTCCCTTTGCCTTTATCTTTGATATTGGGACGAACATGTCACGACCCGACTACCTAATCAGGTAATTAGGCCGTGACTCGGGGTTAAGAAGGACATATCGAGTTCAGCAAAGAATGATTCTTGGTCCTCAAATCGCAATAAAGAATCAAAAGAGGAAAAACAACAGTTTAGGATGAATAATCACAAGGAATATTCAATAATAAGGATGAACTTAATCAAGATAACCAAATTGGAAATTTGGAAATCACTAATTATTAAGCAACAACCTGAATAATCGTAAAAAATTTTCTATAACGAACATGTGAAATCCTTGTGAAGAGTACCATCAATTCAACTCAACAAAACTTAAAGGCAAGTAGAGGTCGAAGTTCGGCAACGGAAAGTGTAGCTGAGAATTATGTATGGAGACATAACTCTCTGGGCAATAAAACATATGAATATCAAATGAATAACATCAACAGATAAACCACTCATCATAAATCAATTCATTTAGAAGCTCGCTGCATGAAGATTCGATTCCAACATTCTCTCCACCAACCTGCATATTTAGAAATATATGCGGGCGTGAGTCTAAAAATGCACTCAATGGGTATACGCCAAAACATAAATCATTGCCCTTAGGCTATATAATTGACTTGCCATAACATTAGCAATGCATGGGTTTTAGTGAAATAACCTGTACATGCTTTATATTAAACATAAACATTTACTTACATGCTTGCATTTCATAGCATCATAAAATATGCATATTTGTGTATCATGTCTGCACGCATCTTTCTTTTCCTTCCCATATCCACGGATTCTTTATTCGTGTTGAAAGAGCCTCTTCTCAAACACCTTAATATCACATACCCGAGTTGGACCCGATGGGTACCAACTACGGTCATTCCCGACGCCGGTCTATACTTTCTTTCTTTCTTTACCGTGGATAGGTAGTGCATTATGCTTATGCTCATGCTTAAAAACATTGGCAAGTCAATCAACTTTTCAAATCAATGCATATCATAAATCTCATGTCATCTTTCATGCATAATCATATCATCTCATTTGAAAACATTTAAAAGCATAAGCATACTTTTATAGAAAATACTTATACCCACCTGGATGTTCCTTAGAGCTAAGGAACTAATTCCACATTCTATTTCTTTCTTTATCCATATTTTATCCTCATAAAACGGCATAAATGCCTATCAAGACCAAACAAGAACATAAATCATGATTTAGTCATCGACACGACTATTTCTTATTGATATCAAAATACCATGGTGTATCGACACTTGGGTCATTGCATCCTCTAACTTCTTAAACATATAACAACCAAATTCTATTGAAATTTCGGCAGCGTAACATCTATAAAATGCACCGCCAAATCAATACCAAACATCCAAACATAGCCCAAACTCCACCAATTCATCACCATATGTCTCAATGATCATATAAAATTCAACAACAAGCTTCAAACATCTCATCTTAGCCATCAACCGAAAATCCCCTTAAGACGTCACATTAGATCTAACGTCAAAATCACGTGAGGCGTCATCTAACGCTAAAGAACCTATATACATGCTCAACTATCATTAAATATCATTATTTTATCAATAAAACATAAAGATCAAAGCTTTGACTTTGAAAACTAATTTTCGCCGACAAACTAAAATTTTACCGTTTTTGAATACGTCGGCGGAAAAATCCGAATAAATCATTTTAGGCTTTATTCATATCATAGAATCCAAATATGAAGTCAAAATGATCAAATAAAATCAAAAATCCAACATTATAACACTTAGGGTTTTCGGCCATTTGGGCTTTTTCGTATACTTTCGATTTCAAACGTTTTTCTTTCGCCAATCACTTTTATATCAATCCAATAGCATATATATGAAGTAAATTTAATCATAACAACATCATAAATTTAAAATCAAGGGCTGCCCTTTTCAAAATTTGCAAGAATTTACAAACAATAAACATATGCTTTACAAATTCAACGTTAAACGATACGTAGACGTCAAATCTATAATAATATTAACAAATAATCAAATACACATAATCCATCAAATTTTCAGCATATAACTGAAAATATGAAATAACATATGCTCATGAATTTTAAAAATTTCAAACCGTAGATATGTTCTAGGTACGAGATTATACCTCTTTTCGAAGACCGATCGAAAATTCAACGGTCGGATCTTCCTATTTTTGAATCCCCAAATTCTGAAAATTAGTGTGTGAAAATGTGTGTGTGAGTGTGTGTGACCGTGAGTGAGGGAGAGAAATGAGGGTGATCATGTTTTAAAAATAAATTAGTAAGGGTAAAATAGTAATTTCACATTATAAATTTATTTTTCTTTTATTTTTTTCCAAACAAAATGGTGCCAACACACCATATTCTAGAGATTCCATAAAATAATCTCCATATTTATTCCTTAAATTTTCGGAATTAATAAAAATAATAATAATAATAATAATGATTTTTCATGAAATTTTCCAAAATATGCTAGAAAATTCCATAATTAATTCCCAAAAATTCCAACATTGAATCTTATTTTCTTAACACCTTAAACTCATCATTTTCATCAATATAAAGTCCCAAAACTATAAAATATATAATAGGGACTCACTTTATAGAAATAGAGATTTAATTCCATTTTATGCAAACAATGGAATTAAATATTCCATTTATTCTTAAATCCTTCAAAATCACTTTCTAAATTTTTCCATCATCAAATATCATTAAAATATAATAATTAAAAATATTTTTGGCCTTAAAAACCATTTTAAATATTTTGCTCTTCATCCGAGCTTAATCGGCAAACGCCGACGTCACAAAAACATAGATTTTGAAATTCTCAATTTTCTGAAATCAAAACTTTATTGAGCATGTATCTATCATCTTAAGACCCTTCGAATCTAGGTCTTCTTATCCTAAATAAGATCCGAGAATCGTGCTCATTCTCGCCTCGATTCTATCATCTCAACTTGAAGCTTAACACAAAAGCTTCTAACTTAACAAATCCTTTCATAAGGATGCAATGCCCTTCTTATTAAGCTCTTAATCACGAGCTAATCTCGCCTCGAAATATGGGGTATTACAAACAAGTTTGTTGGAGGGACCGCCTCCCACAGTTGGCTCTAGCATCGATCGCCTTTCCTTTAGTTCTAGCTTTTCACGCCGGACTCGATCTAGCCTCGACGATCAAGTCTTCAAGTGTCATATCCTTTCGCTTGTGCTTAAGGTAGACCTTGAAGTCTCTCCACCCCGGGGGTAGCTTCTCAATCACTGTAGCGACGACAAAGCCGTCCGAAATAGTGTGCCCTTCGGCTTGAACCTCGTGCACAATGAGTTGAAACTCTTGCACTTGGTCTATGATCGATCGGGACCATCTTGTAGTCCAAATATTTGGCTACAATGAACTTCTTAGTACCGCATCATCACTACGGTACTTCTTTTCTAGCGCATCCCACATACATTTGGATGTCGTTACAACAAGCATATACACTATACAAACTATCTTCTAAACTACCAAGTATAAAGTTTTTACAAAGATAGTCGCCAGTGTGCCAGTTATCATATGCTGCTCGGATGTGAAAGTCCGTCACTTCAGCCCCCGGTGTACGGCGGGCTCATCTTCCACCAAGAAGTTGGCGAAGCCCAACGTCGTGAGGTAGAACGACATCTTTGTCGCCATCTCTTGAAGTCGGATCCTCCAAACTTTGGCGGCTTCTACGTGGCGGCATCGTCCTCGCGGTATGAGCAGTGCCGAGATCGATCCCAAACCGGATCCACCAACACCACTTAAAGTGTGCCGGAACATGGAACTCGAATGAGAACCACCGTGTTAGATCCCATGGATCCAACAATCGACCCAGCGAAAAGTGCGATCGTCGAACGAAAGGAACCACTAAAAGTGGAACCAAACGCGTTGAACCACTTAGAGTGGAACCAACAATGACCAATGGGTCCAATGGTTGACCGAAGGCATCAAACCAAACATGGCCGTAGCCATAGTGCGAGTGTGATGGCAATGGCGGCGTAGCGGCGTGGCAAGTATAAAGTCGGTGGTGGAACGATCGACATCTCCAAGCAAAGGTTTTTAATTTCGAAAGTTTTAAGTCAATTTGAAGTCCGACTCGGGCAAGTTATATCTCGTCTTGCGATTGTTGGAAAAATGTACAAAAGCGATGCAGAACTTGCGGGCGTATTAACGTGAAATGAAGGGTAGAAAGAGATCAAACTAACAAATGACAAAATCAGATTGAAACTAAAATGAAACAAAAAACGTAAGCTAATGCCGAGTCGAGGAGGCCTCTTTCCGCAAGACGAGATATGCCCGTAGTGCTTCTCGGTTACGGCGTATCGTCTCCAAAGATGAAACGACGGCGTCTCGTAGGTGGCGACACCAGACCAACGAGCTCCGTGAACCGGACGGAGGCGAGGGCAGAGCTTGACACAAAACCGTATGCAGGAGTGCTCTTAGAATGCTAGAATGCTTTTACAAGAGGTGGCTAATCTTTGCCGGGAGACATGTCCTATTTATAGGCGTCGTTCCCCTCATGGGGAGCATGCCGGAGTCAACACCCGCATTGATGTCGGGTGTTACGGAGTTATGTCCCCTATTGAGTGCGCGGCGGTTTCTGGAGACAACGTGGGCACGTTTCCCGCAGAGCCATCATGTCGGAGCGTTACCGGCGGTTACGACGAATCTGGACAACGCATGCGTCCATGTTCATTGGACGTATCCGGACGTCTCTTCAAGTGCACAGCAGGCCCAACGGATTGGGCCACACGAGTTGGGCCTCGGACCAACTCCATCTTTGGGCTCGATCAAACGTTGATCCAAAAAGTAAGGGCAATGGGCCACGGAACCAGGCCCACGAACAGCCCAAAGACCACCCAAAGACCAATTGCCAAGATCCAAGATCCACGGACCACGGACCACGGAACCGGAACCGAACGAGCCCGGGCCGAGCCGGAGCCGGCCGGCGTCGGCGTGAGCGGGCGGGCGGGCGGGCGGGCGGCATGGCGGCGTCTTGGCGTGGGCTTTCGGCCCGTCACTTGTGCACATAATTATACTAAGTGTTCAATGAACCACTTATATAGACAATTAATGAAGGTACATTAATCAATGTGGGATAAGGATTAATTAATCCATGCTTATCCCTAAGCACAAAACTCCATGTTTAAGTGATCAACTTTGATCCACTATTTCTCACTCACCGAAATCGGTTTGAGAATGTGAATACACCACGATCATCTACTCAAAACGTAGATCGATCCTATGCCATTTAATTTCACAAAATTAAATGTTACGTCACTCAAAATCTTGGTCAAAATAGCTTTCTGGCAACTTGACCACATATATAATATTATATATATATACGCTTGATTTCCAACAAGATTACCCTTTTGAAGAAGTGTATTGGAATATATCCTATATATACACTTATAAAGAATCACCTAATAATACTTTATTTTGAAGAGCTTACAAATTAAAGATATTAATTAATAACTCGATTTTTTATAGCTTAGTGGTTAAATTTTGACACCTCAAGTTTGAGAAGCACATCAGCCATTTACCTAACTATGTCGGAATATCCTATGTGCATTGACTTATTGCATAATTGAAATAATAATAGAAAAATGAAAACCAGTCAGTGAGGCACCATGTGGTATAGTTTGAAAGTTAATGAATATGGAGTGGGGCACCTGGGATAGATGATCCCTAAGGTGGTGTTTACTTTGCATGAATATGTTGGATAGATAAAATTAATCCAATCTAATCAAATGTTTACTTTTAAGGATTAATATTTGAGGATATCCCAAAGCCCGAGATTATTTTAATCCTTTGAATTGTTCTTCATTAATTTTAATCCAACCAATATAGATAGGATTGAAATAATCCTCCAAATAAAGGGAGAATTATTTATCCCAATTTTAATCATTCACTAATTCTTTATAGTAAACAAATGATTGATAGATAAAAATTATCTTATCACATATTTAATCCATCAAATAATCAATCCTTCAAAATGCTAATTATGAAAAGTAAACACTCCCTAAGTGTAATTTCCATGTGTGTTAATATTATAGTTGTAATTAACTAACACATGCATTTCACTTTTGAGCAATACATACAACAAATATTGTTTAATTAAGCAGTCTTTTTTTCTCTCAATTTATCAAAGTTAGGTTTCACGTGCGCGAAGTATATTATAAATTTCTTTAATCATTAATGGCTATTACTTATTAGTACAAGAAAACATAGAATTTTACCATCTGAAAAACATGGAAATTCTTTTCTTGCATTTAATAAAGTTAACTATAGAAGGCCCACGATTAAGTTCGGTGAGAATATGTGTTCATTATTACTTTAAAAAAAATGTTCTTTGCTTTGCCATCGATCCAAGAACATTTGTGATTTCGAATATGCATGCATGCATGTGTATATATAGTGGTTCTAACTTCGCATTACACGTACACACACACTCATTTTCATTTCTCTAATTTCATGATCTACTTGTGCAGGCACAACATATATAAGCTATCACCCATGCATCTCATTCACACCCAAACCTCGTCATGACTAGGATAAAAGATTGTCATCATTGTCGATCATACTTTTACAATGATGGATATCGCTGTAGCAAAGATGGTTGTGATTTTGTGTTAGACTTCAAATGTGCGCTGCTACCGCCGACTGTAAGAAAGCAGGAGTGGGATCATCACCCGTTGCTATTGACATTTGATGCCTCTGCAGACCATCCCTCTGATTTCGTCTGCGATTTTTGCGAAAAGGAAATGCATCCCAAGAAATGGATGTATCACTGCCGCCAATGTGATAATTCTTACCATGCACCCTGGTTGTCTTAAGACTGCATCTGATTATTACAGAAATACCAAATTTGGGCGTCGATTTGAGTTGGGTAGCATACACCCTCACCCTCTCACTCACAATTACATTACTCTCAAGAAGAGGTGTGACATTTGTCGTGATGATGTTTATAACCACCATGGATTCGAATGTGCATCATGTTACTTTGTTGTGTGCCTTGATTGTTGATGAATCTAGCTATGTGAATGTGCGAGATTTATAGAAAGCAATAAAGAACACCTGTGCTTTTACGTGGTTCGATCGTTAATGAGATCTACGTCCACGGAGAATGGTTCCTCAATACTTTTACTAGAGCTTTTAAATGCAGAGTATGGGTTACAAGCCTTTGTATTGATGAAATTGCTAACCCTTCTAACATCGCTTTTCCTTCTATTTATACACCGACTGTCACGAGCGCGCCCGACCTCTCCATTGGTCGTTGCGTGACTCTTCCTCCGCGTGCCTCCATTGGCGGGCGCAGGACCTCTCGCCTTCTGCGCGCCACGTGGAGGTGGCGCACGACCTGGTTCATCTTCCATTGGCGGAGGTGGCGGTTGGGGCTAGCGTTTTGGGCAATGATTAGGGCTCGACCGCGTGGGCTCACTACCAACGTTAGGCCCACTCGGCTGGGCCTGTTAGTGGGCCCGATTGGTTGGGCCATATCCCATCATAGCCCCGAATAGCCGAGGCACGGCGGCGAGGTGGAGTGAAGCAGTGACGCGCCGAGGTGAGGTGTGGCTTGGGCGGCGTTGTTTCTTGGATGTGAGGGTCTTCGTGCCGATCCGAGTTGGGTTGTCTATGGCTCCGGTGTTCGACTGGCGAGCGATCGCCTTTTCGGGATGCCGTGGTGTGTCTCGGTGCACAGACTCTGCGGCTGGTTGGCCGAGGTCCGATCTAGTTGGCGAGGCCCGATCCGTCGGCGAGGTCCGATCCGGTGGGCGCGGTCCGAACTAATTGGACGAGGTCCGATCCGGTGGGCCGTGGTCCGATCTGGATGGACGAGGTCCGATCTGGATTTCCTCGACATTTGTGGGGAGGACGGTGTGCGACCTGAGGCGCCGCCATCTAGAGGACGCCGGGGTCCGTATGATGATTGCTAAGTCGGGCGGCGGCCCGTCCTATCTGGCGTCGTCGAGCGCGCCAGCGGTGGTTGGGCGCTCGAATAGCGTGCTTGGCGTGTAACGACATCCAATCACGATGTGAGCACGTGTTGAATTTAAACGGCAATTTGCGCGCCTTGTCTTATAAATAGGCGAAAAAGAGCGATCGCTCACTTCTTCTTCTTCGACGCTTAACAATTACGAGAGAGAATTTGTGAGAGATTTTCGAGCCGATTTTATTTGAAGTAGCTGCTTACTCGCCTAAAAAGTAAGTATGTCTTCTTCCTCTGTTTAGAGTACGCCTGCATTTAGGGTCCGCCGATCATCTCCCGGGAGTTTACGGTTCGAACCGCCATCATCCTCCTCCCGATAGTGAAATCGAGGTTAGGGATTATTCTGCTATACCTTGTCGGGTATGTGTAGGAAGATTAGCGCTAGGGTTCCAGCAATATCATCTGCGTGGGATGGGGTTAATGTGAGGGACGTCAGATCGTCTGTGATTTTTGACGATGTAATAAGAGTAGGAAAGGAATGTCGCATTCCGGCGGACGCCTGGTGGTGTGTTCCGCACCCATCGATAGAGCGTTAGCCCTCAGGAGGATTTATAACTATGTATATAGACGCCTTTAGGGCGGTCTTGGGTTCCGTTAGCCCCCATCTTTTGAGCCTCGGGATATTCAATCCCCATCTCGCCAATTTACCCCAACTCCATTAGGTCGGTAGTTGAGATGGGGTTAGCACATTATCATGTAGTGAGGAGTTCTCCTTTGAGCTCTTGATCGCGATTCTTTAGCGTCAGTACTCGAGAGGTTGTACTATCTTTCGCCTCGGCAGCCGTTTAGGGTGAGTCAACCCTCGAAGGTGTCGGGGTGGCAAAAGAAGTTTTTCTTTTTGAGGGCCGATGGGCATCCGATCTACGGATGGGGGATGGGTAAGGTGACGGATATAAAGCTTAAGCCCCTCGGCTGGGTAGAGGAACAGCTCAACGCGCTCGGTGAAGTTTCTATAGAATTCACCGAGGACAACCTTAATGATGCCGGGCTGAGTGTGCACAGGTCGCAGGCTCCGGGGACGGGGTCCGAGCTGGGTGAGGGCACCCTCTCTTTTCCTTCTTATAGGTTCGACCTGCTTTTGACTAGCGATTTTCTTACAGAATGCGGTGAAGCTTAAGCACACGAAGGAGGTGAAGCAATGGCCTCGTCTCGACTGCGCGGTGGCGGCGAGCCTTCTAAAGAGGCGAAGGTGTGGGCCCACCTCGCAGCCCGTGGTGGTGGAACACCTCGATCTGCTGAAGGGTCCGCAGCGATCTCCACTCGGGCCTCGAGGTGGGCTCGTGCCATGGTGCGCCACAGTACCGATCTCCGCGATCTTACGCCTTGTCCGGTCGTGCTTTTTTTTTTTTGCTACTAATCGTTTGATTTGCGGGACCTGCCCTTGATCGCGGCGAGATCGCCGCATGGCCGACGTTGTTGTGTTCCCAACGAGGCTGGAGAGAAAGCCGGCAGAGTCCTCGCCGGGCCGCGGCGAGGAGGAGGTGGAGGTTGCAGGCGGGCTGCTGAGGCCGCCACAGGAGAAGGCCGCCTGTCTGCGGGAGGCCGCCCGAGTGGAGTCGCTCGGGAGGAGGTGGCCGAGGCGGAGAAGAGGCGGCGGTCGGACGAGTGCTCTGTTTGGCGGAGCGAGGCCCATCTTGAAGGCCTTCGCCAGCAAACTTATCGAGTCGGAGTCCTTCTCCGCCTTTATCTCCGACCTGGCCGCCGTGATGAGGCCGCAGGTGATATCTACCCACCTGGAGGGGTTGGCGGCCACGATGCCTGATTTTGACAAGGCGAAGCATGGTGGTGAGATTGATCGGAGGCGGTCGACTTGGGTATGCCCGTGCTTGCCGATCAGCCGCCTTCCCGTGGTGGAGGCCTTAGCCTCCTCGGCGTCGCTCCCGACGGCCGAGGCCGTGTCCCGATGCCGGTGGATGAAGATCTAGAGCTTGAGAGCTTACGGCGAGTGCGGGCCGGTAGAAGAGGAGGAGGAGGGAGAAGGGCCGAGCTCATGGCTCAGTCGACCATGACCTCCAGCGGCGGTGGAGCAATGGAGGAACGGCGGAGCGAGGGCCAGCGAGTCGGGAGGGGCCGAGGTTAGTGGGCCAGTGTAATAGGTTGAACCGCCGGGTCGATAGGACCACGAGCTCTTGTAATAAAATTCTTTCGTATGCAATAAAAGAATGTTTATCACTTTCGAGACTTGTGTTGTCTTTTATTTATAGCATTCCGCATCTCAATACTTGGGACTCGACCATGAATTGCTTGGCTGTGAAAGAGGTCCGGGTGCCTGGCCAGAAGGGCGAGGAGGTGCGATTTTGGAGGAGTCGGTGCCGAAATGACCCAGTTTTGGCCGCCATGGATGCGAGCTCGGTGTCTTCTTCGAATCAAGAAGAAGTTGACCGAGGCTGATCGGAGGTGGCCGCCTCCGGCCGAGAACGAGGCATTGAAGTTGAAGGTCGCGCAGGCGAGTCCGGCGGACATATCTGCCGACGCAATCCACGGACGTTTGATGCGGTCGAGGAACAACAGGCCCGACCGCGAGAGGCTCGCTCGGTTGTCGAGGAGCATGCAGAGTCGAGAGGCGATCCGCTTGCTGGTGGGACTACCATATCCGCCGACGACCGAGTCCGAGCTTTGTGGCGGAGGCGTGGTGCCGAGGATGAGGAAGCCCCCAACAAAGAAGAAGTTCAAAGCTGCGTCGACTCCGTGGTGAAGTTTATGGAGATGTGCGACATCGTCCGAAAGCGTCGCATGCCCGGCGGTGGCGAGGCAACAGCTGGCTCTGCCGACCCGATCATAGAAGAACCGGCGAGGAGGCGGATACTCCGATCACGCCGTAGTCTTGAGGTTGATGGGTCCGGCAGGGCGGATTATCGAGGGATCCTTCGGGACCGGGCGACGACCGAGGTCCTCGTCGTCGGGAGAGCTTCGGGGGGCGGTCGCACACGGCCCGGTGTCCGTCGGGGTCGGGGTGACCTCGGGTGCGTCCCGCCCGGATGCCGTGCTTGCGCCGCCTCTTGGTGTCCTCAGGCGGGTGAAGGTGATCCCGAGTCGATGCTTCCGTCCGGCTGCCTCAGAGTCCGCCGGCGCTTCGAGCAGCGAGCCGTGGTGATTCCTACCATCGACCGGGTCGAAGGCACCGAGTTCGTTCGAGCATACATCGTCGGCACGGGATTTTGTAGAAATTGGTGCAGCTTGGCGGTCTGGCGAGGCGAGCCGGAGGCCGAATGAGGCCATGTATAGTATAGGACCTTGATGTAGGTATAAATGTATTTAGACTCGTTTGAAGTGTCGTTTTCCTTTGAGAGGTACAAACATAGCTTAGGACTTCGTTTGGTCATAAATATATTCATCTTGATACTGACGATATTTCCCAAATAAAGGGTATAAACGAGCTCGAGCACGGTTGTCTTGTATATGGCTTGGTACTTTGTTTGTAGTCGTTGATGCATTTTAGACTTTGTCTCGGAGTGCATATCTTCCCAAATAAAGGGGTATGAGGTGGCGAGATCGGTTTGGATGTCGCTTGCATGTAGACGCCCAACTTAATGGGTAATCTGTATGCTTTGCATGTAGATCGCCCAACTTAATGGGTGTCTCAGATGCTTTGCATGTAGGCGTCCAACTTAATGGGTAGTCCGTGTCGTACCTACTTAGTGGGATTTTCATCTTCGTAAGGCGTCCTTGTGAAGGTTTAGATGTGGTATATCCGAATGGATGTTCACATAAATGTAAGACGAACGTAAGTGAAATACTCATTAGAAAAATGATGTTTTATTAGACAAGTAAACAAAGATCGCACATCACCAAAACAATAGAAGGGCTAACATGTCGCCGATCTAAAATCAAAGCTATGTAAAATACCTCCTTAGATGAGTTATGTGCGAGTTCGGGGAATAAGTGCCCTGACGGTGGGCGAGCTTATAGGCCCTTTGCCGAGGTCCTCGTGAACGCGGTAGGTCCTTCCCATGTCGGATCAAGCTTGTTAAGACGCTCGGCTCGGCTTGCTTCATTATTCCGCAGACGAGGTCGCCCACCCTGAGGTGTGGAGGCCTTTACTCTTTTGTTGTAGTAGCGACACGGCTCTTGACTTAGCTTTTATGAAGGCAAGCTCGCGCTTCTCGAGGCGTCAAGGTTGGCCAGGTCTTCCTCGTTCCGGCTGGTTGAAGTGGAGAGCGAGGGGCTTGGCGCGCCGATCTCGGCGGTATGATGGCCTCGGTACCGTGAGCCCGTAAAGGGGGTCTCCGTGCGCCGTCCGAGGTGTGGTCTGTAGGACCCGAGGACTTGAGGAGATTTTCACCCATCGCCTTAGCTTGATCCAACCTCTTCTTCAATCCTTATGCGATCGTGCGGTTCGTCACCGATCGACCATTTGCTTGCGGGTGTGCGGCCGAAGTGAGCGTTGATCGATGTGAAGCTCTTCGCACCACCTTGAAGTTTTGTCGACGAATTGAGTGCCGTTGTCCGAGACCGGGATGTGCGGTATCCGAGCGGCGGACTATATTTCTCCACACAAAGGTTTGAATCCTTACGCCGTGATGCTCGAAAGTGGCTCGGCCTCCGACCCATTTGTGAAGTAGTCTATGGCCACGACTAAATATCGAGTGACACGGTGCTCGGTCGAGCAGGCCAACAATGTCGATCCCCACCGCATGAAGGCCACGGACTCGCAGCCGCTCAAACCGTCGAGGCGGCTTTTGACGCGTGGAGTGGATCCGCACTGGGCACTTCTTGACGAGCTCGGCGAATCTTTCACGAGGGTGGGCGGTGGTATCCCGACCTCGCCTTCTTTGAAAGTGCTCGCGACCCGATGTGGCTTCCACAAGACCACCGGTGTATTCGTTGAGCACATAGTCGGCTCTTCCGCCCGAGGCATCTCGGGAGGGTTGAAGGTAAGACTTCCGTGAGAACGCCTCACGCATGAGATACTTCGACTTTGCCATCATCTTTTTGCTTCGAGCCGATCCGAAGGTAGTCGCCGTGTTCGGTGTAGGCCTCGAGAGACATCCATTCGCTCTATCTCGGTGATGATGCCGACGTGGGACTCGCTATGCTACGAACGGATCTCTCCACCGGTGGACTTGTTGATGACGCAACTAGCTTGCCGAGGACGTCGGCCATTGCTTTCCCTGGGATTCGGTGGATGCTGAAGTATCTGAACGAGGTCAACATCTCTTTTGCCTTGTCGAGGTATTGTTTCATTCGGTCCTCCTCGCCTCGTGATTGCTTAACACCGGTTCACGGCGACACAGGAATCGCCGAAATTTGGATCTCCCCACCTCAGCCTCCTTAGCGAGGCGGAGTCCGGAGATTAGGGCCTCATACTCCACCTCGTTGTTGGTGGTCGGGAAGGTAAACCGGAGTGCGTAGGTGACTTCCTGCATATCTGGACCGAGGAGAAGGATGCCCGCTCCGCTGCCCGTTTTGCACGAGGCTCCGTCCACGTACATCTGCCAACAACCATCTGGTGGATGAGGGTCCGGTTCCTCCGTGGGCTGGGATGACCGAGGTGGAGGCGTTAGAGGAGCTAATCTTAGCGATCCGACCGAGCTCGATAAACTTGCTTCTACCAGAAATCGGCGAGCTTGCCGCTTTTATGGCGGTGCGGGGAGTACGAGATATCGTGCTCGCCAAGCTCGAGCCCACTGGCTGTTCGTCCCGATGACTCGGGTTTGATAAGACTTGCCTCGAGGCGGTCGGTCAAGACTGGATGGAGTGAGCCCAAAGTAGGGTCGAGCCGTCGCTTAGCATTCACCGATGCAGTCTACCTTTTCAAGGCCGGCGTGACTTGTCTCGGCCCTTTGAGTGCTCGGTGATGAAGTAAATAGGAAGTCAGTCCGACCTCGTCCGCACCAAGATCAAGATCGATTGCCTCGTCCGAGGCTGCAAGTACAAGGAGAGGTTCGCCTCTTTTGGGGCGGTCAAGGTCAGCGGTCGGCGAGGTACTCGAGGCATGTGAAGCGCGGTGATGCTCTTCCGCCATGCGATTCCGGCCCTCCTCAAGATTTTAAAGAATGGGGCTTCCTCTCTGCGGCCCGGAGAGGAACCTCTTGAGGCGGCTAGCACCGTAAGTTTGTGGACCTCATGAATGGTTTTGGCACTTGCATTTCGAGCACCGTCTTTACCTTGGTGGGGTTCGCAAGCCTTCTTGAAACCCAGCCCCAAGAATTTCCCGTTTTACCATGAGCGTGCATTTTTGGGGTTAAGTTTGAGGTTGGCCGACTGGCGGTTGGAGGATGGTGCCGAGGTCGTCGGCGCAGCCTCCGTTTCGACTTTGACCACTATGTCGCCGGCGAGACCTCGACGATCTCCCGATGTGGTCTTTGAATGTTGCATCCACCATCCTCCGGTAGGTAGCCCCGCGTTCTTGAGGCCGAATGGCATCTTCGATGCAAAGACGCGAAGTCGGTGATGAATGCGATCTTTGGTGCATCCTCCGGACTCATTAGGATTTGGTGGTACCCTCAGTATAGATCCGTGAAGTTGAACATCTCGTGGCCCACCAAAGCCTCCACCTTGTCAATATCGGGAGGGTAGCAATCTTTGGGCGGTGCTTGTTGAGGTCGGTATAATCGGCGCACATGCGCCACCCTCCGTAAGGCTTCGACCACGATGGATTAGCCATCCGGTCGGGTATTCGACCTCGAACAAGATCTTGGCTTTGAAGTTGAGTCACCGTCCCTAATGACCGGCTGCGCTCATGCGAATATCCTTTTCTTCACGGGATGGCTTGGTGGCGGGTCGATGTTGAGGCGGTGAGTTATGAGCTCGGGCGACACCCCGGTCATATCGGCGGGACCAAGCAAACACGTCCTATATTCTTTCGAAGTCGTTTGACGTGCCGCGGACGTCCGCCGCCCACAGTGCCGACTGGATGACCTCGAGGATCGTCGTCGTATAGTTGGAGGTCCCCGGTCGGTCATCCGTGGTGTCGGCCTCGGGGCCCGTAATTGCTATGCCCGGGCGAGGCCGCGTCACGAGTTGAGAGCCGTAGCATTCTTTTCGGCCGTTTGGTCCCCGGATCTTGAGCACTCCCACCGGGTGGGAATCTTCTGGTGGTGGTAGACCGAGCAGGCGGCCTTGGTGGCGTCTGACCAATCTCTCCGAGGATAATGTTGTATGGAGAGGGCCGGACGGGAAGAATCGGATGGCCTTAGTGACCGACACAGGAGCCCGCCTACGGTGGCCAGGAAGGGTAATGACCCCGGCCGGGCCGCTTCTTGAGTGAAGCTCCGTAGGCGGGAGGCGCGGGAAGAACACAATGCCTCCGACCTCAAGCTTATCCGAGGCACTACGGAAGATGATCTTGACGAGGCTCCAATGTCGATATAGACCGGTGGGCGTTTTGTTGCCCACCGCACAGTATGGTGATGGCGTCCAGTGCGGCATGATCACGGGCACGGGTCTTCCTTGGAGAACGTTATGTTCTCGCCATCCCGAGTCGCTTGTTCTTGGCTCTTGGGGCCGGCCTCGGCGTCGTTCTTGATGGACGACCTCGTCGTCGATGGGCGATCCGGTAACAACATAGACTGCTCCATGGCGTTGGGACCTTCGTCCTCGCCGTCTTGGGTTGGAGTCGCCACGGGGTCGGCCCGCGATTGTTGCCGCCTCCATTCCTTCGCGCTTCGCTTCTTGGACCAGCTCGTCCGAGGTATTTTGAGGCTCCACCTGGCGAGCTCGTCGATCCGTGAGCCGAGTTTCTGCGCATCCTCGGTATCGTGACCATACCCTTGGTGGTAGTCGCATACTGCCTCAGGACCTCTTCTTGGATCCCCTTTCATAGGGGCGAGCCGGAAGAGCTCGGCGGAGCTCGAATATTTCCGCCCTTGATTTGGCGGGGGGCGCTCTGCGGCGGGGTTGGGCGAGGTCCCAGTCCGGACTCAGCCGCCCTCTTTTGATTACGTCGAAGGCGCTCCTGCGGTCTGCGCCTCGACTTGGTCGTCCGGCTTTTTCTCCGGACTTCGCTCGTCCCGGATCTCCCTTCTTCCGATCCGACTCGTGCCATCGACGAAGTTATCCACCAGTTCCAAAGCTTACTCGCCGTCTTTGGTTTCTCCTGGTGATTTCTTTGTTCAGCCATACGGGCCGGATCCCGCTTGAACGCGTTGATGATGTAGAGATCGTTCTTTGCCGTCGATTTTGAGCGACTCTTTGATGAACCTCGAGGCAGTTTGACATCGTCTCGTCCCGCCTGGCGGATTGTGAGCAGTCGGAGGAAGGCTGCTGGGCGGCGTCTTCGATAAAGCGCCACTGAATCGATCCATGAGGTCCTCGGAAGCGATGGATCTTTGTTACATGCGGGCGAGGTGAACCAACGCCGTGCGTTGGAGATCGGACCTCGGGAAGATTTTGCACATGTGAAAATCTTCCATCCTCGATCGCCATGTTGGTGGTGTGGCGAAAAGGAAGTCGGAGGGGTCTCCGAGGCCATCGTGGCCGCTATGTTGGGTGCCGTCTGCACGGGCGGGCGTGTCTAGAATCTCCACGGAGAAAGGGAGATGATTCTCCGTGGCGGTCGAACCCCGGAGGTCGTTGCCGTCTCTTTACGGAGGGTGGGGGATCGATAGCGGCCTCGTCCTCCGAGTGGGAGTTCGACTCGCCTTTCTTCCTTCGCTTCGCTCGACCCTCCGTCGGCATGGCGAGGTGGAGGCGGTGCTGCGAATGGCGAGTGGGCGATGTGGTGGCGGCTCGCCCGCGAGGCGGCTGCTTGTGAATGAGGTCGGCGGCTCGGCCGCGGTGGCGGCTCCCTGCGTCGGGCGCGATCGCGTTCTCGGCTATCACGCCGAGGTGGCCCGACCGTTTAGAACGGGGGCGGCCTCGGGAGGCCGTGGTGTTGATCAGGGGCCTAGAGGACCCGCCGCTTCGTCCTCTGGTTGAGAAGCTTTGGAATCGCCAAGATTGGCGTGGAGGAACTCGCTCACACTCGGCCGAGGACCTCGTGGGACGAATGAGCTGTTTGCTCGTCCTCGTTGAGGTCGACATCTTCCCCACGTTGGGGCAGCGGTCCCGAGGGTGTATGGAAGAGTTTACCATGTTGCCGCGTGAGTGTGGGCGCTCGTGGCGTCCGCGATCTCCTTTCGCGACGAGTGACCACCGGTTGTCCTCGGCCGGTTGTTGCCAGGTGGGCGGCGGTTGTGCGTGTTCTTGCCATTTAGTTGCGAGGAAGCGAAGCTTTCTTGTTCGAGGTTCCCACAGACGGCGCCATGATGAATCTAGCTATGTGAATGTGCGAGATTTATAGAAAGCAATAAAGAACACCTGGGCTTTTTACGTGGTTCGATCGTTAATGAGATCTCGTCCACGGAGGAATGGTTCCTCAATACTTTTACTAGAGCTTTTAAATGCAGTATGGGTTCTGCCTTTGTATTCAATAAATTGCTAACCTTCTAACATCGCTTTTCCTTCTATTTATACGACTTACTGTCCTCGGCGCGCCCGACCTCTCCATTGGTCGTTGCGTGACTCTTCCTCTGGCGTGCCCTCCATTGGCGGGCGGGGACCTCTCGCCTTCTGCGCGCCACGTGGAGGTGGCGCTGACCTGGTTCATCTTCTCCATTGGCGGAGGTGGCGGTTGCGGGGCTAGCGTTTTGGGCGATGATTAGGGCTCGACCGCGTGGGCTGCTACCAGCGTTAGGCCCAGCTCGCTTGGGCCTGTTAGTGGGCCCAGTTGGTTGGGCCATATCCCATCAATTGTGGACATAAAGTGATCAGAAAGACATGCAAGAATACCCGATAGAGGCAGAGAACTTTCTTGTATAGATCTGTTTGTGTTTTGCAATACAACAAGTTTGTAGTTTAAACAAATCATCTGTTTTTGAACTCGTTATGTTCCGTTTCTGTTTATGGTGAAGAATATATCTATTTCCGTTTGTGTTATAGTGTGAATATGAGGACAAATATCAACATTTGGTAAATCAATATGGACACTTCAGATTCAATACATAAATTATGATACATATATACAAATACACAATTATATACAAAATATGCACATAACTAATTCAGATACATACTTAAAAATAACGATTAAATTTTTAAATCTAATAGATATGATTTGTTCTCATTTATATATATTAATAATTGAATGTCCATGAACCAATTCATATATATATATATATATATATATATATATATATAGGGGTTAGTTATGGTGAAAAACTCCTTAATATCTGAAAGATTAATAGTAGCATATCTTTCATATTGTGTAGACAATCGAGAATTAATGTATTGCATATGAAAGTTTAGACATATTTCATCCATTCGTAGCATATCTAAATATATTAGTTTAGCACATCTTTCATTCATTGATAGAAGACAAGAAGAGTTATAGTGTTGCACAATAATCCGTGTAGCACACAAACACAAAATCAGAAGACACACACGAAAATTAAATCTCAACCATTGATATAGCAAATCAAAGCGCCTGATTCATTCCTATTTCCTACCAAATTATCTATTCCTACCGATCCATCTCCATATATATATATATATATATATATATATGAATCGTATATATATATACACATACATAATATATATTTAATTTGTTTCAAAATTTAAATGATTAACATTTGTTCATTTTAATTCTATTTTTCACATATAATATATCAAAATAAAGTTCTTGGCGCGATCTTTTTAATTCAATATGCATATTGCATATACTTTTATAAAAAAAATAACAATTTTTTTTAGAAATAATTAAATAATATGGATGAGAAAAAAGCAAGTAAATAGTTATTGCAAAAAATATTAAAATAATTGAAAAAATAATAAAGACTACATTTTAATCTAATTTTCATTATTTAGTAATAGCCACTATATTTTGAAGAAACTACAAAATCACCGTTAAAATCAATTTCAAATTGAAGATTCATGCTTTAATAATTAATATAATATAAGTGCACATCAAAATTTAGCAGTTGAGGATTCCCATAATATAATAATCAATTTTATCAATTTACAACTCGAAACTTTATGTATCAATTTGAACATGAAAGAATAAAATATCATCAATTTAGAGTTTGCTCATGATTGATACTATAGATCTAAAAACACATATATATATATATATATATATATATGTATCTATAGTAATCCTTTTCTACTTTTTAGTTATTTAAAATCTTTATTGATTTGGATAATTGATTATTCATGAGGTAGTTCTATTAATAATCGATATAATATTTTTTGAGATATATAGTATAAAATACATAGTCTTAATCGTTCAAGCCTTAAATTAATATATCATTTTCATAGCCTCTTTCCTTTTGTCATAATCAAACTAAACATGTATTCTGGTATTATATTATTATATGAAAAAAATCACATAATATTTTGTGCTGTTCTCTAATTTTAAGCCCAATGGTTAAGTGGGTCAAGTTGGGCCGATCTTATATCGATTCGGATCCATCCAAAGCAACAAGAGTAATTTACCGAAAACACCCTAGGAGCAGAGATAATTCCATGTCTATTAGGTTTTTGATTTGGTTGCTTTCAATTTGGAGTAAAGAACTTCAACTCATCCGTCAATACCTTCTGTCCCTCTCTCTAAATAAATAATTGATTGATGAAATTTGAATCTCCTTCAAGTTTCTAAATCCAAAATCCCTATAAATTCAGGACGGATCAATTGTGGAATTCAGGGTTTTTCAAATTTCCGACAACTATCAAACCCTAAGTTTTGTAGTAACTGCAGCTTTGAATTGTGGTTCCTTTTCTGTGTTGAAGTTGAACTCTTTCTGTTATTGGTGATGGCGGCGGAGGCGATTGAGTACGAGAGCGATCCGGAAGAGGCGAAGTTGTCGTTGAAGATGCGGCGGAGAGAGGCGAGCGACGACGAAGAAGAGGCGGAGCAAGGGGGGAATCCTAGGGGGAAACCGCCACGGAGGATTGAGTCGGACGGGGAATCTGAAGGCGCGGCGGCGGAGTATGAGGAGGAGTTTGACGAAGAAGAGGAAGATTACGATTTGGATGAGGAGTATGTGGAGGAGGAGATAGAGGAGGTAGCTGTTGAGTATGAAGAAGGCGGCGGTGGAAGAGGTAAAGATGGCGTGGAGGTGGTAGCGGTGGAAAGAGAGGAGAGTGAGAAGGAAGGAGCTTTTGAGGGGAAGGTATCGGAGGAGGAGAAGCAGGGAGTCAATGAAGAAGATGCAGGTGAAAACAATGATGGGGATAAGGATGTTGCTGATGGGCAGCATGAGGAAGAGAGGAAGGAAATAGAGCCCTTCTCTGTTCCGACTGCGGGGGCATTTTACATGCACGATGACAGATTTCGAGACAATGCTGGTGGGCGAAATAGGTATTGGAATTTTTTATAGGGTGTTTATTGATGTCGCATATCACAGTAGACTGGTCCCAGTAGATAGGATGTTCAGATGTTGAAATATGAGCTTGTTTGATCATTATTTAGATTGCATTTGGTAATTTTTCTTTGAAAACTGTTTGATGGATAGAGCTAATTCAGTGCTTCCACGTCTTGTGAACTTCTTTTGCTTTGGTTTTAGTCATGCTTTCACTTCCATGGGAGGATTTTATAGGTGAGAATATTTTCTGGCAGTTCTTTTCCTGCTACAGTCTGAGGAGAATGGATATTAGTTTCTTATAAGGAGTAGAAAGCTCGGACGAAAATATAATTGAGGATTAGTTTCTTATAGAAAGGTTGGCTGTCTTGTTGAGAATACTATATCATGAATTTCAGGGTCTCATAAAGTAGATCTGTTATAGGCTCGAACCGACTGAGAGTGGTTTGCATTAGAAATTTTTAGGATTGGTTTTGTGAGGATTGAGGAATGTTAGTGGGACCAGATATTTGACTATTATCACAAAAGAAAAATAATACAAAGATGAAGAGAGAAAAATTGGACAAACATGGGCAATTATTTGTAGATGTTTTGTTTATGTCAATCATGTATATTCTCCTAAAATGATGCTTCTGATTGTTTAGAAAGTTCATCAAGTATATTGTCTTTACTCCTAAGCAGTCTAGTAACTTTTAAACCTTGTTTGGAAACACACTTGGCTTTGTTTCTATGTTACGTTGTTTTTGCTTTTCGAAGAACATTAGTATTCATCCTTATGGAACGTACCTTTGAAAAGGAAGGATCTGTGTTAGGTGATAAAATTGTTATAAGGTTATTTAGGATGGAGATATGTTCCTCCAATAGTAGTTTATCTAAGGAAATGATATGTACCATCAAGTCCACAAACAGATTGTTGCAATATAACCTCTTTGCCCTCAATTTGAAAGACTTCAATTGACAATAGTTCTAATCATAAAATGGATATATTTTGTAGTTCAAAATTCTATTGAATAACGCATATCACTTGGGTTCCTACATATATATAGTTATTTTCTACTACTTGAAACCTAGTAATGTTTTTATAATCTTAGTACAGTTCTTCTTTGCTTCACTTGCCTATGCTTTGTCGTATTAGTTTATATATTTGATAAACCTTATTTCAAGCTGAAGCGGTATTCATTTGCATGGGTAAGTTTAGTATTCAAATGCTAATAATTCTTTGTACTGTCCTTTTCCCGATCCTTATGATTACCTTGCCCGACTTTTGTTCAATGCTGGTGTTCAGATAATTTATTTGCCCATAAAACTCATGGGCTATTGCTTGATCCTTTTAATTATTTTCAGAAGCAAAGCACTAATTAATGTAGATTTTGTTGTTATTAGGCGAACTTTTGGAGGAAGAAAATTGTGGGAGTCTAAAGATGAAAGGAAATGGGGGCACGATAAGTTTGAGGAGCTGACTATGCAGGAAAGGCATCATGAAGAGGTGAATATGTTCAACATATGCTATTTTTGTTTGTTTGTGTCTGTGAGGAAAATTTTGTAGTGTATTCCTTAAATGAATTGATTTGCAGGGTAGAAGGGGTTCTAGGGGACGCTATAGGGGGCGCAATAGAAATAGAGCCACAGACCCTGGATTTGTACAAGTAAACAGACCCAAAGAATACACCAATAACAGCACACAGAACAATAACAATCAGGGCAGTGCTCCCAAGGGTGTTCGGGGACGTGGACCTCGAAGATATCAACCGTCCTTTAAGAACAACAATGATGCTCCTGCTACACAGATCAAATAGTGAGTATAATCCTCTTCTTCCCCCTTCCCTTTTTCTTTTTTCATGTTGTTTTATTTCTTATTCATGCTATATCTTCATTTGTAGCCCTGGCAAATCGGTTGAAAAGCATACCCATCTCAGTTCTCGAAGAAGTAGTGAACCTGTATCTAATGCAAAACCTGATGTAGTTCCAAGAAAACAAGTTGCCTCCAATTTGAACATTGCTTCTCCTCCATTTTATCCCACTGGTTCTTCCACAAAAGATAACACTGCACCCCCTAAGAGGGATATCCAAGCTGGCACAATCAATCGAAATTGCCAGCAATCCGTGGTGGGTGAGAAGTTTACTATGTCTCAATCACCTGCTACGATGCGAGGAAAGAATATAGTGGATTCCATTGGACTGGACAATCTCTCCATGGGTGATTCATCTTCTTCAGTGGCTGGGAATTCTTCAAATACTATGCAAGTGCCGCTACCTGGATCTTCATCTTTCAACCCAGGTCAATCTCAGTTGAGGGGTCAAGGAAGAGGACCAGCTTCCTTCACGCAGATGGCTTACAGACCAGCTGTCTCTAATAACCAACTCAACAGGGCTCCTCCACCAAATCAGCTACAAAATATTCAGAGGAATCCTGGTCAAAGTCGTGCTCAGTCTTCTCTGCAAGGTTCTGTCCAGCAGTTTACACAACGTGTGCCCAGTGGTTCACAAGCTCTCTCTCCACCTAAAGCTGCTGGTAATGTAAATACATTCGAATCTGGGGAGATGGAATCCGCTTCAGAATTGAATCAGCCTAAGACAGCATTGGTTGCTAAGGGAAAAGTGAATTCGCCAGGCAGCGCAAAGGGTTCGTTCCTATATGGTGGGGCTCAGGTAATGGGATCCTCTGGCAGTATGGGTAGTGGCACCGGTGATCAAAACTACCCAGCTTTCTTACCAGGTATTGCTGAGATATATTCAAGTACTTTATGGTTTCTTTTTCTTTGTTAAGCTTCTTATGGATTTTGTATCCCACTTTTCTGAAATAGCATTAATTTGTTCTGTTGTGATCTGTATTATTTCCTGATTAACATGATTTTTTTTAACTTCATTTAATACCTGCTCTTCTGTGGAATTTTACAGTCATGCAATTTGGAGGACAGCACCCTGGGGGAATTGGGGTTCCTGCTGTTGGCATGGCCTTTCCTGGATATGTTGCTCAACCACAACTTGGTGGTCTAGGGAGTTCTGAGATGACTTGGTAATACCTCTAGCATCATCGGGTCTTCTAAATACACAGATATTCTCTGTTAACTCTATCTCAAACTAGATTTTTGGTTGGCTTAGATGAATCTCTGGCTTATCTTTCAGTATACTTGATAGATCCTCTTAGCAAAGAAACCTGATCGTCCTATTTTTGATTATATGATTTTCAACCCTAACTTAGTTGTAAAACAATTCAGGCTTCCTGTTTTAGCGGGTGCTGCTGGAGCCTTGGGTGCAACATATTGTCCGCCATATATAACTGTTGATGGTTCATATAATGCTCGGCCATCTGGACAGGCATCGTCTACAGCAGCTGCTTCAAGGTAAAGAGGATAGTACTGTAAAATCCTGTTGCTTTGTTTTTAGATGAATTACCTTGTTGGGAGTACCAGTTCTCCTATTAGATTTGTTTTGTCAAAGGTTTCTGTTATGAAGTTAAAAATCCATGGTATGTCACGGCTTAAATTAAATATTTTGGTTGCAGCAAAGAGAACAACAATGCAACAAAAGTAGGTAATGATTGGAAACCTTCACAGAGGCCTGGTAAGTTACAACATACTTTTGGTTCCTTAAACTCATTACACTTCCATTTAAATGCCTTTCACGAGCCTAATTATTTTTCTCTTGTATAGAGCTTGCAAACGATGATTTTGGTCAAAGGCAAAAGAATCCTCGCAGGCAAGTGTGGTTTTTTTAGCGCTGTCTATAGTTTTTCAATTAATGTTCCTGCTTCTTGTCTGACGTGCATCGGTATGCAGATATACAGAGATGAAGTTTGACCAATGAAGTAACTGGATGGCTTGGTCGCCTTGGAATAAGCATATAATGAAAAATCTTTAGTGTCAATGTCCTTCCATCTGTCGGGTGTAGCAGAGTTTTTGGGTGTGCTTTTGGTGCAGGCCTTCTTCCAAGGCCCATTGTTTTATCCAGTTGTTGATCTGGAGTACTTTGGGCTACTGCATTTTCTCAGATATTTTAGGTATTGACTTGAAATTCTAAATTTTGCATGGTTAATATATGCACTATTTTTATTTTATCAAATAATCTTTCTTGTTTATTCCTTTTACTTCTTCGTGATTGGGTGGTGGGGGTGGACAGAATGAGGTTGGAATCACTAAATTGTTGAATTTTAATGGAAAAAGCGATGTAACTGCAATCATGTATTAAGATGACGCCATGATTTTTATCATGTGTTAACTGGGATTTTTATATTGTGGCCTTTAGATTTTGGAACATTTTCTGAAAATAGAAAGAAAGATTATTCTAATGACTAATTTAACCGTGACAGTTTGATGACTAATCTATTTTCTATCTAGGTACTCAAAAACGCCTGATCATGCTGCCTTAATTTGAGGAAAACACTGGAGCTTGATATGTGGAAGTTCCTTGTTCTTTTATGCTGTAAGTGCACCTATAATGGAAGATCATACACTGTTATTTTTATGCAAGGTCGATGAATAAATTACTTTAATAATCTGATGCAGGTTTTTGTGCATTAGTCTTACCTGAACCATACAAGAAGATTGTTATGGAGCTTCTTCCAAAACAGAAAAAGAAAAAAAGAATAACAAGTATTGTTGTGCAGCTGCTGCTTGCTTTATCAAACTACGTTTCGCCTGGTTATTTTATGTGGATGTTATTGTCTACCTGATCAAAGGTATTGTCGTCTTGCAGTTTCTGGTATTTCGGTTTGAGTTGAATTAAAAAAGTTTAAATTATTCTTCGCCTATGAAATGCAATTCGTATTTGTGTTAATTTATGTACTTGGGTTGAGAATAAAATGCTTTTCTGGTATTGGATTCTTTAAGCTTTTCGTGATGCTGTGAAAGCTTACCTTAAGTTTGCTATCAGAAATTAGCAGAAGAAGCTTATATATTTTTCTTTCTTTTATCGAGATTATCATAAAAGCGATGAATATTTAGAACACTTTGGTTCTCTATTTATCCATGCTTTGCTGCTTGTGTGATTTCAAATATTGTATGTCTGCATCTTGATTCTCACAATATTGCAACTATTTATTTACAAAATGGAAATCAAAATCAGTAGAATAAATTAGCAACATAAGATATTTACATCGTAGTCCATGACCCATGTTGAGACAGGCACGTGATATGTTTAATTGTTTTGTTGGGCAAGATGAAATGTGAAGTCAATATGCATCGGTAATGCAGCACTAATTAAATGGAAAAGTTATATTCTATTTGTCCAAGATATTTATTCATTTAATTTTATTTTAGTCTAATTATAAAAAATATTTATTATCCATATGACATATTTTTTAATTTTATTATCTATTAATATATTCATTTATATTTTATTAAAATTAAATTTAAATTTAATAATTTAATAAAATCATGAACGAAAATGGTGGATGGAGGCAGTAATATGTTATAACAATTGTCTTGTAATATCTTATCAAACATTACCGAGGTCAACAAAATAATAAATGACAAGAGCATAGACATGTGTTTCAAAACTTGAACACTACGTGAAACCATTTCCGGAAATTCGGATGAAAATTGCATGTAATGTGGTGGGTTATAATTTTATTAAATAAAAAACCATGAGCTATGAGATTTAGAATATTTGATTTAAATTTTGTCTACAGAATACATGATTTTTTTGGGGACAATTAGCAATTATACTAATTATTTAATCTGTACAATTCAATTGCATGAAAATTTAAGTTGAATGTACGCTGTATTTCCCGTTCTTGTTACGCATAAAAAATAGAGTGATGTTATTTGGTCATAATGTGGTCGATCATAATCAATTTTATTAAATAAAAAAATTATTTATTTAATTTTTGATCTATTAAAAAATTGGTTTTATATTAAAATAAGATTACAATTTTGCACTTATCGAATGAAAATTTTAAATTTAAATTTAATAATTTAATATTTTTATATTTATAGGTGTGAAAATATTGTGATCGTATCGTAATAATATGTCGCATAAATTTTATTATAAAAAATATAGTGAATTAATTTTATTAAATATCCTATAGTTGTAGGCCAAGGGATTGCACCATGAGTTACCTTTGTTCTATTTAGCATGTTCGTGTCTAATACTCGTTTTCGTGTAGAATGTTAAAAATTTTTGTTGAAGATATCAATTCATATTATAATCCTATAACCAGGGTTTTAATGTGAAAGAGTGTCTAGAATTGTCTTACGATTGTAAATTAGAATAGTTTAGGGTACTGATTATGTGATAATGAAGAATGAGATGTGCAAGCAAGATCATTAATCACTTATTAATTTATTTTAGTCGATTCTATTTCCTTGTATTCTTAGAAAGTATATAAACAAATTCAATCAAAGCCCTTGAATAAATAAAGAATTTTTTTTAGCTTGACTAGAAAACAAATTAAACATATCTGTTGGTGGTGTTAATTGTTACTGAAAATGACAAAACATGATATGTTGATAATTAATTTAATACAACTATTAAACCAATGGGTTTCTATTGCTAGATTGAATTTACTTAATTGACAACTACCCTCCACTCAAAACCACTCCATTTCTTTCCTAACTAAGCCAAATAAATCTTGCTAGTGAAATGAAACACCAAACTGGATAACTACGAAATGTAATTGAATTATCATAGATAACGAGTCTTGTAGTTTAATGTTATATTTCTCACTTTGACATAGATAAATTCATCGAGATTCAATCTCTAATCATATCCTATCTCCGTTCCCCAATTTCCTTCCTAATTTTATTTTTTTGGACGTAATTTCCTTCTTCTAATTATATTCAATTTTAACTTCAATAATATTTTTATTTATATTTTTACCATTTTTTTTTTTTATATTATTGTGGGATCTATTTCATAACATATTCACTAATTTTATTAAAACTCCTTTAGGATCATATTTGGGGACGGATAGATATTAAGAGGTGTTTGGTGAATTTAATATTATATTATTATGTGATGCTTATGAAAATATTCATAATATATTTAATAATTTTATTAAAACTAACTTATTTTTTCATAAACTTATAAACAATCGTGATTATAAAACTTTATTTGGGAGATATATACACTATCAACTTCACCTCTCGTAATTTTATTAAGTCCATCTTCCTCGACTTATCCAAACTTTTTTATAAACACTGAGAGCATTATCTATTATAATTTCTTGAAATATCTTCTTTAAGCTTACTCCTTCCCAAACTTATTTATGTGAGCGAGTGCAATCTCTCTCTCTCTCTGCGTCTTTATCTCAAGATTTTACCGCAGCTGTAGTGAGAGCTGAATTAAAAGAGTTCACTGCTATAATATTACTTCATGTGCATTCTGACTCTAGAATTGTCGGTGCCATCCCAAATCCAATCAAGATCTTCTCGTTTCTCCGCGTTTGAAGGGTGAAAAGGAAGAAACAGATTCTTGCTCTGGGATCTTCTGCTGCAAAACTTTCCTCATTATTGAGTTTTACCTGTGTAAATAACTCCAACTACCTGCTCACAACTTTGTTCAGAGATCACTTCTTAGCTGCTGTCAGTTCCACCGGGATCATTGTTCCATTTAACTTGGTGAGTTTTCGAGATTTTGGGATTACTTTTTTCCTTTCGTCTTGTTGTGGCTTCTTGGATTTTGCGGCTCACAGCAGTGAATTTGTGCCATTTCTTTTCGTTTTTTATTATTATCAAGAACTCAGTGTTGCTCATTTATTTTCTTGGCCGACAAATTGACTAAAATGGATGTAGATGATTAGGGGAATTCATCTTAGAGTGTTGTAATTACTGATAAATTCTGGTTTTCTATGGCAGGCTAGTGTTGTGCATTGCAGATTATCGGTGCGGAAAAGCAAATAAGTAGTTTCGCTTTGTTTTCTTGAAATTTTAGATTCAAGAATCTGATTAACGATTTGAGACTGGGGCTGATTCGGTATTTAGTTGAAATGTTGTTGTATGAGCATCTAGAAACTCTGATAATTCAGTGATTAGAAATTTTGCAATGGAGGATATGAACATAGTTAGGTTGTCTCCGTTGAGGCCAGGTGGTGGTGGCGGTTTGAAGTCCCCGTCGTCAGGGAAGTCAACTCCGAGGGGTTCTCCTTCTTTTAGGAGGTTGAGTTCCGGTCGGACACCGAGAAGAGAAGGCAGGAGTGGTGGTTATATTTTTTCCTATTGCTTCAAAAGCAACCGCATTGTGCTTTGGCTGCTTTTGATCACTTTTTGGGCTTATGCTGGATTCTATTTCCAGTCGAGGTGGGCCCACGGAGATAATAAGGAGGATCTTTTCAGCGGTGGCTATGGAGGTGAATCGAATGGTGGGAAATCTGCAGCACAACGGAGCAATAGGAGGGACTTGATTGCTGCTGTTGATTCTGGAGGAGTTAACATCAAGAACGGGACGAGTAACTCGAGTTTTGAGAATGTAGATGTTGTTCCTGCAGAGGGCGGAAGTGGTAATTCATTGAATAAAAGTAAGGCTTCGAAGAAGAGAAGTAAGAGGTCTGGGCGTAGTTCTCGTAGGAGGAGTTCTGGTAAACTGAAAATTGTGACACAAGACGTAGAAAGTGAAGTTGATGTACAGGTAGAAGAAATTCCCAAGAAGAATACGACTTATGGATTCCTTGTCGGTCCATTTGGTTCCGTAGAGGATTCGATTTTGGATTGGAGTCCCGAAAAGCGGTCAGGCACCTGTGACCGGAAGGGTGCATTTGCACGTCTTGTTTGGTCGAGGAAGTTTGTGTTGATCTTCCATGAGCTGTCCATGACAGGAGCTCCTCTTGCAATGCTGGAGCTGGCAACCGAGTTTCTGAGCTGTGGAGCTACGATATCAGTTATAGTTCTGAACAAAAAGGGCGGCTTGATGTCAGAACTTAACCGAAGGAAAATTAAAGTGCTTGAGGACAAGTCGGATCTAAGCTTCAAAACAGCCATGAAAGCAAATATCATAATTGCAGGTTCTGCTGTCTGCTCATCCTGGATAGGTGAGAATATTCGATCTTTCTTATGAATCATTTGAGACTTTAAATGGAAACTCTCCATATTGATGTTCGGCAAATTGATGCCGATAGATTAGTGCTCATGTGCATAGGGCTTATGCAAGATAACTGTCGTTCGTTGCAAAATTTGATGCTCTGTGTCAACGGTTGGCGCTTAATAGAGGATAAAATGGTAATACAATCATTTGGTCCTTCCTATGTCATGCTCTTTAATGTCCAGAATGAGGCTTGTTGATCCAGCAAGATTGAAGCTTAAAGGCATTATTATCTTTTACTTGTTTGATCAGTGAATAACAATATATGATTGAAGCAGCCTTAAATTGGTTGGTATCAGCTTCAATGTATTAAAATAGCTTTCTCTGTGATGAAGAATCTTTGGTGTGGATATCTGCATTTTTCTTTTCTTTTCTGAAATCGTGTAACATAGTCTCACATCCTGATTAGTAGATATCTAATACATCTTCTCTGTCTCAAATGTGGTCTCAGAGCAATACCTGTCACGTACTGTACTCGGTTCTAGTCAAATTATGTGGTGGATCATGGAGAACAGAAGAGAGTATTTTGATCGGTCAAAGCACGTGATCAACCGAGTGAAGAAGTTGATTTTTCTCTCCGAACTGCAATCCAAGCAGTGGTTAGCCTGGTGTGAGGAAGAAAAGATCAAGTTAAAAGATGAGCCTGCATTGGTGCCTCTGTCTGTCAATGACGAGCTAGCCTTTGCAGCAGGCATCTCCTGCTCGCTAAATACTCCATCGTTCACTACAGAGAATATGCTAGAAAAGAGACAGAAATTGAGAAGCGCCGTTAGACAAGAAATGGGACTGACTGATGATGATATGGTGGCTATTTCGTTGAGTAGTATAAACCCCGGAAAGGGTCAGTTATTGCTTATGGAATCAGCGCGCTTGGTGATTGAACAAGGCCAACAACTGAACAATTCTGGCCCCAAAGATTCAATCTTAATGGATCACGATTATTATTCAAGAGCACTGCTTCAGAATCGGAAAAGGGACAGTGAATCTTCTTCAAACATCGACACAACCGCAAAGAAAAGAATAAGGCCATCACGTATCTTCACCAATGAGGGTAGACTTGATTCTCTGAGCTATGGTAGAGATGCTGGAATGAGAAAAATGTTATCCCAAAACGTTGGAAAGAAGGGACAGAAGCTTAAGGTGCTAATTGGCTCAGTTGGATCTAAAAGTAATAAAGTACCATATGTAAAACAACTTCTTACATTTCTATCAACACATACAAACTTGTCGAAGTCTGTGCTGTGGACTCCGGCAACAACTCGTGTTGCCTCCCTTTATGCTGCAGCAGATGTTTATATAATGAATTCTCAGGTAAATATAGCTGCTTGCTTTTTTCGTGCTTTTAGAACATATTATCTAAATAGATACTATGTTTACATATGGATCCCTGTATCGTTCCTTTCAATTTAGGGTGCCCAATTATAATATCTATATATGAGAATCAAGAATCTGTTGTGATGTTACGTGCCTGAAATACTTGTTTTATGCTATGTTATGTTCCATCAAATGAATTGATTTGCAACAACTTATGGAACTACTTGCTAACGTTCCTGATCGCCGCTATTACCTTGTTGATGTTTATCAGTGCCTTTGGTTAACTGCATATTATGTCTGTGCAGGGAATAGGAGAGACATTCGGAAGGGTAACAATTGAGGCCATGGCATTCGGACTTCCTGTATGACATTCTTCCTGTTCTAGTCACCTGTATTTAGATATAAACCCATCATTTTTCTTTCTTTTTCTTGAGAACTTACATTTTTTGTCATTGCCTGAGAGTTAGGGTCACTTGTGCAGGTGCTGGGAACCGATTCAGGAGGCACAAGGGAGATTGTCGAGCACAATGTAACGGGCCTACTCCATCCTTTGGGGCGTCCGGGCTCTCAAGTTCTTGCAAGAAATCTCGAGTTCTTGCTCGAGAATCCATCAGCAAGGCAAGAAATGGGAATGAGAGGCAGAGAGAAGGTGGAGAAGAAGTACTTGAAGAAGCATATGTTTCAGAAATTTGGTGAGGTATTGTACAAGTGCATGAGAATTAAGTAGCATTTCAATCTGATCTTCTATTTACTTTGGAAATCTGCGGAGGTTTGGCTAGCACATTGCTTATTAACTTGATATACATACCTATTTCTTCATATTACTAGTTAGTTTTCATGCATCTTAAGTTGCAATCTTCACTTGCTTTTGCGAGGGTAAGCGCCTTTCTTCCATGACAATAGACCAAAAATTAAAATCATAAGATGAAAAATTAAATAATAACTTAGTAATACTTCACAAATAACATTACTATTGGCATTGAAAAGTTTTACATAGACTTTTCCATTGAACAAAATTTAATTTGTGGGACGGTCTCTAGAGAAACACCAAATCTTAGGATCTGATTGCACCAACGACGAAATGATCTCCTGTTAGATACTTGAAACTGTCGACGATTTTCAAGAATTGAATAGATCGTGTTTGCTCCTTTAACCTACAAAAAGCACAGTCTACAATCAAAATCATGCAAGGATTTGCAGCATGAAAATATTAGATATGCAGACATGTGATGTGACTATGCCTCTCCAACAAACAGACAAGATACTTGTTCAAGATATCTATTACTTCTGTCTCTATATTTGAAATCTATTTCATTAGTTGAATACAAAATGCTAATTCATTCCAAACACAATGTAATAGAATCTATGCACAAGCATGTTATTGCAGGATGTATCAATGAGCCTATTTTCCTCCTTAATATGTTTAACTGCAAAAGATAGAATGTGCTAGTGACACAAAGATCAGCATGGAAAATCTTGCAAGTGCGTGGCCTATTATTTTGGCATTATGAAGCCCTCTTAATCTTGTTGTTGTATTCTCGAATGCTAGAAATCTGACAACAAATGTAGAGAATGAGTTATATAAGAAGTTCCTTAACAACAAAATTTATGTCAATGGGGAGAATGGGGTGTAATAAAAATTATTCCAATGAGAAAGAAATTCACTTTCAAGTTCAAGCAATATCTCACTCAAAATAATTCCCACCAATTTATCAAGGGCACAAAAAAGAATAATTTGACTTGAATAAGCAATATATTTTAGAAAAACTGTAATTCTAATGAACTGCTAGAATTTTCGAAATAACAAGATGAGCAACTTTGCTTCAAAACTATCAGGAATTTCCTAAAGATCTAAAGAAGTGAAACTTGCACTTCAGTCAAACTTACTACAGATCTAGACCTGAACTAGTGTTCAAACAACAATTGTGATCGAGCAAAAATACCAGCTTAAAATTGAAAAGAAAAGAATTGATCCAGAATTTGATTTCTCTTACTGAATTAACAGGAAGAAATCAAATTTGACCCTTTTTCATAAGATATACTGGTGTTTCATAAAATATGTCATCTTCCACAAATGTCTTACTTGTACTCAGCAAGCGAAAATAGACACAAAAGCATAGAGCAAAGTGCTTAGCAAAAATTTATCAGCTAATAAACAGAGGAACTGTGAATGGAATTAAAGAAAGTACTCACTGAAATTGCTTATTTTAAGTGATGCTTCAGTCTTCACATTTGCTGAAGCTGCCACAAACATTGCACTCCATGACGGTAGACGGGCGAGCATCTACGGGAGGTAGAGGGGCCAGTGTGCCCCCACAATTGTCTCTACTGCACATGTATCTCACGAAGAAGTAAGCGTGAGGGAAATCACTATCTTCTTTATCCATGCCACAATCCGTCCTCTCCAAATCACTCCCCTTGTCATCACCATCACCATCCTCATCCATATCATCATCGCCATCGCCATGCTCCATTTCTCCCTCCCCTTCTTCCTCATCATCAGACCAATTGGCCTCGACTTTGCAGCGATCACAATCGCACACGAAGCCATAATCCTCCTTCAACCTCTGCTGCCTCTCCGAATACTTAACATTGACAGGGAAATAGCTGAGGCAAATCTCCCTGCCTGCAGGCAGATCATGGATAACCCTAACTATTATATCAGTATTGCTAAAATTGGAGGCAGAATCGACATAATCAAACCTACACGCATTCGGGAGGCAATCGTGGTTGAAAAAGGACGCCGTTGGGTAAATCCCGTAAGCCCTAACAGACCTCTCTTTATCTTGATCCAAAGGCTCCATCAGCCCAAAAGCATTGAGTTTATCTTTAGCTATCAGTGCCGACGTCAGCTCGACTGAAAACCCTAAATCCCCGGCATTTGACAGCTGGCAAACCGACGAAATTAGGGAATGTAAGAAAATAGATGCATCGTCTACGAAGGCGTCGCCTTGAAGTGAAAGGAGCGTCTGAAATTGGGAAGGCGACGCAATTGCGAGATTGTACGCAGCGACGAGAAACCAAGCTTGAAGGAGGCGGTCGTGGTGGTGGTGGAGGAGGAGCGGAGAGTCGGCGGCCCCAAGGCGGCGTAGGGCTTGGCAAACGAATGGGGTGTGGGAAGTGGAGAGAGCGAGGGATTGGCATTGTGGAGAGCAGAAAGGTGAGGCGGTGGAGCAGTTAGGGCAAGAAACTGTTGTTGAGGAATGGGGTGCGATTGTTCTGAAACAGTGGGAGCAGTAATTGGCGGCGGCGGCCGGGCCGGCGGAGTAAAGGAGAATAGGGGAGTCTTTGAGAACTATTTCTCCGGCCTTTAGCGGCTTGGTGCAGACTAATGCTCTTCCTTTGTTTTCTACTTCTACCATTTTAATCGGCGGCATTTTGCTGAGGGTTTTCCGATGTAATTAAGGTATCCCTGAAGAAAAAGATACTAGTAAGAAATGAGCTTTAATGAAGAAGACGAAGAAGAAGAACGGAAAGAGTGATTGTAAAAAGCCAACTTACTGGAAGGTGGAAACGGAGGGAGATTTCCCGGGGCTGCCGGCGGCGGCGGCGTGTTTTGGGGTTTAAGGATGTGTTTTGAGAGGCGAGGAACCTTAATTGAGGTTTTTCTTTCTTTTCTTTTTCTTTTTTACTTTTTATTAGAAAGCCTAAATCGAAATTTCAACAGGCCAATTTTGGACTCATTGAGTGATAATTATTTGTAGTGGCGATAGTTACTTCCTGATTTTGGCCGCACGAGGATTTTATAATAAGATTTTTAAAATAGATAGGTATAAATTAAAAAATATATATATATATATATATATATATATATATATATATATATATTTTAACAAGAATAGTTAATTTACACATATATCAAAAGAATTAATTCAAAATTCAAATACTGAACTTTATTTGCATTGTCTCTCCATAATCGGCGGAAATATGTAGACGTGCAGTTTTTACGAACGGCGGTTCGGCCTAAACCCGCCGCCGATCAGCAGTTCGGGCCGAATCGGCGGTCAGCAGCGTGAACGAAGCAGGGAGCGGGGCTGGGGCGGGCTCGGTTCGTCTAACTCGAGGGCCGAATCCGGCGGTTAACAAGCGGTTGAACCGTCGGCTGGGTAGAACCATGGGTTCCACTTATGGCGTTGGAACCGAGCGGGCCTAGGGTCGAACCGAACCGCGGGCCGTTTAAGCCGTTGGAACCGGCGGGCCAGCCCGAAACCGGCGGTTCCAACGGCTAAAACGGTTATAAACGGCTATATCCCCAATTTTTCATCCTATAAATATATCCATCATCCTTACTCTCATTTTTCATCCTTACTTTACTCATTTACAATCTACATACAATTTTCAAGCTCTCATTCTTACTCTCAACTCTCATCTCAAGCTCTCAATCTCTCTCAAGCTCTCAATCTCTCTCAATCATCATGACTTTCTTTAAACGATCAAATATGGGAAAAGGAAAGGCCGTCGATAAAGGAGCTCCAACTCAAAGTGAGGGAGGAGATTATCCTTCAACTCAACGTTCACGAAGGGCCTTAGCGGCGGAGGAAATCTCAATGCAAGTTGCCGAAAGGTTACAAGCCGAAGAAGATGCTCGATTTTATGAAATGGTGCATCGAATGGAAAGAAGTCCCCATTTCGGTGAAGTATGCTCGAACGACCAAGACGACGATGAAGAAGCCGAAGGCGAGGCGATGGATATGACGACGAGTTTGACCAAGATACGCCGTCGCCGCCACAACCACCAAAATCAAAGGAACTTAAGTCCAGCGTTTTGTAAAGCACTTTAGGTACGTAAATTTTACCTTCTTACAAATTTGTTTCATAATTTTAATTTCATATTCATAGTTCTTAAAATATCTTTTGATATTTTCTTTAGAAAAGTGGAAGTGATAGGCAGAACCTCCTCTTCCCGACGGTCGCAGAGATCGTTGCATATTACAACTATTGCACGAAAATCTACAAATGGATCGAAAGGAGGTTATGGAGCGCTTAATAGGCACATGGAGTTTTCATCCTCACGGTATGGAATATCAACGGACCAAGCTCAAATTCAAACGCGTTCGCAATATTCCACAATGGGTGCGTCCGCTTTATTTAAATTTGATAAAGGAAAATATGAAGATGCAATGGCTAGATATTGTGCTATGGAAAAACTCCTTTAATTATGCCGATAGAGTTACTTATGAAGATTGTTATAAAGCGGGACTTGGTCTAATGCATGCAAAGTTAGTAGAAGCACTATACTTAAGAAGATTAGGAGACAATGCATGGAAAAAAACATGATTTAAAGAAATATTTGGTTCGTTTAGGTCATAAAGTTTCTATTTGTGCCGATATTTGGACGGATGCTTATAATAAGAATTCTTATATGGGTATTACTTGTCATTGGATTGATTCGAAATGGGTTATGCAAAACGCGTTTAATTGCTTTTAGAGAGTTTGAAGAGTCTCATAATGCTTTAGGTATTGCTAATATTATAATTGGTGTGTTAAATGAATATTCTTTGATTAATAAAATTTTTCCGTTGGTTTTGATAATGCTTGACAAACACCGCTAGTATTCCTCAACTTATTGAAGAATGTGCACCTTCTTTGAAGGAAAATACTTTCATTCTAGATGCATTTGTCATATTTTAAATTTATGTGTTCAAGATGCACTTAGTATTTTTCAAGATTCCGTTAATCCTATTAGAAATGCTATAAAATGCTTGCATGCTTCCAAAACTTGTGGGAAGAAAGTATAAAAAATATTACTTATACATGTTTCAAATTGGATGTTTCTCATCGTTGGAATTCTACTTATGAAATGTTTAATAGTACTATTTCATATAAGGGTCATTTATGTGATTTTTTTAGAAAAAGAGTTTACATCTATTCAATTACATCTTAATGAGTCTCATTGGGATGCTTGCATGGATTTATATCGATTGTTAAAGGTATTTCATGGTGCAACGAAATAATTATCGGGAGTTTATTATTGCACTTCCGTTATGGTTTTAGAACATTGCATATATATTGCCATGTCTTTTAAAACTTGTTTTAATAAACCATCTTTATGTGGTGTAATTTATTTTATGGCACAAAAGTGGCTAAAATATTTTAGGGAGATACCTACAATTTTTTTGTTTGCTAAGTGTTTAGATCCTAAATGGAAATATGATGGTGTTTGTCAAATGCTTAATCTTTATTATGATTCTTTTAATCAAATGGATTTTCTAGGTGCTAGAATAGAAGGAGAAATAGTTTCTTTTGATCTCCCAAATGTAGATCAAATCAAATATGATCTTGAAAAGAATTTAAGAAATCTTTTTCAAGAATATAGGTCGAAATATGGTAGTGATGATGATATTCAAACTCCAACTCCTTCTTCTATGATGTCTACGATTAATTTTCCTTTTGATATGAATGAGTTTGACCTTTGGTGCAACAAATGACTTGATGTACCAAAATAGAACATCCGAAGGCCGAGAGGACAAGGTAATAGTGAATTAGATATATATTTGCAAACTCCTTTTGTCTTTGGTGTTGAAGATAGCGGTCCTTGATCGATGTCTTGAAGTGGTGGTCGAAGAAGAAGTACCCAATCATCTCAATCATGGCAAATGAGTTATTTGCCGTCCGGCATCCACCGTATCCGTTGAACAATCATTTAGCATTGGAGGACTAATGCTTGATCAAAGAAGAAGCAACATGAAGCCGGCGAACATTGAAGCTACAATGTTGCTCGATGATTGGTGTAGGGCCGACCTTAGAGCTCAAGAACCACAATGGGATGATGGTAGCGAGGCGAAGGCGAGGCCTTCTCCAAAGCGGATCGATCGGAATCGGGTGCGGAGTAGAGCATTTAGAAGTTTCCATAGAACTACATGGACTTTGATTCCTCTATGATTATGAGGATATGTAGGCAACTCAATTTTAGAAATTAAATTGAACTCAAGTCCTTTTATTATTATTATTATTATTTCATCCCTATGTAAAGTCATAATTCATAAGCGGTTTATGTAATTTTACTCATCATTTATTAAAAATGCAAAGTGTTGACACATATTTACAAGTTTATTAAGCTTTAGACTTAAAAGTTAAAAGTTAAAACTTAAAAGTTTGTTAAAATCTTGGACTTTGATACTTGTTGCATATTTGATTGAATTTTCAGAAAAATTGAGATAGAATTGGAGATTTTACCCTTCATAAGAGTTGAAGTATATCGCGATACGAGTTCGTGAGCGCAAACGGATCAAAAATCGGAGCTCGAACGAGAGAGAACGGATCGATACAAAATCGCTGCGCGAATAGGCCGAACCTGCGGGCTCGGCCCTAAACCGGCGGTTCGAACCCGAACCGGGACCGCCGGGCTCAGGCCCGGCCCTAAACCGCCATCTAGTATGTAGGGCCGGGCTAGGGCCTTGACTTTTGGAACCGCCGAACCACCGGGCCCGGCCCTAAACCGGCGGTTCAGGCCCGTAAACACGTCTAGAAATATGGTATACAAGAAAAGAATAGCTATGTGAAGAGAATTATTATTTTACTTATTTTATATACCCTTAATAATAAAATACAAAAATTTACCACGGTAAGATTGTTGAATATTCCTTTTTTTATTAAATACAAAAATTTAAAGTTCACGTCACGATCGATGGACTCGAACCTGAGATTTTTGATTTCAGACATTAACCACTCTACCACTAGATCAACACACGAAAATAATTTTTGAATTTTTTACCTCTAATGCATGTAGCAACTATAGATTTGCTCTTTTATTGTTTCTTTTCTTCCTTTTCTTTTTATTCGACTTTGGGAGAGGAGAGAACCATGAAAATTGAAGTTGAACCATATACTTTGATTTTCAATACCTCTAAACGGGAACCTTATTATTTTTATTTTTTAATTCTGTCGAAGCATAAATATTACAAAAAAATTAAATTGCCTCTAATCTTTTGTGGAATCTCTAATTCATAATCGTTTTGTTGCAATAATCGTTAATGTGTCACATTTGGAGGAGAAATCATTATTTGACTCTACGCGAATGGCAATGGATATAGGTTATATACCTCTTCCCCCATGGAAAATTGCAAACATATCAAACAAGACTCGGTTTGAATTGTTTGAGTTACATTATTTTGAATTAATATAATGTACCATATATAATGAATGTTGTGAAATTACCAGCGTCAATTCAAACAGAATTAAAAATGAATAAATATCTCTCTTTGCAGGAAACCTATTTTTTTAGGGTTCTTGGATCCAAATCTTAAGTTATAGTTGTCACAATCTCACATTTAACTCTTTACAAAATCAAAGTAATTTCTCAGCAACGGGTCATAAATCAAAATCCTTTTTAGCATTTACACTTGAAACCATAAAATGGGACACAAAATTGAGAAATGATTACACAATCTTCCATAATATATATGCTACAACCTCGAACTAGATTGTCGAACCCTAAATAGCTACTATAATTCCACACAACATCCTGATTGAACATGCCTTGTGAATTCCTCTTCTGCCTCCATACTTTGCCACTTACATCTCTTCGAGTCCAAAACAAATGCATTGTAGGGCGCACCAAATCTTTCCGATCCAATCACCACCACCTTCCCCGGCCACGCCATCATATAGGCCGTGTTCCTGACCTGGCATGGCAGCTCGCCCACCGCCCGCCACGAGGACCCTTCGCGTGCCACCAGCTCAGCATCCCAACAAGTCAGCAATCTACCATCCCCGCTGTCCACGTAATTCCTCGGACACATGGCAGACACGTGGCAGCATCGAACGACTCAGCACTCGCCTCGAATCTACCCTGCATGTTTGTCGGGTAGCCGCCGATGACGTGGAAGGCGCCACCGTACCATGCCCCCTTCGCCTCGTCCCGCTCGCTCGCCATGTCAGGCATGACCTGCCACTCATCCCCCGCCACGTCATACACCAGCGCGGACCTCAGAGCACACTTCTCGCCGTCGTGCCCGCCCTCCACGAACACGGTCCGGGCGCCGTCCGACGCGCACGCGAAGAAGAGCCACTCGCCGCCGGGCATGTCGGTGCCCCGCCGCCACGCGGCGGAGACGAAGTCGTAGATGAGGCCCGCCACGTCTCCAGGTCCCACCCGCCCATCACCACCAGGCTCAACCCGACTCCGACCAGCTGGCAGTACATAGGCAACCCGTCGGGGCAACCCGGAACCGGCGGCAACTCGGCCCAGAAACCCGTTTCAGGTTCGCAAAGCGTCAAACGGTAAGCCGGGACTGCCGCAAACTTCCGGGCGCCGAGCTCCTGGGTCGGGTCGACCCGGGCCTGCGCCATGACCACGACTCTCCGGGTCAGCCCGGAGAGCTTACGGCGGCGCCAGAACTCCGGCAGTTGAATCTCCCGCTTCCAGCTCCCGCAGACTGATATGACAGAAGACAAGTCGTTGTGGGAAACTCGAATGAGACATTCTAGACCCAAATCAGCAGGGAGACCCGGAATAAGATCCGAATCCATTTTAAGGGAACTTAGCTGTATTGATGAAAGAAACAACTGTGTGAAAGAAGAAATCAAGATTAGCTCTTTATATACACCGGAAAAAGTGAAAAAGCCTATTTCTTCTTTTGGGAAGAAATAATGAAACTTTTTTTTATGTCTAGATATTATTGTAGTGAATGAGAGGTTAAGCACAAAGCTTCTAGAAGGAAGTGTTTTTTGGGGAAAGACGCGCGAAGACATGGAAACATAGAAAAAATCGACATGCGCCTAAATTGAGGTTTTGCCTTTATGCTCTGCAACTGGGAGAAGTGTTGTAGATAAAAGGGAAACTGACATCATTACTCTGTGGGCACAAGCCATAGTATTTCTGCTTTTTTGGCCCTTTTTTTTATGTTTGTTTTTATGTTCTTGTGTTTATCGCTCTCAACCAAGAGATGGAATTTTCATGGATTTTGATCGTTTCATTTCTGATTCTCGATTAGAGATGGCAATGGATTTCGGATTCGATCCAAATCATGGATTAAAATCTATTTTTTAGGATTTGGATCGCCAAAATTTTGGAATGAGATGGATCCGGATCATTCATCATATTTGGATTTGGATCGAGATTTTTTGAGGCCGGATTCGATTCGGATCAAGCCATGATCCATTAATTTATATATATATATATATATATATATATATTTTTTATTATAATTAAATACCTAACCCCAACTTAAAACTCTTTAATTTCCTTATTCAAATTCTCCCAAAATAAATATGTTCATAATTTTTTATGCACAAAGACTATATATATTATAATAGTGATTAGTAAAGGTTGCAGATGGCGTTCTTTTTTAAAAAAAAATTTATTTAATAAAACCAGCAATTGGTATCCAATTGTTTTAGCATGTGTACTCGGTGCATGTATTGTCTTGTTCTGAATGCCGTTTTCGAGCCAATAACTGTTTTCTTTTGTTAAATTTTATTTAATTAACATATACCATATAGAATTATTCACAATAACTCACTCTTATTTATATATATATATATATATATATATATATATATATATATATATATATGGAGGGGTTATGGTGAGAATATATATATGTATAAGAAATAAGAAAGAATCTCAATCATTCTTTTAATAAAAAACGGTCCAGATTAATTCTACAAACTCCTGCCTTTTTGTATCCATCGTGTGGTTGGGGTATTATTGAAAGGAAAAAATATTCAATCCCATTCTTGCGTCCTTTTCCAAGGTGATATACAAATCAAACAGATATTCATTGCGACTTTCTAAACCTTTCCTATATCTTTCTAAAAGATATCTTTTACTTATACACAACTACCGATATCAATTAATAAAGGTGAACAATGTCCCTTTCTTGTTCCTTTCATTCAATATTCCATATTCAAATATATTGCATAACGATGGTATAATTGTTGCACAATTGTAAAATTAATTTAGAATACTTTCGATATTGATTGTTGCACTTTCTTTAAAATATGTAGCATATAGAAGTTATAATGTAACATATATTATTCAAATTTATTGCATAACGATGGTATAAGCATTGCACAATTGTAAAATTAATTTAGAATACTTTCGATATTGATTGTTGCACTTTCTTTAAAATATGTAGCATATAGAAGTTATAATGTAACATATATTATTCAAATTTATTGCATATCAATGGTAAAAAAAATTTACAAGCTGTAAAATGAGTGTAACATAATATCGGTATTGATTGTTGCACTTTCTTTAAAATAAGTATCTAATGAACAGTTGTAAAGTAGTATATAATATTCGAAATATTGCACATATATGGTAAAAGCATTAAACAAAATATAGATAAATATAGCATACTATTCATATAGATTATTGCGCTTTTGTAAAAATATGTAGATGTTAATTAGTTATAATGTAGCATATAATTGTCAAATAATGTGCACCTCAATGGTTAAACTGTTGCAATCATTAAAATTATTGTATCATACTGGTTGTATTATTTATTGCATTTTCTTATAAATATTTAGCTCTTTTACAATAGTAACGTAGCATTTCATTCTAACAAAATTTCAACATCAATATTTAAAATAATGCATAAATTAAAAAAATAATGAAGCAAACTTATTATATTGCTCATTGCATTTTTTTAATAATACGCATCTATTGTTTAATTGTGATGTAGCATATGATAATAAAATATTTTGCAAATTTAGGGTTAATCTATTATACATTTTAAAAATGAAAGTGGTGTACCATAATTATTAATTGTTGCATTTACTTAACAATGTGTAGCACTTGATAAAAAAAATATAGCATATATTATTTCTCTTTTCAATATTAAAATATCACATGATAGTAATATGAGTTAGACATTCAGTATCTACGTGTTACATATATTTAAAGTGAATGGAACACACAATCGGTGTTATAAAAACTGAATGTAGCTTATTATCATTATGTCATGTTTACTGATAAAGAACCTGCATCTTCAATTTTCTCAACTTATAGATTTTTAAATGTATTAGGTTTAAATCGATAAAGATGATACATAAATATCATCATAGTCATTATAATAATTTAGAAGATGAACTTCGTGTATCATAACATTGAATTAACAAACAATATAAAAAATTCATTCTCATACAGTAAACAGAAAAATAAAAACTAGCTATAAAATGCAACATTATATAATACGAAGAGCTATGAATTAAACTAACAGATGCATCCAATATTAAGACTCAGTTGCAAAACATAAACAGTATCAAATTCACGAAAATAACTATAAAATGCCACATTATATAGTTATAACTATAAAATGCAACATTATATAATACGAAAAGCTATGAACTAAACTAACAGATGCATACAATATTAAGACTACATTGCAAACAAGAAAGCATGTCAGATTCACGAAAATTTATAAAAATATCACATTCTATTAATGATTTACAAACAAACCATTATAATAATTTGGAGGATGAACTTCATCAATATTCGGTTGATTATATGTGTCATCTAAACAAAAAATAAAATAACAATCAAAATAATGAAACCACGAATTCATATGTAAACTCAAAATAATTCTCAAATGCAACATTAAATAAAGCAAATCTATAAACTGTATCATATATGCAACGAATATTAATATTCTATTATAACAAAATAAATTTAAAACGTTTTTACGCAAGATAGAAAAGAAACCTGCATCTTCCATCTTTGTTAATCAAACTCTTTTTTCGAATTATGTTTTGGACGATAGATATGGATCCAAAATATGATATAGAATTACCGTTTAAAAATTATAACTTACCATATCCAAAAAACTGCACCTTTGAAATAGCCATGAAAATAGGAACTACCATAAAAAAATAATGAAAAAATACAATCATACCCTTATGATAATCGAAAATACATCAACGTTTAGCACACATTATGATTTATTATTGCATTTTTTTAATTAAATCTGTACCCTAGATCTATCATCTTAAAGGGCTTAAATTCATTCTTAATTCTCACACAAATATGTATTCTCATATGATCTCTCCTCTCTCTATATATATATATATTTGATAATTTGACATAATCTTAAAATATAAAATTAAGACACCAATTTTTAATTTGAATGTTGTTCGACATCTTCTAAATTTGACACGATGCGCTTGCTTGCTAATAGTGTCTTCAATTTCTGGATTCAAAGTCTAATGAAAATGTTATTCTAGGAATATTAAGAAATAAAATCTTCCACTCTATGATCAAATAGCAATCCTATGCATTCAAAGCTAGGGATAAGAGAGAGACGTTTGCCTTACAATTTGTGGTATTCGACGTAATTGACTTTGACACAAGTCAGTGCCTTTTCTTGTCTTGATGGATTACTTTACTTCTACCGGTCGGGAAATCTACCTTAAACTATGCTCTCTGTGAATACGAGGAGACGGTTGAGTTAAGTCAAGACGACGACTATTTGTGAATTTATAAACTAAGCCTGAATTTGATAGGTTATAAAAATTAATCTATGACAAACCCAAGTTGAATAAACAAATCAATATCTATAGACTGCAGCTATATATTTTTCACATATGTACGTTATTATCGTTTTAACTAATTGTAAACATTTCTTTAAATTTATAAAAATGTTTTTCCATTTTTCAGAATTTGCTATGATAAATAAATGTAGTTAAATCCAAAGTTAAAATTAAGTTTCGTAACAGATGGTGGTTGACGAAACGATCACTATCCTACTTATATATAGAGAATGGTATTTTAAACGAGTCATAGGGTCAATTAATTCTATATTTAGACTTCAAAATACTTTTAGCAATTTTCTTTTAGACTTCAAAATACTTTTAGCAATTAAATCCAAAGTTAAAATTAACCCGCATGCTACCTTAAGACTTTTAGCAATTTTCTTGCATATATATAGAGTGGTTATTGTAAAAACCTCCTTAAGGTATAAACTACGAACTCATAAAATCACCGAATTCTTTGTGAAAGTGTATGAATTCAAAAAAAAAAAAAAAAAAAAAAAAAATTGCTCTCATGGGATTCGAAACCAAGTGTTTAAATTCATCAAGAAAAGTGATGAATTCAACATAGATCTTCAGGAATAAAAGACTAAAAATACTTCATATTTTATACTTTAGAGGTGGTCTCCTGTACATTCATTCGCACATGTGGATTTTGATATTTTTTTTCCGTGTAAATGATATTTTTCTTCAATGTAAATGATACTTTCTAAATTATAAGGTGAAAAACAAATGATACTTTTATTTAGTGTAGTTGATACATTTCTGAACAACAAATAATACTTTTATCCGTCCGCACCGTATGGACGGATATACAAGAGTTTTTGTGTATACTTTAAGATTGATTTGTATTCGATCCAATTCCTATATATAGTGGTTGGACCCAGTGAGAACTCATCTTTTTTGAGAATTTGAGAACTATGTACAGACGTATAAAGTTGATGAACAAAATCTATAAAGTTGTGCACAAAGAAAATATTTTAAAATTATTGCACAACGAAATAATTTTAGAAAGTTTTCATTGTGCACAACTTTATACCGTTTTTTGTATCATCTTTGCACGTCTTATGTATAGTTCACCAAGTTCTAAAAAATAATATAGTTCTCATTTGATCAACTTATCCTATATGTTTATGTATAAGTTATTGGTGATGGATTTCTTCTTCTTTGTCTTATACAATTCCGACAAAATACATGGGCATGTTGCATTTTATCCTATTTTTATGCATTTAATGTCATATATCAAACCTGTATATTTACAATTTAGTTTATAAATGTAATAGCTAGATTGCTGATTATGATATATAATGTAAGTATTATTTTAGAAGATCAAAAATTGATTAAACACCTACAAGATTGTTGTAAACTTTTGTTTCAATATAACATAACTATTAAATTACTAATCATAATATACATGTTGGTTTATTCAATTTCTATAAACATCATATATTATAATAATGTGATATATTATACTAGAAAAACTAATTTGAGTTAAAACACCTTAAAAGCAATAATAATTGGACACATAAAAAAGACTTCATTGTTATCAAGATAAAATGAGAGGGCAGCATAAAATATATCGGTGAACACATCTTGAATATTTCTCTATTATTGCTTTAAATTAGGGGTGAGTAAAAAATAATGATTTTTTGTTAAAAAAAAAATGAACCAAATGGAATGGAATCATTTCAGTTAATACTGATAAATTTGAACTGAAAATTTTCAAATTTTCAAATTTTAAAACGTAATTTTTGGCTGGTTTGGAATTTTTTTGAAAAATAAAACATTATATATAATAATGTATATGTAGTACTATTATTATTATTATTATTAGCGATCATTTTTATTAGTAGAATCGGAAATAATTTTATTTGAAAAAAAAAAAATACACACCTTCCTATCTAAACCAACATAATTATTCTTACGTAATTGAAAGGAAAGACATCAGATTCTCGAGGCACTGAAATGAAAACTTAGACGGGATTAAGCATGTTAAAACAAGAAAACATATTATATGCCTTTGGGATCCAATATCTCTTTAGACTAAATAGATTTTTGGACGCTTTATTAGATGGCTTGATTTGATTGGATATCAATAAATCATGCTGTAAACTTCACTTTCAGCCCCAAGAAAATTGGGCTTCTAAAATAGTCTGGACTTAAAAAGGGTTCATGAATGAGCAATTTCTATTCAACCCTCTTTTTTTTCTTCGCATTCCTCAAGATTAACTAAAATAAAAATAATTATACCCCTCATTTAAGTATCATAACAAAATAAATAAATTCGAGTGTATATAGCCCTCATCTTCCTTGCATTAAAAAAAGTCATCTTCTTCACCATAAACAGAAATGGAACGTAAAGAGTTTAAAAACAGAGGAGCTTGTTTATACTACAAACTTCTTGTATTGAAAAACACAAACAAATCTATACAAGAAAGTTCTCTGCCTCTATCCGGTATGCTTGCATGTCTTTTTTATCACTTTGTGTCCGCAGTCAAGGCACACAACAAAGTAACATGATTCACATTCGAATCCACGGCAGGTATAAACATCATCACGACAAATGTCGCACCTCTTCTTGAGAGTAATGTAATTGTAAGTGAGAGGGTGAGGGTGTATGCCACCCAACTCAAATCGGCGCCCAAATTTGATATTTTGTAATAACCTGATACAGTCTTAAGACAATCAGGGTGGTAAGAATTATCGCATTGGCGGCAGTGATACATCCATTTCTTGGGATGCATTTCCTCTTCACAAAAGTCGCAGAAGAAATCAGAGGGATGGTCTACAGAGGCATCAAACGTCAACACCAACGGGTGATGATCCCACTCCGGCTTTCTTACAGTCGGCGGTAACAGAGTACATTTGAAGTCCAATGCAAAATCACAACCGTCTTTGCTGCAACGATATCCATTTCTCATGTAGTTTTGACAATGATCACACATGATACGTTTTTCTGATTTTATTGTCATGATACCTTTTTCTGATTTTATTGTCATGATACCTTTTTCTGATTTTATTGTCATGATGAGGTTTGGGTGTAAATGAGATGCATGTGTGATAACAGTTGGTAGAGATGCGCACTTGACATCTATAATCATCCCACACTCTTCACACCTATACACCATTCCGTTTGTGGAATATCCACAAAGGAACACCTATACAAGGATAGATTCTCATCCATTTCTTTAGAGCTTGTATAGAGTGAGAATTTATGATTTTTATCATCTGTTTTTGGGCACTGACCACCATATGGAGAGGTGGAAGAAGAAGAAGAAGACGAGGAGGATGATGATGATAGAGTTTTGGGCAACAAGTAGCAAATGGAGTGGATAAAATATTTGCAAGCAGCACATTCATAATATGGAGGAGAAGATATAGGTGTTACGCACAGGTCACATATCTTCAATTCATCGTCTTCATCTTCGTCTCCATCTTCCTCCTTCATTAACACTTCTGAAACCAAACTCAAAGGATGGGTGTGATAATTGAACAAATATGAATAACTTGCGGTGGTTTCTGATATCTTGACGGTTGTTGGCATGTCTTTCACATCAGGGATGATGCCTTTTTCCCTCATCACAAAAGCTCTGATTAACTTATTGGAAATGTCACTTAATGGGAATTTAATCAGATCCGAACCATCACTCTTATCTTCATCCCTGAAATAAGCAACAAATAAATTAAATTCGTAATCATGGTTTATCACTAAATCAAACAGGTGAAAATTGACAAAACACAATATTATAGCATGAAGGATAAGGTTGCTAGTCTTACAAAAGGACTCCTCGTTTGGTAGTATGAGCCGTGGATGTAGCACACTTGAGATGGACAAAGTATCTGCAGTCACCACAATAGTATATCCAATATGTAATATTAAGATACTCATCACAAATAGCACATTGATAAATATATTTCCCAAATTGGATGGGAAAACAAGAGGCCAATGAGAGTTGATGGTGGTGTTGATTTGTTGTTAATAAGGTGGGCAAAAATGCACAAGTCTTGTGTATCAAGAAGTCGCACGTGCCACATGAGTAAGCAATGTCCGCATCTTGAGTGCCACACGCATCACAACTAAATGAAAAGGCTTGCTTCATCATGAGCTTCAAAGGGTGAGGGTGCCTAGGGTGATCCACACGTTTCTCTCCAAATAACTCATCAATGTCTATTTCTTTGCATGTTATGCCAATGTCAAAATTACAACGATGGCATCGATAGCTAATCCCACTTGCAAAATGGTAATTATCACAAAGATTACACCAATGGCTTATCATCCGATTTTCAACCTGATATTGAAATAGGTGGAGATGATGTTGAGGGTGTGAGGGGTGCAAAATTTGATTAGGTAATTCTGCACATCTTTGGTGAATGAAGCTTCTGCTTTTATAAATACAATATGGGTTCTCCACACAAACATATGCACTCTCTGAAACTATGGGTTTTATACAAGCAAAACAACGTATAGCCTCAACGTTTTGGGTGAGAATTAAGGGGTGTTCGTGACCAAAATGGTTAATAATAACCTTCTCCACCGCCATATATATGTTGTGCCTGCACAAGTAGATCATGAAATTAGACAAATGAAGATGAATGTGTGTGTACGTGTAATGCAAAGTAATTTTGAAACTTGTGCTAGCTTACTTCAATGAATGACATGTCATAGTCACAAGTTAGAACCACTATATATACATATGCATGTATGTATATTCGAAACAACAAATGTTCTTGGATTGATGGCAAAGCAAAGAACATCTTTTTTAAAGTAATATTAAATATATATTCTCACCAAAGTTAATCGTGGGTCTTATATAGTTTACTTTATTAAATGCAAGAAAAGTATCTCTATGTTTTTCAGTTGGAAAAATTTATGTTTTCGTGTACAAATAATTTAATCGTTGACGTTCTAAGAAATATATTATGTACTTTGCATGAAACCTAACTTTGATAAATTGAGAGAAAAAAATCTGACCAATTAAACAGTATTTGTTGTACATATTGCTCAAAAATGTAAGGCGTGGTTAGTTACAGTTATATTATTAATACACAAAGGGATATTACACTTGGGATCATCTATCCCACTTTGGTGCCCCATTTCATGTTTTATTATCGCTTTTTTAAATTACTAATTAGGATCCACTAATGTAATTAGGATTATAATTATTTTTTATATTTAATTTATAATTGATTATTATGGTTGATTGATACATAATTAGGATATTAATTTTTGTAAGTTTCAATTTTGAATGATACAATGTCAATTGTGATTCATTATATAACAATAATTTTATTTAAATTTGTTAAAGTAGTAGAACACAATGAAATACAAAAAATAATAGAATAGGGGATCCAATGGCATGCCATGCTCACAAGTTAGAAGCACTATGCGTACACGTCGATGCATTTATATTCAAAATTACAAAGTTCTTGGATTGATGGCAAAGCAAAGAACAACTTTTTTTAAAGTAATAATAAATATATATCTCGTCAAAGGTAATCTTAGGTTGAGCCTTCTGTAGTTAACATTATTAAATACAAGAAAATTATTTCTTGTGTGCGTGTGTTGGCCTAGTGGTAGAGTAGTTAATGTCGGAGGTCAAAGGTCTCGGGTTCGAGTCCACCGTGACGCGGTCTTTAAATTTCTGTATTAAATTGACCCACAAAAGAAAAGTATCTCTCTGTGTGCGTGTGTTTGGCCTAATGGTAGAGTGGTTAATATCCGAGGTCACAAGTCTCGGGTTCGAATTCATCGTGACGAGACCTTTAAATTTCTGTATTAAATTGACAAAAAAGAAAAGAAAAATATCTCTATATATTTCAGTTGGGTGAATTTCGAAAAGCCATGGATAATGGGTAGAGCAAAGCAAAGAACAAATGAATTTCGAAAAGCCATGGATAATGGGTAGAGCAAAAGGGGTAGTTAATCTTGCATGGATTGTGCAACATCGATTATCCACATAACTTTGTGTAAACATTTAAAATTTGGTGTTCGACAACCACCACCACTGGTACCACTCTTCAAATTTAATTATAAAGTCCTTTGTCATGTTGCTTGAGAACATCCATTCATAAACAAATCAAAATCAACATTTGAATCTCTTCCCACTATCTTAATATATACACGTCATTAATCATTTTTATTCCAATCATTATCTTGATATATTTTTTTTGTAATTAAGGAAAAATCCACCACGTCTCCTTGTACTAGAATAACTTTGTGAGACACAGAAAGTATATTGATGCAAAATGATCGATTAATCAATTTGATCCCGCCCGTCTGTGTGTTGGCCTAGTGGTAGAGTGGTTAATGTCCGAGACCCAAGGTCTCTGGTTCGAGTCCACCGTGACGTAACCTTTAAAATTTCTGTATTAATTGATAAAAAAAAAAGCAATCACATAGTGTCTGAGTTTGAAGTTAGTCAAATCAAATAATATTGTTTAATGATGAAATCGAGCCTACCTCCCAAAAATCGAGTATATTTAGATTCCTGAACATAATTAAATTGTTGGACACATCCATTTGTTTTTCTTAATCATCTAAAATAATATATAATTATTTTAATAAAAAAAAGGAATGAACTCATGATGAGACGGAACTTACCTAAATTTTTGTCATAAACAATATACATCACCAAGAAGATTTAATACGGTTCATTGAAAAGATCTTGCTTATCTACCAGCATTCGATAATTAAAACTCACAATCTTTTAATCACGTACATACCACAAAATTATATTTCAAATCAGAACAAAAATATTTTCATTATTTCCAAAAATAAATATGCCCATACTACCTCCAAATGGAATCCATAAATAAATATCCCTCACACATGCCCACATCCGACAACCAACTGCAATTATCTTTCTTTTTTTTCAAAAAATGAAAATATAAAACTCATCGTATATTCTCAAAATTATCCGAAGAGGGGCCAATTTCCTTCAATTTCTTCCCTTAAATAATTACATTTGGACGAGTTATTCATGGCGCACATACAAATAGTTATACGGCAGTAGTTCTTAATCTTATAAAACTCACTCTCTCTCTCTCTCTCTCTCTCTCTCTCTCTCTCTCTCTCTCTCTCTCTCTCTCTCACACACACACACACACACATAGGGATGGCAGTGGATCTCGGACCCGGTCCAGATCCATGAGATCCGAATCCATTTTCGGGATCCGGATCTTCAAAAAATAGGATCCAGCGGATCCGGACCGGATCGAACCACTCTTTTAAAATCCGGATCGGATCGGATCTCGATTCTAAGATCCGGATCCGATCCATGGATCCATATAATATATATGTATATATAATTTTAATTTATATTTATAAGTGTATTATATTCTTCTTCTTTCTAGTCGAAGTTGGATAAACTAGATTACGAAATTGGATAGTATTTTAATAATATTAGAAATTTGTACCTTGTAATTGAGAAAATTTTGTATTTGAGTGGTCTATTTACTAAAATATGTGCGCTACTTCTTCTATTACTATTGTAATATTATTTGCTGTCATGAAAGCAAAAGTAAATTTGTAACTAACATCTTCTTGTATAGTGATGATTGTAGAATTTTGAAATAATTATTATAGCGTTATATGTATTTAGATTATTATTGTTATTATGGTGTTACTGTGAATTATATTTGATTTATGATTTATTTTAGAAGATAAAATATATGGATCCGGGTCTAGACCCTGGACCCAGTGGATCTTATGGATCTGGATCTAATTTTTTTGGATCCAATGGATCTGGACCGGATCCGGACCCAAGCAAAATATTACGGATCTGAATCTGGACCTAGCCAGATCCGGTCCATTGCCATCCCTACACACACATGTACACACTAAAATTTTGAGTAGGGGAAAAGGGTAATCTTACTGTTTCGGAATCGAGGGCAGTGATCAACGAGTTGGTTGTGATAGTAGCATTTGTTGAAAGAAGTCGATGTGCACCCTATAATTCCTTTAAAATCTCAAAAATCAAACATTAAGACATCATATAATTGTCCAAGAAAATGAAGAATTTTGTTCCAGATGAGCAAAGAAACATCTTCACTTTGTCAGGATTTACACATCCCACTCTCCTTCAACAAAACCCTCTTATTTTTCTTATTCTTCATTTTCTTCATCGTTGGAGTTCCTCTTCTTTGCATCTTCTTCATCTTGAAGCCAAAGGTACCCCATTTTTCTCTCCAAAGAGTTGATGTAGAATCATACAAGCTCGACTTGAGCTCCCAAAATCTTGTCGTTTCATCAGTTTTTTCTCTCAACTTAAAAGCACACAATCCAAATAATGTCGGATTGAATTTCTAAGCTTCTAGATTCTTTGTCCTAAGCCAAGGTCGGACAGATCATAATTCCTCAGTTTCATCAACCCCCGTTGAGTAAAAACGTGGCGTTCAGACACGAGTGTTGTTTGAATGCGTCAATGTTAGTGAAATTATGGATAGAAATCTAAGAAAATATCAGTCTTCAAAGGGAGTATTTGTGAATTTATATATTAAGCCTGAATTTGATAGATTATAAATTAATCGATGACAAACCCAAGTTGAATAAACAAATCAATCTATATATTTTTCACATATGTACTTTATTATCCTTTTAACTAATTGTAAACATTTCTGTAAATTTATAAAACTTTTTTCCATTTTTTATAATTTGCTATGATAAATAAATTAGTTAAATCCCAAGAAAATTAAGTTTCGTAATAGATGGTGTTTGACGAAACGATCATTATCCAAACTTGTATATAGAGGACGATGGTATTTAAACTAGTCATAAGGTCAATTAATTCTATATTTAGACGTTCAAAATATTTTTACCAAGTTTCGTACGTATATATATATATATAGAAAGAGAGAAAGAGAGAGAGAGTTAAGTTCAAATGAGAACCATTTTTATCCTAAAAACTAAGAACCAAATGAATTCATTATGAAAGTTGATAAATCTGTTGGAAAAGTTACTGAATTCAAAAATTTGAAAATTTTCACCCGAATTCGAATCCCATGAGAAGCGAAAATTTTATTTTTTTGGATTCATTAACTTTCCCAATGGATTCATCAACTTCATAGTAATTCATCATTTTTGTTCTCACGATTAAAATGGTTCTCACATTAACTCTCCCATATATATATATATATATATATATATATATATATATATATATAGAGAGAGAGAGAGAGTTATTATAAAATATCTCTTAAAGTATAAACTATGAACTTATGAAATCGTTTGAATCTACCGTAAAAGTGTCTTAAATTACCGTAAAAGTATTTGAATTCAAAAAAAATAAAATTTTTTCGCCCTTATTAGTTTCGAAACCAAGTGTTTGAAAGCATCAAGGAAAATGATGAATTTAATACAGATCTTCAGGAATCAAAGTCTAAAAATAATTAATATTTTGTACTTTAAGACTGATTTGTATTCGATCTTTTATATATATATATATATATATATATATATATATATTTATGTATCAGTTGTTGGTGGTGGATTTTTTCTTCTTTGTCTTTCACAATTCCGAGAATACATGGGCATATTGCATTTTATCCTATTTTTATGCATTTAATGTCATATATCAAACCTGTATATTTATAATTTGGTTAATAAATGTAATTAATAGCTAGATTGCTGATTATGATATATAATGTAATATTATTTTAGAAGATCAAATATTGTTTAAACTCCTCCAAGATTGTTGTAAACTTTTGTTTCAATATAACATAACTACTAATTTACTAATCATAATATACATGTCGATTATTCAATTTCTATAAACATCATATATTATAATAATGTGATATATTATATTAGAAAAGCTAATTTGAGTTAAAACACCTTAAAATGTTATTGTGAATGCACTCATGCATAATCATGCTGTATATATGGACAACTTAATACTTTGCATTTTTCTTTTATAAATAACCTCTTGTTATATATTTGAATTAAACAATATTCAATATAAATCCTATATGTTATATATATATGACCATAATAATATTTTACAATGTGTCAAATTATCATGAATAGATGAGATAACTCATCTTATTGTTATCTCTATCCGCATCATACGAATGCTAATCTAGTTCGATCAAAATGTGATCCAAAAGCAATAATAATTGGACACATAAAAAAAACTTCATTGTGATCAAGATAAAATGAGAGGGCAGGATAACATATATTGGTGAACACATCTTGAATATTTTCTATTATTGATCTAAATGTTTCTACTGTTTGACTAATTAAAGTGAAAGTGGCGAAGCTTTCCTTTTCGGAAAAGAAATGCAACCCATGTTATTTATATTTTTTTTTTTGAAGTATAATTTTTTTTATCACAAACCAAAAACTAAAGTCTTCTAGAATAAAGTGAATTTAGGAGTGACACATATTTGCTAGAGTAGACAAAATGGTCTATATGTTGGATTTTTTACAATTTTCAGCCTAGGATATCTAAGCTTTACAGTACCTTAGCTATTGAATATAATGAAAGAAACATTCGATACTTCACGAAAAATTGAAGAAGAAAAAATGTGTAAAAATATTTAAGAGAAATTGAAATAAATCAATGAAGAAAATAATGCTTCTCTCTTTACCTCGTACTATTCTCACATATATTAATCTATAAATCATAACGTTGTAAGGAGGATATATAGATATTCAAATTAGCCCCCTCCAAATTTTTTTTTCAAAATTGACAGTGACATTACCAATTTTGATTTTTTGTCATTAATCTGAAATTTTAAAGGTCGCGTCACGGTGGATTCGAACCCGAGACCTTTGGCATCAGGCATTAACCACTCTACCACTAGGCCAACACACACACGACATTACCAATTTTGATTGTGCGTAGATGTATATATACCTATCTATCTATATCTATATCTATATCTATATATATATATATATATATATGAATTGGTTTAAATACATACAATCTTTAATATACATAAATGAGAACAAATCATATTCATTAGATTTGAAAATATGCAAATGTACATTTAATTAGTTAAATGTACATTTCGCATATAATAATGTATTAATACATTTGTGTCATAATTTGTGCATTAAATCTAAATCGTCCATATTGAGTTATCAATGGTTGATATTTGTCCTTTGTTTACATTACGAAGAGTGTCCATACGATAACCACTCACTATATATATATATATATATATATATATATATATAAGTGGATCAAATGAAAACATCTTTTTGCGAACTACGTGAACCATGATAAGGCGTTGAAGATGATGCGCAAGATGGTACAAAGTTGTGCATAACGAAAACTTTCTAAAATTATTTTGTTGTGCAACAATTTTAGAAAGTTTTCGTTATGCACAACTTTATCTTGTTTTGTGCATCATCTTCAACGTCTTATCATGGTTCTCAAGTTCTCAAAAAAGATGAGTTCTCACTGGATCCATCCCCTATATATATATATATATATATATATATATAATATAGTAATTTATTAAGACATCATAATAATTATGTCATGATTCATGTCTATATATTAGGAATTAGGGGTGAGTAAAAAATTGATTTTTTGTAAAAAAGGAAAATAAAATAAAAAGAACCAAATGGAATTGAATCATTTCAGTTAATTCTGATAAATTTGATCCAATATCTCTTTGGACTAAATGGATTTTTGGGCTCTTTATTAGATTGCTTAGTTTCATAGGAAATCAATAATTGTGCATTTGTGCATCTACATTATAATTTATGCATTGAATTTGAAGAGCCTATATTGATTTATTAAGGGTTGATATTTGTAATGAATAAAACATGCTGCAATCTTCACTTTCGGCTCCAAGACAATTAGGCTTCTAAAATAGTTTGGACTTAAAAAGGGTTCATGAATGGGCAATTTATATTCAGCACCGCTTTTTTCTTCGTGCCCTCATTTAATTATCAGAACAAAATAAGTATATAGCCCTCATCTTCCTTGCATTAAAAAAAGTTATATTCTTCGCCATAAACAGAAATGGAACATAAAGAGTTCAAAAATAGAGGAGTTTGTTTAAACTACAAACTTGTTGTATTGAAGAACACAAATAGATCTATACAAGAAAGTTCTTTGCCTCTATTGGGTATTCTTGCATGTCTTTCTTATCACTTCATCATTTCCGCAGTTAAAGCACACAACAAAGTAACATGATGCACATTCAAATCCAAGGTAGGTATAAACAATATGGCGACGACAAATGTCGCACCTCTTCTTGAGAGTAATGTAATTATAAGCAAGAGGGTGAGGGTGTATGCCACCCAACTTAAATCGACGCCCAAATTTGATATTTCTATAATCAACCAGATGCAGTAAGAATTATCGCATTGACGGCAGTGATACATCCATTTCTTGGGATGCATTTCCTCTTCGAAATACTCGCAGACGAAATCAGAGGGATGGTCTGCAGAGGCATCAAACATCAACCGCAACGGGTAATGATCCTACTCCTGCTTTCTTACAGTCAACGGTAGCAGAGTACATTTGAAGTCCAATGCAAAATCACAACCGTCTTTGCTGCAAAAATATCCAATTCCATTGTAAAAGTATATTCCACAATGATGATACTTAGGACCTTCTTCTGGTTTTACTCTAGTCATGATGAGGTTTGGGTGTGAATGAGATGCATGTGTGATAGCATTTGGTAGAGATGCGCACTTGATATCTATAATCATCCCAAACTCTTCACACCTATACACCATTCCGTTTGTGGGATATCCACAAACGGAACACTGATACAAGTATAGATCCTCAGCCATTTCTTTAAAGCTTGTATAGAGTGCGAATTTATGATTTTAATCATCTGTTTTGGGGCACTGACCATCATATGGAGGAGGAGAAGGAGAAGGAGAAGGAGCAGAAGCAGAAGCAGAAGAAGAAGAAGAAAAAGAAGAAGAAGCAGCAGCAGCAGAAGAAGAAGAAGAAGAAGAAGAAGAAGATAGAGGTTTGGGCAACAAGTAGCAAATGGAGTGGACAAAATATTTGCAAGCAGCGCATTCGTAATATGGAGGAGAAGATATAGGTGTTACGCACAAGTCACATATCTTCAATTCATCGGCTTCATCTTCCTCCTTCATTAACACTTTGAAACCAAACTCAAAGGATGGGTTTGATAATTGAACAAATATGAATAACTTGCGGTGGTTTCTGATATTTTCACAGTTGTTGGCAGTAAGAACTTAGTAAAATGATATGCATACATAAATCATACTGCAGCGAGAATATAATCGAAAATACCCCCAGTCATTGCAATGTTTCTAGATTAAATGAGATACAATCAAAACTTAATGCTTAGTATAAGTGTACTTCTAAGTTTGTCCTTTTCTGCATTGATGGTATATCAGACAGTTTTTCAGCCTCCATAGTAGAAGTAGCAGTCAAAGTCTGCTTCGCACTTCTCCAAGATATAGCTCCATTGGCAAGCATAAAAACATAACCAGATGTTGATTTTCGTGAATCAACACAACCAGCAAAGTCTGAATCAGGGTAGCCAATGACTTCCAAATTTTCGGAATGTTTATACATGAGCATGTAATCTTTTGTTCCTTGTAGGTATCTTAACACCTTCTTTGGAGCTCTCCAGTGGTCAAGGATTACTCTGATATCTGCCCAACATTCCAACAATAAATGCAATATCGGGTCTAGTACAGACTTGAGCATACATAATGCTTCCGACAACTGATGCATATGGAATATTTTTCATTTGTTCCTGTTCGAGCAATTTTTTCGGACATTGACCCAAATTGAATGTGTCACCCTTCGCATGTAGAAATTGTGAGACAAGTATTTGAAGGCTTTGAGAAAAAAGAGAGATTTGTATTGCTAGATGATGTAGTTGTTTGTCTTACATATTTATCAATCCAAGTTCACATATTTATACTACTTGGATGACATGAAAAATTAAGAACATTAAATAACAATACTTAAAACAAGATGACTCTTGAACTAGAGATAGAACTTGAACAGACTTAATTCAAAACCTTTGGTTTACTCCAACATTGCCTCCCCTAAACCAAAATTCCTTCGAACTCCAAGTGCAGCAACATTTCTTGAAAACATAGGTCCTCCAAGGGGCTTTGTAAACGCATCAGCAATTTGCTCTTCACTTCAGCAATACTCAAGATTGATTTCCCCTTCACGAACAAGTTCTCTTAGAAAATGGAACCGCTAACGAATATGCTTCGTTTTTCCATGCAAAACAGGATCCTTTGAGACGGAAATAGTCGAGCTGTTGTCACAGTATATGATCGTAGGATCTTGCTGTTCGACCTTCAAGTTTTTCAGAATTCCTCTCAGCCATAAAGCTTGGCACCCAACCAAAGACGCTGCGATATATTCTGCTTCTGTCGTAGAAAGCACCACAACTGGTTGCTTCTTTGAACACCAAGATATAATTCCACTTCCAAGGCTAAAAACATAACCTGAAGTGCTTCGCGAATCATCGATACTTCCGCCAAGATCACTATCAGTATACCCAATAAGCTTCACGGCAGTGGCGGACGCAGCAAAAAATATTGGTGGGGGCTTTACTATTTTTATATTAACGAAAAATCATAGCGACAAAAATTTATAAATATTTGATACATCAAAAATAGTCCAACACATCAAACTAAAATGGTGGTAATGGAATTCTACGTGTTCTCATCACTTGAAAACGTTGCAAGATCGGCTCATTACCAATCGTTGAAAAAAGATTGAACTTTTCTAATGCATTTTTCCAGTTGCTGCAGCCCGTCTTTGTAAAAGCATCTTCTGCGTATCGACCTCTTTTATCTGATTGTTTAAATAGATAGCACCAGAAACAAAAGACAGCATCTTTTGATACACTGTACTCTAACCATATAAATCTTCGATACCAAATATCTTGAATGCCATATTTCTTTTTCGGATACAAATGCCCAACTGGTTGGCAAGGACCCTTGATCAAGTACTCTCTCCGTACTTGATCACGAATAGCAATATCGAACTCCTCTATTAGTTTTCGTAGTCCCGGATCACCAACAATCTCATTCAAATCTAATTCAACTTGGATTTGATTATCCACTGATTCAACAATAGGTTCACTTGGTGAAGAAGATGACTCACCCTTGCGTTTTTTTTTTTGAAAAACGCTCCATCTTGTACATAAACAAATGCAACTCTTTTAATTAAAAACATAAAAAAATATAAATTTAAATCATAACCTAAAAAATATTCAATTAGAACACTAATTCCAAACTCTAATTAAATTTATAATTAACTAAACTAAACTGAAAACATGGTACTCATATTTATTTTCATGATAAAATAGTAAACAATTGAGGCTTTAAGATGGAATTATTCACTGTAGAATTCAAAGAATAGATTAACTAAATGCCAATAAATAATAAACAATTGGGATTTAGGAGTAGAAATAATAAATTAAGAAGTAAATGTATAACAATTAACAAACAACTTCTATGTAAATATAAATAAGTTGAAAGAAAAAGCGAATAGAAAAAGAGTAGATAACTCACCAAAAATGAGGAAAAAAGATGATCAGCGTATTGGAGAATTAGAAGAAGAAAAGACTTTGATTTGTGTTTTGTTGGAAGCAAGAAGACAAAAATATAAATTGTGTTTGTTTCATTTTTCAAAACTAATAAAAACGTTATTTATTGTATAACATTTTTTCTTTTGTAGAAGGAAGTTACTTTTGACTTTTCTTTTTGTACTTTCTTTTATTTCTTTTTCATCTTCTTCATTTCTCTCCAACCTCCATTTTACTGAGACAATCATTTTCTTTCCCTCTTTCTATTTTTCTTGCAAATTTCAGCCCTTCTCATCCTAGATTTTTCATCGATTAAGCTCTTCAATATCGTCGACTCGGTGAGGGGTGAAGATAGTTTTCGACAAATTCAAAAAATTCACAACAATAAAAAATAAAAAGCGCTTGGTAGGGCTTAAGCCCTTCTCCCACCTACCTGTATCCGCCATTGCTTCACGGGCACACCGGCTTCATAGAAAATACCATAATCAATGGTTCCTTTGATATACCGCAATATCCTTTTCGCGACTTCCCAATGATTTGAAAATGGTTTCTCCATAAACACGCTAATCAAACTCACTGCATGCATGATGTCGGGCCTTGTAGTAGTGAGATACATCAAATTTCAACAAGGCTTGAAACAAAGTTGGATCCACAAGCTTTCCTTCACCATTCTTGCATAATTTCAAACACTGTAATACAAGGAGTTGCAATGGTTTGCATTCTGCATATTAAATTTCTCCAACAATTGAGCTGCATATTTTTCTTGTGAGATAAAAATGCCATTTTTGATTGTTGAACATTTATACCAGTGAGTGATGCAATTCTCCCAAGTCGGTCATCTCGAATTCATTCATCATCGAATTCTTGAATTCGATAACATCTCCACATCATCTCCGTAAAAATGAGATCATCGACATATAGACTTACAATCATGAAGCCTCCTTTTGAATTCTTCTTGACGTAAAGAGTATGTTCATAAGGACACCTTTCAAAACCATTTCTCAAGAAAAAATCATTAATACGATCATACCATGCACGAGAGGATTGTTTAAGACCGTATAATGCCTTTCGCAGCTTGTACACCTTCTCTTCTTCACCTTTCTTTACGAACCCGGGAGGCTGCTCAAGATAAATTTCATCTTGAAGAATACCATTCAGAAAAGCAGATTTGAAACAATTTCCAACCATTTTGAGCAGCAAGAGAAATCACCAATCGAACAGTATCAAGTAGAGAAACAGGGTCAAATACCTCATTGAAGTCTTCGCCTTCTTTTTGTTTGTACCCCTTTGCCACTAACCGAGTTTTGTATTTGTTGATGGAGCCATCAAGGTTGGTTTTAATCTTGAACACCCACTTTACACCAATGGCAGATTTATGTGGAGGCAACAACGTAAGCTCCCACGTACCATTCTTTTCGATCGAATTGATCTCTTCTTTCATTGCATCCACCCATTTTTCTTCTTTCGATGCTTCCTCAAGAGTTATAGGATCTTCTCCTGCAAAGAATCCAAAATAGACATGATCCCCGGTGGCTACTTCTTCGGTTGCATCATAAATTTCCCTCAAGGTTCTCATTCTTCTTTGTGGCGCTGATGTTGGTGAATCTTGTTGAGTTGCAGCCTGATCAGGCTGCATTTGTTCAACACCAACAGCAACATCCTTCTCAAGAGATTCTTCTTCTTCTTCAAAATCAAGAGTTTGCCATCCGGGCAAGTTTGAAGAATCTGAAAAATCATAGCAGCCGTTCTCATCAAAGCAAACATCCCTACTGACAACAATTTTCTTTGTTCTTGGATTGTAAAGCTTGTAACCTTTGGTTCTTTGGCTATAACCAATGAAAATGCATTTCTCGGATTTATCATCAAGTTTAGATCTCATAGCATCAGGAATGTGAGAAAATGCAAGACAACCAAATGTTTTCAAGTGAAAAACGTTTGGTTTTTTACCATACCAAACCTCATTTGGAGTAGAATCATCCAAGTTCTTCGTTGGTGACCTGTTGATCAAATAAAAGGCACATGACACCGCCTCAGCCCAAAAACATACAGGCATGCTTTTCTTCTTCAACATGCATTTGACCATGTTCATTATTGTCCGATTCTTGCGCTCCGCAACTCCGTTTTTTTGAGGTGAGTACCTGACTGTTAGCTCATGACGAATTCCATGATTTCGACAGAAATCTTCAAATAAAGAAGACATGAATTCTCCGCCACGGTCACTTCTTAAGTTCTTTATTTGAAAACCGAATATTTTTCAACTTGAAGTTTGAACTCTTTAAAACAAGAAAGCCTCGATTTTCTTTTACACAATAAACCCAGATTTTCCTTGTGTAATCATCAACAAATAGCAAGAAATACCTGCTGCCTCCGAGCGACGGTACTTGCATTGGTCCGCAAAGATCAGTGTGGACAAGCTCCAAAGGTGATTTTGAGTGCCACTTTGATTTAGATGGGAATGACTCACGATGTTGCTTTCCTAATTGGCATTCCTCGCACACTTCGTTAATCACCTCAATTTTTGGCAATCCTTCGACAATACCTTTGGTGGACAACTCCTTCAAGCTTCGAAAATTTAGATGCCCGAACCTGTCATGCCATAACTTGGAAACTTCCTCATTACAAGCAGCAATAAAGCATGAACTGTTGATAACATCAAGCTTGATAGGGAACAATTTGTTGGAAGCCATAAAAATCTTTGCCACCTGCTGATTGTTCTTTTTCATGGTGCATACATCTCCAACAAATTGAAAATCAAATCCTTTTCGTAGTAGATGACCAACGCTGAGAAGGTTACTACACAAACCTGGTACGTAAAGTACCTCCGACATTTTCTCGACTTTGCCAGCCTTCGTTTTGAAAGTGATTTCACCAACGCCTTGAATTTTGTATGACTTAGCATCTCCAATGGTAACCTGAACATCGTTAGTTCCCTCAAGCGATGAAAACATATTTTTATTTCCCATCATATGCCTACTTGCTCCACTATCCAAATACCATATATTTTCAACACTTCCATCAGAAGCAAGCAACAAAGTTTCAGATTTTTCACCTTCATTATGCATGAAACCAGCTACTGGCTTCTTTTCAGGATATTTTTCCCAACAATCTTTTTCTTTGTGTCCAGGCTTATGACAGAAATTACACTCGAAGTAAGGTTTTGTACCTTTATATGTTACTCTTCCTTTGCCTTTGTGGAATGATGGTTTTTCCTCCTTCTTCGATTCTTCATGTTTTCCACCATTCCAACCGTGACCTTTGCCATTTCCACGAGATGAGCTCTGACTTTTCGTGGATGTGTATTGGGATTTCAAAGCTTGATTGTGAGAAGAACTCGTTTGAGCGCTTCTCAACAAAATTCTCGCTTCATGAGCTTCCAATCTTCCTTGCAAGCCTTCAAGAGACATGGAAGAAAGATCATTTGATTCTTCAATAGCAACCACTATGTGGTCGAATTTAATCGGCAAGCTCATAAGATTTTTTCGACCGCTCTTTGAGTCTCCACGACTTCTCCATTGGATGCCATTTGATTTATATTGGAAGAGAGCGATTGAAATATTCAGAGATCTTTTCATTTTCTTTCATCTCCAGCTTTTCGAATTCAGCCCGCAATGATTGGAAGCGAACCTTCTTCACTTGATCTTGCCTAGAATACGTCATCTCCAATATTCTCCAAGCTTCCTGGGCACTTGTGACCTTTGAAATTCTCTCATAAACAGGAATTTCTAGTGCTTGATAGATTTGGAAGAGAGCTTTCCTATCTATCAAGCACTAGTATTGTGAGACCAGTTTGTAGAAATTGTGAGACAAGTATTTGAGGGCTTTGAGAAAAAAGAGAGATTTGTATTGCTATATGATGTAGTTGTTTGCCTTACATATTTATCAATCCAAGTTCACATATTTATAATACTTGGATGACATGAAAAATTAAGAACATTAAATAACAATACTTAAAACAAGATGACTCTTGAACTAGAGATAGAACTTGAACAAACTTTTTTCAAAACCTTTGGTTTACTCCAACATCACAATGGGTGCTATACTTGGTGAACAATTTTTTATACGAAATTTCTCAAGAATTTTGTTGATATAGGTCTCTTGAGACAAACCCAAAATACCTCAATTTCTATATCTATGGATCTTAATGCCGATGACATAAGATGCTTCACCCATATCCTTCATATCAAAATGCTTTGAAAGAAATTGTTTCACCTCAAATAACAAACCTTTATCATTAGTAGCAAGCAATATATCATCCACATATAGAACCAGGAAACAAATATGACTCCCACTAACCTTCTGGTGTATACATTCATCCATGATATTCTCTTCAAAACCAAATGAAGTGATAACATCATGAGATTTAATATAATACTTGCGAGAGGCTTGTTTCAATCCATATATAGATTTATTAAGCTTGCAAACTAACTGATCACCTTTACTGGAAAGAAAACCTTCAGGTTGTTTCATATAAACAGTCCTCTAGATCACCATTTATGAATGTCGCTTTCACATCCATTTGATGTAAATCAAAATCAAAATGGGCTACTAATGCCATGATTATTCGAAGTGAATCTTTTTTAGATACAAGAGAAAAAGTCTCTGCATAGTCAATTCCTTCTCTTTGAGTGAATCCCTTGGCAACAAGTCTTGCTTTATATCTTTCGATGTTGCCCTTTGAGTCTTTCTTTGTTTTAAAAACCCATTTACAACCAATGGTTTTGACACCATGAACATGCATAGCAGTATAGCAGTCATCATTTCGCAAATTAAGTCGAAAAAGACCATCACTTAAGGTACCATAACCAATAACATCAGATTCATGTGTTAAACAAGAGTACGAAAAGTTAAAAGAATAACCAGAAGATAACAATCTTGAAACATAAATCAAATTCCTAGCAAAGTTAGGAATATAAAATGTATTTTTCAAAAGCAAAATAACTAGTAACTAAAAAGTGATACTAACCTATAAAAAACTGATTTAGCTCGACCGTTTTTGTGTTGGCATGCATATGTTATAGCATTTCAGATTTTATGTCCTAATATTTTTATTGTATCACCATCAAATTTATTAATTTAGTCATATTTTCATAAAATATAAAATTATTATAGCGCAATAAATCATAATTAACAATTATTATTAAGAATCAAATCTCAAATTGATTACAATTGATAATTATAAAATATGTTTTGCTTGTTAAAAGTGTAGATTCTTTATATATATATATATAAACAAGTCAAATACGAGTATTTTTACATTTCTTTTCCTTCGGAGATTTTGGGTGGTTATGCTGTTTCAGCCTTTTTAGGCTTAATCAACCACTGATTTGTTTCGCTTAGAGGAAAAATAAAGTAAGAAAGGAATTATTCTTTGATTTTATATACGGAAACCTATTTAAAATCTTCAAGTAAAGGATCGTAAAACTGCGAATGATTGATAGTATTACATAATAGAAATGTTTATTCTTAGATTAAAATATTGAACACGTAAAGAATTGGACAAACTTAAAAACAAGCGCATCTGTTTAGAACTAGTTTGCATGTTCCTACTGCTTCCACATGTGAGGGCATCTGTTTCCAGAATAGATGTTATGCTCACTTCCCAATGGTTTTCGCAGGTTTTGTAATCCCTGCAAGGAATTGGTAACATGAATCGTAGAACCAGAATCAATCCACCATGTGTTATGATTAACATCAACAATATTGGATTCATAACAAACAAATGAAAATTGAGTACCTTTCTTTTCAAGCCACTTCATGAACTTAAGACAAATTTTTTTTTTGATGCCTCTTCTTATGGCAAAAGAAACACTTGCGGTCTTTCTCAATATCCTTATGGGGAGGAATCTTATCCTTTCCCTTGTCTTTGGCCTGGAAATGTCTTTTCTTCCTGATGTAGTAGCCAAATTCACTTTTTCCCCTTCCTTTCTTCCTGATGTAGTAGCCAAATTCACTTTTTCCCCTTCCTGCATGGCCAATCGTTCCTCCTCTTGAACACACATGGTCATTAATTCATCGATTGACCATTTATCCTTATGTGTGTTATAAGAGATCTTAAAGGGATCATACTGAGGAGGAAGAGTATTCAATATGAAGTGAACCAGGAAAGAATCAAACATCAAAACTCCCAAATCCTTTAGTTGGGCCGCTATATCCCTCATTCGCATGATATGCTCTCGCACACCTCTAATTCCGTTATGCTTTAAGGAAGAGAACTGCATGATTAGGGTGCTAGCTAATGCTTTATCAGAAGACATAAATTGATCATCAATTGCCTTCAACAAGCTCCGAACATTGTCGTATTGCTCGACTGAACCCCTAATCCCAACAGATAAATAGCTCTTTATGAACATTACGCAGAGGCGATTAGATCGCTCCCATTTTTCATAAAGATTAACTTCATCTGGGGTGCTACTATCAGTTATAGCAGGAGGTTTGTCATTTCTGATAGCATAATCAATGTCCAACCAACGTAAATGAAGAAGAATTCTCTCCCTCCAGATCTTATAGTTGTCCCTATTAAGCTCAGGAACCTCAAATTTCATATCAGATAAATTAACAGGTCGAATCACTGCAATAATTAAATAATAATGATACTCACGTCAGTAAATTTGAAGCAAATCAATTTCATATAACATGTTAAACCAATGACAAATATGTTAGAGTATATACAAATAAATCCAAAGACATAAAACTTGTATGTGGATCAAAGTTTAGAGTAAGATAAAACTCCAGGATCATAGAATCATAGGCAAAGGAGGATTAACCATGCTCTGATACCAAATGTAAGAACTTAGTAAAACGATATGTATACATAAATCATACTGCAACGGAAATATAATCGAAAATACCTCCAGCCAACTCTATGTTTCTAGATTAAATGAGATGCAATCAAAACTTAATGCTTAGTATAAGTGTACTTCTAAGTTTTTCCTTTTCTGCATTGATGGTGTAACAGACAGTTTTTCAGAAGAAAACTCAGGGACCCTTATACTGATGAAAAAACCATATACCTAACTTCTCTCCATCACAGAAGTTATCAATTATTTTATTAGTGAGGTTATCTATTCTTTAATAATAGGAATATGTAGAACCAACTTAAGTATTTGAATGTAATTTAACTATAAGTCAAAACATAACATGTATTTCACATCATGCCTTTTTTTCTCATCACAAAAGCTCTGATTGACTTACTGGAAATATCACTTGATGGGAATTTAGTCATATCCGAACCATCATTCTTATCTTTATCCCTGGAATCAGCAACAAATAATTTTAAATCGTAATCATGGTTTATCACTAAATCAAACAGATGAAAAATGATAAAACACAATATATTATAGCATGAAGAATAAGGTAGCTAATCTTACAAAAGGACTCCTCGTTTGGTAGTCTCAGCCGTGGATATAGCACACTTGAGATGGACAAAGTAATTGCAGTCACCACAATAGTATATCCAATATGTCATACTACAATTCTCATCACAAATAGCACATTTATATCTATTTTTCCGAAATTGGATGGGAAAACAAGAGGCCAATGAAAGTTGATGGTGATGTTGACTTGTTGGTAATGAGTTGGGCAAAAATGCACAAGTCTTGTGTATCAAGAAGTCGCACGTGCCACATGAGTATGCCATGTCCCCATCTTCAGTACCACATGCATCACAACAAAACGAAATATTGGGCTTCCTCATGAGCGTCAAAGGGTGAATGTGCCTAGGGTGATCCACGTGTTTCTTTCCAAATAACTCATCAATGTCTAATTTTTCGCATGTTATGTCAATGTCAAAATTACAATGATGACATCGATACCTAATCACACTTAAAAAAAGGTATTCACAAACATCACACAATGTCAGGTTCAGCTCATCTTGAAATAGGTGGAGATGATGTTGAGGGTGTGAGGGGTGCAAAATCTGTTTAGGTAATTCCGCACATCTTTGGTGAAAGAAGCTTCTATCTTTATCAATACAATATGGGTTCTCCACACAAACATACGCACTCTCTGAAACTATAGGTTTTAAACAAGCAAAACAGCATATAGCCTCAACATTTTGGGTGAGAATTAAGGGGTGTTCGTGACTAAAATGGTTAATCATAACCTTCTCCACCGCCATATATATGCTGTGCCTGCACAAGTAGATCATGAAATTAGACAAATGAAGACGTAATGCAAAGTAATTGTGAAACTTGTGCTAGCTTACTTCAATGAATGGCATGTTATGGTCACAAATTAGAACCACTATATATACACATGCATGCATGTATATTCGAAATCACAAATGTTCTTAGATTGATGGCAAAGCAGAGAACAACTTTTTAAAGTAATAATAAATATATATTCTCAAGTTAATCTTGGGCCTTCTATAGTTAACTTTATTAAATGCAAGAAAAGTATCTCTATGTCTTTCAGTTGGAAAAATTTATGTTTTCTTGTATAAATAATTAATCCTTGACGTTCTAAGAAATATATTATATTCTTCGTGAAACCTAACTAATATAAATTGAGAGAGAAAAGACTGCTCAATTAAACAATATTTGTTGTACATATTGCTCAAAAATGTATTGCGTGGTTAGTTACAATCATAATATTAATACACAAAGGGATATTACACTAGGGATCATCTATCTCACTTTGGTGCCCCCACTCCATGTTTCATTATCGTTTTTTCTTTAAAAAAAAAGAATCTTATCATTTTTTACTTCAATTTCACTCTCTTATGTGTTAGTTAATTTTAAATTACTAATTAGGATCCATTAATATAACTAGCATTATAATTACTTTTATATTTAATTTATAAATTGATTATTATGGTTGATTGATCCATAATTAGGATATTAATTTTTGTAAGTTTCAATTTTGAATAATACAATGTCAATTGTGATTCATTATATAACAATAAATTTTATTTAAATTTATTAAAGTAGTAGAACACAATGAAATACAAAAAGTAATAGAATAGAGAATCCAATGGCATGTCATGCTCACAAGTTAGAAGCACTATACGTACACATGGATGGATTTATATTCAAAATTACAAATGTTCTTGGGATTGATGACAAAGCAAAGAACAACTTTTTAAAGCAACAATAAATATATATCATCGCCAAAGGTAATCTTCGGCCTTCTATGGTTAACATTATTAAATACAAGAAAAGTATCTCTTATGTGCGTGTGTTGGCTTAGTAATATAGTGGTTAATGTTCGAGGTCAAAGGTCTCGGGTTCGAGTCCACCATATCACGGACTTTAAATTTATGTATTTAATTGATCAAAAAAGAAAAGTATCTCTCTTGTGTGCGTGTGTTGGTCTAGTGATAGAGTGATTAATGTCAGAGGTCAAAGGTCTTGGGTTCAAGTCCACTGTGACGCGTCCTTTAAATTTTTGTATTTAATTGACCAAAAAAAGAAAAGTATATCTCTAGTAGTTTTGGTGGTACACTGGTAAAGTATTTATTCTATGTGTGCTTGAGTTAGTCTAGTGGTATAGTGGTTAATCTCCGATGTCAAAAGTCTCGAGTTTGAGTTAACCGTGACGCGACCTTTAAGTTTATGTATTTAATTGACTAAAGAAAAGTATCTCAATATTTTCTTGTACTATAATTAATCGTTGACGTTTTAATAAATATATTATATACTTTCTCGTACGTAATGTATGGGTTAATTACAATTACAATAGTAATTCACAAAGGTGATGTTTGGTTTGATGGATGAGATAAATAAGATTGATAGATAGAGTAGGATGTGATTATTTGGATTATTTAATCTTATGTTTGGATCGATTGATTATGATATATGATTAATTGAAGGATTATGACTAGAATGTAGTTTAATACCAAAATTGTCCTTTTGATTTATTTTCCTTCAATTTGCAATCATATGAGAGCATAATAACATCTTTATTATTATTATTATTATTATTATTATTATTATTATTATTATTATTATTATTATTAATTTTAATGAGGGTATTTCTGTAATATTGTATTAAGATTGGAGTGTGATTAAATAATCCACTCAAGTTTAGGGTGATTAATAATCATCCAATTGAATGATAAAACTACGGGCTGAGCAATCAATCACGAGCCGAACAAGCAAACCAAAACGCTTGATTAAGCATGATTATTTTATCTGTCATCCCTTTTCCCTCAAACCAAACACCCCTAAAGAATATTACACTTGGGGATCATCCATCCCATGTTGGTATCTCACTCCTGTTTCATTAGTGGTTTTTTTATTTAAAAAAATAACCATTTTTTTCTTCAATTTCACTTTCTTATGTTTTAGTTTAGTTTTAAAATTACTAATAGGGTTCATTAATATAATTAGAATTATAATTATTTTTTATATTTAATGTATAAATATTAATATTGATTATTATGATTGATTGATCCATTATTAGGATACATAATTTTTTAAAGTTCCAATTTTTAGTAATACAATGTCAATTATAATTAATTATATAACAATAATTTTTATTTTAATTTTAATTTTATTTAAATCTATTAAAATAATGAAAATAGTAGAACACAATTAAATACAAAAAACAATAGAATAGAGTTGAGGATTCAAATCGCATTACGGCCACTGGATCAAGATACAAACGAAATAATATCGAGCCGACATAGTCATTCTAATGAATATTAATTTTCAAAATCTACCACACGGTGCCTCACTTACTGATTTCCCTTTTTCTATTATTATTTTAATTATGCAACATCTATGAGTTAATGCACATAGGACATTCCGACATAGTTAGAAAATGGCTGCTATGCTTGTGCTTCTCAAACTTGAGATGTCAAAATTTAACCACTAAGCTACAAACATTCGAGTAATTAATTAATATCTTTAATTAGTTGCTTCTTTGTAAGTGTATATATAGGATATATCCTAATTCCTAATACACTTAACCGCTTATTAATTTTTGTATACCATTTATTATATGGATTCATATATTATACATATAAATAGATTGAGTTTTAACGTATGTGAAAACAAGTTAATCTGAATAAATTCTCACAAAATTATGAGTTTCTATTTCCTTTGTTCCAAATCTATTAGCTCTTAACCAACTGAGTTAATCTCGTGGAGTATATGAGTTTCCATTTCCCACTTTCCACTAGTGTGGTGGGGGAATATTGTTTCTTTGGAAGTTGATGAAGGCTAGATTTGAACGTGGTAGCTGTTCTATTTGAGTGGAGGGGTTATAATTGAATGTGGTAGTAATAATAATATAATATTCTCTCTGTTCCATTTAAAATATTTCACTTTTCTTCTCGGGTTGTCCCATCACAAATGTCTCATTCATTTTAAAAAATCGAAAAAATACACACCTTCCTATCTAAACCAACACAATTATTCTTACATAATTGAAAGGAAAGACATCAGATTCTGTAGTTCTACCCATGTTGAGTGAGCCCCAACAAGCAGCACTATATGAAGCAAAAACCAACAAATTGCGTGTCCATTTCATTTGACGAGTCAATTGAGTCGTGGAAGAAGGAGAAATAGTCATTTGACGAGTCAACAAGCAGCACTAGGGCTGTGCTTGAGAAAATTATAGAAGAATAGTCATCAAAGTCAGAGGAGTTCGCACATGAAATTTCTCATTCCACAATAGACGTGACACTTCGTATTTATGCGAGGCACTGAAATGAAAACTTAGACGGAATTAAGCATGTAAAAACAAGAAAACATATTATATGTCTTTGGGATCCAATATCTCTTTAGACTAAATGGATTTTTGGAAGCTTTGTTAGATGGCTTGATTTGATTGGAAATCGATAAATCGTGCTGTAAACTTCACTTTCAGCCCCAAGAAAATTGGGCTTCTAAAATAGTCTGGACTTAAAAAGGGTTCATGAATGAGCAATTTCTATTCAGCCCCCTTTTTTTTCTTTGCATTCCTCAATATTAACTAAAATAAAAATAATTATACCCCTCATTTAATTACCATAACAAAATAAATAAATCCGAGTGTATATAGCCCTCATCTTCCTTGCATTAAAAAAAGTTATCTTCTTCACCATAAACAGAAATGGAACATAAAGAGTTCAAAAACAGATGAGCTTGTTTATACTACAAACTTGTTGTATTGAAAAACACAAACAAATCCATACAAGAAAGTTCTTTGCCTCTATCTGGTATTCTTGCATGTCTTTCTTATCACTTTATGTCCGCATTTAAGGCACACAACAAAGTAACATGATTCACATTCGAATCCACCGTAGGTATAAACATAATCACGACAAATGTCACACCACTTCTTGAGAGTAATGTAATTGTAAGTTAGAGGGTGAGGGTGTATGCCACCCAACTCAAATCGGCGTCCAAATTTGACATTTCTGTAATAACCAGATACTGTCTCAAGACAATAATCGTGGTAAGAATTATCGCATTGGCGGCAATGATACATCCATTTCTTGGGATGCATTTCCTCTTCGCAAAACTCGCAGACAAAATCAGAGGGATGGTCTGCAGAGGCATCAAACGTTAACATCAACGGGTGATGATCCCACTCATGCTTTCTTACAGTCGACGGTAGCAGAGCACATTTGATGTGCAATGCAAAATCACAACCATCTTTGCTGCAGCGATATCCAATTTCGGTGAAAAAGTATGGTCCACAATGATGACACACAATATCATTTTCTGGTTTTATTGTAGTCATGAAGAGGTTTGAATGTGAATGAGATGCATGTGTGATAGCAGTTGGTAGAGATGCGCACTTGACATCTATAATCATCCCACACTTTTCACACCTATACACCATTCCATTTGTGAGGTATCCACAAACGGAACAGCTATACAAGTATGGATCCTCTTCCATTTCTTTAGAGCTTGTATAGAGTGCGAATTTATGATTTTTATCATCTGTTTTTGGGCACTGACCACCAGATGGAGAGGTGGAAAAAGAAGAAGACGGGGAGGATGATGATGATAGAGTTTTGGGCAACAAGTAGCAAATGGGGTGAACAAAATATTTGCAAGCAGCGCATTCTTAATATGGAGGAGAAGATATAGGTGTTACGCACAGGTCACATATCTTCAATTCATCGTCTTCATCTTTGTCTCCATCTTCCTCCTTCATTAACACTTCTGAAACCAAACTCAAAGGATGGGTGTGATAATTGAACAAATATGAATAACTTGCGGTGGTTTCTGATATCTTGACGGTTGTTGGCATGTCTTTCACATCAGGGATGGTGCCTTTTTCTCTCATCACAAAAGCTCTGATTAACTTATTGGAAATGTCACTTAATGGGAATTTAATCAGATCCGAACCATCATTCTTATCTTCATCCCTGAAATCAGCAACAAATAAATTTAATTCGTAATCATGGTTTATCACTAAATCAAACAGGTGAAAATTGACAAAACACAATATATTATAGCATGAAGGATAAGGTAGCTAGTCTTACAAAAGGACTCCTCGTTTGGTAGTATGAGCCGTGGATGTAGCACACTTGAGATGGACAAAGTATCTGCAGTCACCACAATAGTATATCCAATATGTCATATTAAAATACTCATCACAAATAGCACATTGATAGCTATATTTCCGAAATTGGATGGGAAAACAAGAGGCCAATGAAAGTTGATGGTGGTGTTGACTTGTTGGTAATAAGGTGGGCAAAATGCACAAGTCTTGTGTATCAAGAAGTCGCAAGTGCCACATGAGTATGCCATGCCCCCATCTTCAGTTCCACATGCATCACAACAAAACGAAATGTTGGGCTTCCTCATGAGCGTCAAAGGGTGAAGATGCTTAGGGTGATCCATGCGTTTCTCTCCAAATGACTCATCAATGTCTAACTTTTTGCAGGTTATGTCAATGTCAAAATCACAACGATGACATCGATACCGAAACACACTTCTAAAATAGTTATCACAAATATTACACCTATATCCAATCATCTGATCTTCAAATAGATGGAGATTATGTTGAGGGTGTGAGGGGTGCAAAATTTGATTAGGTAATTCTGCACATCTTTGGTGAATGAAGCTTCTATCTTTATCAATACAATATGGGTTCTCCACACAAACATATGCACTCTCTGAAACTATGGGTTTTAAACAAGCAAAACAACGTATAGCCTCAACATTTTGGGTGAGAATTAAGGGGTGTTCGTGACCAAAATGGTTAATAATAACCTTCTCCACCGCCATATATATGCTGTGCCTGCACAAGTAGACCATGAAATTAGACAAATGAAGATGAGTGTGTGTACGTGTAATGAAAAGTAATTGTGAAACTTGTGCTAGCTTACTTCAATGAATGGCATGTTATGGTCACAAATTAGAACCACTATATATACACATGCATGCATGTATATTCGAAATTACAAATACTCTTGGATTGATGGCAAAGCAAAGAACAACTTTTTTAAAGTAATAATAAATATATATTCTCACCAAAGTTAATCATGGGCCTCCTATAGTTAACTTTAGTAAATGCAAGAAAAGTATCTCTATGTTTTTCAGTTGGAAAAAATTTATGTTTTCTTGTATAAATAATTTAATCGTTGACGTTCTAAGAAATATATATTATATACTTGCATGAAACCTAACTTTGATAAATTGAGAGAAAAAAGTCTGCTCAATTAAACAGTATTTGTTGTACATATTTCTAAAAAATGTAAGGCGTGATTAGTTACAATTATATTATTAATACGCAAAGGGATATTACACTTGGGATCATCTATTCCACTTTGGTGCCCCACTCCATGTTTCATTATCGTTTTTTTAAAGAATCTAATCATTTTTTACTTCAATTTCACTCTCTTATGTTTTAGTTAATTTCAAAATTACTAATTAGGATCCACTAATGTAATTAGAATTATAATTATTTTAATGTTCAATTTATAAACATTAATTTATAATTGAATATTATAGTTGATTGATCCATAATTAGGATATTAATTTTTGTAAGTTTCAATTTTGAATGATACAATCTCAATTATGATTCATTATATAACAATATATATTTTTAAATTTATTAAAGTAGTAAACAAGATATAAGAATCACTCTTATATCTTTAAGATATAAGAGTGATTCTTTTTCATGCACGTTTTTCACTCACACCAAAATTCAAGACAAAATTCATCACAATTGTAACAATATTTAAATACTAACACCACGTATTACATTTTATAACATACTCCGACTCCAATAGAACATCCAAACAATAAACCTCTTCTATGTAGAGAGAAATGTCTAGGATACAATCTCATCTGTCTCTAACCCCTTCCCCCACCTCAATGAAAAACAAAATGAAATGTCTAGAGACAGAATCGTAAGTTATAAAGAAAAAATCATAGTTAGAGATAAAATTGACGAGATATGAAGTTGATAGTATATGTATAACAAATAACAAACTATAATAAGGTTATTTTGGTAAATTCATGGTTGCTTATAAGTTTATGAAAAAATAAGTTAAGGCTGACCAATTTATTTTTAGGGGAGCTTATAAGCTGTTGGAGCTTATTTTCACAGCTTATAAACAGTTTATGAGCTTATTTTACCACACACTTTGCAACAGCTTATAAGCTCCTCAACAACTTACAAGTTATTTTAAAGAGCTTATAAGCTCACCCAAACACCCTCTTAATACTAAAAGGTTACGAGTCCAAATCCTATTAATACATAATTACATTTGGACGAGTTATTCATGGCGCACATACAAATAGTTGTACGGCAATAGTTCTTCATCTTAAAAAACACACTCTCTCCCTCACACACACACACATAAACACACTAAAATTTTGAGTAGGGGCAAAAGGGTAATCTTACTGTTTCGGAATCGAGGTCAGTGATCAACAGCACAATGGTAGTTGCAAGAGTTGGTTGCGATAGGAGGATGCTTGCCTATGCACTTGAAAAGCCCTATGCACTTGAAAAGCCACACAATCTTCACTGCAATTTCTGTAGCATTTGTTGAAAGAAGTCGATGTGCACCCTATAATTCCTTTAAAATCTCAAAAATCAAATATTAAGACATGATATAATTGTCCAAGAAAATGAAGAATTTTGTTCCAGATGAGCAAAGAAACATCTTCACTTTGTCAGGATTTGCACATCCCACTCTCCTTCAACGAAACCCTCTTATTTTTCTTAATATTCTTCATTTTCTTGATCATCTTCATCGTTGGAGTTCCTCTTCTTTGCATCTTCTTCATCTTGAAGCCAAAGATGACCGATTTTCTCTCCAAAGGGTTGATGTAGAATCATACAAGCTCGACTTGAGCTCCCAAAATGTCGTTTCATCGCTTTTCTCTCTCAACTTGAAAGCATACAATCCAAATAATGCCAGATTGAATTTCTAAGCTTCTAGATTCTATGTCTCAGCCAAGGTCGGACAGATCACAATTCCTCAGTGTCATCAACCCCCGTTGGGTAAAAACGTGGCGTTCAGACATGAGTGTTGTTTGAATGCGTCAACGTTAGTGAAATTATGGATAGAAATCTAAGAAAATATCAGTCTTCAAAGGGAGTATTTGTGAATTTAAGTGCAATAAATTAAAGGAGAAAATATCAATAGAACAAGAGTTTCAAAAGTTATTAAATGTACGTACAACTAAAAACACATTATGGAACCAAGTCTCATTCGTACTACATGATCCTTAAACTTCTTTGGTGGCATGCCTTTAGTTAAAGGATCAGCAATCATTAATTCAGTGCTAACGTGCTCAATAACCACTTTCTTTTCCTTAACACGTTCTCTTATGGCTAGGTATTTGATGTCGATGTGCTTACTTCGACTACCACTTTTATTGTTCTTAGCCAAAATACTACAGCTGAATTATCACAGTATAATGTCAATGGCTTAGAAATAGTATCCACAACTCTAAGCCTTGATATGAAACTCTTCAACCATACACCTTGACAAGTAGCTTCAAAACATGACACGAACTCCGCCTCCATAGTAGAAGTAGCGATCGATGTCGCCGCACTTCTCAAGATATAGCTCCATTGGCAAGCATAAAACATAACCAGATGTTGATTTTTGTGAATCAACACAACCAGCAAAGTCTGAATTAGAGTAGCCAATGACTTCCAAATTGTCGGAATGTTTATACATGAGCATGTAATCTTTAGTTCCTTGTAGGTATCTTAACACCTTCTTTGCAGCTCTCCAGTGGTCAAGACCTGGATTACTCTGATATCTGCCCAACATTCCAACAATAAATGCAATATCGGGTCTAGTACAGACTTGAGCATACATAATGCTTCCGACAACCGATGCATATGGAATATTTTTCATTTGTTCCTGTTCGAGCAAATTGTTCGGACATTGACCCAAATTGAATGTGTCAACCTTCACAATGGGTGCTATACTTGGTGAACAATTTTTCATAAAAAATCTCTTAAGAATTTTGTTGATATAGGTCTCCTGAGACAAACCCAAAATACCTCGATTTCTATCTCTATGGATCTTAATGCCAATGACATAAGATGTTTCACCCATATCCTTCAAATCAAAATGCTTTGAAAGAAATTATTTCACCTCAAATAGCAAACCTTTATCATTAGTAGCAAGCAATATATCATCCACATATAGAACTAGGAAACAAATGACCTTCTAGTATATACATTCATCCATGATATTCTCTTCAAAACCAAATGAAGTGATAACATCATGAAATTTAATATACCACTGACGAGAGACTTGTTTCAATCCATATATAGATTTATTAAGCTTACTAACTAACTGATCACCTTTACTAGAAAGAAAACCTTCAGGTTGTTTCATATAAACAGTCTCCTCTAGATCACCATTTATGAATGCCGTTTTCACATCCATTTGATGCAAATCAAAATCAAAATGGGCTACTAATGCCATGATTATTCGAAGTGAATCTTTTTTAGATACCGGAGAAAAAGTCTCTGTATAGTCAATTCCTTCTCTTTGAGTGAATCCCTTGGCAACAAGTCTTGCTTTATATCTTTCGATGTTGCCCTTTGAGTATTTCTATGTTTTAAAAACCCATTTGCAACACCATTAGGCAACTCTACCAGATCCCAGACTTGGTTTGATGCCATGGAATCCATCTCTTCTTGCATAGCATTATACCATAAGTTAGATTCCTTAGAATTCATGGCTTGTGATAACATTTTAGAATTATTTTCGACTCCAACATTGTAGTCATTCTCTTGAAGATACACAACATAATCACTTGGAATTGCTGATCTTTTTACTCTAGTTGATCTCCTTAACAAATTACCAACACCCTTAAGATTATCATGATTCCTTGGTTCATCTGATTGCTCATGATTATCCTTATTTTGTTGTTCATCTGATTGATCAACATCCTCGGAACAACCGAATTATGTGGTTTTCTACATAATCTAAACCTTAAACCCTAAACCCTAAACCCAAGATTGGTTGTTCAACATACATTTCATCATAAGATGCATTATTAGCAACAACCACTCGATGATTCAAAATGGGGTATAAAGAATTTAAATGATCTTTCCCAAGACCAATATCTGGAAATTGATTGCTCCCACGAATCGAGTTATTCTCAAGAAATTTTGCATTTCTTGACTCCACAAATCTAGTGTTATGAGATGGACAATAGAATCTATATCCCTTGGACCTTTCAGCATATCCAACGAAATACCCACTTATGGTCCTCGGATCCAACTTTTCTTGAGGATTATAAACTCTCACTTCAGACGGACATCCCCAAACGCGTATATGACGTAAACTCGGTTTCCAACCCTTGAATAATTCAAAAGGTGTCTGAGATTGCCTTAGTTGGAACTCGATTTAGTAAATACACTGCCGTTTTGAGAGCCTTAGTCCACAAGGACTTTGGAAGTTTGGAGCTAGCAAGCATATTTCTCACCATGTCCAACAATGTTCGATTTCTTCGTTCAGCTATACCATTTTGGTCAGGAGAACCAGACATGGTATATTGAGCAACAATGCCATTTTCTTGAAGAAACTTAGCAAATGGACCAGATGCTTGTCCACTCTCAGTGTATCTACCATCAGGGGCGGATCCAGAAGTTGATGACGGGGTGGGCTAAAAAATAAGTACTTCGGCGTATTAAATATCATAAATGCTAAAATATTTCTATGTTTTTATAAGTTGTCTTGCGAGATTTCAATACACAAAATCCATCGATAATTGAGTTTATATCTATATTTTTAATAAAATTTCTTTCAATATAAACTTTTCTTTAGCGTAAACTTTAGGGAATCCATCAGCCAAACCACTGGTAAAACTTGGCTGCGATTGAACTTGAACTTTGACAGCTTCGAATGGGCAGAGAGCAACATCAGCAAACACTTGAGCAGATGCAGCGCTGAGGAAGAATATGACATATTTGTTTGGCTAATTTTCGCGACTCGTATGGACCTTTGAGGATGCAGATAAATATGGTATTCTAAAAGCATCAATATACGTCGCTCAAAACAGTAGTCACATAATAATAAGGAGACACAAAATTTTAACATAGAAGAAAACCTCTCAAAACGAAAGATAGAAAAAAATCACGGGACTACTAGAGCCATTTAAATCAATTATAATCAACAATGGAGCAGTACCCAATCTTTTCTAGATTATATTAGAGGCATACAAAACATCATACACTCGAAAATAAGCACATCAAGATGTATGGAATCAAAATCGAGCACAGAAGTTATCCTCTGTTCAGATCGACGACCGACCTCGAATCTCAAAATCCGATCTTCACCATCCAAAACGTTCGCCCAGATGCTGTGAAACTTCTGTCCAAAAATCACGCTAATCTAACGGTTCAATCTCCAGGAAACGGAATTTTTCTGAAGCTGCGCGTTGAAAATCCGAGAGGGAAAAAAAAAGGCTACGAATTTTTCTATTTTGACTGCTCCAATTTCTCCTTTCAAAAATGGTGGCTGACCCTTTTCATTCTTATAGCATTCTCATGGGCTCATGGGTTTTTCTCATAGGTCAAAAATATAAAAAAAAAACCAACAATAACAACTTTGTTTTAATTTTTTAATTATTTTGCACTGGACTAATTTTAAATTGGACATAATATAATACATAGACGTAAGAAAAAGTTTGGGGTTTGCACCGGGCTGGAGCCCGGTGCAGCTCCTACCTAGATCCGCCCATGTCTACCATAATACTCTCCACCTCCATCCGATCTCACTATTTTTATTTGTTTTCCACATTTCTTCTCTACCTCAAATTTAAAACCTTAAAAACATCATGTGCTTCGTACTTATTGTTGAGTAAATAGAGGTACATGTAACGTGAGTAATCGTCAATAAAGGTGATAAAGTATTTATTATTATGTGTTTCTGTATTAAGACTACAAATATGTCTGTATGAATTATTTCCAATATCTCAGAACTCCTCTTGACACCTTTCTTTGACTTGTTAGTCTGCTTACCCTTAATGCAGTCTATACAAGTTTCAAAATCAGAAAAATCTAAAGTACTAAGTACTCCGTCATTTACCAATCTCTTAATTCTTTCAATGAAGATGTGTCCTAATCTCCGATGCCATAACTTCAAGTAATTTTCATTCATAACATATTGTTTTATACCAACAGTATCTTGAACATGCATAGAAGTATAGCAGTCATCAATATTTTGCAAATTAAGTCGAAAAAGACCATCACTTAAGGTACCATAACCAATAACATCAGATTCATGTGTTAAACAAGAGTCTGAAAAGTTAAAAGAATAACCAGAAGATACCAATCCTGAAACATAAATCCAATTCCTAGCAATGTTAGGAATATAAAAGGTCTTTTCCAAAAGCAAATAAAACCACTACTTAAAACTAGCTTGCATGTTCCTACTGCTTCCACATGTGAGGGCATCTTGTTTCCAGAATAGATGTTATGCTCACTTCCCACTGGTTTCCACAGGTGTTGTAATCCCTGCAAGGAATTGGTAACATGGATCATAGAACCAGAATCAATCCACCATGTGTTATGATTAACATCAACCATATTGGATTCATAACAAACAAATGAAAATTGAGTACCTTTCTTTTCAAGCCACTTCATGAACTTAAGACAATTTTTTTTTGATGCCCCTTCTTATGGCAAAAGAAACACTTGCAGTCTTTCTCAATATCCTTATGGGGATGAATCTTATCCTTTCCCTTGTCTTTGGCCTGGAAATATCCTTTTTTCCTGATGTAGTAGCCAAATTCACTTTTTCCCCTTCCTCCATGGCCAATCGTTCCTCCTCTTGAACACACATGGTCATTAGTTCATCGATTGACCATTTATCCTTATGTGTGTTATAAGAGATCTTAAAGGGATCATACTGAGGAGGAAGAGTATTCAATATGAAGTGAACCAGGAAAGAATCAGACATCTGAACTTCCAACACCTTTAGTTGGGCCGCTATATCCCTCATTCGCATGATATGCTCTCGCACACCTCTAATTCCGTCATGCTTTAAGGAAGAGAACTGCATGATTAGGGTGCTAGCTAATGCTCTATTAGAAGACACAAATTGATCATCGATTGCCTTCAACAAGCTCCGAACATTGTCATATTGCTCGACTGAACCCCTAATCCCAACAGATAAATAGCTCTTTATGAACATTACGCAGAGGCGATTAGATCGCTCCCATTTTTCATAAAGATTAACTTCATCTGGGGTGCTACTATCAGTTATAGCAGGAGGTTTGTCATTTCTGATAGCATAATCAATGTCCAACCAACGTAAATGAAGAAGAATTCTCTCCCTCCAGATCTTATAGTTGTCCCTATTAAGCTCAGGAATCTCAAATTTCATATCAGATAAATTAACAGATCGAATCACTGCAATAATTAAAAAATAATGATACTCACGTTAGTAAATTTGAAGCAAATCAATTTCATATAACACGTTACACCAATGTAAAACATCTTAGAGTATATATAAATAAATCCAAAGACACAAAACTTGTATGTGGGCCAAAGTTTTAATTCAATAGGATTCTGTTATCGTTATGACAAAACTATTAAATTATGTTCCATTTTCTAATCCTGTAGGTAAATCAAAACTTAATGCTTAGTATAAGTGTACTTCTAAGTTTTTCCTTGTCTGCATTGATGGTGTATCAGACAGTTTTCAGAGAAAACTCAGGGACCCTATACTGATGAAAAACCATATACATAACTTCTCTCATCACAGAAGTTACCAATTATTTTATTAGTGAGGTTATCCATTCCTTAATAATAGGAATATATAGAACCAACTTAAGTATTTGAATGTAATTTAACTATAAGTCAAAAACTAATCTAACATGTCTTTCACATCAGGGATGATGCCTTTTTTTTCTCATCACAAAAGCTCTGATTAACTTACTGGAAATGTCACTTAATGGGAATTTAATCAGATCCGAAACATCATTCTTATCTTTATCCCTGAAATCAGCAACAAATAATTTTAAATCGTAATCATGGTTTACCACTAAATCAAACAGATGAAAAATGATATAAAATAATATATTATAGCATGAAGGATAAGGTAGCCAGTCTTACAAAAGGACTCCTCGTTTGGTAGTCTCAGCCGTGGATATAGCACACTTGAGATGGACAAAGTATTTGCAGTCACCACAATAGTATATCCAATATATTATATTAAAATGCTCATCACAAATAGCACATTTATATCTATGTTTCCGAAATTGGATGGGAAAACAAGAGGCCAATGAAAGTTGATGGTGGTGTCCACTTGTTGGTAATGAGGTGGGCAAAAATGCACAAGTCTTGTGTATCAAGAAGTCGCACGTGCCACATGAGTATGCCATGCCCCCATCTTCAGTGCCACATGCATCACACCAAAACGAAATGTTGGGCTTCCTCATGAGCGTCAAAGGGTGAATGTGCCTAGGGTGATCCACACGTTTCTCTCCAAATAACTCATCAAAGTCTAATTTTTTACATGTTATGTCAATGTCAAAATCACAACGATGACATCGATACCTAAACACACTTCCAAAATGGTTATCACAAATATTACACCTATATCTGATTATCTGATCTTCAAATAGATGGAGATGATGTTGAGGGTGTGAGGGGTGCAAAATTTGATTAGGTAATTCTGCACATCTTTGGTGAAAGAAGCTTCTATCTTTATCAATACAATATGGGTTCTCCACACAAACATATGCACTCTCTGAAACTATGGGTTTTAAACAAGCAAAACAACATATAGCCTCAACATTTTGGGTGAGAATTAAGGGGTGTTCGTGACCAAAATGGTTAATAATAACCTTCTCCACCGCCATATATATGCTGTGCCTGCACAAGTAGATCACGAAATTAGACAAATGAAGATGAGCGTGTGTACGTGTAATGAAAATTAATTGTGAAACTTGTGCTAGCTTACTTCAATGAATGGCATGTTATGGTGACAAACTAGAACCACTATATATACACATGCATGCGTATATTCGAAATTACAAATGTTCTTGGATTGATGGCAAAGTAATAATAAATATATATTCTCAAGTTAATCTTGGGCCTTCTATAGTTAACTTTATTAAATGCAAGAAAAGTATCTCTATGTTTTCTAGTTGGAAAATTTTATGTTTACTTGTATAAATAATTAATCCTTGACGTTCTAAGAAATATATTATATTCTTCGCGTGAAACCTAACTTTGATAAATTAAGAGAATAAAGACTGCTCAATTAAACAATATTTGTTTTATATATTGCTCAAAAATGTAATGCGTGGTTAGTTACAATCATAATATTAATACACAAAGGGATATTACACTTGGGATCATCTAGGGGTGTGCATTGGTCGGTCGGTTCGACCGACCGACCAAAATTTTTAAAACCGAAAACCGAACCGAATATATTTTTTTGAACTGAACCGAACCGACTTATAGTTTCGGACCGACCGAAAACGAACCGAAAAAATTGATTGGTTTCGATCGGACCGAAAAACCGACTGAAACATATATTATACATATATATTTTTAAATAAACATATTTTAATCCTAATTATTTAATTAAAATATCAATTAATTATTATATAAAATATACAAATATATAAAAATAATATTTTCGGTTCGGTTCGGTTACCGACCGAACCTAAAATATAAAACCGAAAACCGAACCGAAAATCGACTTATTCAAAAATCGAACCGATCAGTTCGGTCGATTTTTTCGATTCGATTCGGTTCGTGCACATCCCTAGGATCATCTATCCCACTTTGGTGCCCCACTCCATGTTTCATTATCGCTTTTTCTTAAAAGAAAAAGAATCTAATCATTTTTTACTTCAATTTCACTCTCTTATGTTTTGGTTAATTTTAAATTACTAATTAGGATCCACTAATATAATTAGCATTATAATTACTTTTATATTTAATTTATAAATTGATTATTATGGTTGATTGATCCATAATTAGGATATTAATTTTTGTAAGTTTCAATTTTGAATAATACAATGTCAATTGTGATTCATTATATAACAATAATTTTTATTTAAATTTATTAAAGTAGTAGAACACAATGAAATACAAAAAGTAATAGAATAGAGAATCCAATGGCAAAATTACAAATGTTCTTAAATTGATGGCAAAGCAAAGAACAACTTTTGAAAGTAATAATAAATATATATCATCACCAAAGGTAATCTTGGGCCTTCTATAGTTAACATTATTAAATACAAGAAAAATATCTCTTGCGTGCGTGTGTTGACCTAGTGATAGAGTGGTTAATGCTCGAGGCCAAAGGTCTCGGGTTCGAATCCACTGTGACGCGGCCTTTAAATTTCTATATTAATTGACCAAAAAAAAAGAAAAGAAAAGTATCTCTTGTGTGCGTAGAGTGGTTAATGTCTGAGGCCAAAGGTCTCGTGTTCGAGTCCACCGGGGTACGGACTTTAAATTTCTGTATTTAATTGACAAAAAAGAAAAGTATATCTCTTGTGTGCGTATGTTGGCCTAGTGGTAGAGTGGTTAATGCCCAAGGCCAAAGGTCTTGGGTTCAAGTCCACTATGACACGTCCTTTAAATTTTTGTATTTAATTGACCACAAAAGAACAATATCTCTAGTAGTTTCGGTGGTACAATGATAACGGATTTATTCTATGTGTGCGTGAGTTAGTCTAGTGGTATATTGATTAATGCTCGATGTCAAATGTCTCGAGTTTGAGTCAACCGTGATGCTACCTTTACGTTTATGTATTTAATTGACTAAAGAAAAGTATCTCTATATTTTATTGTACTATAATTAATCGTTGACGTTTTAATAAATATATTATATACTTTCTCGTACGTAATGCATGGGTTAGTTACAATTACAATATTAATACACAAAGGTGGTGTTTGGTTTAATGGATGAGATAAATAAAATTGATAGGATAAAGTATAATGTGATTATTTGGATTATTTAATTTTATGTTTGGATTGATTGATTATGGTATATGATTAATTGAAGAATTATGACTAGAATGTTGTTTAATACCAAAATTGTCATTTTGATTTATTTTCCTTCAATTTGCAACCATATCTGAGCATAATAACATCTTCTTTATTATTATTATTATTATTATTATTATTATTATTATTATTATTATTATTATTATTATTATTATTATTATTATTATTATTATGGTATTTCTATAATATTATGTTAAAATTGGATGTGATTAAATAATCCACTCACACAACAAAAATACAGCCGAACAGCGACGGATTAGCGATGGACAAAATACAAGTCGTGATTCTACGACGGATTAGCGACGGAATACAAACGAATTTAATTTTTTATTAACGACGGATCACCGACGAATCAACGACGGCGTGCGGCGGAAATATCTCGCGCGAACTTTTAACGACGTAATAACTGTCGCTAATCCGTCGTTAAATTTAACGACGGACTATATCCGTCGTTAGATTAACGGATTTTTTACTTTTTTATTTTGCACTTAATTTAACGACGGATGTTGTCCGTCATTAATATTATTTTTAAAATGTTTTATTCGAAGATAATTATAACGACGGAAACTATTCCGTCGTTAATATTATTTTTTTAATTTTTTTTCGCTGAGAATTTCAACGACTGAAATCGACATCGTTAGTCCGTCGTTAATATTTCATAATATTTAATAGTAATTTATTAAGATATCATAATAATTATGTCATGATTCATGTCTATACATTAGGAATTAGGGGTGAGTAAAAAACTGATTTTTTTGTAAAAAAAGAAAAGAAAAGAAAAAAGAACCAATTGGAATTGAATCATTTCAGTTAATACTGATAAATTTGATCCAATATCTCTTTGGTAGGGGTGTGCATCGATCGGTCGGTTCGACCGACCGAAATTTTCAAAACCGAACACCGAACCGAAAGAATTTTTTTGAACCGAACCGAACAGTTTATAATTTGAACGATCGAAAACCGAACCGAAAAAACCGATCGATTTCGGTCGAAACCGACCGAAATATAAATTATCTATATATTTTTCTAAATAAACATATTTTTATCATAATTATTTAATTAAAATATTAATTAATTATTATATAAAATATATAAATATATAAAAATAATAGTTTCGGTTCGGTTCGGTACCGACCGAATCTAAAACGTAAAACCGAAAACCGAACCGAAAACCGATTTTAATTAAAATTTTGAACCGAACCGAAAACCGACTTCCTCAAAACCGAACCGAACCAACCGAAACCGATCGGTTCGGTCGGTTTTTTCGGTTCGGTTCGGTCCATGCACACCCCTACTCTTTGGACTAAATGGATTTTTGGACTCTTTATTAGATGGCTTAATTTGATAGGAAATCAATAATGGTGCATTTGTGCATCTACGTAATAATTTATGCGTTGAATTTGAAGCATCTATATTGATTTATCAAAAGTTGATATTTGTCATGAATAAACCGTGCTGCAATCTTCACTTTCGATTCCAAGACAATTGGGCTTCTAAAATAGTCTGGACTTAAAAAGAGTTCATGAATGGGCAATTTCTATTCAACACCGCTTTTTTCTTCGTATTCCTCAATATTAACTAAAATAAAAATAATTATACCCCTCATTTAATTATCAGAACAAAATATGTATATAGTCCTCATCTTCCTTGCATTAAAAAAAGTTATCTTTTTCACCATAAACAGAAATGAAACATAAAGAGTTCAAAAACAGAGGAGTTTGTTTAAACTATAAACTTGTTGTATTGAAAAACACAAATAGATCTATACAAGAAAGTTCTCTACCTCTATCGGGTATTCTTGCATGTCTTTCTTATCACTTCTTCATTTCCGCAGTTAAAGCACACAACAAAGTAACATGATGCACATTCGAATCCAATGTAGGTATAAACAATATAACGACAAATGTCGCACCTCTTCTTGAGAGTAATGTAATTATAAGTGAGAGGGTGAGGGTGAGGGTGAGGGTGTATGCCACCCGACTCAAATAGATGCCCAAATGTGATATTTCTGAAACAACCAGATGCAGTCTTAAGACAATCGGTGTGGTAAGAATTATTGCATTGGCGGCAGTGATACATCCATTTCTTGGGATGCATTTTCTCTTCGCAATACTCGCAGACGAAATCAGAGGGATGGTCTGGAGAGGCATCAAACGTCAATAGCAACGGATGATGATCCCACTCCTTCTTTCTTACAGTCAACGGTAGCAGAGCACATTTGAAGTCCAATGAAAAATCACAATCGTCTTTGTTGCAAAAATATCCAATTCTATTGTAAAAGTATATTCCACAATGATGACACTTAGGACCTTCTTCTTGTTTTACTCTAGTCATGATGAGGTTTAGGTGTGAATGAAATGCATGTGTGATAGCAGTTGGTAGAGATGCGCACTTGACATCTATAATTATCCCACACTCTCACACCTATACACCATTCGATCTGTTTGTGGGATATTATATCCCACAAACGGAACACTGATACAAGTATAGATCCTCATCCATTTCTTTAGAGCTTGTATAGAGTGCGAATTTATGATTTTAATCATTTGTTTTTGGGCACTGACCACCATATGAAGAGGTGGAAGAATAAGAAGAAGACGATGACGATGATGATAGAGGTTTGGGCAACAAGTAGCAAATGGAGTGGATAAAATATTTGCAAGCAGCACATTCGTAATATGGAAGAGAAGACACTACAAGAAATTCACCGTTTAACGACGGACTTTACTACGGATTGTTGTCCGTCTTAATACAACGACGGATCAATGACGGATTAACGTCGGATAGTGAAAATTAAAACAATTACGGACTTAACGACGGACTTGAGACGGATTAATTTGGCGCGCCAATCAAAGACTAAATAGCTACGGATTTTTCCGTAGTTGGGCTTCTACGACGGACTGTATCCGTCTTTAGTTAATTTTTTTTTTTTTATTTTTAACGACGGACAGGTCCGTAGCAATATTTAACTTTTCAAAAAACATATTTCCTTCTCCTCCTCGTCTACATTGTGAGCCCTAATCACAAATCCACCATCTCTCCTCCTCTACCGCCTCTCCTCCTCGCCTCTCCTCCACTTCTGCATCATCGCCGCCTCTACCATCACCACCCGCCGCTACACCTTGTTCTCTGCTCTACCATCGCCCGCCTCTACCATCACTGCCCGCCCGCCCTCCGTCTCTCATCTTCACAGCAATTTTGTAGCAATCTCTCGATTAATCATCTTCAATCATCTTCACAACCTTTCTCCAATCTTTTCAGTGTTATAAGTTTAAAATGTGTGCTAATCCTTTAATCTTTGTAGGGAAGAAAAGATAGCAGAGCATGCCAAAGCCCTTAAAGTGAGCAGATCCTGAAGCGGTTATCAGTAAGCATGTCTCTCCTAGTGGCGTAGCTCCGCCGCCGTCATCGCCAGGTGAAGCTATAAATCCTTGAGGCTTGGTTAGAGTATAAATCCAGTTTGATTAGAGTATAAATCCTTGGTTAGAGTAGAAATTATGTAGAAACCTCTACACTCCCACAACTCACATCCAGTTTTTCGGACTTGGTTAGAGTATAAATCCTTGAGGCTTTTGCATATAAGTTTTGATTTTGTGGTAGATAATCAATTCAATAGATTTGCAACTCTAATGGCTTTCTTGAAAATGTGGTAGTTTTTCCAGCATTGGTGATGCTATAACTTCGAATAATACTAGAAAAAAGTTTGAATTGATATGTAGGAATCTACTAATGTTGAGGTCCGGATGTGGGATTATAGGTCAAAAATCCTACCAACAACGTCGTGAATCCATTCATGTTAGATCTTGCAAAAGGTCCTTCACCACTAATTAAGACGTATCCGTGGATATTACGTAAATGGTTATAAATTTCACACATTGGAACGTGGGACACGAGAGCAACCATGAATAGTGGTGTGTGTATTAAGGTGAAACTTATGGTGCAGACAAGGATGAACTCGATTTTATGGGCGATTATTGGAAGTTTGTGAGTTGGAATATCCCGGGCTACCTATTAAGACCACAACATTATTCAGATGCGAGTGGTTTGATCCATCAAGATTGGGAATATCGGTGCATACTGAGTACAAGTTGATTTCCATAAACCATACACGAAGGTATAACAAGTATGAACCGTTTGTCCTAGCAAACCAAGCAATTCAAGTATATTATTGTCCGTATCCGAGTTTGAAACAATCTATGAAGGACTGGTGGGAAGTTTGCAAAATTAAAGCTAGACCTAATGTGGAAGTATCAGAGCAACCATCTAGCTCGCAAGTACCTCCACCATTTCAAGAGGATGAGTTACCTTCGATTACCAATCCAGTTTTAGATGATCACACGACACTAGTTCATCCTGATGGCACACTAATAGATATCGAAGAAACTGATGATGAATCAGCCGAAGATAATGAAATGACAGAGTCAGAAGATAATGATACTTTAAGTGATGATGATTATGACGACGATGAATAGGGTTAGAATTATCTATCAAAAATTAATTTATGTATTTTTTAATATTATGATCCTTGAGTTTTTTTTATGAATTAATATTTTTAGTTTGTGTATTTTTTAACCCATTTTATTTATAGATGACAGGTAGAGGGCGAGGTAGATCCACCGCTGTTCGTCGGGCTGTAGCATCAATGCAGTCACTATCATCCTCACACACACCAGCATCATCAGATGGTGTTGGTGCATCTGTGGATGCGGTATCATTTGGTGAAGGAGATGTTGCATCGAGTACTCTACCACTACAGACAACCGCTGGGATGAAGAAGCTGACCATCGTGGCCGGGTAAATAATTTTATCACCGATATCCATAAATTTTATTTGTTTGTTTAAAAGTAATATATATCATTTTCTCAATTGTAGGAATTTAATGCCATCTCACGACATTTCTCACGTGATTACTGAATCTTTTAAAAGAGTTATGAATCACCATGGCTTTAACTGGAAATCTGTGACAAATGAACAGAAAGATGCGTATTTTCAGGATTTCAAGGTATGTCATCAAGAAATTTTCAGTTTAACGTTTTTCATAGCTGAAGATTCTCGACTTTAGCTCTGTCAAGTTATATTTCTGCATCTGCTACTGATGGCCATGACAACTATTCCTGCCAAACCAAGTAATTCTAAATTGGTTTCCCTATTTCTTTTGCATACTAAACTTATGTGGTATGGAAATACTCTCCACATATGACTTTCAAACGAGTGTATATGAGAAGTTCTGTTCAATTAAATATTGCTTATTGATTTGGTCATCACAAACGCATAATTCTACGAGTGTGACACTTGGGGAAATAAAATCTAATTTTCTCTATATACACTTACCTATGGCAGACCCTAGCAACTATATTAACTTTTATTTATTTTCTCCAGAAATTTTAGTGAGTTTTTCACTTCAAATACATGTCAATAATTTTTATAGTGTAAATAATTATATTATCTAACAGATTTATTGACGATGTACTGTTGAATTAAGTCATAAATAAAGGAATAACAATACTTTGCACTCAGACCATGAATTAAGTCATATATAGCATGGGTAATGTATGCACGTAACAATCATCTCTCTTTCTCTGATGTCTCATGTGGTTTTCTTTTTTCATGTAGAAATTTTTCTATTGGGATAAAGACCTGAAGGAGGAAATTGTTTACAAATTTTGGCATAAAAGGGCAGGTGAAAGATACAAAGATCTCGTTCATAGGATCAAAAAAAATATGAATGAGACGACACCACCTCCCTTCATTCCTGTGCAAGAGTGGGCAGCTTGGAAGGCATATTGGGAACGTGATGATGTACAATTGAAGGCGACAAAGGCACGTCAAAATAGGATGATCGAGCCCGACGGTGAGGGAACGGGGATCTCCAAGCATAGAGGTGGCTCGAGAAGTGCTGTAGAATACGCACTTCAGATGGTAAGTACTTTCTAATATGATAATATTCATTTATTTAATTTAATTTCTATTCAAACAAGAGGTAAAATTGAATACACAGGCAAAAGAACGTGGAGTCGACATACCTAAGGTGCAATGGCAAGTCTTCCAGAGGTATCACATTTCAGATAATGGTGAATTTACAAATGGGAGGTCTCGTCGTATTGCGGTAAGTATGTAATGCTTGAGAAGGATCTTAACTATTTGAGCTTCATTGCTAAAAGTAGAAAAAGGGGTTGAATTCAATGCTTTCCATGTGTAAGAGAGTAAGACCATATATAAATAACGAGACCTTAATTCATGGGCTAAATACTATTTTCATTTCTTGATCTTAATATTTATGATTATTCACTTTGTCTCTATTGACGAGAATATTGAACTGTTAAATGAAACTATAGAGAATTAATAAATTCTTGAATGAAACTGGAGAAAATTAGTCAAACACTTTGGGAATCTGAACTCCCTCCATGGCTCCATCACCCCCCTAAAATAAGGAAAAGTTAGTGTCCTCTCTTTCTCTTTGGAGGAGAATGAAGGTCTCATTTTTAAATAGAGTTTGACTGCACTCAACTTCAAATTCACATAAAGTAGCTACTGCATCGGGATTCCCACTGGAAGATTCGAAATCCTGGTTCACACTTACTCGTGTGTGTTTAAGATGCAAATGAATCCTAGGTTAGCTCTCTCTCTCTCTCTCTACCTTTGTGTAAGGTGAGTTCTTCAATGTAAATCTTGGTTTTGGCTGAGTGCAAGTCTTGTAAAACTATGTGTTACTTGTGTTTTGTGGGATTGGGAATGAGTTGAGAATCCAGCGTTTTAGAAGTTTGAATGAAAGGAGTGGTCTTTATATGATATACGCTTATTTTTAGTTCGATCTATTTGGCGTCAAATCTTGCTGATGGAGCTGTGTATTTGGAGGGAGTATGATTCTGGATTAGTAAGTTGAAGAATAAGTGAATGATGTTAATTCGTGCGTTCGGATATTTTGTATGTATGCATTGGAACTATTTGAGACATCTCTTTCATTTGTCCAAAAATGGTAATATGAATTCCCCTATTGAGAATGAGAATGTTGAGTCAATCGGTATACAGAAGATTTTCCATTTTATTGCGTGATCAAACTGAATTACAGTGTTTTCCGACTTCTTTTAGATCTTTTCTATATGAAAGCAGTCAATAGATTTCCTTAGTGCTATAATAAAACTTATACTGATTGCTTGCAGAAAACTAAATTTACATATTTTACAAAATGGCTGTGCATGATGAGTGATTACTAATTATCTAAAATATTCTACAGACACAAGTGGAAGAGAAATTTCAGACGTTGAGTCAACTAGTTCCCGGCACAGATGAAGTGCAGGAGGTAGATAAGACCGATGTCCTCAAGGATGTCCTCGGAGGCCTCTCCAAGAAGAAGAGACTGTTTGGTGCAGGTTCACTCGCACATAAATTTGTGAGTCATAGTGGAATGAGTGTAGATTCTGCATCGACGTCCCAGATCGATCCAACAATGATAGACGAGTACAATCAGAAGTTTGCAGCTATGGATGAGAAGCTACAAATGGAGAAACAACAACGTCAGAAAATGGAAGCTAAGATGAAGGAATTATTTGAGCAGTTTCAGGTTCAATTGCGAGCTCAACAGGAGACCTTTCAGCAGTTCATTGCGGCTTCCATTAGTGGCATAGGACATCCACCGTCTTCTTCCTCTGGTTGATTATCATCGACTTCTAGCATCAGCGTCTTTTGGATTTTTAAAAGTTGTATTGTTAGATATTTCTTATATGTATATGCTTACGAATTATGTTAAGTATTTGTATTTCGACTATGGATAATATGTATATAAATATTTTGTTGGATATTATAAAATATGATTTTGTGTATTTTTTTTATTTGTGGTTGCATATTTTGTGAAAAATGAATAGGTTTTTAATTTTAATTAAAAAATGATCCTAAAAAAAACTAAAAACAGCGACGGACTAAAGACGGAATGGAGATGGACTAGATGTAAGAACTATAGCGACGGAACTGCGACGGAATAAATCCGTCGTTAATCGGTCACTAATCCGTCTCTATTCCGTAATTGTTCCATCACAGTTCCGTCGTTATATTTTCGGAGACGACGACATACGACTGTTTTTTTACGACGGACTTTTCCGTCTCAAATCCGTCGCAAAACTCAACGACGGACCGTTTTCCGTCTTTAATTTTGTTTAGCGACCACGATTTTAGAATCGGATGATATTTGTCGCAATTCCGTCGTAAGTACTGTTTCGCGACGGAATTGTATCATTTAGCTACGGAATTTTCCGTCGCAAATTGCTTTTTTTTTTGTAGTGAGATATAGGTGCAGGTCACATATCTTCAATTCATCGTCTTCATCTCCGTCTCCATCTTCCTCCTTCATTAACACTTCTGAAACCAAACTTAAAGGATGGGTGTGATAATTGAACAAATATGAATAACTTGCGGTGGTTTCTGATATCTTCACAGTTGTTAGCAGTAAGAACTTAGTAAAATGATATGTATACATAAATCATAATGCAGCAGAAATATAATCAAAAATACCCCCAGCCATTGGTATGTTTCTAGATTAAATGAGATACAATCAAAACTTAATGCTTAGTATAAGTGTACTTCTAAGTTTTTCCTTTTCTGCATTGATGGTGTATCAGACAGTTTTTCAGATGAAAATTCAGGGACCCTTATACTGATGAAGAAACCATATGCATAACTTCTCTCCATCACAGAAGTTACCGATGCTTATTTTATTAGTGAGGTTATCTATTCCTTAATGAATATGTAGAACCAACTTAAGTATTTGAATGTAATTTGACTATAAGTCAAAAACCAATCTAATATTCTCCCACTTGGTTCACATATTACTACATTCTCAATAATAAGAAACAAACCACATGAATCATGGCGATAGGTTCTCTAAAAACAAGTATTATCTTCCATTCCATGTATTACAATATGGTTTGAATATTAAAACCCACTGTACGACTAAAAGAATAAAACACATGTTTATTCAAGGTCCAAACAATTAATGATATTTCTCAAATAACTTAAGTGCACAAAATTAAAGGAGAAAATATCAATAGAACAAGAGTTTCAAAAGTATTATTAAATGTACATACAACTAAAAACACATTATGGAACCAAGTCCCATTCGTACTACATGATCCTTAAACTTCTTTGGTGGCATGCCTTTAGTTAAAGGATCAGCAATCATTAATTCAGTGCTAACGTGCTCAATAACCACTTTCTTTTCCTTAACACGTTCTCTTATGACTAGGTATTTGATGTCGATGTGCTTATTTCGACTACCACTTTTATTGCTCTTAGCCAAAAATACTACAGCTGAATTATCACAGTATAATGTCAATGACTTAGTATCCACAACTCTAAGCCTTGATATGAAACTCTTCAACCATACACCTTGACAAGTAGCTTCAAAACACGACACGAACTCCGCCTCCATAGTAGAAGTAGCAGTCAAAGTCTGCTTCGCACTTCTCCAAGATATAGCTCCATTGGCAAGCATAAAAACATAACCAGATGTTGATTTTTGTGAATCAACACAACCAGCAAAGTCTGAATCAGAGTAGCCAATGACTTCCAAATTGTCGAAATGTTTATACATGAGCATGTAATCTTTAGTTCCTTGTAGGTATCTTAACACCTTCTTTGCAGCTCTCCAGTGGTCAAGACCTGGATTACTCTGATATCTGCCCAACATTCCAACAATAAATGCAATATCGGGTCTAGTACAGACTTGAGCATACATAATGCTTCCGACAACTGATGCATATGGAATATTTTTCATTTGTTCCTGTTCGAGCAAATTTTTCAGACATTGACCCAAATTGAATGTGTCACCCTTCACAATGGGTGCTATACTTGGTGAACAATTTTTCATACGAAATCTCTCAAGAATTTTGTTGATATAGGTCTCTTGAGACAAAAACCCAAAATACCTCGGTTTCTATCCCTATGGATCTTAATGCCAATGACATAAGATGCTTCACCCATATCCTTCATATCAAAATGCTTTGAAAGAAAATTTTTCACCTCAAATAGCAAACCTTTATCATTAGTAGCAAGCAATATATCATCCACATATAGAACCAGGAAACAAATATGACTCCCACTAACCAGCACCGTTCCTGACATTTTATAGGCCCTAGGCAAAATAAGGAATATGGGCCCCCATTTTTTAAAATTAATATAAAACAATCGGTCATTATCTTTTGTGATTACTAGGTAAAACTTATGTTTCTTTACAATAGCTTACAAACGACACAGGACGACTAAACCACACTTGAAAAATCGGGTGTGACTGACTTGAACCTATAGAGGCGATAATGAGGCTTGAACTCGTGACCTTTGGCCACATGAATTCACTTAACCATTAGACCGTCCAAAATGGTCTCTTATATTATACTTATAAAATAGATCAAATTTGTAAATTTACGTAAAATTCAAGTGATCTACAAATAGAAATAGATAATAAAAAATTGTCAAAAACATATATAACTTACTTGTCATCCTTATATTTCTATATCGCAACTCTTATCTACAATACGATATCATAAAAAATAATTTATTCGAGTATTTACAGATGCAAAATCATTAATAATCACATACATCAATATTTTCTAATATATTTTGGGACCAAATGAAAACATATATCTATAAGTAAAATATATAAAAATTTAATACTTTGGAATTTAAAATAAAATAAAATATTTAAATGATATAATATTTTGGATCCAAATAAATCTATATATCTATAAATAAAATTAATTTTTTGAAATAATTTAGGCCCCCAGAGATGGTGGGCCCTGGGCGATCGCCCAGGGTGGCCTACCCTCAGGGGCGGCCCTGCCACTAACCTTCTGGTGTATACATTCATCCATGATATTCTCTTCAAAACCAAATGAAGTGATAACATCATGAGATTTAATATAACACTGGCGAGAGGCTTGTTTCAATCCATAAATAGATTTATTAAGCTTACAAACTAACTGATCACCTTTACTGGAAAGAAAACCTTCAGGTTGTTTCATATAAACAGTCTCCTCTATATCACCATTTATGAATGTCGTTTTCACATCCATTTGATGCAAATCAAAATCAAAATGGGCTACTAATGCCATGATTATTCGAAGTGAATCTTTTTTAGATACAGGAGAAAAAGTCTCTGCATAGGCAATTCCTTCTCTTTGAGTGAATCCCTTGGCAACAAGTCTTGCTTTATATCTTTCGATGTTGCCTTTGAGTCTTTCTTTGTTTTAAAAACCCATTTACAACCAATGGTTTTGACACCATTAGGCAACTCTACCAACAGTATCTTGAACATGCATACATAGGCGGATCTAGGTGGGAGCTGCACCGGGCTCCAGCTCAGTGCAACCCCCAAATTTTTTCTTCCGTTTATGTATTATATTAAACCCAATTCAAAATTAGCCCAGTCCAAAATAATTAAAAAATCAAAACAAAATTGTTATTGTTGGATTTTCTTATATTTTTTATCCATGAGAAAAGCCCATAAGAAGGTTATAAGAATGAAAAGGGTCAACCACCATTTTTGAAAGGAGAAATTGAAGTAGCCAAAACAGAAAAATTCGTAGCCTTTTTTTCCCTCTCGGATTTTCAGTGCGCAACTTCAGAAAAATTCCGTTTCCTGGGGATTGAACCGTTAGATCACTGTGATTTTTGGACAGAAGCTTCACAGCATCTGAGCCAACGTTTTGGACGGTGGAGATCGGATTTTGAGTTTCGAATGTCAGGTTTTGTCGATCTGAATAGAGGAGAATTTTTCTTGATCTTTGCTCGAGTGATTCCATACATCCTAATGTGCTTATTTTCGAGTGTATGATATTTTGTATGCCTCTAATATAATTTAGAGAAGATTGTGTATTGTTCCATTGTTGATTATAGTGGATTTAAACGACTCTAGTAGTCCCGTGATTTTTTTCATCTCTTTCGTTTTAAGAGGTTTTCCATGCTAAAATTTTATGTCTTCTTATTGTTGTGTGCCTACTATTTTAAACGGCGTATATTGATGCTTTTGGAATATCCTATTTGTCTGAATCCTCAAAGGTTCATACGAGTCAGGAAAATTAGCCAAACAAAGGTGTCATATTCTTCCTCAGCGCTGCATCTGCTCAAGTGTTTGCTGATATTGCTCTCTGCCCATTCAAAGCTGTCAAAGTTTAAGTTCAATCGTAGCCAAATTTTGTCAGTGGTTTGGTTGATTGGATTCCCTAAAGTTTATGTTAAAGAAGGATTTATATTGAAAGAAATTTTATTAAAAATATAAATATAAATTCAATTATTGATGGATTTTGTATATTGAAATCTCGCAAGACAACTTATGAAAACATAGAAATATTTTAGCATTTATGATATTTAATACTCCAAAGTATTTATTTTCAGCCCACCCCATCATCAATTTCTGAATTCGCCCTTGCATGCATAGCAGTATAGCAGTCATCATTTCACAAATTAAGTCGAAAAAGACCATCACTTAAGGTACCATAACCAATAACATCAGATTCATGTGTTAAACAAGAGTACGAAAAGTTAAAAGAATAACCAGAAGATAACAATCTTGAAACATAAATCAAATTCCTAGCAAAGTTAGGAATATAAAATGTCTTTTTCAAAAGCAAAATAACTAGTAACTAAAAAGTGATACTAACCTATAAAAAACTGATTTAGCTCGACCGTTTTTGTGTTGGCATGCATATGTTATACCATTTCAGATTTTATGTCCTAATATTTTTGTTATAATTCTTGGTTGGCCCACACACTAATTCCCAAAGCCCATTATTCCCCTAAACCTATACACCTACTGCGGCCTCCTTCCCCCCCTTTAATTTGATATAAAGGTGAGTTAATAGGTTAAGCACCAATCAAGCAACACAGAGGCGCCGTGTCTTTGCTCTAGTGTCAGACTCCATTTTTGCTCAATTCCTTTGTGGAATTATTAAGGAGGTAGAAGTATCTTCTTTGTGGAGAGCTCTTGGAGGTTAGGGGGTTTGGGTTGTGGGTTGTTGCTGTGTAAATGAGATTGTGATCTCCTATTTGGACACCGTGAAGGCGTGTTGTAACGACGGAGAAACCGCACCTGAACCGAGTTTATTCAATCCTATTTCTATTTTTCCATTTTTCTTGTTTCTTTGTTGCTTCTTTCCTTGTTGTGTGCAGGTGTCGAGAAAGTTGCCAGGAACGAGTCATTGAGCCGCTGTCGGGATCGACAGATGTGCTGTCCGGGAGCGCATTGACGACGACAAGGCTGTCCGGATTCACAACAGTGGTATCAGAGCCAGGTTCTTCCTCATCGTAGTTGGTAAGTCGGGATCCTGGTCTTAGGATCGCGCTCTGGTAAAGCGGCTAAAACCTCTCAATTTTAAAATTCTAGAAAACTGCCGATTGGCACAGTGTAGGATTGGGTTTTGTTTCTGTTTACCAACGTGTCTCTCGTGTGTTAGCTGTGTGATTAAATCGAAAATCTTATTTTCCTTGAGAATATTTTTGCTCTCTGATTTGTATCCCGCTGTATTAAGGTTGATAAATTTTTTCTTGATTTATTGTATGGCATTATGTCTTCTTTGGCGAATTATGGTTTGGCTCCTTTTGATGGTAAAACAGACTTTGATTTTTGGCATCAGAAAATGGAATGTATTTTGATTCAACAAGGTGTTTATCAAGTTATTGATGATTCTTATGATAATAAAATTGATGAGAAAAAGAAATTTCAAATGAATCGTCTTGCTTTGTCTGCTATTATCCTGAATTTATCTAAGTGTGTTCTTAGAAAAGTAGGAAGGATGACTTCTGCTAAAGATTTGTGGTCAAAACTTGAAGAATTGTATACTGAAACGTCTTTGCTTTCAAAAATGTTTCTGATTGAAAGATTCTTTCGTTTTAAACTTGACATGTCTAAAGGTGTTTATGAAAATATGGATGAATTCACTAAGTTAGTTCAAGACATAAAATTGACTGGCGACAAACATATTGATGATTATGCTCCTTTTGCGCTTTTAAATGCTATTCATGATTCTTACAGTGATGTTAAATCTGCTATTAAGTATGGTAGAGATAATGTGACGCTTGACACTGTTGTGAGTGCTTTGAAAAATAAGAAATTAGATTTAAAACTTGATAATGGTGCACAAGAACTGGATAAAGTCATGCATGCTATGGGTGAAAAAATGTTTCATGATAAGGGGAAGTCAAAACTTAGATTAAAACATAGGAAGTGCTATGGTTGTGGTGAAATGGGTCACTATATAAAGGATTGTCCTAAGAAAAATCAACATGTTGATCAGGCTAATGTGGTTACTAATGAAGAAACCACGTGTGATTTGTTCTAAGGTGTAGTCTGTGGTTGAGCTTTAAGTTTAGGGTGCATGAGCTTAGGAGTTTGTTTCCTTGTGTGTCTCTATTGTTGCTCTATTTGAGGTGGAGCTTCGTCCCTTGCTTTTTTCTTTTTCTTTGTGAACATACATTTGTGGTTCATTCTATGTGGCTTTGTGGTTTAGTGGCTTTGTGCCAACTTCGTGTCTTCGTGATGGCATAGTGACTTTGTGATATGCTTTGTGTTTTATGATCTGTGTGATCTATGCTAGCTTAGTGATAGCAATCTTTGTGATATACCGTCTGTGTGATGGTTGTGATGAACTTTGCGATCTTCTATAGCTTTGTGCTAGTTAACTTTGTGATTGCTTTGTGGTCAACTAGGTTTGTGTTAGTTAGCTTTGTGATGTTTCTTCGTGAGCTTCTAATTGTGTATTAGTTGCCTTTATACTTTGTGATGTTTCTTTGTGAGCTTCTAATTGTGTATTAGTTGCCTTCATGCTTTGTGATTGCTTTGTGAGCTTCTAACTGTGTGTTAGATATCTTTGTGCTTTGTGGGTATTTTTCCTGCGTGTCTTTTTTGCAGGTATGAACACGGTTAATTTACCCTTGGTTGATCTTTGTGATCATATATGGACTGTGTGTCTATACGTCTTGTTCCTTACTCTATCTGTGTGATTTTGCAGGGGACACTCGGCGAGGATGATTGTGCGATTTGTTCTATGATGCTCACAGCAACACGGTTGGGCCAAAGGTGGAGATTGTTATAATTCTTGGTTGGCCCACACATTAATTCCCAAAGCCCATTATTCCCCTAAACCTATACACCTACTGCGGCCTCCTTTCCCCCCCTTTAATTTGATATAAAGGTGAGTTAATAGGTTAAGCACCAATCAAGCAACACAGAGGCGCCGTGTCTTTGCTCTAGTGTCAGACTCCATTTTTGCTCAATTCCTTTGTGGAATTCTTAAGGAGGTAGAAGTATTTTCTTTGTGGAGAGCTCTTGGAGGTTAGGGGGTTTGGGTTGTGGGTTATTGCTGTGTAAACGAGATTGTGATCTCCTATTTGGACACCGTGAAGGCGTGTTGTAACGACGGAGAAACCGCACCTGAGCCGAGTTTATTCAATCCTATTTCTATTTTTCCATTTTTCTTGTTTCTTTGTTTCTTCTTTCCTTGTTGTGTGCAGGTGTCGAGAAAGTTGCCAGGAACGAGTCATTGAGCCGCTGCCGGGATCGACAGAGGTGCTGTCCGGGAGCGCATTGACGACGACGAGGCTGTCCGGATTCACAACAATTTTTATTGTATCACCATCAAATTTATTAATTTAGTTATATTTTCATAAAATATAAAATTATTATAGCGCAATAAATCATAATTAACAATTATTATTAAGAATCAAATCTCAAATTGATTACAATTGATAATTATAAAATATGTTTTGCTTGTTAAAAGTGTAGATTCTTTTTATATATAAACAAGTCAAATACGAGTATTTTTACATTTCTTTTCCTTCGGAGATTTTGGGTGGTTATGCTGTTTCAGCCTTTTTAGGCTTAATCAACCACTGATTTGTTTCGCTTAGAGGAAAAATAAAGTAAGAAAAGGAATTATTCTTTGATTTTATTTACGGAAACCTATTTAAAATCTTCAAGTAAAGGATCGTAAAACTGCGAATGATTGATAGTATTACATAATAGAAATGTTTATTCTTAGATTAAAATATTGAACACGTAAAGAATCGGACAAACTTAATAAAAACAAGCGCATCTGTTTAGAACTAGCTTGCATGTTCCTACTGCTTCCACATGAGGGCATCTGTTTCCAGAATAGATGTTATGCTCGCTTCCCACTGGTTTTCGCAGGTTTTGTAATCCCTGCAAGGAATTGGTAACATGGATCGTAGAACCAAAATCAATCCACCATGTGTTATGATTAACATCAACAATATTGGATTCATAACAACAAATGAAAATTGAGTACCTTTCTTTTCAAGCCACTTCATGAACTTAAGACAATTTTTTTTTTGATGCCTCTTCTTATGGCGAAAGAAACACTTGCGGTCTTTCTCAATATCCTTATGGGGAGGAATCTTATCCTTTCCCTTGTCTTTGGCCTGGAAATGTCTTTTCTTCCTGATGTAGTAGCCAAATTCACTTTTTCCCCTTCCTTTCTTCCTGATGTAGTAGCCAAATTCACTTTTTCCCCTTCCTCCATGGCCAATCGTTCCTCCTCTTGAACACACATGGTCATTAATTCATCGATTGACCATTTATCCTTATGTGTGTTATAAGAGATCTTAAAGGGATCATACTGTGGAGGAAGAGTATTCAATATGAAGTGAACCAGGAAAGAATCAGACATCTGAACTTCCAACACCTTTAGTTGGGCCGCAATATCTCTCATTCGCATGATATGCTCTCGCACACCTCTAATTCCGTCATGCTTTAAGGAAGAGAACTGCATGATTAGGGTGCTAGCTAATGCTCTATTAGAAGACACAAATTGATCATCAATTGCCTTCAACAAGCTCCGAACATTGTCATATTGCTCGACTCAACCCCTAATCCCAACAGATAAATAGCTCTTTATGAACATTACGCAGAGGCGATTAGATCGCTCCCATTTTTCATAAAGATTAACTTCATCTGGGGTGCTACTATCAGTTATAGCAGGAGGTTTGTCATTTCTGATAGCATAATCAATGTCCAACCAACGTAAATGAAGAAGAATTCTCTCCCTCCAGATCTTATAGTTGTCCCTATTAAGCTCAGGAACCTCAAATTTCATATCAGATAAATTAACAGGTCGAATCACTGCAATAATTAAATAATAATGATACTCACGTCAGTAAATTTGAAGCAAATCAATTTCATATAACATGTTAAACCAATGACAAATATGTTAGAGTATATACAAATAAATCCAAAGACATAAAACTTGTATGTGGACCAAAGTTTAGAGTAAGATAAAACTCCAGGATCATAGAATCATAGGCAAAGGATTAACCATGCTCTGATACCAAATGTAAGAACTTAGTAAAACGATATGTATACATAAATCATACTGCAACGGAAATATAATCGAAAATACCTCCAGCCATTGATATGTTTCTAGATTAAATGAGATGCAATCAAAACTTAATGCTTAGTATAAGTGTACTTCTAAGTATTTCCTTTTCTGCATTGACGGTGTAACAGACAGTTTTTCAGAAGAAAACTCAGGGACCCTTATACAGTTATACTGATGAAAAAACCATATACCTAACTTCTCTCCATCACAAAAGTTATCAATTATTTTATTAGTGAGGTTATCTATTCTTTAATAATAGGAATATGTAGAACCAACTTAAGTATTTGAATGTAATTTAACTATAAGTCAAAACATAACATGTATTTCACATCATGCCTTTTTTTCTCATCACAAAAGCTCTGATTAACTTACTGGAAATATCACTTGATGGGAATTTAGTCATATCCGAACCATCATTCTTATCTTTATCCCTGGAATCAGCAACAAATGATTTTAAATCGTAATCATGGTTTTTCACTAAATCAAACAGATGAAAAATGATAAAAACACAATATATTATAGCATGAAGAATAAGGTAGCTAATCTTACAAAAGGACTCCTCGTTTGGTAGTCTCAACCGTGGATATAGCACACTTGAGATGGACAAAGTAATTGCAGTCACCACAATAGTATATCCAATATGTCATACTACAATTCTCATCACAAATAGCACATTTATATCTATTTTTCCGAAATTGGAAGGGAAAACAAGAGGCCAATGAAAGTTGATGGTGATGTTGACTTGTTGGTAATGAGTTGGGCAAAAATGCACAAGTCTTGTGTATCAAGAAGTCGCACGTGCCACATGAGTATGCCATGTCCCCATCTTCAGTACCACATGCATCACAACAAAACGAAATGTTGGGCTTCCTCATGAGCGTCAAAGGGTGAATGTGCCTAGGGTGATCCACGTGTTTCTTTCCAAATAACTCATCAATGTCTAATTTTTCGCATGTTATGTCAATGTCAAAATTACAACGATGACATCGATACCTAATCACACTTAAAAAAAGGTATTCACAAACATCACACAATGTCAAAAGGTTCATCTCATCTTGAAATAGGTGGAGATGATGTTGAGGGTGTGAGGGGTGCAAAATCTGTTTAGGTAATTCCGCACATCTTTGGTGAAAGAAGCTTCTATCTTTATCAATACAATATGGGTTCTTGTAACGCCCCAAAATTTTAAAAGAATAAAAATATTGCTATTTAATTTAAACGTGAACAACAAATGAAAAACTTGTAAACTCAACAAATAAATATAAATTTAATTTGAAAACGACTTAATAAAGAAAACTAAACTTATGATTTTAGTCAATATCGAAAATCTCATAACTTAAACTAAAATAAATAAACGACTTCTTATTATACTAGTCATTCTCGACTTCCATGGTTTGCTTGACTCCTCAACCGCAAAAGCGAAAGTAGAGAGGGTGAGCATATCATAAATATACTCGGTGAGGAACAATGCAATTATCCACATATGTAATACATGTTAATCTTTCATATTGCCACATAGATAGAAATTAATATCATGAAAATATATATATATATATATATATATATATATATATATATATATATATATATATATATACAAATGTGAGACCTTAATATCTTGTGAGGTCTTAAATATAATAATAACATGAGACCTTAATATCTTGTGAGGTCTTAAATATAATAATAACATGAGGCCTTAATATCTTGTGATGCCTTAAATATAATAATAACATGAGACCTTAATATCTTGTGAGGTCTTAAATATAATAATAACATGAGGCCTTAATATCTTGTGATGCCTTAAATATAATAATAACATGAGACCTTAATATACTGTGAGGTCTTAAATATAATAATAACATGAGACCTTAATATACTGTGAGGTCTTAAATAAATATAGAAAATATAGTATAACATGAGAATATATATATATATATATTAACATAAACATCATGTAGTTCTAAAAATAAAAACTTGTAGCCATATAATCAGTATGAATATAAAAACATATAAAACAATAGGGATAACATAACCACAAGCATAAATTTCCCCACCTTATTTTGTCGAGCACAACAAATCAAAAATATGCTTCCGTCAATTGAGTATTGGAACAAAATATTTATGTGTGTGTACTGTGTGTGTGTGTGTTGTGTGTGTGCATGAATGTGTTGTGTGTGCGTATGAATGTGCGTGTGTGGTTGTGTGCGTGTGTGTGTGTTTGTGTGTATATGAATTGTGTGCGTGTGTGAGTGTATGAATGTCTTGTGTGTGTGCAAGTGAATGTGTTGTGTGTGTGTGGTCGTGTGAATGTGTGTGTGTGCCGTGTGTTATATATATATAAATAAAATCCTAATTAAATCCTAATCCTACTAGAACTCTTATTAATATGTATAAAGATTTGATAAAGATAAGTACATATCTACAGTATTACTACAAATTTCAAAATCTATCTCATTATAAATCCATCCGATATTTTATTAATAATACTAGTATAATTGCAACAATATTTATTATTATTATTATTATTATTATTATTATTATTATTATTATTATTATTATTAATTTGGTCTTCTAAAATTGGGTGTTACAACCTTACCACTAAAAAAATAATTTCGTCCTCGAAATTTTAATTATTCAAAATAAGATATATCGTTGGGTTAATTAAAGATATCTTTAAACGTAACATTTTCTTGCATACTATATTCTATTAAAAAAAAACCCGTTTATCAGCCATAATGTTTTTACCATCTATATAACTCATCACAAGTTAAATAATTTCTTATTTTCCTAGTGTACTAAGAATATGTGAGTTCACACTTGAATCATGAAAGCATAAAAAACATAACTCAAATTTCATCAATAATCTTCAATAGACTTGCATAAAACTAAAATACTAAAAAAAAAAAAAAAAAATCATCAATAACATTCAATAGATTTGCATAAAACTAAAACGCATACCTTAGAGTCGATGCAGCGCAGGAGTCTCAAATGACTAGGTTCAAAATTTTCTTTTTCATAAACATATTTAGTTTTATACTTAACACGAGTCTCTGAGGCGTAGACCCGCTCGATACCACTTTGTAACGCCCCAAAATTTTAAAAGAATAAAAATATTGCTATTTAATTTAAACGTGAACAACAAATGAAAAACTTGTAAACTCAACAAATAAATATAAATTTAATTTGAAAACGACTTAATAAAGAAAACTAAACTTATGATTTTAGTCAATATCGAAAATCTCATAACTTAAACTAAAATAAATAAACGACTTCTTATTATACTAGTCATTCTCGACTTCCATGGCTGCTTCGACTCCTCAACTGCAAAACTGAAAGTAGAGAGGGGTGAGCATATCATAAATATACTCAGTGAGGAACAATGCAATTATCCACATATGTAATACATGTTAATCTTTCATATTGCCACATAGATAGAAATTAATATCATGAAAATATATATATATATATATATATATATATATATATATATATATATATACAACTGTGAGACCTTAATATACTGTGAGGTCTTAAATATAATAATAACATGAGACCTTAATATCTGTGAGGTCTTAAATATAATAATAACATGAGGCCTTAATATCTTGTGATGCCTTAAATATAATAATAACATGAGACCTTAATATCTTGTGAGGTCTTAAATATAATAATAACATGAGGCCTTAATATCTTGTGATGCCTTAAATATAATAATAACATGAGACCTTAATATCTGTGAGGTCTTAAATATAATAATAACATGAGACCTTAATATACTGTGAGGTCTTAAATAAATATAGAAAATATAGTATAACATGAGAATATATATATATATATTAACATAAACATCATGTAGTTCTAAAAATAAAAACTTGTAGTCATATAATCAGTATGAATATAAAAACATATAAAACAATAGGGATAACATAACCACAAGCATAAATTTCCCCACCTTATTTTGTCGAGCACAACAAATCAAAAATATGCTTCCGTCAATTGAGTATTGGAACAAAATATTTATGTGTGTGTACTGTGTGTGTGTGTTGTGTGTGTGCATGAATGTGTTGTGTGTGCGTATGAATGTGCGTGTGTGGTTGTGTGCGTGTGTGTGTGTTTGTGTGTATATGAATTGTGTGTGTGTGTGAGTGTATGAATGTGCTGTGTGTGTGCAAGTGAATGTGTTGTGTGTGTGTGGCTGTGTGAATGTGTGTGTGTGCCGTGTGTATATATATATATATAAATAAAATCCTAATTAAATCCTAATCCTACTAGAACTCTTATTAATATGTATAAAGATTTGATAAAGATAAGTACATATCTACAGGTATTACTACAAATTTCAAAATCTATCTCATTATAAATCCATCCGATATTTTATTAATAATACTAGTATAATTGCAACAATATTTATTATTATTATTATTATTATTATTATTATTATTATTATTATTATTAATTTGGTCTTCTAAAATTCGGGGTGTTACAGTTCTCCACACAAACATACGCACTCTCTGAAACTATAGGTCTTAAACAAGCAAAACAACGTATAGCCTCAACATTTTGGGTGAGAATTAAGGGGTGTTCGTGACTAAAATGGTTAATCATAACCTTCTCCACCGCCATATATATGCTGTGCCTGCACAAGTAGATCATGAAATTAGACAAATGAAGACGTAATGCAAAGTAATTGTGAAACTTGTGCTAGCTTACTTCAATGAATGGCATGTTATGGTTACAAATTAGAACCACTATATATACACATGCATGCATGTATATTCGAAATCACAAATGTTCTTGGATTGATGGCAAAGCAGAGAACAACTTTTTAAAGTAATAATAAATATATATTCTCAAGTTAATCTTGGTCCTTCTATAGTTAACTTTATTAAATGCAAGAAAAGTATCTCTATGTTTTTCAGTGGAAAAAATTTATATTTTCTTGTATAAATAATTGATCCTTGACGTTCTAAGAAATATATTATATTCTTCGCGTGAAACCTAACTTTGATAAATTGAGAGAAAAAAGATTGCTCAATTAAACAATATTTGTTGTACATATTGCTCAAAAATGTAATGCGTGGTTAGTTACAATCATAATATTAATACACAAATGGATATTACACTTGGGATCATCTACCCCACTTTGGTGCCCACTCCATGTTTCATTGATCCATAATTAGGATATTAATTTTTGTAATTTTTTGATTAATACACAAATTTATTATGATTGATTGATCCATAATTCGGATATTAATTTTTGTAAGTTTCAATTTTGAATAATACAATGTCAATTGTGATTCATTATATAACAATTTTTTTTTAAAATTTATTAAAGTAGTAGAACATAGTGAAATACAAAAAGTAATAGAATAGAGAATCCAATGGCATGTCATGCTCACAAGTTAGAAGCACTATACGTACACATGGATGGATTTATATTCGAAATTACGAATGTTCTGGGATTGATGACAAAGCAAAGAACAACTTTTTAAAGTAATAATAAATATATATCATCGCCAAAGGTAATCTTGGGCCTTCTACAGTTAACATTATTAAATATAAGAAAAGTATCTCTTGTGTCCGAGTCAAAGGTCTTGGGTTCAAGTCCACCGTGACACGGACTTTAAATTTCTGTATTTAATTGACCAAAAAAGAAAAGTATCTCTCTTGTGTGCGTGTGTTGGTCTAGTGACAGAGTGGTTAATGCCCGAGGCCAAAGTGATGGTTAATGTCCGAGCCAAAGGTCTCGGTTCGAATCCAACGCGTCCTTTAAATTTATATATTTAATTGACCAAAAAAAGAAAAGTATCTCTAGTAGTTTCAGTTGTACACAGGTAAAGTATTTATTCTATGTGTACGTGAGTTAGTCTAGTGGTAGAGTGGTTAACGCCTATGTCAAAGGTCTCGAGTTTGAGTGAACCGTGACACGGCCTTTAAGTTTATGTATTTAATTGACTAAAAGAAAAGTATCTCTATATTTTCTTGTACTGTAATTAATCATTGACGTTTTAATAAATATATTATATACTTTCTCGTACGTAATGCATGGGTTAGTTACAATTACAATATTAATACACAAAGGTGGTGTTTGGTTTGATGGACGAGATAAATAAGATTGATAGGATATGATAGAATATGATGTGATTATTTTGATTATTCAATCTTATGTTTGGATTGATTGATTATGGTATATGATTAATTGAAGGATTATGTAATTTAAGAAACTTAAAGTCATTCTGGATAACAGGCAGTGAATGTGCTACTCTGACGGTATTACCAAATAGTTTTATAGTATATAGATTAATGCTTTATACTCTCCGATCATACTGTGTTGTCAAAGTGCTACATAAGTAATCAAAATATATTAGGATTGTAGTCAGAATTTAAATATTGAAACAGGGAACCAAAATCAATTGGTTATTTACATAAGCAACAAAATTTGTCAAGCTTTACATAAGTTATTAGCAGGTTCGTGTTTTCACTATACTCCAACTCCTAGGAAGATAGGAAAAACTGATTGATAAGACTCTTGCCAGTGGCTTTTTAAAAGAAAAGGACAATATATTAAAAAAATGAAACGAGGGTTCCACTCACTGTCTTCAACTCGTCCATACAAGAATCGAGACCCTTCCAGTATTCGAGTGGTCTCATCCTAAGTCTTTTGCTTCTTCTTACTCCAGTTTCAAATGATGTACCAGCCTCTGCAGTATCAATCCGCACATTCCAAATGATGCTCGACTTGGCATAAGCTAAGATACCACTAGGAAGAAACAACACATGGTTTAAAGGATTGAGATGTTGCTTCCAATACTCACAAGGATTAATCACAGTACGAAATAAACTAAAAGACTCCAGAAAAAAGTTAAATATAGATTTTTGATGGACTAAGGGGGTGTTTGGCTAAGCTTATTTTAGAGAGCTTATAAGCTCCAAAAGCTTATAAGATGTTTCAAGAGTTTGTAAGAGGTAATGTATCAAGTGCTTATAAGTTATTAAAGTGTTTGGATAATTGATCTTATAAGCTAGAGAGATAAAATCATAGTTAGAGAGATAAAATTGATGAGAGGTGAAGTTGATAGTGTTGTGTAGGAAATAACGAACTATAATAATATTATTTTGGTAAATTTATGATTGCTTATAAGTTTATGAAATAAATAAGTTAGGGTTGACCAACTTATTTTTAGGAAAGCTTATAAATTGTTGGAACTTATTTTCACGAACATAATGTTGTTTAGGAACTTATTTTGCCAAACACTTTGTAACAAATTATAAGCTCCTAAACAACTTATAAACTGTTTTAAAAAGCTTATAAGCTCAGCCAAACACCTTCTAAGACTATATTATATATTATAGTAGTGATTATTAAAAAGTTGCAGATGGCGTTCTTTTTTAAGAATTTATTTAATAAAACCAGCAATTGGTATCCAATTGTTGTAGCCTGTGTACTAGGTGCATGTATTGTCTTGTTCTGTTTCATTCGTACATGGAATGCCGTTTTCGAGCCAATAACTGTTTTTTTTTGTTAAATCTTATTAATTAACATATATCATATATAATTATTCACAATAACTCACAATAATTTGACATAATCTTTAAATATAAAAATTAAGACACCAATTTTTAATTTGAATGTTGTTCGATATCTTCTAAAGTTGACACGATGCGCTTGCTTGCTAATAGTGTCTTCAATTTCTCGATTCATAGTCTAATGAAAATGTTATTCTAGGAATATTAAGAAAATAAAATCTTCCACTCTATGATCAAAAAGCGATTCTATGCATTCAAAGCTAGGGATAAGAGAGACGTTTGCCTTACAATTTGTGGTATTCGACGTAATTGACTTTGACTTTAGCATAGTATTTCATTTTCGATCATAATTAATTAGACTTTTCTGGTATTGATGGATTATTTTTACCGGTCGGGAAATCTATCTTAAACTATGCTCTCTGTGAATACGAGGAGACGGTTGAATTAAGTCAAGACGACTATTTGTGAATTTATAAATTAAGCCTGAATTTGATAAGTTATAAATTAATCTATGACAAACCCAAGTTGAATAAACAAATCAATATCTATAGACTGCAGCTATATATTTTTCACATATGTACGTTATTATCGTTTTAACTAATTGTAAACATTTCTTTAAATTTATAAAAATGTTTTTCCATTTTTCAGAATTTGCTATGTCAAATAAATGTAGTTAAATCCCAAGTTAAAATTAAGTTTCGTAACAGATGGTGTTTGACGAAACGATCATTATCCTACTTATATATAGAGAATGGTGATTTTAAACGAGTCATAGGGTCAATTAATTCTATATTTAGACGTTCAAAATACTTCTAGCAATTTTCTTGCATATATATAGATAGAGTGGTTATTGTAAAAACCTCCCTAAAGGTATAAACTACGAACTCATGAAATCGCTGAATTTGCGTGAAAATGTCTGAATTAAAAAAAATAAAAATTGCTCTCCATGGGATTCGAAAACAGGTGTTTAAATTCATCAAGAAAAGTGAATTCAACATAGATCTTCAGGAATAAAAGACTAAAAATATTTCATATTTTATACTTTAGAGGTGGTCTCCTATACATCCATTCGCACATGTAGATTTTGATACTTTTCTTCAGTGTAAATGATATTTTTCTTGCAATGTAAATGATACTTTCTAAATTATAAGGTGAAAAACAAATGATACTTTTCTTTAATGTAAATAATACATTTCTTAACAACAAATGATACTTTTGTTCCTCCGCACCATACGGACGGATGTACATGAGTTTTTGTGTATGCTTTAAGATTGATTTGTATTCGATCCAATTCCTATATATATAAGGACTTCGGAAGTTTGGAGCTAGCAAGCATACTTCTCACCATGTCTAACAATGTTCGATTTCTTCGTTCAGCTATACCATTTTGGTCGGGAGAACCAGACATGGTATATTGAGCAACAATGCCATTTTCTTGAAGAAACTTAGAAAATGGACCAGATGCTTGTCCACTCTCAGTGTATCTACCATAATACTCTCCACCTCTATCCAATCTCACTATTTTTATTTGTTTTCCACATTGTTTCTCTACCTCAACGTTAAAAACCTTAAAAGCATCAAGTGCTTTGTAACGTGAGTAATCGTCAATAAAGGTGATAAAGCTATGTGTATCTGTATTAAGACTACAAATGTTTATATGAAATTTGACTTGTTAGTCTGCTTACCCTTAATGCAGTCTATACAAGTTTCAAAATCAGAAAAATCTAAAGTACTAAGTACTCCGTCATTTACCAATCTCTTAATTCTTTCAATGGAGATGTGTCATAATCTCCGATGCCATATAGCAGTATAGCAGTCATCATTTTGCAAATTAAGTCGAAAAAGACCATCACTTAAGGTACCATAACCAATAACATCAGATTCATGAATCATGAAAAAGTTAAAAGAATAACCAGAAGATACCAATCTTGAAACATAAATCAAATTCCTGCAAAGTTAATTAGGAATATAAAAGGTCTTTTACAAAAGCAAAATAAAACCACTACTTAAAAACTAGCTTGCATGTTCATACTGCTTCCATGTTCCTCTACTTTCAGAATAGATTTTATGCTCACTTCCACTGGTTTCCGCAGGTTTTGTAATCCCTGCAAGGAATTGGTAACATGGATCATAGAACCAGAATCAATCCACCATGTGTTATGATTAACATCAATCATATTGGATTCATAACAAACAAATGAAAATTGAGTACCTTTCTTTTCAAGCCACTTCATGAACTTAAGACAATTTTTTTTTGATGCCCCTTCTTATGGCAAAAGAAACACTTGCGGTCTTTCTCAATATCCTTATGGGGAGGAATCTTATCCTTTCCCTTGTCTTTGGCCTGGAAATATCTTTTTTTCCTGATGTAGTAGCCAAATTCACTTTTTCCCCTTCCTCCATGGCCAATCGTTCCTCCTCTTGAACACACATGGTCATTAATTCATCGATTGACCATTTATCCTTATGTGTGTTATAAGAGATCTTAAAGGGATCATACTGTGGAGGAAGAGTATTCAATATGAAGTTTACCAGGAAAGAATCAGACATCTGAACTTCCAACACCTTTAGTTGGGCCGCAATATCTCTCATTCGCATGATATGCTCTCGCACACCTCTAATTCCGTTATGCTTTAAGGAAGAGAACTGCATGATTAGGGTGCTAGCTAATGCTTTATCAGAAGACACAAATTGATCATCAATTGCCTTCAACAAGCTCCGAACATTGTCATATTGCTCGACTGAACCCCGAATCCCAACAGATAAATAGCTCTTTATGAACATTACGCAGAGGCGATTAGATCGCTCCCATTTTTCATAAAGATTAATTTCATCTGCGGTGCTACTATCAGTTATAGCAGGAGGTTTGTCATTTCTGATAGCATAATCAATGTCCAACCAGCGTAAATGAAGAAGAATTCTCTCCCTCCAGATCTTATAGTTGTCCCTATTAAGCTCAGGAACCTCAAATTTCATATCAGATAAATTAACAGATCGAATCACTGCAATAATTAACAGATAATGATACTCACGTCAGTAAATTTGAAGCAAATCAATTTCATATAACATGTTACACCAATGTAAAACATCTTAGAGTATATATAAATAAATCCAAAGACACAAAACTTGTATGTGGGCCAAAGTTTTAATTCAATAGGATTCTGTTATCGTTATGACAAAACTATTAAATTATGTTTCATTTTCTAATCCCTGTAGGTAAATCAAAACTTAATGCTTAGTATAAGTGTACTTCTAAGTTTTTTCCTTGTCTGCATTGATGGTGTATCAGACAGTTTTTCAGAGAAAAACTCAGGGACCCTTATACTGATGAAAAAACCATATACATAACTTCTCTCCATCACAGAAGTTACCAATTATTTTATTAGTGAGGTTATCTATTCATTAATAATAGGAATATGTAGAACCAACTTAAGTATTTGAATGTAATTTAACTATAAGTCAAAAACTAATCTAACATGTATTTCACATCAGGGATGATGCCTTTTTTTCTCATCACAAAAGCTCTGATTAACTTACTGGAAATGTCACTTAATGGGAATTTAATCAGATCCGAAACATCATTCTTATCTTTATCCCTGAAATCAGCAACAAATAATTTTAAATCGTAATCATGGTTTACCACTAAATCAAACAGATGAAAATGATATAAAATAATATATTTAGCATGAAGGATAAGGTAGCTAGTCTTACAAAAGGACTCCTCGTTTGGTAGTCTCAGCCGTGGATATAGCACACTTGAGATGGACAAAGTATGTGCAGTCACCACAATAGTATATCCAATATATTATATTAAAATACTCATCACAAATAGCACATTTATATCTGTGTTTCCGAAATTGGATGGGAAAACAAGAGGCCAATGAAAGTTGATGGTGGTGTCCACTTGTTGGTAATGAGGTGGGCAAAAATAGACAAGTCTTGTGTATCAAGAAGTCGCACGTGCCACATGAGTATGCCATGCCCCCATCTTCAGTGCCACATGCATCACAATAAAACGAAATGTTGGGCTTCCTCATGAGCGTCAAAGGGTGAATGTGCCTAGGGTGATCCACGCGTTTCTCTCCAAATAACTCATCAATGTCTAATTTTTTGCATGTTATTTCAATGTCAAAATCACAACGATGACATCGATACATAAACTCATGTCCATAACGGTTATCACAAATATTACACCTGTGTGTGATTATCTGATCTTCAAATAGATGGAGATGATGTTGAGGGTGTGAGGGGTGCAAAATTTGATTAGGCAATTCTGCACATCTTTGGTGAATAAAGCTTCTATCTTTATCAGTACAATATGGGTTCTCCACACAAACATATGCACTCTCTGAAACTATGGGTTTTAAACAAGCAAAACAACATATAGCCTCAACATTTTGGGTGAGAATTAAGGGGTGTTCGTGACCAAAATGGTTAATAATAACCTTCTCCACCGCCATATATATGTTGTGCCTGCACAAGTAGATCACGAAATTAGACAAATTAAGATGAGTGTGTCATGTGTGTACGTGTAATGACATATCATGGTCACAAGTTAGAACCACTATATATACACATGCATGCATATATTCGAAATTACAAATGTTCTTGGATTGATGGCAAAAGTAATAATAAATTTATATTCTCAAGTTAACTTGGGCCTTCTATAGTTAACTTTATTAAATGCAAGAAAAGTATCTCTATGTTTTTTAGTTAAAAAAATTATGTTTTCTTGTATAAATAATTGATTCTTGACGTTCTAAGAAATATATTATATTCTTCGCGTGAAACCTAACTTTGATAAATTGAGAGAAAAAAGATTGCTCAATTAAACAATATTTGTTGTACATATTGCTCAAAAATGTAATGCGTGGTTAGTTACAATCATAATATTAATACACAAGATATTACACTTGGGATCATCTATCCCACTTTGGTGCCCCACTCCATGTTTCATTATCGCTTTTTCTTAAAAAGAAAATGTATCTTATCATTTTTTACTTCAATTTCACTCTCTTATGTTTTAGTTAATTTTAAAATTATATTATCCACTAATATAATTTGCATTATAATTACTTTTATGTTTAATTTATAAATATTAATTTATAAATTGATTATTATGTTTGATTGATCCATGATTAGGATATTAATTTTTGTAAGTTTCAATGTTGAATAATACAATGATCAATTGTGATTCATTATATAACAATAATTTTTATTTAAATTTATTAAAGTAGTAGAACACAGTGAAATACAAAAGTAATAGAATACAGAATCCAATGGCATGTCATGCTCACAAGTTAGAAGCACTATAGGTACACATGGATGGATTTATATTCGAAATTACAAATGTTCTTGGATTGATGGCAAGTAAAGAACAACTTTTGAAAGTAATAATAAATATATATCATCGCCAAAGGTAATCTTGGGCCTTCTATAGTTAGCATTATTAAATACAAGAAAAGTATCTCTTGTGTGCATGTGTTGGCCTAGTGGTAGAGTTGTTAATGTCTGAGGCCAAAGGTCTCGAGTTCGAGTCCATTGGGGCACTGACTTTAAATTTTTATATTTGATTGACAGAAAAAGAAAAGTATCTCTCTTGTGTGCGTGTGTTGGCCTAATGGTAGAGTTGTTAATGTCCGGCGCCAGAGGTCTTGGGTTCAAGTCCACTGTGACACTTGTAAAGTATTTATTCTATGTGTATGTGAGTTAATCTAGTGGTTAATGTCCGATGTCAAAGATCTCGAGTTTGAGTCAACCATAACGCGACCTTTACATTTATGTATTTAATTGACTAAAGAAAAGTATCTCTATATTTTCTTGTACTATAATTAATCGTTGACGTTTTAATAAATATATTATATACTTTCTCGTACGTAAGGCATGTGTTAGTTACAATTACAATATTAATACACAAAGGTGATGTTTGGTTTGATGGATAAGATAAATAAGATTGATATGATAGAGTAGGATGTGATTATTTGGATGATTTAATCTTATGTTTGGATTGATTGATTATGGTATATGATTAATTGAAGAATTATGACTAGAATGTAGTTTAATACAAAATTGTCATTTTTGATTTATTTTCCTTCAATTTGCAACCATATAAGAGCATAATAACATTTTATTATTATTATTATTATTATTATTATTATTATTATTATTATTATTAGGCATTTCTGTAATATTATATTAAGAATGGAATGTGATTAAATAATCCACTCAAGTTTAGGGTGATTAATAATCATCCAATTGCGTGATAAAACTACGAGCCGAGCAATCAATCACGGATCAAATCAAACAAATCAAACGCTTGATTAAGCATGATTATTTTATCTATCTCCCCTTATCCCTCAAACCAAACACCCCCAAAGAATATTACACTTGGGGATCATCCATCCCACGTCGGTGTCTCACTCCTGTTTCATTAGTGGTTTTTTTATTAAAAAAATTAACCATTTTTTTCTTCAATTTCACTTTAAATAACTTAGTATTGTTCACAAGTTTTGCAAATCAGTTTTGAGAAATCATAGATCATAATCAACAAGTTCGAACAAACGGGTGATTTTTAAATTAGATGTGGAATTTATATTTCACTTGCTTAAAATAAGTTGCATTTTGATTCCAGGTCGAGCAACTCGTCATAGACCTATAAATAACGGTTGTAAATTAGATAAGATAAGAAAACAATAAATAAACTTCAATTACTACTCTAGTTAATAATGAGCGAGATCAATCTGTCTATACCAGTTTTTGATTATCTTCACATTTGAAGGTAAATTAAAGAGTATATACTTATCTAATATATACAATCATGATCTCGTATGTTGTCATGGACTAAACCCCAAGAACAAGACAAAGATACATACTCTTAAGATTCATGGCATTTAGATTGTTTTCTTTTTCTTTTTAACATTACACTTGGGTCGTCAATAGATTGATGGAGATCTCTTTACAAATCCCTCTTCCAGAAAACATTTTCATACAGGAAACAGAGCATCTAAAGATTTAAAGTTCAAACTTTGATACATAGCTTCTTCCCAGTTAAGAGGATAAAATCTACCAAATTATCAACCAATACTAAATGATCACATTCTACTTACTCAATGGCGAGCTGCCAGATCAAGAAGCTCCTTGTATTCAGGCTTCTCCGACAAGAGATATGGCTTCACTTTCAGGTTCTCATTACCCTTTCCCGGAGAGATATATTTTAGTCCGATCAGCTTCAAGCCTACAACACCAGAAATATGTAATTTAAGAAACTTAAAGTCATTCTGGATAACAGGCAGTGAATGTGCTAATTCTGACGGTATTACCAAATAGTTTTATAGTATATAGAATAATGCTTTATACTCTCCGGTCATACTATGTTGTCAAAGTGCTACCTACCTAACAGTAAGTAATCAGAAGAACAATGTGCAAATATATTAGGATTGTAGTCAGAAATTAAATATTGAAACAGGGAACCAAAATTCAATTGGTTATTTACATAAGGCAACAAAATTTGTCTAGCTTTACATAAGTTATTAGCAGGTTCGTGTTTTCACTATACTCCAACTCCTAGGAAGATAGGAAAAACTGATCGATAAGAATCTTGCCAGTGGCTAAAATATAATAAAAAATAAAATAAAAAGATAAGATCATAGGAAAACACATTTTTTAAGTAGCAGTCGAGGGTTCCACTCACATACTATGAGCATTCAAGCACAAATTAAAAATAAAAAAATACTCACTGTCTTCAACTCGTCCATACAAGAATCTCTCTCCCTTCCAGTATTCGAGTGGTCTCATCCTAAGTCTTTTGCTTCTTCTTACTCCAGTTTCAAATGATGTACCAGCCTCTGCAGTATCAATCGGCACATTCAAAATTAGCCAAGCTAAAATATTTGTAGTACATTTTACTTGCACATAAATAAATACCTGCAAGACTTTTCCTCATGGGATGTGCATCTCTAATACGTTTTTCTCCTGCTACTCTTTTTCCTCTCTGCCGTTTGGCTACATGCACCTGAAACATAGCACACAATATTAATGCTAGTCAATAAACTGGGAAGATCGTCTAGCTATAATAAAGATTAGATCTTCACATTTATTGTGATGGATGAAATTCTTATATTAGCATGATACAGAAGATACATCAAATACAGCAACCAATCTACTAGTCTTTTATAGCAAATGCAAGTTCTTAAATCCAGAGATTCAAAAGCGAAAGAGAAAAGGGTAAGAAATGATGGGAGATCAGTATTAACATTTCACTCAGATTCAATGTACACGAAGAAAAAGGAAAGAAAAACTATAGTAAGTAAAAGGCTTTACAAGGACTTTGTTTGTTTAGTCTTAAGTGTCGCAAGGATTCAACGAAACTTTATGAGAACACTAGCTGAGAACTGAATCCGTTAGCAACTGTAGATACTCAAGCCATCCATCTGAGACCATGTCATTAACAGTTCATAAGAGAAAGGAAAAGACAAACATAGAGAGGAAAGGGAGCCGTTGAGGAGTGACATATAATGAAAGGGGCATCTCCGAGTGTTGTATCCAGATGGAATAATAAAGAAAAAGAATTTTACCTATACCCATCAGCATAAAGCATGCACAAAAAAGGTTTTGCCATAATCACCAATTCACTAGCTCAGTACTTGTCAAAAAAAATTTGTCTAAGGGCATAAGCTAAGATGCCACTAGGAAGAAACAACACATGGTTTAAAGGATTGAGATGTTGCTTCCAAAACTCACAAGGATTAATCACAATACGAAATAAACTAAAAGACTCCAGAAAAAAGTTAAACATCAAGAGCAAGTAACAAGAGAAAGTAACAAAAGAGGGGAAACAACCTCCTGTTGCTCTGGATTAATTTGTTGTCTGGTGGATGCATCATCCCTGGCTTCCTCATCAACTACAGAAGGATTTGATTCATCTGCCATACGGGAAAAAAGATTACGCAGATAATACATTGTAATTTGTAACCTGTATATTTCTCAATATTAGAGTGACAACAGAAAATGATTCTCTTCTACTTCTGGAGCAAGTAATGTCTCATAAACAAGTCAGCATATGGCATTTGAAGCATGCCATAATCTATATAGCTAAATATTCTCCTGACTTGAATCAATTAAAGGATAACAAAGTATCATGCTAAAAGAGTTCTTACTGTCGTTAGTGTTCATAGCTTCTCCAATGTTGTTATTTGGTTCTTCATTTCGCCAACTATTGGCGTCCATGCTTGGTATGCTTGTATTCTCATCTTCAAACTGCTCAGGAACTGGAAGACCATCTGCATTTTCATTTACTTCAGGAGGACTTGTGCTATTGACCTCTACATTTGATTCCACCTCACTAACCATGGGCAACTCCTTAGGCACATCAGCCTGTCCAACTAACTTATCCCTGAGCCGGGCAGGAGAAGCATTTGCCCTAGTACTGCCACTTTCTCTTTGCATGCTTGCATTTTCGCTTTGAGACTGCTCAGACAGACTATCAGCATTTTGCATTACTTGTTGAGAATTCATATCAGATATTGCAGATTCAGTACGACCAAAATTTACATGTGATTCCAACTCATGGCCTAAATCCTTTAGGATATCAACCTGTCCAAGTAGCTTATCCTTGGGGTCGGCAGGAGAAGAATTTGGGTGCGGACAAAGATCAATGTCCTGTGGTGAAAATGGATCTTCGAAAGGGTTGGGCTGCAAAATCTTCCTTTTCAATAAAGATATGGATCCAAATGGATTTCTCGGTGGAGTTGGTGAAGATACAGGATTAGCTGGATTTTCCACCAGTTCTTGTTCCAAGCGAGGTTTCTTATTCAAATTTTTCAGCACACTATCTAAAACCACCAAACTCCTGCGAGGCCTTTGACCACTTCCTGGTGAAGTTAAAATATTAGTCCTTCCAACATCATGCAGTTCAGTCAAGCAACACAGGTTCTCCATATCAAGAGTTTTGATCTTCAACCGATCCTGCAAGATATTCAAGGCTCTCTGACCTTCTAAATCATCATCATTATAGGACAACAGTTCCTCCAACATATCATTGACTCGACTCTCTGTTTTCTTCATAGATTCTGGTGGATCAAAGTACACATGATATTGGATGGATCAAAATAGAATTTGCTATGACATTTCTATAAGATTACAATGTTTCTGTAGTAGTATAATAAGCAGAATCAGAAATAAAAACTCCTTCCGCATCTAAAATATGCTTTTGACTATAATTTGGACATGATCTACTCACCAGCTAATTCAACTTCTTCCACGTCACTAAGATTAGGATCAGGATCTATCAAATTCTCCTGAAACACATCTTTAGGTGGACTTGGAATATCCTGATACATTGTCTCTTGCGATGACATCCACATGTCATCATTTTCAGAAGGCGTTGATGAGTAGCGGTGCTTGCAATTATATGACTTCCTGTAATTAAGAGGAAGTTATCGATCATGTAACACAGCCTAGATAAATATGTCTTTATCAGTTATAAACTTGTTTATTGCATCACAAAACAGTGAATACAGCACACAAAATTCTACATATACCCTAAAATTCCTGGTCGACGACGGCGTTCATTATTTGATGGTTTATAAAGGTCTATATTGTCCACACTAACACCTAGTTGTTTTTGTATCTCTTTTTTGGCAGCTGCAACAGAGAAAATTATGAGATCAGTAAAGGAGAGAGATACAAGACAACAAATAGCATATGCTGAAGATAACCAGTCAGATGAAACACAAAAAAGTTACTTTCAATCCTCTCATAAGCATCAAAAAACGCGTCTGGATCTTGAAGGTGATCAATGTCTAAAGTTGGCTCGAAATTGACTGGAGGGTGACTGTAGTGAAGGCAGAATGTACATTAATTGTTATAATCAACTCATAGATGAAGCTTTAAAAATTGAAAGCTTAGAATTTTTGAGCTCCAGAACATCACCTAATACTGGTTTTCAGAGAAAATGAAGCCTTCTTACGGGCAAGTCCAAGAGCTGGTCTTCGCTCTTGTGGTCTGTCCTTAGCTTTTGCAGCAATGTCATTGGTGACACTCACATTTTCAGTGAAACTGGAAAAATTATATAGAAGATCTGCTCCACCATCCACAATTTTTTCGCCTCATTCATGAGTTTTTCAGGACTCCTTGACACATGCTAACATGAGCCCCACAAAAGGGAGTTAGGACTAACTCACTCATAGTGCTCGTTGCAAATAAGATTCCACATTAATATACTACGAGTTGGACTCAAAAACTTCTAAAATGTCAAATTCGAAAAAAGCATGTTGAATTTTCAAACTACTAACATAATCTCTTTCTTGTCATTCTCTCAGCTCCAAGGCAAGCTCCCAGTAGTTTGCTAACAAGCACTTGGCCTTAGCAGAAGCTTAAGTTCGTTCCCAAATTTCGAAGAAAAGGATTCTAACACACTCAGCCACACTCAATATGTGAAAAGTTAGGAGCTGATTTCCATTTTTATCGTCAAAGCCCCGTATTTATTTACTTGAATAAAGACACTTAACTCTATCGCAAAAAAAATTAGAGGAAGCATATAATTTCAAGATGCAGCACCCAAAAAGGGGCAAATGAATATCTAAACATATAAACAATTTCTTCATATACAAAACCCGATGCTCGCGACAGCTAACATTCACACGCACGCGGAGCTGGGCTACACGACGAACAAAACCAAATTTAAGATTGAGAAAAAAAAGATTTGTACCAGAGTTTTCATGATACTGTGGATAGAATTTAGGTCCTTGGGATCAGCGGACACTGGAGTGTCGGCTGAAGCCCTAATCATGTGAGGAAAGAGTGAGAGCCCACTGAGACCGCTCAGTGGGTCGACTGAGCCCGCCGCCGCCGCCACCTTCGACATTTGCACTGTACCTGACCGGTTCTGTGCGTGTTGTTTGTGAGAGAATGGGTTTAGGTAGTTGTGAATGGTTTTTTTTTTTTCGAATTTGGGTGGAAGACGAGAGCGAGAGCAGGATACTGAAAAAATTCTGATTGATAAACCGCGTTGCGACTTTGGTTGGGAACTCTATTTCTGCTGATAACGTGCCAATTTTTTTTATTTATTTTTTTGGAATAAAAACGCGCCAATATTCTCTTCTGAGTTTTAGAACATGATCTAATATAGTTGATATAGAGGCAACTATAATTAGTTGTGTATTTAGAGGTATTTGGCCGAGTTTATATATATATATATATATGTATTTATATATATAAGTTAGAGTTTGGTTCAATAATTTATAAAATCTATAAAAATAAATTTCAATATGAATCATAAATAATTTAATGAAATAAGTTTTTCACCCGTTCAATTTCATTAGAGCGATTTTTCATAATAACTTTCCTATTATTCATCAACTTATCAAAATAATCTTATTATAGTTCACGATAAAATTTCTACATAACCTCCCCTATATATATATATATATATATATAATATATATTTGATATAGAGGCAACTATAATTAGTGATTTTCTATTTGACTAGTATAAGTTCTTTGAATTTTAGCTATAAATTCTAATAATTTATAAAATCAAAAATATTTCAATAATTTATAACAATTTTAAAAATAAGTTGTTAAATCTCAACTTATTTTCTCTTTATAAGTAATTATGAATTTACCAAAATAACATTATTATAAGTTCATTATTTTTATATAGCTCCAACTTCACCTTTATTTTATCTCCATAATTAATAAAACGAAATGAATTATTAAAATCAATTATCCAAACATTTTAACAACTTATAAACTCTTGAGACATTATCTCTTATAAGCTTCTGAAATATCTTATAAGTTCATGGAATTTATAAGCTCTAGCTTAGTCTTTATTTTAGAATTAATAAAAACGAAATGAATTATTAATGACAATCATTTGTATAGGCGAGTCTTTATTTTACTAAACGTGACACTAAATATTTAGCAACAAAATATATCAATTTAATAGTCGGAGGGGCTGAAAACTGAAATAAAAGATACTTATGCTATGTCGGCCAATAATAATTATGAACCTGTGGCCCAATTCAAGGGAGCAGCCCATGAAAAACAAAGATTCTGAAAAGTATCACGTCTGCCAAAATATACGAAGGTGAAATACCTTAATCTCTCAGTCTTGATTCCTTACAAATCGAGCTTGTTTGTGAAAAAATGTAAATAATGTAAAAGTGCGCGTAAGAAGTTTTGAGTTCCTGTCAATGGCGAAGTCTCACTGTTGTTGAGGCAGTAAGTAGCAGTCATTTTCTGCTCAGTTAGATTATTTTTAGCTTTGCGGTCAAATAGTCTTTAATAAATCAAAATGGGGTTCTGTCGCCATGATTACTCGTCGTGCATGCAGTTGATTACTGTAATTCGAGTTAACTGCTCTTAAGATATGGATATCTGGTCTTTAATCATCATTCCGGGTTCCAGAGAGGGAGGGGCTTTTAGCAACATATTATAATGTCTGAATCGAACTCAAGAAAAAGGAATTTGCCGTCGTGGATGAGTTCCAGAGAAGAGGAAAATTATGAAAGTGAGAAATCTAAACAACCAACAAATCGTAGAAAGCCTATGAAGGACCAAAATGGTGAAGACAAAACTGCCTCAGCTACCGGCTCGGGCCCCTCAGATTTCTCAACGCTGATGGTAGTGTTTTGATTTGATTGCGAATTTGTGTGTGTGTGGGTTTTGATTTATTTATTTTGGGTAAATAGATTATTCATGATCATGATCATGTCTGTAGGAAGGGGTGACGTTTGTGTTATCTGGGTTTGTGAATCCAGAGCGTGGTGTTTTGAGGTCGCAGATGCTGGAGATGGGGACTGAATATCAGCCTGATTGGAACTCAAATTGCACCCTTTTAGTGTGTGCATTTTCCAACACTCCAAAGTTTAGGCAAGTTAAAGCTGATGGGGGAACTATTATATCCAAGGTTCGACACTTTCTGCATTAAGCAATTGATGATTTCTGTAATTGTAAGGACACGACTCATTATCTTGGTTTGGTTGATTGTGAAGTTAACTCAGTCATGCAAGTATTCCAGTTCTTGACTGAATATAGCCACAGTGCACTGCAGCATTTGTTAATTTTACGAACAAGCACACTGGATTATAGTGTAGTTCTTGAGTGGCTTCTTGTTGGCTATTGTGAATGTTCTTGTAATTGTAGTCTGTCAACTCCTCAGGCTCAAACTGTTTGAGATGAAGGATGTCGAGTGGGTATTTTGGATGCTGAATGTTTGGATGGTTATTCAGTCTCATCCTTTCTTCGTTCTGGTTCTCTGTTTCACACATCATTGTTGGACTTTCTGTTCTACAATACAAAGGCACAATGGGTTCCACTAGAAATTACTTGGCATTCATCCTTGCTTTGCCAAATATATATCTCAAGTTGATAAAAGCGTCACACGAACCCACGTTAAATTTTTTGAGACATGAGTTTCCCATGTGATGTGGGACATTGCATTCTTTCCCTTGTTGGAGATGCGGCGTCAATCGGTCTCGTTCTTGTAGGATTGGCCCCGGGCCAGATGGACTATTCATTAGTCTATTCTAGCAACTTGAGTTAACATTTGGCAAAGTGAGGATGGATGCTGAGTAGTTGCTGACAGAACTTGTGTGGCATCATCTCGTTATGGGCCCCATTGGGGCATTGGAATTTAACAATCAGACTCAGATGTCTGTTATTAAGTCGTCATAGTATCTGGTATCCCATGGGCAAAAGTTAGAACTCCAATAATATGAATTATCTTTATGCTTGCTTGAAATGAGTCCCTATGATTCTCATGTCATGAAATCCGGGGGTTTCTAGAAGTGGAACAATTGTTTACGCTTTTTGAACTTTGTGTATGGCATTTTACAATTAGGCATTAATGCTTTTCTTATTGCTTTTTAATATTACATGACATCCATAAAAATTTATATGTAGGGCTTCTCTTAAAGCGGAACATTTGAAAGTCTATCGGTTTTCTATCTTTGGTGGAGTAAATTGCCATCTTTAACTTGAAATGTTTGTTGGGCTTGGTCATTTCATCTTTGTACTGTTTGCTTACTATTTTAGTTCTGTCACTTCATATGGTTGCCAGTGCCAGGCAATTCTGATAATACTTGTCTGAGGACTCTCATCTCTAAGCACTCATGATTGGTTTATAAATTTCCCTTGTGCTTCACTGGATTTCCTGATACTCCTGTAGATATGCCTTTGTAGAGTACCTTCTCTATAATCCCCTTCATGTTTAAGTTTGAAACGTTTGCAGCTGCATTCTCAAAGAAGTCCTTTTATTAATTTTCTCTATATCAATTCATTTCTTGCCTTTCAACGTGACAATTATTCATCTTGCTTAGGACTGGATATCAGAGTGTTACACCCAAAGAAAACCTGTTGATATTGAGCCATTCCTACTGCATGCTGGCAAACCGTGTAGGAGACAATGCATTTGCCATGAAGTTAGAAAAGGTCTACAGAATAGCAATAATAATATTATAGTTCCAGCAACTGTAGTGGCCACATGTAGTCCCATTGGCTTTATTCTCTTTCTTTAATAATGCTTGTCGTCAATGTCCGTTACTTAAACATATGGGGTATATACAGTTCATTTTGTTTGTTTTAGTGAGTTGATATGGGATATTTCTTTAGTATATTCAAATCTGCGGTTTTGCTCGATAATTGCATTTTAATGTTTGTGTTTACATCCTACTTTCTTGCCTCGAGGGTTGAGGAGGATGATAACAAACATCATGGAGACAAAAATGTGTTGCAAAATGTTGTCTTGGATGGAAAAGTTAGTTGGTGAAATTTTGACTTAGCTCAGTTCTGGCATATTGTGGCTCCTGTATCTTGACTTTACTCAGTTCCATCAAGTTTAGTTTAAGATGCAACAGAAAATACCACTTACAGACACAACGTCTGCAATTGTTTGTTTTAGTTATCACATGAATGCTTGTAGTTGTAATTGTTAAGATCTCAACCTCTGAGATTATGATCCAACTAAATGTCAATTTCTACTTCAGATGTAGAGCCATCTTCATCCACTAAATCTTCAAAACCAGAGGAGACTGTCTTACATTCAAAGAAAGCTACTGGCTCTTCCAAGGTATTTATATTTCTTTTTCTGTATGGGAAAAAACCCTGCTTCTCTTTTTTTTGGTTAATTAAATACAGAAATTTAGAGGCCACAAACCCGAGACCTTGGCCTCGGCATTAACTCTACCACTAGGCTACACACACACACATTCAAAACCTTGCTTCTCACTGTCATTCTTTGTTCTTTAATTTGGAGTAAATATTGTTCTTCATTCTTCTGAATCCCATTAGCTCCTACAAAAAATATTCTCTGGCTTCATAATTGTTTAACCAAGATAGGAATTTTTATTTTATTTTTGTTCAAAGAGTTGAAATAAAAAATGACATGCTACTCCCCATTTATAACAACTTTCATTTGGATATATTTATAAGTTGTTGACTTGTCTTCCACATTTCTGTCTTGTTCTTGATGATATATCCTGATATGTCTTACCAGATGAAAGGAAGCTTTTCTCCTGCAAAAGCGAAGAAGTGGGCTGTTGAAGATCTTCAAAGAACAATATCATGGCTGGAGAACCAAGAAGAGAAAGTAAGCTATCATCTCTTGCAAAGTCTTAATTTATATGCAGCTTTATCACTCTCAGGGCTTAAAGTTGCTTATAGCTTGCTTCCAGCCAGACGAATAATTTTTGTAAGATGAGATGCTTTATGACGAATTACTGAGCATATAGGGACAGATGAAGTCCCTACCATGACGGTCACATGTTGTATCTGTCTGTAGTTTCTCTTACTAGACCATCACACTTTTATTCTAATTGCTTTCAAAATCAATTTCTGATAACTGTAAATACTACTGATGTGGAATGAATGATTAGAATCAAGGTGGGAAGTTTCAAAAGTATGTGTCTTGATGGTTTTATTTATTTTTCTCTGCAGCTTCTGATTGCCTGTTGAGGTCGTCCACTTAGAATTGTATTTGTGGAAGGTTGTTTTCATAAGCTCAAATCACCTAGTAGACATCAAAAGAACCACTCCTATGATAATTTTTTGTCCAATAACTAAAGCTATAACAAATTTTAGTCAATAGTGATGGTTAGTTTGAGATTATTAAAATTTTAAATGGTATCTGAATTTAATTGATATCTATAATTTATCATGCTAGAAGCTTGCTTTATGTGAATTCGACTCTAGAGTTGTTTTCCTTATAGAATGCACAATTTATTTATTATTCTTTGCAGCCAGGTCCAACTGAGATAAAAAAGATAGCTGCTGCAGGAATTCTGACTTGTTTACAAGATGCTATAGATGCTCTCAAGCAAGGACAGGTACAGCTTTTTGGTTGGGTATATAAGTTTTCACCATTATATATACCCCTTGGCAATGAACCTGTGCACTTTATTCTGGTCGAATGAAACTTATATTTCCTTGCCCTTGAATATAACTGGTTTCCCTACAGTTGTCGTACATCTATATCTATGATTGCAGCAGAGTACTTGCATGGGTATTTTCACATAACTATTGGCAAACGGAACAATTTTAAATAAGATAATCTTCGAAAGTTTCTAAATACTATAAAAAATCCTTGTTACATATAGCTACAAGTATTGTGATCTTTAAGTATGTCTTAAGTTATCTTCTCTTTTCTTTCTTTTACATATTATATCTGCTTGTCCCCATTTATTGCTTGCATCCTCTCAAAGATGAAATCAATTATAATCAAATCCATAAATGAAGGAATTAATGAAGGAATATATGGGCGATATATTTGTCCTGTGTTCTGATTAGTTTTCATGTCTGACCTCTGATCGAAATGTTTCCATTTATACGCGGCACCTTCATCTGTAGGGCGTCCAACATATAACAGAACAATGGGGCTGCCTTCCTCGGGTAGTCGAGCAGCTGGCACAGTTCGACGACAACACTTCACCTAGCAAGGAAGATCTATGTATAGAAGTAATGACCTGCAGACAAATATATGAGCTCGAGTTTCTGAATATGGAGCATGATGATACACCAAATGCCATAAAACCACAGAATCATGGGGGTAAGAAACGTAGGAAGAATGAAAAAGCTGGTGGAAATGACCCTCATGAGAGTGATGCTACGGTCGAGATGACAGAAGATGAAATAGACCAAGCGTATAACTCCATTGCTTCTTCTTTCTAAATAACAGCATGTTTAGGCTCCTATGTGAGATTTTCGGTTACTGATCATGTGGATCCAGTTCCACAATTTAGCAGGTGTATCATCTACAAGTTTCATATTGTCTTCTGAATTGCAGTGAAGAGTAGCATGATTTCATGAAATAGGAAAAAAATTCTGAGAAGCTTTGCTACAAAGGGTTTGAGTGATTTGAAGGCTTTATTTGAGATCAGCATGCTAAAATTAGCAAGACTAAAATGATGACAGACATCTTCAAAAGTAGGAGAAAAGAAAATGAGAACAAGTTTGTGTAGTTTGAATGTTTGTACTTTCCTTTTCAATGAATATGTATTGTACTTCCACTCATTAAGTCATGGCCATGAATGTTCATAATTTGGGTAAAAATAAGTGGGCCAATATGATGGGTTTTCTTAAAATTTTACAATCGCACCAATGGAGATTGTGTAATCAAAATTGTATTTTTTGGAAGATAATAAATTATTATTAATTTTCAAAAAAAAAAGAATGAAAATATTTTGCCACAAAACAGAGTCACGAACGAGAAATAGGACCGAGTTTGGATTAATTTAAAGAAAATCAATGAATTGATAAATTGACCTGGCCCTTTCTCAAAAAGATTTAATAAAAAAAGGATGATGCCAAAGCCAAACCCTAGAGAAAAAATAAAGAAAAAGAAGAAAATCCCGTGCTGTGAAATGACGGAAATACCCTCGACTTTTTTTAGCATTTTCCCAGTAATTTGCGAGCGTACAACTTTGTATTAGCTCTGTCCTCCGGGTTGTAGGGTTGCAGCAGATAAACGCCACCCTCACCTCACCGCAAAACCCTCTCTTTCTCTCTATCTCGCCTTGTGTCTGTCGACGCACTTATCACACTCTCTTAATCTCTCCAACTTCACGAAAACCTTTGAAATTAATCTCGAGCTCTTGGGCGGCTTTCATTGTGCTTGCTAGAATGGGCGCTTCGCTTCCTGCCAAAGAGGCCAACCTCTTTAAACTCATCGTCGTAAGTGTTTCTCGCTCAAGATTGTCCCTTTTCACTACCGTTTTGCTAGAGATATTCGCTAATATCGGTAATTAGTGGCCTCATGTAAAACCCTAGGATTTTTTTTCAAAAATTGCTGCAACTGTCGTTTAGTTGTTTCTTATGTTACTTTATCTAATTTCGATGAATTATGCTAAAGTTCTAGGAATTGTATTTTGAGCATGCGTCATTGCATTTTTGATTTCGCGTAACTTCTCATTTTAGCATGCAGAACAGCGTCTTTTTTAATAAAAATCATTCGATTTGATCCTATAGAAACCTTAACTTTTGCATATTAGCAAGAGCACAGCTTCTGAATGCTAAAAGTGCTTTGGTTGTGGTGCTGTTTTTCTTTTCTGGGGGACATTAAAAGGAATTATTCTTAATTTAGTTCAAAAGATACCTGATATATGCGCCCTCTGCTCTTGGCAGTTTGCGGCAGCTTTTATTTACTCTTTGCTCCAAATCTGGCTGTGCTTGTTGAGACTCATGCTGCAATCAAATGGGCATTATAATCTTTGTCGACTTTATTCTCACTTGTCACATTTTTGAAGAATCTGGACTTTGAAATATAACTAACCTATACATCCACTATGATGATTTTATGAAAATTTTCATTTGGCATAAGCATATACATTTGTATTATGCAATATATGTCATTTGATTTCAAGTATATATGAGGCTAATTCGAAAGTGATGGCAATGTTTTTCTTCTTGTTTATATGAAGCATTCTAATGCCCCTAGATCTATAATTTATCATGATTGTTGAGAAAGCTTCATGTTTTATCTTTGCAGAAATCATATGAAACAAAACAATACAAAAAAGGTTTAAAGGCTGCTGATGCCATCTTAAAGAAGTTCCCTGATCATGGAGGTATCTATAAATTTATATGGTATTTGGTATATTCTTTTCTATTTTTTGTGTAAGCTTCTGCATTTAAACAGCTATATTTGTGGTAGGTGGAAATTGGAATGATGTTTCAGAAATTCATCTATTTTGTTTATTTTTTCATGCACTACTGGACTTAATTCATATGGAAATTTTGTAAAGTGGATTTGTGCTGGGTGTGCTCCATCCAGTCTTTGGTTGTATGCTACTGGACTTGCGTTAGCAGTGCATCATATCTATTGCTGTTGCTGTTTAGAGACCTTCTTTCACTATGTGTTGCAGTATAATTTTGCTTCTTCAGCAATGTGCAAATTGTTATTGATATTGTCAATATAATTTTGATGATATTATAAGTTTGTTACTGTCTTTATTATGCGAAGTAGAGTAAAGAGCTAGTAAGATTTACCCATGAGGTTATGTTACATATCGGTCTCCTATTGATCATTTAAGGATATATGGTGAAGAGAAATTCAATTTTTTCCTTTCAATCTTAATTTTGGATGTCGATCAGTATCCTGTTTTCTAAATTTCTTCTACTCTTTGACTTTTGATGCTCTTATGGATGACAGAGACCTTATCAATGAAAGGGCTGACATTGAATTGCATGGACCGCAAGTCTGAGGCATATGAACTTGTCAGACTTGGATTGAAGGTTAATCTCTGATTTTCTCTCCACCCATGAACTCTTGCCCATCTTACTTTTTATTGTCGTCTCTGTCCTAATTTTGATTTCTCATTTGTGCAGAATGACCTTAAGAGTCATGTTTGCTGGCATGTTTACGGTCTTCTATATCGGTCAGACAGAGAATACAGGGAAGCAATTAAGTGTTACCGCAATGCACTAAAGATTGATCCTGATAACATTGAAATACTCCGGGATCTATCTCTTTTACAGGCATGTCTTTCGGTGCCTGCTAATTGAGATATATTCATACAAACTTTACAAAGATAGAAGTTTTGTACGTGTTTCTTTGCTAGATATATATTTATTAACTCAGAAGTAAGTCCAACAATTCCAAAAGTGCAGTTGCTGAACAATGAAACCTGAAAATATACTGTCAACTATTTTTGTTTGAGGAGATGCCAACTATCGGTTTCTTATGCTCTACTCCTTTGGCTTGAGCATAAGTACGTCTCACTATGATGTCCTTTGCTATTTTCATAATTTTTTGCAGGCTCAAATGCGTGACTTGGAAGGTTTTGTTGAGACAAGACAACAATTACTCACCTTGAAACCAAATCATCGGATGAATTGGATTGGATTTGCTGTTTCCCAGCATCTGAACTCCAAGTATGAATAAGATGCTATTGTGTTCTTCTAATGATCCTTATTCTGCCGCATTTGGTCGTTGGTAACTGTAAAACAATATGTCCAGAGATGTGTCTTGTGGCCAGTGGGGCAATGCACCTTGGACTAAATGCATGCATCTAACTGAGTATTTGGATTAATTGGTCTAATAAAAAAATATTTTTGGATGTGAGATTTGTAAATGCAAGACAAGAATTTTCTGTAGTTAGCTGATTCGGTCTTCATTTTGCGCCTATTATCATTTTTCATCAGTGGATCAAAGGCAGTCGATATCCTTCAAGCGTATGAAGGGACTCTGGAGGATGACTACCCTCCTGATAGTGAACGTTGTGAGCATGGAGAAATGCTTTTGTACAAGGTAATGCTTATTAGCTTTAATTGTAGTATGTCAGTAGCAATTATACTTGTACTCTCCTGAAGTCTTTGGTACTGCCATTTGCTTCCTCCTAGGCTGTTAGATATAACTATGTCGTCGTCACATGGTGACATTATTGTACATTTCACTGGCTCAATTCTGGTTATGGTTGCTTCTCTATATGAAGGCACAATCTTTTGTCATCTTATCTATAATCAGCACTACTTTCTTTATTCTGTACTAATAACTCATGTCTAAACCGTGTTAATTGTCATTGTTAGTCCTCATTTAGTTACTCATAACTTGGTGTCATGAACACAAATTTGGGCATTGATATGAGATTGAGACTTTTAATTTGGGCCTTACAAGTACTCATATGTATGTGGGTATATTTTATAATTATAATTTATAACTAGTTATTAGTCAGTTTTATATTATTTCATTATTTGGATGTTTGATACTATATCAAGCGCTGTAGACATGAAATGAAAGCTAAGAAGAATATTAACTCAATTTTATTTCTCTCTCTACTGTTTCTTCTTCCTGAATCCCTCTTTATCCTTGTCAGACTCCATTGAATCTATGCTATTACAACCTCTAGAAAATACCAAAAAATAGCTATGGAAGTGGGTTCATAACACTTGGTTGCTAACCATCCATTTTCGTTTTTGTCCACAAAACATTCAGAATTTCATGTAAGTATTAGTTAACTACTGAATATTATTATAATTATTGCTAAACGTGGTACATAAAGTTATATGTGTTATGTATGTTTATGGATGTAATGCTTGTAGACGTTCAGCATCAAAGCTTATTTTAAAGATAACATTAGGAGTAGGAGTCATCTCTTAAGACCATTTGATATGATGTGGTAATTTACAATTTATTCGTCCCAATATAATATTTTCTTTCAGATTTCTCTACTGGAGGAATGTGGATTGATTGAGAGGGCTCTTGAGGAGTTGCATAAGAAAGAATTCAAGATAGTGAGTTTGGTTATAGCTTCCATTGTTTAATGAATAAATTTTCATTTGGACTATTGAAATAATTTGAAATAATTTCATTTTTTTGGGTGAAGGTTGATACATTATCTTACAAGGAACAAGAGGTTTCTCTGCTTGAAAAGCTTGGCCGCTTCAGTGAAGGGGAAGAATTATACATGAAACTACTCTCTGTGAATCCTGACAATTACGGGTACCTGAATTAGTTTATTATATTTGTTTGAATTTTGAAATTTGGCATCCTGTTCTTACAGCATGTGAAATGAGAATTGGTCTTTTTAACTCCCAACAAAGTTGGCCTCTGAATATATAGGAGTTGTGTCTAACCAGATCCCCATTAAGTTTCTTTGCTTGTAGTTGGTTATTACCTTGGCAGAATTAGGATTCTTTGGTAATAAACATCTGTACCTCAATTTGTTAATCAAAAGAGGATAAAAAATCAGGGAGTAAAAGGAGCTCAATTATCACAGAAGTATGGTTTCACAGCACATTAAATTGAAAAATGGACTTTTCTGGTCGATAGTTCTTGTCCCGAGCAAACAATATCTCAATGTCAATGCTTAATTTCTCTTATTTTGTCAGAAAGGAGAACTCTGCCAAATATATACTTCTCTTGAATTGTACCTGTTCTTTTTATGGACCTCGGAAGGACTTGGCTCTTAGTTGAAAACTTCAGCAAGATTTTTTTACAATTGAAATGGGAAATTCCAGCATATCTTCCAGTTAAGAGATCTGAAAGATGAAATCATCATCAAGTCTACATTTAATCATAAATAAATAAAGACAAAAACTTGGGTGAGCTCCGCCTCACCGTGAGCTCACCCTTGTTTTTTGTTAAATTGATTATATATTAATTATGATTATTAAGGATAATTAGATTTTATTAATGTATAATTAAATTTATTAATTTTTAATTATAATTTTTAATTTAAAATTATGATTTATTAATTCATAATTATGATTTATTAATTCATAATTGAGGTTTATTAATTCATAATTAGGATTTATTTCATATTAATTCAAAGTTAGGGTTTATTAATTCACAATTAGGGTTTATTATTCAAAATTAGGGTTTATTATTTTCAATTAGGATTTATTAATTCAAAATTAGGGTTTATTAATTCCAAATAGTGTTTATTAATTCAAAATTAGAGTTTATTATTTTCAAGTAGGGTTTATTAATTCAAAATTAGGGTTTATTATTTTCAAGTAGAGTTTATTAATTCAAAATTAGAGTTTATTAATTCAAAGTTAGGGTTTATTAATTCACAATTGGGGTTTATTATTTCACAATTAGAATTTATTACTTCAAAATTAAGATATATTAATTCAAAATTATTATTTATTAATTTACAATTAAATTTTATTAAACTAATTAATTTTAATTAGAATTAAATAAATAATTAATTAAGATTAATTAATTAATAAGTAATTAGTTAAGATTAATTAATTAATTAATTAATTAATTAATTAATTAATTAATTAATTAATAGGGTGGTCTCAATGTTCGCTCACAGGCACAGGAGACCATCCCATAAATAAAATATGTATAGGAAGGGACCAATCAGTTAGGTATACTATGAGGAATAGAATTTATTTTGTGTGAAGTATTTGTGGTCTTGATGATTGTATTTACAAGCACCACACATCTACATCAAAAGAGAGTTGTACATGAAGCCTTTACTTTCGTAGGTTCCCAATATCCACATTTATCATTTTCTTCCTCTTGCTATATCCCCTAATCTTGTCCATCTATTTTGCTTTTTTGCCTGAGATGATTGGGTATGAGATATCTAGAAAGAAGTTGTAAGGTTGATGGAAAACGATATGTCAAGCCTTTGATCTCTGTCATTGCAAACCCTGTGCTATGTAAATCTTATGACAGTCTAATTATGCATTCTTGATCAAATGTTGTCCAGGATAGACATTGGTGCCGTACCTGAATCTTATAAAGTAAAGAAATTTAATTTCAAAGTGCTCATGATAGGGTTGTGGGTCTTTGTTCTACTAATCTAAGTGAATCCTCTTTTATCTTTGGAACTGTATTTCGCTTGGTCGCTCTGATTTTGGAGATTTGATTGAGTGGTCCAGTTCATTTGATGTATTATGTTTGACGATATAAGAACTTGCTACTTGCCTTTATTTTGCACTTCTGAATCTTCTATAATGATAGGTATTATGAAGGCCTTCAAAGGTGTGTGGGGCTGTATTCAGCAAATGGTCAGTATTCTTCTGATGAAATTGATCGACTGGAATCCCTTTATGCATCACTCTGCAAGCAATATACAAGGTCATCTGCTGTCAAGGTGATGCACTATTTACCTTGCCTCTGATTGGAACATAAGCATCTTTAAAGTGCTGTGTGCCTATTCATACTGAATTAAATTGAACAACTAGAGTAGTTTTCTATATTATTTGTAGACTTCAATTCACACTCAGTCATAGTTCTCTGAAGTTAAGTTTAGTGGAGAGATGGTTCCTGAAATACGTGTTTGACTTGTCGTACCCACCTTTAGTATGATGCATAATCCATTTTCTAGCTTGAAATTAGCAGCAGTAGCAATAAAATTAAGTACTTTGAGGGGGCATTTACTTTTGAGGATTAGCCTAGATAGATAAAAATAATATAGGTTAATCCATTCTTTACTTTGATAGATTGTAAATTTGGGATATTCCAAAGCCCTTGATGATTCATATCACTTGAGCTAATTTTGTTTGATTCATATCCTATTGAAATGGTGGGATTGGAGAAATCCTAGTAATGAGGACAAAAACACTCAATTATGCATCTTATCAATCACGAAAAGTAAAACGTCCCGTAAAATGATGCAGAAATTCTTAGGTTTAGAAAGTCACCCTATATTATCTCATGCAATACAATTATATTTTAAGAAGAGAACGTGTTATGCATACCACTGGAAACTTCTTCATAAAGTGCATATAAGTCATGCATTCACATTCTTAAGTGCTCTTCCAGTAATGTCGTATTTTACACACTGTGCTTCAAGAATTTTTAGTCCCAATCATTGTGTTAATGTTTCTGAGTGCAATGCACCCTCTAATGCTTTACTTTTGTTTCTGAACTCATACTAAACAGAGAATCCCGCTTGATTTTTTGAGTGATGAAAAATTCCGTTTGGCTGCTGAAAATTATGTTAGACCCTTTCTGACCAAGGTACCCATTTTCAACCGTGTATTAATTTATACTTGACGAAATTTTAGTGCATGACTTGCTTTGAATTTGTGATATATATCTAGGGTGTTCCTTCTCTATTTTCCGACCTTTCTCCTCTGTATGATCATCCTGGAAAGGTTAGTTTTTTGGCATGAATTGGTGACACTGTCCTTGGGTTTAAGGGTTAATTCCCTAGTGTATGAAGTCAGTGTACAACTCTCGTATAGGCTGATATTTTGGAGCAGTTAATTCTTGAGCTGGAGCATGCCATCAAGACAACTGGTGCATATCCTGGGAGGTCATTTAACTTACATCTATCTTATATATTTTTGTTAGTTTATGTGCTTCAAGAAGATCTCTCTTTATACGTGTATATGTATAAACATATATATCTCAATAGTTGAAGTCCCTAGTGTAATTAAATGGGTTTTATCTCCTTTTAGTGCGGCAAATCTAGAGTTGGAATATCTAGATTCCTAAACATTATTTACATTTTCCACAACTGCTATCTATATTGGTTTAATTGGTTGTCAAGAATAATATAGCTTCAATGAGTTGACTTGGTAGTGGATGACCTATAACGTAAAATAAATTCTAGGCTGAAAGATTTTAGCTTACTTTTATGCCTGTAAGTATGTGTCATATAATATAACAGTTCTCAAAAGCTTCATCTATGTATTGACCCGTGTATATTTTTTTTGCTTGTGAATGTTGACGAATAATGCATGTTTTGAGGCTTGACCTTATCATCTTGGTCTCTTTAGTGTGGTTGCCCTTCCAAGTAGATGATTTAGGGTAAATCAGATGGATATGACAGGCTATCTGGATAACAACTCCATTTTATTTTAAATCTCTAATTATTGATATTTCCATTTTCTATATGTTGCTTGGTTATCGTAATAATGTTATTTGGCTATCTTCAGGGTGGAAAAGGAGCCTCCTTCAACACTTATGTGGGTTCTGTTTTATTTGGCTCAGGTTTGCAGCTTTTTCTTATTTTCTTAGGCTCCTGCTTGTTTGCTTTGCTTTAATATGCACATTTTTGTACAGCACTATGACAGACGCAGTCAGTATGATGTCGCTCTCAAAAAAATTGACGAGGCCATTGAACACACTCCGACTGTCATTGATTTGTACTCAGTGAAGGTAATTAGACTTACTGGATTTCTTATCCTCCTCGAATTCCTTATTTGCTTACCAAAATCCTTTCTTAAGAATCTATTGAAGCTAATTTATGTGGGGACAAGTTTGTTTTCTCTGAAGCAATCTCAACTGTATCTGATGTTTTTGTTTATCTAGTGTTATCTCCGTGACTCATTTATGGATCAAAACTTCACCCTCTTTTATTGTTGTTTATATTTAGATTTTCTTGGTCGAGTTGAATGTTTATTATTGTGGTTACTAGTAATGCACCTGTGCGATGCATGAAAAGAGATAATGATGAGAATTTTTTTTCCCATGAGTTGGTGTACCCCAGTCTTGTTGGGTTTACGGAAATGGGCTGACCGACCATATGAACACACTATGAGTGGCAATGGAGTTGAAATGGTTTTTGGCTTTCTTATCCAGTTATCCCTACATTCTGAAGAAGCCATACAATTTAGGTTGGGCATCAAGTTTGGATTCCCTGCTAAAATTTCAAATTTCAAATTGTATTTTTTGTACCTGTAGATGATATTATACATGTTAAAAATTTATATGTTTTTCTATTTTTATTTTTTTTTGTAAAAAACTAATTGATGAGCATTCATAAATAATTCTTATCTAAAATATAATGTAATGCATATATGGGTTGTAACATATAATTAAAAATACATATATAAATTAACAATCGAGAACATATTCTGAAATCAATTGTTGTTCGAAACAACTGAATCCCAATTCTAATCCCATTTTGCTGTTGTGTGAGGGCTGGATTGATTCCTTTCATAGGTACACTGATTTGTTGGAGAAAATTATAGTATGACAGAGTTTATGCAATAATTATATTGAAACTGATTTAAGCATTCAACACAAAAGTTCATATGAAAATAAATTGTTAGATGTCTAAAGACTAAAATACATTTGAAATACTTTATAAAAAAGAATTATTAATATAGAATAGATTATAGATATGATAATATTGAATACTTTATAATTACGTTATTATATTTGTAATATATATTACTTAATAAATAATTACAAATTAGCAGTTAGTGGAGAAAATATGATAACATAATAACATCTTGTGGCATGTGTTTCAATATTAAAAAACTTTTGGCAAGAATATTTTTATTATTGTGAGTGTGGGGATACCTGATCATCTGTGTGTGTGAGCGAGTATGGACTGCGGTGATTAGTATAAACTGTGTCTAAATAAGTGTAAAGTGTAGTGAAGGTTGAAGAGTTGAGATAATGCTGGCTATATGTTCTGGGCTTGTGATAATTGGTAGATTAACTCCATGTGGAAGTTACAGAATGCAATCGATCCACCTTGATAATAAATACTTTCCCATTATTTAATTATTTCACCTCCTCTCGATATGACCCATGCAGGTCATATCAAAATTCCTGCTTTGTACTCTCTCTTAATGTTTGCAAGTGGTCTTTGCTTGGGTAGTTTTGAATATTCATTATTTGTTTCTTATAATGACTCATGATTTGGCATAGACTATTTTCTTTCATGCCTATTTTGGTCACATATTGCTACTGCAAGGTTAGTGCAGTAAATTCCTGCTTTGTACTCTCTCTTCATGTTTGCAAGTGGTCTTTGCTTGGGTAGTTTTGAATATTCATTATTTGTTTCTTATAATGACTCATGATTTGGCATAGACTATTTTCTTTCATGCCTATTTTGGTCACATATTGCTACTGCATGGTTAGTGCAGTAAATTCCTGCTTTGTACTCTCTCTTCATGTTTGCAAGTGGTCTTTGCTTGGGTAGTTTTGAATATTCATTATTTGTTTCTTATAATGACTCATGATTTGGCATAGACTATTTTCTTTCATGCCTATTTTGGTCACATATTGCTACTGCATGGTTAGTGCATCATATCCTGAGATGACCGATTATCTGTTATGTTCAATAGCTAATCATATTTTACTGGTACTTTCACTCTTCAGAGCCGGATACTAAAGCATGCTGGTGATTCAGTAGCAGCTGCTGCTTTGGCTGATGAAGCTAGATGCATGGATCTTGCTGATCGCTATGTGAACAGTGAATGTGTCAAACGTATGTTGCAAGCTGATCAGGTTTGGTGCTATTATATAGTCTTTCAATTATGTTACTAAATTAGGATTTTTTATGTTGATGTGCTTATGATTATGTACTATATTACAACTCTAGGTTGCATTAGCTGAAAAGACAGCTGTGTTATTCACAAAAGATGGAGAGCAGCACAATAACCTCCATGATATGCAGTGCATGTGGTGTGTATTTTTGTCAAGTAATTGAAACAATAAGTATCACCAAGACATTACATTTAATTAATCAATTTTGCTACGGATGTATTTAAGGTATGAATTAGCGTCTGGAGAAAGTTATCTGCGCCAGGGAGACCTGGGGCGGGCCTTGAAGAAATTCCTGGCTGTAGAAAAGCATTATGCAGACATTACAGAAGATCAGTTTGACTTCCACTCATACTGCTTAAGAAAAATGACTCTTCGAATGTATGTTGATATGCTGAAATTTCAAGATCGCCTTCATTCTCATTCGTATTTCCGCAAAGCAGCTGATGGAGCCATAAGGTATTGCTCTCTGTTTACTGCTGCAGTTATGATGCTTTGGCATTTTAGACTTAATAATACTAGAAATTTTATTGCTATAATTTGGGATTGATTGTATGGCAAGCATGTTATTGTTTACTTCTTTGCTGCTTGTGCCTAAACATATTAATTTGACACGCAGATGCTACTTGAAGTTGTATGATTCTCCTCCAAAGTTATCTGCCGAAGAAGATGAAGAGATGTCAAAGATGGCTCCTTCTCAGAAAAAGAAGTTGAGGCAAAAGCAGAGGAAGGCTGAAGCCCGAGCTAAGAAAGTAAACAAACTTTGCCATCACAGCTTCTATAGGATTTATTTCAGATAGCTTTGCACTAAAATGTTTGCATTATGCAGGAGGCAGAAGTGAAGGAAGAATCAAATGTTACTGCTGTTTCAAAGTCTGGAAAAAGGCAAGTAAAGCCAGTAGATCCTGATCCACATGGAGAGAAGTTACTGCAGGTACTTGTTACCTTTCCTTGGGGTATCTGGTTATATGGTTGTGTTGTCATCCTGTTTTCTGGGGGACTTCTTTATGTACTCCATTTAGGTTATTGAAGTTGTCTTCGATTTACTTCTACACAAGATAATATTAACTTAGCAAAAGTGTAATACAACTACATTTGATGATCTAGTTTTTACTTATAGGTTGAAGATCCTTTGGTGGAAGCTACAAAGTACTTGAAACTTCTCCAGAAGCACTCTTCTGACTCCTTAGAAACTCATTTGCTTTCTTTTGAAGTTAATATGAGAAAGCAGAAAATCTTACTTGCATTGCAGGTAAGTTCTTATGCAACTTTATTAAAGACATTTTAATTCTACTTTTGTTACTTTTTCTCCAATCCCTAGCCATCCATGCGATATTTCATCAGTTTTAGCTAAATTAATGACTGGATAGATCAACAGCTTTCCTTTGTTTTATCAATGAAATTTTGGAAGGACAAATAGAAGTTGATAATTTCTTTAGGAATTGTCACCTTCATGATGGAAGATCTTTTTCTCCTATTCTTCTGGCACACGTTTGGGGCATCTGAAAATCTAATTTTAAAGAACTCCTTATTCTATTTTTTGCAGGCCATAAAGCATCTACTACGATTGGATGCCGATAACCCAGATGTACACCGTTGCTTGGTATGATTACACAGTAAACCATAATTCATCAGTGTAATGCATAAGTTAAGCAACATCACCATTTCTGCATATAGTTTTGTACAAGTTATTTATTTTTTATGTTATATTTCCTGTCCTGCAGATAAAGTTCTTTCATAAAGTGTCATCACTGCCATCTCCAGTAACTGATGCAGAAAAACTCATCTGGGGTGTGTTAGAAGCTGAACGTCCTGCATTCAGGTGCTCTTGGATCGTTTAGTTTTTCCCTTCCCTTCCATTCCCTTCTCTTTCTTTTGTGTCTTTCCCCCTCCTTTCTCCAGGAAAAGGGGAGAATTTGGTTTCAATATACCTATGTTTCTTTTAAGCATTTATTTAAGGTTCCTTGTGCTTATACTGACTCCTTTTTGCAGCCAGTTGCACGAGAAATCTCTGACCGAGGCAAACTATATTTTCCTAGAGAAGCATAGTGGTAATACTTTTGCATTCTTTATATATATATTGATTTGCCTCTATAATATTGTTATTTGTCTCTTCTTTTCAGATTCCTTGAGGCACAGAGCTGCTGTAGCAGAAATGTTGTTTGTTTTGGAACCTCACAAGAAGGAAGAGGCTGTTAAGTTGATAGAAGAGTCATCTGGCGACCTGTCTTCCTCGTATGCTACTATAATATAATACCAATTCCCATAAATTTGATGGGTTTTCTTGTGGCACTGAATATAATATATGTTCCTACAGAAATGGAGCACTTGGGCCAAGTAGAAATTGGAGGCTTAAGGATAGCATTGCAGTCCACAGACTCCTAGGGTCGATTTTGGGCGACCATGATGCTGCGTCAAGTGAGTCTTTTTTCTTCATGCATTTCACTTCTTAACACAATTGAATAATTGAAACATGCACGAATGATACAATTAATGAAAATCTAGAAGCAAAATTAATGGTGATGCATCTCCAGGTTACTTGTTATATTTATAAGAGACATTTGCTGACATACTAGTTGGGCAGCTGCTGGCCAAAGAAGTAGGTCTCATTACCTTAGAATCTTGTGCAACAATATAGGAAATAGTATGATATCAGAAATGCTCGTTCTTTATGTGAGCAATACACTTTAACCTTGCATTATGTTGATTGCTCTAAGATATTTCTAGCGTGCATAATTAGATTGTTAATAGAATAACAAGTGGTTGGTTGAAAAGGGGTAGGAATGGAGACTAATACTAGCTAAGGAGGGGAAGGTTGAGTGCTTGTGGGGGAAGGCTGCCTGGCCTCGTCTCCTAGTTCAACTTAGCTTCCAAAGGTAGAGGATAGGGATGACATCAAAAGGCACCTCCTCACCCTTATATATTACAATTATAAATAACGCATATCTCAACCAAGTAGATCTTAAAGGACCTAGTTTTCTTTTAGGTTAAATTCTTTTTAAACCACGACCAAAGTTGGTGAGATATCTATAAGTTTTAGAGTTTATATTACTATCAATTTATTTTACTTATCTCTTCTCTTTATGGTTCTGGTTTAGCTTTATAATTTTATCTTATGCCCTTTCATTTCATTCTCAATTGCCCACTGAATGTGAATGCGCAAAAAATTTGGTTGTTCGTCGCATGCTTCCTATCTATGTTCCCATGGAATGGTAGATAAGATATTTGTCAAGTAAATGGCTAGTGTAGGAACAAAATATCATTCTGTTTTCCTTAAACAAACAAGATTAAGAGGGTGTTTGGCTAAGCTTATTTTAAAGAGCTTATAAGATGTTTCAAGAGCTTATAAGACATAATGTTTGAAGAGCTTATAAGTTGTCAAAGTGTTTGGGTATTTAGTTTATAAGCTAGAGAAAGAATCGTGAGTTAGGGAGAGACAATCTTAGTTAGAGAGAGAAAATTGACGAGATGTGAAGTCGATAGTATATATGTAGATTATAACGAATCATGGTAAGGTTATTTTGGTAAATTTACTGTTACTTGCAAGCATGGTTTAAAAAGGCGCTAGTGAGGCTCGCCTCGAGGCGTGCCTCGGTCGAGGGGGTCGGAAATCGCCTTTGAGGCGGCGCCTCACCTGTTGTCCAAGAGGAGGACGCCTCAATCAGCCCGAGGCGGCGAGGCAGATCGAGGCGGTCTGAGGCAGATGCCTCACTTTATCATCCAAATTTCATTTTTTTATTTTAGTTTTTTGTACTTTTATTATGTTTTTGCATGGGCTTTTATTAATTTGTGATAATTTCTAATGAGTTGAGAAAAATAGCCTTAATTGATTGAATTAAGACCTAATTTCTCCTACACACTCTCTCTCTCTCTTCTCTCCTCTCGCTTTTTCTGCTCTCACCACTCTCTATTCTCCTCTCTCGCTCTCTCTCGGCGATCTCTCTTCTCCTCTCTCTGATTTCAAACTATCTTTGCGGTTCTACCTTTATTTGCAGTTCAGCTTTATTATTTTAGTAATTGCAGTAATTTTTAATTAATTATGTATTTGGTTGTCACAATCTGAGGTTGAAGTTGTCTACATAGTCTCGCTTCTTATACTTTTGATTATGGTAAATAATTATACGACTTGAGTTTAAGATTTTAAAAGACTCATAAGTACTTAATTATAAACTTTTGTTTTTTTATGTGTTGTAATATATTTGTTATGTTTTTATGTGTTTTTTTATATTAGTTATAATTTTTATGTGTTTTTGGGTCTTACGCCTCGGACCGCCTCGAGGCTTACGCTTCGCGGTGCTATTGGAAAACGCCTTGGTGCTTAAAACGTATATTTAAACCTTGCTTGCAAGCTTATGAAAAAATAAGTTAGGGTTGAGCTACTTATTTTTAAGGGAGCTTATAAGCTGTTTAGTAGCTTATTTTGCCAAACACTCTGCATGAGCTTATAAGCTACTAAACAGCTTATAAGCTGTTTTGAAGAGCTTATAAGCTTTTAGCCAAACACCCTCTAAGTTGTCTTTGGTTAAGAGTAGAAACACAGGATTATTATGTATACCTGAATTCATTATTTCTTTCTAGGATGGAAAGCTCGATGTGCTGAGTACTTCCCCCACTCGACGTATTTTGAGGGCAGTTGCAGCTCCGCTTCCTCAAATTCATCTTACCACCAAAGTCACAAGCTATCTGAAAATGGAAATCCAAACAGCTCATTTGCTGACCAGTGCGTGTCTTCCAATGGAAATGTTGAGAAGTTGGATTCACTCAAGGATCTTGTCATCCAATAGTTTGCACACTGGCTAACTTTTTCCAAGAGATCTCTGTTTTCAGAGATGATCGAGTAGGAGTCTGCTGGAGCTTAGAATGTGAAAAGACAAACGGAGAACGTATTTTACTGGAAGTTGGAGGATGATCAGTTACGTCTTAAATCTGAGATTGATTTTTCCTTTTTGCCCCAAGGCCAACATCAGCCACCTTACTGGTATTGCATAACATTGCAAATGTGTATACTCTCCACCATCTTTGTGACAGTTAGATTTTGTATTTCTCTTGCTTTCTGCTCTGGTGCTGGAGAAGAGGTTCCCTGGGATGAGTTAAAGAGGGGAAAAAGCAGGATTTTTTTGAGAAACTGATGTTGCACAGCACACCAATAGTTGGCCAACTTAAGAGCATGTTGTATTTTCTTATTTAATTGACCCATCAGTTGTGATGTATAAATGCTATTTTTATGTGAAAATTTTGTCAGAATATCGACACGAATAAATTTGGAGTAATGCATTTCGGTTTCTTTTGGTTGTTGCAGAGGCGCCTATCTCTGCTAGTAATTACATGATTTTTTACTATCATTTTTGGAGGGTTATATTACCTTTTGCCCTATTCTTTTGCTTTCTTAATTGTTATATCCTGACGTATTGGTATTTATAATGTGGTATATTTGTATATATATTTTCAAATATATCTTTGAAATGTTTTCCGACATTTGAGAGGTGACTCCACGTGTTAGAAATCCATGTGGACAACGAAGTGAAAATTGCTATTTTTGTTGTAATGGAAAATACCATTTTTTCACCTTATTCTTTCCCTGTTTTATACTCCCTCCGTCCTCCAATTTTCTTCCTATTTTTTCTTTTTGGGACATCCAGTAATTTCTTTCTTATCTATTTATAGAACTATCTTTCCAAATTTATCATCAATAATATTCTTTATTTATACATTTTACAATTCAAGGTCCATCACTATTTTTCTTTTTCACCCTCAACAGTCTATTTATTTATACCTTTTATCATCTATGGTCCACCACTAACTAATTTAATATTATATTAATATGGGATCCGTATTCCACTCACAATATACTAAACAACTTTCATTAAAATCTGCACCCAAGATTCTTAGGAAGGAATTTTGGGGATGGAGAGAGTATATGAATGCGTCAATGCGTGTATAGTAATATCGTGGTACCAATATTTTGATTTTCTTTTTCCTTTTTGAATCCATATTTTTCTGATTACTGAAGCTAACTTGGCATTTTGAAATTTGAAATCGAAAATTATGTGGACAAAGGAATTTTTTTTTTTTAAAGAGTTATTTGGTGAAAATGTTGTGGTGTGATTTTTTCTAGTACAAGGCAGAAACATTTAGTTCACATAGTAGTGAGTAGAAAATCTTATAATATAATTCTTTCGTGCTAAAATGTTGGTTCATTTTTTTTGGATCATCTCATTATTGTTGGTTTATTTTAAAAATGAATCATTTTATATATAAAAGTGTTTCGAATTTTATAAACCATACTATTTTATTCACAAAACACAATCTTCGCTAATCTTCGTGCCCAAAAGTTTGAGCCAATACTCAACGTCCATGCCTTGAATATGTTAACTAAGGTATGCACACGGCACTTACGCTCAATGAAACTATTATATTCTGTGTGTGTGTTGGTCTAGTGGTAGAGTGATTAATGCCCGAGGCCAAAGGCTTCGGGTTCGAGTCCACCGTGACGCAGCCTTTTAAATTTATGTATTAATTGACAGAAACTAATATATTCTTGCAAATCTTTCAAAACTATTCCTTTGTTAGAGATAGCAAATGTCAGATATATGAAACTATAATGGGGTAATAGACCAAATTTAAGCGAGTTCCCAACCGAATATGGATGTGTCGGTCATTGATCAAGAATAGTGGAGTATTTTCTTCAATGGACTAATTTGTTACACATAAACCAACTTTCTTCCACAAATTAAATATCCATGTCAATATCAATATCAATCTCCATAAACGGAATTAAATTTCAACTCTAATTTATTGTATTTTGTATACGAGGAACATGGGCTTGGGCCCATGAGTTTAGGCATTCACTCATTTGGCTGTAAACATTAATTGCTTAATCTACACATTTATAATATATCTAAGGTTATCTAGTCCACTTAGGTTTCACCATAGCTATCTGATGTTGTTGCTAGGGATGTCAATGGGCGAGTTTCTTTAACCGCAACCAAATAAATAAGTTGGTTTGGTTCGAACCGCCCATTGACACCGGATCCCACCATCAACTATGAATCTTAAGCGGTCCGGATCCGAAAAATCTGAACCGAACCGGACCGAACCGCACAAGAATCGAACTGAACCGAAATCGTTGCTTTATAATATAATGGGTTATGAGATATTTCGAATCGATAAGGATAAAACTAGCTCATTGACAAGCTTATTTAAACTTAGGTTTGTCAATAGACGGGTTTTACTCTGACTAGAACAATAAATAAGTATTGGTTCTGGTTCTGGAATCGGAACCAGATCCGGACATGATCGAACCATCAAATTATGGATCTAAACGGTCCGGGTCTAAAGCGGGTCTGGAACCGGAACCGTTACTTTAAAATTTAATGGGTTTTGAACGGTTCCAGATCGGTCCGGGTAAAACTCACTCATTGACATCCGTAGTTATTGCTATGCTACATATATTAAAAAAAAAAAAAAAAAAAGCCACCTTTATGCTTTTTAGTATGATTTAGTTTATAGATTTGGCGAATCCGTGGTCGAAGATGATGAGTTTGAGTCCCCATCAATATATGTTTAATCAAATTTATCTCTAGAATGCTTAAGGTCTCATGTACAAGCGGATATTTTTGGAAAACCTCAAATGAAGGGACAAATACATGATTTTTACATTGATGTGTTTCATTTTTATTTTTATTTACTTCATGAGATGAATTAAGAAAACGATGGTAACTCAAAATTAAATTTTTACTAGTATGACTATAAATGTATCTACATGTTCAATTTGGAGTTTTAACGTGTACAATTATATTTAATAAATCATCGTCATATTCACAAACTCGAACAAATAAATACGAGCACATACATTACTAATTACTATTATAAATATAAAATTAACACAGAAACACAGTTACATATTGATGATTACAAGAAATGAAGGGAAGGATCTGATAACAAGATGTTGTAATAGAGTCCCACCAAAAAAAAGAGAGAGCCTAATTTACTAGTTATTTCCTCCACTCAACATTCTGCAAATTAATGCATAAAAATACTTCTCAATTTCAGGTAGGGGTGCTTATTGGATCGGTTTCGGTTAATCGATATCCGTCAAATCCAATAATCGATATCGAAACTGATTGGTTAATCGATTAATCGATCAATTAGTCGGTTCGGTTATTAGATATCCAAAATTATCAAATTCAGAAAAAAAAAAAACCCACCATATTAAGTACTTAACTATTAACTTATGTATTTAATTTAATAATAATAAATTAGTAAATTAATAATTATTTAATTTTGGTTATTCGGGTATACCCATTCGGTTATCGATATACCAGATAACCAAAATTAACGTCAATTCATTATCCAATACCGAACCAAATATCCAATTAATCGGTTATTGGATACCGATAACCAATGAATATCGATTCAATTCGGTAATATCCTTTATCCACTTACCCAATAAGCAGCCCTAATTTCAGGGCAAGAATTGTTTTCCCTCGAAGGTAGGGCCAAATTAAATTTCCAGCTGATGAATTTTAATTTGATTATAGCAATCATATTTCTAGTGTGCAATCTCATCCACACGACCCACTTTTTCTTTTTTTTTTTTAATAATAATAATAATTTGGGAGAAATTAATAACCAAACAAGTTCACATTGTCAATCAGGTTAAAATCGTTGGTGTGTAACCATGATGGATTACTATATGTCTATTTATTTTACGATTTTATCTTATTCATGAGTTACAAGAGTTTGACGTCAAAATTGGTTACGAACTAACTAATTTTAAGTGAAGTAATAGCGTGGTCTCGATTATTGTTGGCTTGCTCGAATTTGATACACTTCTTTAATGCTTAATTAAGGTTGACCCATAAAATATTTACGTTCTAAATATGTTTATGGTATATGTTTTTTTATCTTTCTTCTTTTATTAAGGCGTGGTTATTATATATGGTTAGCTTAGACCTCGTAATAATCAACTAAAGGGTATGTCTTTTGATCTAGTAAGCTAAAATAATTCAAGTAAAATAGATTAAGTGATTTCATTGTTGGAATATGAAACCTGAATGAACTGTACGTAAAAGTTTGATCTTGATGATCCAACTATGTTTGGGCCTTATTTGTTTTCTGGCTTGTAATATATCCGAAATACCTAGAATCCTAATTTACGGTCGGGACCGGACCGGAAATTTATAGGGTTAGGGTTTGCTTATTGTTTTATTTATGACAATTTCTCCTTGTAATATATCTGAAATACCATAGTGAAATCTCCCGAAGTCCCGATCGGACCGGACCGGACACAAAAATTTTTCGGGACTTGGGACTCGCATCACCACCACACGTAGTCGCAAGACAAACTAGATAAAAAATTATTGTATTCTTTATTTACTGTCGTGATTGCGGTATGTGGTTTTCTCGACATTCATATCATATGGAGTTATTCCCGACATTGATGTTATCAAGCATTTATCAATTTTCTTGCTCCCAAAAGGGGAATCTCCCCGAATCTTTCACACCCTAACATCATGAGAATGTAAAGGGGTTAAATTACAGTAATTCAGCGGTAAGTAATTAGGAGGATCAATCCATAGTGGTACACAAAGAGTCACCCTAAAGATGATGAAACTCCCGATTTTCTTTGTCGAACTCAAGCGGAATATGTATAATTATTTTTAATTTTCACATTTAGCTACCTACATATATCAAGTCAAAGTTATAGATGCAATCATGAAGATACTGTCATAAAACATTTAAATATATAAAGATGGAGTAACTAAAATATAGATCGATCGCGAGTTACATTACATATCCAATTAATTTGATACTTCTTTGATTATTTCTCGATAAATATAACATAGAGATCATCGTGGAATATATACTTGCTAATCATATATATGGATTCCATCCTTGTCAATAAATGATTCTCCACAATCCTCAACACCATGGGCTAAAAGATTAAGCAGTGATTTTTTTGTCAATAATACAGAAATTTAAAGGCCGCGTCACGGTGGACTCGAACCCGAGACCTTTAGCCCCGAACATTAACCACTCTACCATTAGGCCAACACACTAACACAGATTAAGCAGTGCTTGGGCATGGAAATGGTTGTATGATTAAGTAATTAATAATAATTAGATAGTTGGGGCATATCTAATTGGGTTGGGTATTGCTGTCTAAATGTCAAAAAACAAAGACCCCCTAAAATAGTATCCCCTAATTAGGTGCCTCAGACAACTCCCCCTATTCCACATTTCTTCTTTATTAATTTATCTAACATAAGGAAACATGGGTGCGGTTGGGAAGGGACATTGTTTCTGCTTCTATCAATTAATTATATATATGTATATAAGTCTTTCTTTTTAATACTATTATTTTATTAATGCAATTCAATATTTGCGTGTGGGTCATCGTGTTCGATTCAGAAGCACATATGGTTGATTTCACATTCTATTTGGTATAAGTTGATCAAAGGTGAAGACATAGGATCTGAGAGCAATCAAGATGAATTATTTTGAAACTGATTTATTGCTCACAAAATTATACTTTAGAGGATGCAACTTGGTTCAAATTAGAATATATGATATAATGTAAGACCACTTTCATAAACCACGAAGTCTATTATTAATTTAACATATATATCATACTTGTCTTTCGACATCTTGAAATAGGTTAATACTATGTCGTCCACGAATAGTGTTCATTTAATTTCGTTCGATCCGTCCACGAAAAGTGTTAACTTTTAATTTTTTAACATGGCGCCACATAAACCCCATTTTTTTTATCTACAATCAACTTACCTATTTATAGAAAAACCATTCATAGCTCATTTTTTTCACACACATATCTTACAATGTTGATCAATTTTTTCACTCACTTTACACTCATTACATTTAATAAAACTCGTGCCACCAAAAGTAATGAACGCTTTTAGTGGATGGATGAAGTATTAGTTTTGAAATTACCCACGGGACTTTTATATCTCGGAGCCCGGACCTCCCAAGAAATCAAATTTGAACCTATAGGGTTGGGTTAAAATAAAAATCTCTTATCGTGAGAACAATGAAAATACTTGCAATGAACTTATATAATAACATTATATGTTTAGTGCATTTTCGTGGTCCAATTACTTTATAAGTTTGGTGCAATTACTTTATAATTCAGTATAAATTCTTTTATACACACACACACACATATATATATATATATGCAAATATTGGTAAAAATAAGAAAGTCGTATTGAACGTATAAAATTATTGTACTAAATGTATAAATTTGTTGCACCAAATTCGATGCAACAACTTTATGTTAAGTGTTACACTATATATTGAATTTGATGCAACAAATTTATACGTTTAGTGCAACAACTTTATACGTTCAATGTAATTTTCCTATTTCTTAACAATATTTACATTCCTACATTTTATATATATGTCCATTACTACTAACATCTTAAAATAGTGGTTAGATTAATATTTATGAATGTATGTACCATCATTAATAGGATCTTAGTGATTTGCACGTTACAAGTTACAACCAGTTAGTAGGCCTTGATGAATTTAATAACAAAACATATGCTCAACTTCATTTCTCCTCTTTTATGCCAAAATAAATATATGTTATTACATATGAACGTCATCATCATACATGCCGCATTGTCCTTGATGATATATGAAACATGGTATTAATACTTTATTTATGCAATAATTTCATATTTAAATTATTTATGGGATCCAAATGATTTACTGAAAATTCAACTGGCGATTCTTTTATTGAACCGACTGATAGGATTAATTGTTCAAAATCTAAACGAATATTTGAACTGAATTTCTAAATTAGATTATGATTTTCTTCTTCATTTATTATTATTATTATTATTATTATTATTATTATTATTATTATTATTATTATTATTATTATTATTATTATTATTATTTTATTACTATTATTATCATCATCATCTTTTGTAAAGATTGGATACCGTCTAGTTAATTAAAGAAGCATATATATTTGTCGGAAAAGACACAGTCGAACCTCTTATTTCTAAAATCTTCATAGATCTTGATGTAAATGAATAAGAATTTAAAACAATATTATTTTTCTTTGAATAATATCATAATTAAGTGACCGAAAACCAAGAGAGAGAGAGAGGGAGATCATGTCACTTAATCACTAATCAATTAGTAGTAACTAGTAAGAGAGTGTTTACACGAATATACTGCACATGCAATCAGGATCGAATATTCCATAAATGATTTGTTTGTGAAACAATTAACTGATGATTTTAATCAATAATATACATGATTAGGTTAATCAGGGCATCGACATTTGTTAACTAACTCAAGTTCTTATTTTTTTTATGTAATCCATGTGCAAATGATGGAGTTTATGAATGTTTACGGTCGCATAATGATAATGTAATTAAAATGTTGAGTATATATTGTGGTCGGGATTATATATAGTTCTCAACACTGATAATTGAGATTCTTCTCTGCAACTATATATTCTATTTCTCAATGTTTCAGTTCTATGATTACGCATGATAAAATAATTCAACTTAATTATATGTTCCGTTTGGAGAATTCAGTCTATGATAAATAATTTGTCTCATACTCCAATCATTTAATTCGATGTAATTTATCACCTCAAATTTAGATTAATTATTTAATATCCTTCAATTCATAATGCAAAATTTCAAATATATCATCACCAAAATTAATTTTGATCCTCTTTGTTGTCGAATTTTTGTGTAACTTTTAGGGCGCAAGTTGCAAATATGACATGGGTCTATATTTTTGGGTTGTAAATTAATTATGATGTATAAAGCTCGAATCCAACATGTATTTAATAATTTATTTTGTAAATTGAGCATCAGAAACGACATCTATATTTCCCACATAATTTATGAAAAAAAATCAAAATATCCACATTGGATTTGGATTTTCTATATCAGAATTTTCTGCTTGACAATATAATCCCAGACGATATTCACAACTCACGCCCTAAAATCAGACTATCTTTAGAATATTTCAATTCAAGCCATAAACTAATTTAATGTAACTTACTATCATGATGTAAAATATGATTCCATGCGATAAAATCAGAAGAGAAAAAATACAATAATCATAGTGACACTTAGCGTATGAGTATGGGAATTAGAAAACATAGAATCCGAGTAGAGAAGATTGTTGGCAAAAAGTTGAGTGCAGATGGATCAAGTGAATATTAATATTTGGCAGTCCAAGTTGATGACTGAGTGGGAGTAACCTCATATCTCAACTCTCTACATTTCAAAGTGGGCCCACTCCACTTATGTTCCTCATTCTTCAGACAAACTCGATTTTACATAGTTACTCATTTTGAGTTGACTGTATCCAGCCTTCCACCAGCTCCACACACACACACACACACATATATATATATATATATATATATATATATCACTTTCCAATATTTTCTTTAGGTTCTTCATTATTTTTTAGGGCTTTTAAGTGACTTTATTTCCAATTAACATGTATGTGTGGTAGGGGTGAGCATTCGGATGAATCGGTTCAAAAAGTTACCGAACCCATCCAAATTTTTTTAAATCCAAATCGAACCGTTTTATATATTCAAACCGAACCGAAATCGAACCGAAATATTCGATTTTGGTTCGGTTCGGTTTTAACCAAATTAAATTATAATTAATATAAATATTATAATATTTATAATTATATATATATATATAATATTAATAAATTTAAATATTAATAATATAAATAACACACACACACACACACATACATATATATATATATATATATAAATATAAAATCACTTTCGGTTTAAAATCGAATTTTTTCCCCAAACCGAAACCGAACTGTTTTACTATAGAAACCGAACCAAATCGTTAATTTCGATTCGATTTTTTGGTTCGGTTCAGTTTTGCTCACCCCTAACATTGTGTGGGGATGGGGTTAGAACTAGAAGAGTTACACATGTTGAGTTATATATATATATATATATATATATATATATAATCAAATCTCGATTAGGTCATGTTAGTATTATTTTTTTATTTTATCCATTTATTTATATTTTAATACTTCAGACCTAATTATTAATATTATTTCTTTTTCTTTTCGTAGTTAAAAGTTAAAAATAATTTATAGATTAACAACACTCTGTTGTCACGTTTAGCCTAATGACTAGTAAGGGAGCAATTCTCCGAACAATGACATGAAAGGATAATTAAATTAACAATAAATGATTGGCAAAATATAACAATCTCTCTCCCCGAAGATTATTACAACCCAAAAGGTAATGATGGGATATGGCCCAACCACGCAGGTCCAACGAGTCCACATTAATGTGCTCCGCGGTTAAGTCGAAGATTAAACCCTTACAACCCATAAAGACCGTAAGGCTAACTATGGACAAGAGGAAGTCTCACACACGTAGGCTAAGAGTCCCTACATGGGAGGATCGGCCCCATTTAGGGGCCTCATATATGTATAAATAGGAGTTAGATCGAAGGTAGAGGGTTAAGAACTTTTGAATACTAAGAGCTTTCACTATACTCACCGTAATCAAAACATAGTGAAAGTATTGAGGAATCACTCTCCGTGGGCGTAGATCTCGTTAACGATCGAACCACGTAAAAGCCTTGGTGTTCTTTGTCTGCTTTACATAAATCTTGCATACTAACATATACTAGATTTATCAGGTAACTAACTAAAGCTCTCTTGTATTCCTCGAACTAAAAAATTGCTAATGCATGCATGCTACAACACAGAGAACAAAAAATAAAATTATGGTTTGTAATTTATTAATATTCCCACCAACTATAATAAAATAAGAACAACAAAATTAATATCTCAACCCACCCCAATCACATGCAATGTCCCCATGCGGCACATCCAACGGCAGAGACGAAAACCCTAGAACCATCCCTAACCGAGAGCCGTCCGATGACTCCGATCTGCCCATACATAGCTTTAATCTTGCCGGCTCATTCCAGTGCTACATGCAACAAACACTTCCCCACCATTGTTTCTCATGTGACCGACCAATTAGCTTGCGTGACCTGGCATTTCCATCTATATAACCCTATCTCTTCATTTCCACCAAATTTAACATCAACCAAATTTTATTCATTTAATTCTTCGAATTCATCTGCAGAAAATGGAGAAAAATTGTTTGGGACTCGAAACCGAGCTGAGGCTGGGGCTCCCCGGCGGCGGCGAAGTGGAGAAGGTGAAGGAGAAGAAGAGGGTGTTTTCTGATATGTGCAGCGAGGAGGAGGAGGTGAAGGCGCCTGGGGGGAAGAATCAGGTGGTGGGGTGGCCGCCGGTGTGCGCGTACCGCCGCAAGAATGGCTGCGGTGGCATGAAAATGTACGTGAAAGTTAGCGTAGATGGAGCGCCGTTTCTGAGGAAGATTGATTTGAGCAATAACAAGTGCTATTCTGATCTTGTTGTGGCTCTTGAGCAACTCCTTGGATGCTTTGGCATTGGTTAGTTTCAATGTCCCTTCTTCAATTTCTTCTTTTTTTGTCTGGATTTATTTAAGTTGGGTTTTTAGTCTTGAAATATCGCCATGCAAAATTGTAGTATCATTTGAATATATATATTATATATATATATATATAGGTCTCTTAAATTGATATGACAATTTCATGAGATCCATAACTTATCTATATTGATGAGAGAAATATTAGATCGAATTAATTATTAGACTAATTTGACAACTTTAAAATGTGAAAAGACTTAATGTTCGACCACATATATGATAACAATAAAACTATGAGGCCACATTATGGCTGGCCACACGGGATATTTTAGTAATGATGAATATAATTAATTAACAAAATAATAATATTAAATTAATATATTAATTATTTTTACATAAATACTATTTTTCCACATATTCTGAAAAGTATTAAATTTATTAAATTTAAATTAAAATTTAAAATTTTCATTCAATAGGTGCAAAATTGCAATTCCATAAGATGGTTTGAATGTAAAACCAATTTTTACTAGATCAAATATATTCAAAAATGAATTTTTTGATTGGAACCCGAGTGAAAAATGTCGACTATTAGATCTAGAATATTATTATCTAATAAGACTTATTTAAAATAAAATTACATGATTTAACTTTGGCGAGACCAAATCTAACCAACTCGTTCACATGCTAACCTCCTATTAGCCCCAATAAATGGACGGACCTAGGTTTAGGTCCATTGACCAACTTTTGTTAGATTAGAACTCTATGCATGTTTAAAAAGGATCAAATTAAGTTTGATTGTTATGTCATATTATGTTGCATCTTATACATGTCATGTTTTATTTATAATGCTAATAAATAGAACGATATATTATATATATGATATATAGTAAATAATATAACAAGAAATTATGTATCATGCGTCAAATGTAGAATGGCTATTTCTAATTATTTTAGCCTAATACGCAGTCGAATATATCTTATTGAATTGTCTTGGAATATATATTGACGGTGAAAGGACAGGCAAAATGTATGCGATACGTGAAATGGATTAGGAAATAAAATTATGGAAGGAAAGAAAGAGAAACTTGTTTTTACAAATAATAAAATAATCATCGTTTAAAGAAATATAAATGATAAATCAATACGTTTAGATTGTTTACTTTGCATTACAAATAATAAAATAATCATCGTTTAAAGAAATATAAATGATAAATCAATAAGTTTATGGTTTTGGTTTGAAATGTAAACAGGAGAAGCATTGAAAGATGCAGAAAGTTGTGAGTACGTTCCAATATATGAGGACAAAGATGGCGACTGGATGCTCCTTGGAGATGTCCCTTGGGAGTCAGTCTCTCTCTCTCTCATTAATTCCTCTTTTTATATATAATATTTTAAAAGCTGAATACATAATAAAACAAACATGTTCGCAGACAAGTTATTTAAGTGGCATAGTAAAGTCATCAAATATATTACAATATTATAATTTTTTTTTAAAAATTAAAATATACATTTTCAGTCCATCTATGGTTTTAACAACAATTTTTCTGCTGAAAAGTTTTAGTTTTTGCATTTCAAACCCCTATCCAGGATAGGTACAAGGTAAATATTAATAACAATTTTTTGTCAATTAATACAGAAATTTTAAAGGTCGCATCACGTGGATTCAAAATCGAACTCGAGACATTTGGTCTCAGATATTAACCACTCTACCACTAGGTCAACACACGCACACCTATAACTAACTTCTACTATGTATCTGTGTGTATTAGGGGTGAGCAAAACCGAATCCAAACCGAATAACCGAACCGAACCGTAGCAATTTGATCGGTTTGGATCGGTTTTTAAAAACTTCGGTTCGGTTTGGATACAAAAAATAAAAACCAAACTTTTTTCGGTTCGGTTCGGTTCGGTTTAGTAGTCCGAAAGTCCGAACCGAACCGAAGTTTATATATATATATTTATATATTAAATTAAATTATTAAAATATGAAACCCTATTAAATTCATATATATATATATATATATTAAATTATTAAAAGTTCGGTTAACCAAAAATCGAACCGAAACCGAAGTTTAAAATTCGGTTCAGTTCGGTTTGAGTAAAAATTCGGTTCAGTTCGATTGAAATTTTTGAACGATTCAGTTTTTTCGGTTTTGGATTTTCGGTTCGGTTTTTAACCGAACCGACCGAATGCTCACCCCTAGAACTGTGTATAAGTAATTTATTGTGTTGACTTGCTTGATTTCATCATGTTACTTAATTCATTATAACAGTTTATATACATAATGAAGTCGTCGTAACTAATAAGTTTAATCCATATTATATGCAGTACGAAATCACATTTTGTTTCACGGTTAATCCCAAAAAAGGTGTATAGGTAAAAAAAGAAAATCCACCATAACATGGCAAACTGGATTCTTCTTTTCTCAACAGAACTGAATTCTCTTTAGTGATAATAACAATAACAATATGTCTGGCCGACACCTGCGAAAGTGTGATGATAATTTAGAAGAATGTAAGAGAGAGGTGATGTAGGTAGGGCAAAAATTCAGAGTCAATCCAGACATCATCATACATGTAGAATGTTATGCAGGCCCACGTTTCCCACCAAACACAATAATCAACTTCTACGGAAAAAATTTCATTTCCTGTAATTTCTAATACTTTCTTCTCTATAATACAACACCAAAGTTTTGTTGCAAAAAACACACACCACAATTACGATAGAAAATAAAGAACATAAAATTGTTTACCCAATTTATCTTGCGACTACGTCTGAGGGCGATACCAAGTCAGTGATTTCAATATGAATTTCGGATACAGATTACATTAAGAAGCGGGTATTAAATAGAGAATAACCTAACCCTAATCCTAAGAGCGGGTATTAAATAGAGAATAACTTAACCCTAACCGTAAGTCCATTAGGGTTCCGCCTGGACCCAAAAAATATAAATCCAAAAATTTTGAATGTACTTGTTGAATGTACAGTTCATTCAGGCTCCATACTCCAATAAGTTTCCCACGTGGCATAATGGTTATAGTAATAGCAACACAAGAAAGAAAAAGGCAAACAAGAAAGAAAAAGGCAAACAAGAAAAATAAATATTTAGTGTGATATATACGCGATACGCAAATTTTAAGATATGCATTAATTATTGATGAACAATACGAGATACAGTATATAATTAAATAAATGTGTATTATTTTGTAGGATGTTTGCTGAGTCCTGTAAAAGGTTGAGGATCATGAAGAGATCAGATGCAAAGAGAATTGGGTTTCACGCAAAAGACCTGCTCAATGGACTAGCAGCCGAAGATTAGGAACATTTAACTAGGAGTTGAAGGGTATATCCGTCATTTTACCATCTTTAGTGATGATCACAATCTGTATTATTAATTTCTTGAATTAATTGAACACTAGGTGAGCGCGATAACTATCTAGATGAGTCAAGTGTACTTATATTTTTGTAATAGTTTGTTTTATGTTCGTTTCGAGGTATTTATATATTGTGCTTAAAATTTGTGGGATTTCTATATATTTGGATTTTAATTCTTTTCGGGGGATTGTAATTCTTACCTTATAACTTTGTGATTAAGTACAACCTCGTCATCTCTTTTCATTTTTATGAGAAATTTATTACATAACCGACACCTAGAAAAACAAGTACTAAGAAGAAGAAAAAGAAGTGTTGTATTCCTGGAAATAATTTTGGACAATACTTTTGTTTAAAGGAATTAATAGGTATCACAGAGTGTTTGATCAATATCAATATAGAAGATGGCAATGAGTTCAGCTGTTCAAGAATAGTACCGTAACTGGGCCTTAACCATTTTGAGCGGTTATTAAAAAATAAAGCAAATGAGTTATTGGAAGTAGAGAATGAGTCCTACAAATAAGATAGATCTAATTCTAATTACTAGAAAATCTCCGAGTTAAAGAGCTAGTAGATTTTGAATAAGGATCAGTGATCGAGTCCTAGCAGCCGCAGTGTGAGACTTTCACCCTCTTTAATGTGACTCCTTGTGGGAACTATGCAAATGTCCTCCTAGCTTTTTAATCATTGAGTCACCGTAATTTACCGTCTCGTATTCTCCTAGCTTCTTAACTCTTTGTGGGCACTATGCAAATATCCTCCTATCTTCTTAACCATTAAATTACTGTGATTTACCCTCACATTCTCCTAGATTCTTCATTAATAGTTGAGTCACCATGATTTACACTTTTGGGACAAGATAGATCTAGCTAGTATCTTCATATAGCCATTGAAATAAACAAAATCTACTTATTGAAAATAGAATTCAACCATCTATTTCAATAGTGATGGGCGACAGTCACATGAATCTTTCATGCTTATGGATTTGCTAATGGAGCAGCCCATTATTTAGCGCAGTATGCCATTGTTTACAGTGTTTGGAAGATTGATGTTGCGGAAGATTGTTCTTTCGAATTCTTCCCTATAATATATTCTCATCTTTTATTTTAGAAAAAAATATAAAATAGTGAGCGATAGTTTTGCGTGTATTTCGATAATCCTGTCTACGTATATAAATAATCAAGTATACATATAATAGAACAAGATAATGGTGATGAAGAGCATATTATTATATTTATAGTTTAATTTCAAGAATACGCATAGTTTACGATAGGGATGTCAATGAGTGGGTTTTACCTGGACAGATTCGGAATCTCTCAAAACCTATTAAATTTTAAAGCAACGGTTCTGGTTTCGGTTTCGATTTCAGACCCGCTTTAGATACGGACCGTTTAGATCCATAGTTTGATGGTCCGGTCTGAATCCTCATATGATTCTAGAACAAGAACTAATACTTATTTATTGGTTCTAATCCGAGTAAAACCCGTCTATTGACAAACCTAAGTTTAAATAGGCTTCTCAATGAGCTAGTTTTATCAATATCGATCCGAAATCACCCATAGCCCATTAAATTATAAAGCAACAATTTTGGTTCCGATTCTGGTTCCGATCCAGTTTTAGTTTCAGACCCGTTCAGATCCGGACCGTTTAAGACTCATAGTTGATGTTTCTGGTCCGGTCCGGATCCAGTATCTAATGTGTCGGTTCCAGGACCAAAACCGTTACGTATTTATTGGTTCTGATTCGGATAAAACTTAACTATTGACATCCTGGTTTAGGGGAAAACAAGATAAAATCGTATATCAAAACGACTTCTGGCATCACCGGAAGGATCGGAACCACATTCGTGGGCCGACAATTTTTCTGGATAGGTCGAACTATTGGAAGAAAATGGAAAAGGAAGACCGAGTGGAATCAAAGAAACTAGCGAACTGATCAAGGCTAAAAAGCGCCAATTTCGTATTGTATTCTCGTGAGTGATTGTCCAGATGAATTGTTTCACCAATGTAACAGCCCACTTTATTTGAGGTAGCTGTATTGAAACTGGTATTTTAGGTGCATGAACCCCCACACGAACACATATAAACAAATTCTTTTGATTATGATCACCCATTGTTTTTTGCATTATATTATTGTTTGTTTTTTTCGAAGTGTACGTAGGTTTCTATGTTCACGTGTATGTATCTATACACATTTGTATGTAATAACGAAGACTCAGAATTAGAGGAGTAGAATAGGAAAAAATAAAAAAAATGACCATAATAATTTGAAGTAGGTAATGGGAATCTGTAAATTCATTGGACTGTCCCAGTTCATAATACAGCCAGCCTCCATTTATGTTTTGGCAGCAAATCCTTGATCTTTGCTCCACTCGCAAGTTGCAACAAAACTAATTTCCTAAGTAATTAATGAACGCCCTTTATCATAATTATTTTTCCATTTCATATTTAAGTTTGCATTAAAAGGAATATGATTTTATAATTGACAAGTAAACTGGGGCGCGCTGCTAGAGATATAAACTTATATATCAAGAGATAGAAATCATCTTACTATCGTTACTATATACTGTTGGGATCAGAAAAGTTATTACTCCATCCGTTCACGATAAATATATCACAATTACCTAATTCGATGTTTATGAAAAGTGTATTACTTTTCCTTTTAGGATACTACTCCTTATTATACAACCTCACAACTACTCATTATTTATCAAAAAATATTCATACTACTCACAAATTAACAAATGGTGAGACTGGTCATTTCTTCACTCAAACAACATCCACCAATAACTTTATTAAAACTCATATCATCCACAAGTGATACGCTTATTATGAACGAATAAAATATTGTATATACATACATAGGTCATTCCAAAATAGAATTTTACATACACACAAGCCACCAATATTCCTATGAAACTTTTTTATTGTATATCTTAGGTCTAAGATGCCCTTCATTATTTCTTTTTTGGGTCAATTAATACAGAAATTTTAAAGGCTACGTCACGGTGGACTCGAACCCGAAACCTTTGGCCTCGGGCATTAACCACTCTACCACTAGGCCAACACACACGCCCTTCATTACTTCTTTTGTTGATTAAAGCAAGTAGTTTAGTTTCAAAACATTTAGCTGGTCAATGTGAAAAATTCAAGACGCATGTGAGTGGGCAATACTAGTTCTAATTCGTTGCTCTTGATTCTTAAAATTCGTTAACTTAGTCAATTTCATGCATGCCTTATATTAAATTTAAACCCAAAATTAACTCCAGACTTCGTGATTATGGAAGGGTGTCGCCTTATCTTATTTCAAAATCCGTCAAATACATGCATGTAGGCACGCAATAGGGGGCAAGGGTGTTGATTTCGCGGAATCACAGGATAATTAGTATGTCTGAGAAAGACCTAATTTTTATGTTTTTGGGAACAAACAAAACCCTAATTAGGTACAAAGAATCTTTGGTCCATCCATAATTTAGAACAATATTTTAGTAGAGAGAGAAAAACACACTAAAATATTCAGTTACCACACACAGTTCTCAACTATGTGCCAGATTCAAGTAATTGACAAATTGATGAATTTTTTTCGTAGCTTTATTAATTTTGAAGAGCTGTACTCTTTAGTTTGGGCGCAATTTCTCTGTCCCAGATTTACAGTGGCTAGCAAATAATTCCCTCCATCTCCGAATTGTCGGCTCCTTTCTTTTTGCATGTAGATTAAAGAGAGTTATGTTTTGTATATAAAGTAGTGTGTGACACGAAATTCAAGGTATTTTTTAGTGTAAAATTATTTGCCAACAATAGCGGAATATCCCAAAAAGAAAAACGAGCCAACAATAATGGGACGGATGAAGTATAATTTAGATGCTTCTTGGAATCTTAAACTAAGATTCTTTAGAATTGGCAACAGCCGTAACGCGCTTAAGTCAGTTGATTAAGAGTTAATAGATTTAAAGCAAGATAATTTGCAACGATAATTAATGAATGTCATCTCAATTTGTAGAGGTCTATCCAAGTTTTAAAACTACATAGATTTAAGCCAAATTGGTTAATAAAGTTATCAAAAACATGTACTATATGTACATAAGTTTCTTAATAAGATTAATTATTAAAGCGCATTTGCTCCTCGGTGTGTGCTCCTATTATTATTATGTACTTTAAGTAAGATTTTATACATAAACAAAAGTACGTACTAATTCAATGTTTTCAAACAAGCTAAAGAAATCGTAAACAATTTTTTTCTTTTTTATTGTAATTAGAGCTAAAAATCAGTTCTATATCTAAAAACAAGTGACAGTGAAGGTTGAATCTAGAGCTAGACAAAAGGAATATGTCTACAATTTCAAATATGCCCATTGTCTTAATTGGTGATTAGATTAAATAATACTTTCACAGGTGAACAATACGTGTTAGTCTTTCTGATAAATTGATCTATTTAATCAATCCTTTCAATGGTCAATTTACTTGCACTTGCATAGGAAAGCACAATAAGTCTCATTAATTTACTAACATGCCATGTCTAACCAAAGTGGGAAAATTCAAATATTGGAATTGGTAAAGACCAACAAAAATTGGAAATTCTAATATGCTTTAGGTGGATTATGTCAAATCATCTTTATCATGTCAGCTGAGATCGATTAAGCTTATTAACTAGAAGGTGTTATTCGTAGGGAGAGTAATATGATTGCCCATTGTTTGGCTAGAGTAGCCATCGATTTTGAGTCTGTGCATGTTTGAGAAGAACCCTCAGCTTTTGTGGAGGGTCTTCTTCGTACGCCATGCTCTTGCTAATAAAATCTTCATCTGTGTTGAGATCTCAAAAAAAAAAAAAAAAAAACTAGAAATGTTGTTAGGTCCATTAAGCTTATTAACTAGAAGGTGTTATTAGGTCCAAAATAAATATTCTCGTGCCACAATTGACGAATACAATTACCTTGTTACTTTTAATAATTCATCTCAAAATGGAGTAAAAAGTTCTATCTAAACAATAATATTAATTCCTTATTAATGTAAGAGTAGGTGGAAATGAAAATTGTGAAAAATTGATGCATGCTTCCAAATTTCCAAATTACACGTAATTTTCCAAAGTAATTGATCGAATTTGAACGCTATTACATCATCATCATCATCATAGCATACCCTATTGAAGCCTAGCTTGGACAAAACAATCCATGGTACATGTAATGCACCTAAATTTTATATATTTTATACAAATGAATATTGTATATCTTATATCAAAATAAACAATATCTATTTAATTACTAAATTATTCCTAAAAAACCTAAAATTAGTAAATATATAATAGATATATAAGATTAGGAATAATACATATTTATATAATAACAGGTCAGCAAAATTTCAAATCGAAATCGAGTTTGAGGTGGATTGTGAAATGTTGTTAGACATGATTGTTAATTAATTGACCAATTTGAATATATATTAAACATATACTATGATACAATGGGTATATATGGTTCAAATAAAAATATATTTTTTCGTAAGAACCTATGAACTGAGGCATTTTTCGTATAAAATTAATGTATTGAACGTATAAAGTTAATGCAGTACTAGATAATATTGATAATCAATATTGCTTTTTACCAGAACTTAATTAGTACTATATTAACTTTATATATTTTTGTATTAGCTTTATACGTAAAGTAAATTTATTCCCAAACTTTTATGAATTTTTATTTTTATTATATCTAAACCCATGGTACAATAATTATATAAATAGCTATATATGATCTTTAAGGTTATCTTTGAACTTAATTCGATTAACGTAATTCGAGGAAATATGGTATTATGAACGCTTTTTAGCTTTATGCATTAAGCTAAGTTCTTTAGCATTATGCATTAAGCTGAATTAAAAATACTCTCTACGCTTCATGATTTACTCCTTCAATGTTGTAAGACAGCATAACTTATTCTAGAAATGAATTGTTCAACACTTGAATCATTTTGAAAATTTATATTATTCTCTGAAAAGAAAATCGTAAATGTTATAAAGCATTTTAAATTGGGTTATTGACGCATAAATACACCAATTTTGGACTCATTTTGGTTTTTTCCACGAACTTGAAAATTTGTCACAAAATACACAAACTTAATCACTTTAATAATTTTACCATAATTTCAAATTCAATCCAAATTAAATCTAACTTGATATCTCAAAAATTTATCATAAATAAAACGATCAGTGATGTAAACGACATGGTATTAACTATTAAGGCCTATCAGAGTTATATGGTCCGTGGTTTAATTACCTCCTCTCCCGAAACTAAAGCCAAATAGACCCGCAACCGCCGGTGGCGACAATCGTTTACTTGCTAGTGACGGTCATGTTTAAAACTCAATGCGATTAAGGCCTATCAGAAACGGCCACGTTTCGGTTTGAAAACTTATGTCCCCAAAACTCAATAAGAGAACCCGACAAAGCAACAGGGTCACATGGCGGGTTAACGGGCCCGCCGACCCGAAATAAAAGTATTATTACCAATCATGAAATTGGTTGACTACGCTGTCAAAACCCGACATGTAGGGCTCCACACCCGTTTACCCCACTTTTCCTTTTACCCTTTTCACTCTACCAAAATTAAACATACTTGCTTTTTCCATCGCCTAATTATCTCGTGTATTAAATTTCCCGTTTATATTGATTAGGTGAATATGTGTTACATATTGATGAATTGAACTAGGGTATAAAGTAAAGGTATGTGTGTGTTGGCAGTGGTAGAAGTGGTTAATCTTGAGCCAAAGGTGCCGGTTCGAATCCACCGTGACGCAAAATTTAAAATTTTGTATTAATTGACCAAAAAAAAAAAGAACTAGCTAGGGTATAAAGTTTAACAAATAACAAGCTAAATTAGATACTTGAAGTTATCGATTTTAGTAGATTTGGATCATCAAATTTTCAAGAAGCCTTTTTTTTTTCCTTACCGGACAATGACAAATATTAATATTTTATAATTGGAGAATTGTATCTCATGAATTCAAATTTAAGATTCTGATATCCGTTGCTAATAATAGTAAAGAAGGGTGCAAGTAAGAACATATCTTTTCGATAATTAAAATGAAGAAGGAAAGCGGTAGCCAGCTCTCGCTCTGCTCCCATTATCATGGTGGGACTACCATATCCGGCCAGCCGAGTTGAGCTTCTTGGCGGTATGGTCTTGAGGATGAGGAGGGCCCCGTGACGAAGTTGGCTTTGTGTGTCAACTCCGTCGTGAAGTATATGGAGATGTATTATCGTCAGTAAGCGCGCATGCCGGCCGGCGGCGAGGCCACAATGGGCTCCGTGACCGATCATAAAAGAACCCGCGAGAGGAGGAGGCTACTCGATCATGCCAAGTGCTCGGTTGATGGGTCGGTGAGGCGGATCATTGAGGGCGATCCTGGGGCGAGACGAGGGACCTCGGTCGGCGGGAAGAAGCGGGTGGGGCGGTCGTACTCGGCCGGTGTCCGGTGAGGGGGTCGGTGTGACCTCGGGTGCGTCCAGCTCCCGGATCTGTATTGGCGCTGCGCGAAATGTCCGGGGTGGGTGAAGGTGACCACAGGTCGAAACTTACATCGGGCTAGAGCCCGTTAAGCTATGGTGATTCCTTATCGGTAGGTTGAAGGCACCGATACAATCGGCCTGATTTTGTACAAATTGGTGCGACTTGGCGGAGTCTGGCGGCGAGCCGGAAGCTGAGGTTGTGTATAGTATAGGATTTTGTATGTAGATATAAATGTATTTAGACTCGTTTGTGTATATTTTCCCCTGAGAGTACAAACATAGCAGGACTTCGTTTTGGTCGTAAATGTATTTATCTTGATGTCGCGAATAAAGGGGTATAAGAGCTCGGGCTTGTTGACTTGTATATGGCTTGGTACTCGGTTTTAGTCGTTAATGCATTTAGACTTTGTCTGAGTGCAATGTCGTGCGTATGAGCGTCCAACAATGGTGTCTGTATGCTTTGCATGAGCGTCCACTTAATGGGTGTCTGTATGCTTTATGTGAGCGTTGATTAATGAGTATGCATGTCGTACCCTTAGTGGGTTTGTCATCTTGTGAGGCGTCCCTTTTGAAGGTTAATTGTGGTTTATCCAATGGATGTTCACATAGATGTAAGGCGAAGCAGTGAAATACTCATTAGAAAACAAACATTTCATTAAATAAGTGAACGACATCGCACGTCGATCAAAACAATAGTAACATGTTGCGATATCGAAAACAACGTGATGGTGATATAATATTAACAAATTAATTTTTTTTGTCAATGTACATGATGACCTTATTTACTAGGAGTTAATAAGATCGATAACATTATAAAATTGTGACAAACATTAGTATTGTTTGGTGGGAAGGATGTTAGATTGTTTGTTCAAATTGTATGCTACATAATCATACCGCTTTTGAATAAAGAATCAATCGAGGAAGGACATGAAGTGCTATTAAAATAAAAATGTTAAATTTTATTAATTACGTGTTAGGTTAATTTACTCCTCACTACTAAATCTACATGGGGCATTTTGGAGGAAAATATATTTTGTGAGCATAAGAGCTAGAGTCAATACCTAACGCAATCAAATGTAAACGACAACTTACAAGGTGTTTGGCTAAACTTATTTTAGAGAGCTTATAATATCCAACAGTTTATAAGATATAATGCCTAAAGAGTTTATAGGTTATCAAAATATTAGAGAAAAAATCATGAGTTATAGAGAGATAATCATAGTTAGAAAAAGAAAATTGAAAAAAGTTGAAGTTGATACGATATATATATTGAAAATAGCGAACCATAATAAAGTTATTTTGGTAAATTTTTTGTTGTTTATAAGCTTATGAAAAAATAAGTTGGGGTTAAGGAACTTACTTTTTGAGGCGCTTATAAGTTGTTGGAGCTTATTTTTATAATTTATAAGTTGTTTATAAACTTATTTTGTCAAACAGTACTTCTCAAGAGCTTAATCATTCAGCATGGCATATACTTAGGCCACGTTTGGTAGGTTAGTTAGGTTCGTCTAGTTAGGTTTCGTCTAGTTAAAATGTACTGTTCAAATGGATTTTGTAACCCACCACTTTTGTGGGTTATAAATCCTAAAGAAATAGTGCAAAATCCACCAAGCTCGTCATTAAAACAGGGCCGTAAGGATATTAATATAGGCTATCAAACAGCCGCATTACCCATGATAACTTTGTTATCCTATCGAAACAGAGCTACCAAACAGGCGCTTAATATATAAAAAGTGCTAAATGAGTTAACAAAAGTGAATGGATTTATATTACTCCCTCCATTCGTCCACCATATTCATTCTTTAATTTTGGTGACACAAGTTTTAATAAATTGTAATAAGTGTAAAATGAGTGGAGATAATAAATAAATAGATTAATAGATAATGGAATTAAAAGGTGGGCCATACAAATAATAAATTAATATTATTAATAGATAGTGGGTGTAAAAAGATGGGCCAATAAGTGTTTTTTTTAAACAAGTTGATAGATTTAAGGTAAAAATATGGAGTTAATGTTTTTAACATTTTTTGTGGACAAGTCAAAATTGAATTAAATGAACGTATTTGATGGACGGAGAGTATTAAATTACAACTTATTAATACTAATTGTATCTAATACTATGCAGAGGCAAATTAGACAAGTACTATATATTTTTTAAGCAAAAATTGATTAACATTAACTTTTAATAGCACAAACTTTAACATACTAACCTAACTAGTGAAATTACGATCACATGATCCAAAACATAATACACATATACTAGTCGTATTATCTAGTTATACAATGCTCATAATAGATATATAGTTAGGTTCAAATGAGAATCATTTTTATCCTAAAAACTAATAATCAAATGAATTTACTATAAAAATTGATGAATCTGTTGAATAAGTTACTGAATTTAAAATTTTAAAAAATTTCACCCGGATTCGAATCCCATGAGAGGCGAAAATTTCATTTTTTTTTTGGATTCAGTAATTTTTCTAGCTGATTCATCAACTTTCAAAGTGAATTTATCATTTTTTGGTTCTCACGTTCTCATGATAAAGATGGTTCTCACGTTAACTCTTCCATATGTATCTCGTCATTTGCAAGATCCAATCATTTAGTGTCTAAGGAATTGGTCGAACTTGTAAAAAAAGCTTTGATGGAAAAATTGCAAAATCCAATTGATTGCAATTACGTGCGAAATTATTTCTTTACATATATAGACACTGCATGATTAGAATACTACTAATACACAATCTCGCGGAACAATATGTTGATAAATTGACACAGCACCAAACCAAACACACAGAGAAGAGCACGAGGCACAAGAGAAACACAATCAAACACGAAATGGGCCCCATTTGCTCAAATGCCCGGTAACTCGCTTAATTTCGGAGTTCTGTTAAAGTTTTCCCAGACCGACGACCAACCGAAAATTGTTGTTCGGAACACGTGTCTACACGTTATTGGCCCAGCAAAACTATGTCGTATTGCTTGCTCTTCCCGCATTAAAAAATAACGCGTTTCACTTCTACAGACGTATAAATACTCGAGTCCCAAACACGAAAACAGCCGAATCAAATTTTCCACTCCTCGATAATCTCAACAACCAAATATCATGTCGACCGTTAAAGGAGGCGATGGGCCGGAATCCGAATATTCCGGCGGCCTCAAGACGGAGCTCACCCTCGCCCTCCCCGGCTCGCCGACGGCGGCACCTCGTGGGAAGCGCGCCTTCAGGGAGACGTTGGATTTGAGTGTGGAGAACATTTCTGGAGAAGAATCTAGTGTCGTTACTCATTCTTCTCCACCAGAGTATGTTTGATATATTCTTCAAATTTTTATTAATTTGCGTCCATTTTATTTGATTCAATACCCATGCAATTAGCGTTGTAATCGATGTTATATTTGGTGAATTATAACAATTTTTAACAGTGATATCCATTGAATTTTGTTGAGAAGATGTGTATGCGTAGATTTTTAAGATTAATTATTTATACCTAATTATAGTATGATGATTTGATGCCGTGTAAACCCATGTTTCTATAAAATAACCTACAAACTATATAGGATAAGTAAAATATATTTGAAAAAGCAGGTGTGACAGAATAGATGTTGGTTTAATTTTGTCTATGCATGATATATACTTGTATATATGCCAATGAAATAATTTAATTTTTGTTCATCGCTTTAATTTGTATCATAAATATATAAGCTAAGCTCGGCCCATGCTATTATGTATGTAGACTCTTTTATTTTACTGAAATTTCCTAGATCTTTAAGTTTCTCTAGTATTAGCTCTAGTTTTTTTCTATACTTGTAGTTCTTAATTAGTTACTAATATTGGTGACTAATGTTGATTACTTATAGCTTAGGATTTAAAGTTATTTTAGTTCTAGTTATAAATCAACAATTATTTATTACTATTAATTTTATAATCTGTTCCAGTTTTAAAGTTCTTTTAAAATTATTTGCTAAGTTTGATTATTTATTATTAGAATTTATAACTATTTCTAATTCATTTCAGCTTTAGTTTCAATTTTTAGTTAAAACAATTATTTATTATACTATATTTTAGAATTCTTTGTAGTTTTAGATTTCAATTAGTACTTTTTAATAGCTGACTTTTACTTAAATACTTGTTAATTCCACAATATTAAGATTTTGCATTAAGTGAGGTAGAAAAGAAAATTTTAGTAGAATGTAAGTTGGGGAAATGTAAAATTTGGTTCAGAATCATGGTTGTGGCATCACCACATCATTGATATTTGTAGATATATGAAGATCTAGAGGCATTTGCCAAAAAGAACATGAGTCCTTTAGTAATTTGATCTAGTATTACTATTATCACATTGTATATATATTATCAAAGGGTAAATATTACTTTATACCTCATTATTTTGGCACTATCAATTATAATATGAATTATCGAAAGTAATTTTTTTTAAAATCATGAACTATCGGTTTTGTATCATTAATTGTGCCCCGTCCATTTTTGCTCCGAAAAGTTGACTTGGCTCTTCAGATATTGCCATGGTTATTTATCAAATTAAAAAAAAATAAACTTACATAGCTCAAACAACGCGCAATACATTGTGGCAATCTGGCTAGTCATTTCAACTTTACAGAGACGAAAAATGGACGGGGGGAACAATTGATACAAAATTGATTGTTCAAATTTAAAAAAAAAATCATTTCAGATAATTTAGGGTATAATTAATAGTATTAAAATAATTTGGGGTTTAAAGTGATACCTACCATATTATTAATTAATATACTTTTTTTTGTTTTTTTTTTGAATTATAGGAATAAGGCTGTGGGATGGCCACCAGTGAGATCATACCGAAAGAAGATGATGAAAGGCAGCAAATTTGTGAAGGTGGCTGTAGATGGGGCTCCATACCTTAGAAAAGTTGATCTTGAAATTCACAATGGCTATCAAGAACTATTGGCTGCATTTAAGGATATGTTTACATTCTTGACCATAAGTAAGCATTTAATTAATAATGTTTAATTTATTTATAAAATTTTCACTATTTTTCAAAGTTTTGAGGATTTATTTTCAAATATTTATTTATGTATTCAGTTGTGAATGAGAGGAAAATGATGGACTCTGCAAATGGGACAGAATATGTGCCAACTTATGAGGACAAAGATGGAGATTGGATGTTAGTAGGAGATGTTCCTTGGAAGTAAATCCCCCCTCGTGCCCTCTAGATTTATTTTCTTTTTCTGATTTATTTTCTTATTAATTGAATATCTAAATGTGGGTGAATCATTTCAACAGAATGTTTGTTGAATCATGCAAGAGGTTGAGGTTGATGAAAAGCTCTGAGGCTATTGGATTAGGTATGATTATCACGAGCTTGATACAAAGAATATATGTTTTCATAAATAACCATATTTTTATTTCTTTGAAAATTTACATTTTTTTTAATTTTTTCATATTTTTGTTATTTTTCTTAATGCAGTTCCAAAGAGCATACCTTCAAATGCCTCTCACGCATCATCAAGCACTTGATATAGAATTTATATTCTTGGCAATCGTTTGTTGAAATTTGCTTGTATAGTGAATCTAATTTTGTAATGAAATATATAATATATAACCAGGGTCTGACCCTGATATTTCGAGGTCCCTGAGTGAAAACTAAAAAATGTCTCTTAAGAAATAAAACTTCGATCATATTCTCAACTTGAGATATCACATTATCATTTTCCATGCTCAAACTACGTTAATAAATCTATTTATTAATATTCTATATGCAATAAAAATATCAAAAAATGAGTATGAAGTTTTAACAAATTCAAAAATATGAATAATTTTTCGATAAATAATGTTTTATATAGTAATATGACAAATAGATTTCTTTTTGAAAATTTTGAAACCTCTCAAATTTTGGGGCTTTACACCATTGCCCAAAGTTAATGGATGAGGGTCGGCCCTGCCAATAACCTATACAAAACAAATCAAAAGGCTGAGAAACCAATTAAAAACTTCAACAATGTACTATGCATATTCTATCTATTCTATTTTCCTCAAATCTCACTCATTTTTATTTTCCTCATATCTCATATCTCACATCAATCAGACTCCATTCATTGAAAATTCTATATAAATACTTAGAATCAATATTTGTTTCTATATCCCACAATTATTTTACACCTCCAATTTAATTAGCCCAATCAATTAATTAATTATTTGATTTTATTTATATTATTTGGATACGAGTACATACAATCTAGACGATATGAATAGTTAGACATACTTTATGGAATTTTATCTATTTTTAATCTTTTGTTATTTGTATTATTTATTATTAATATTTATTCTGTAATATTATTGTCATTCTTAAGACAGATGATCATTTACTGTTACAACTTGTATTTATAAATTTAAATATGTTTGTAGCTAGCATGTTCATTATATAGGTTTGGGATGAGAACGGTAGTAAAACTACTTTACAATTGAGTTTGGGATATGAATGTATAAAATCTAAAGGAGCGAACATTAAACTACATGGCTACGTGAAAATTTTCTCCATTTTAATCTTTTGTTATTTATATTATTTATTATAACGCCTTATATTTATAAAGTTAAAGCAATTGGATTTCGGATGTTTACCTGTGTATTCGTTCTAGATAGATATGAACATGATCAACATGTCTACTTGGAATTTTCTATTTTTTACTATTTATTACAAGTGTCTACTTTATAATTGCAATAGATAATCAATTATTGTTACTACTTATATTTATAACTCAAAGGAGGTCGAATGATTAGCGGGTATTATTATACAGATTTGAGAGAAAATAAGTAATCAATATATATATGGGATGGTTCATGTAAGAATGAAAATAAGTGTAGGAAATAGGAATAGATATGTAAGTACTATCTTTCATATTTGTGTATAATCGAATACATGTTGCATATTAGTTTAGCACATATTTCATCATTTCAGTGCTAAATATATTAGTTTAGCACATCTTTCATTCAGAACGTAGTGTTGCACAATAATCCGTCTGACACACAACACAAAATTGTAAAATTAAATCTCAACCATTGATCCAATAATCAAAGGCCCGATTCATTCCTATTTCTATCAAATTATCCATTCCTACCGATCCATCTCCTATATATATACTAATTATTAATAATATTAGATCAAGTTTTATTAAGACAAAAGATCAATTATTGTAGCAATTTATATTTAATATTTATATGATTAATAAATTTAAATGGGTTTGAGTAATTAGCAAGTATTACTATAACATAGACGAAAACGGGTAGTAAATCACTTTTAATCTGATTTTGGACATTAATGAGTATATGAATTCTAAAGAGGTATGAACATTAATCAACATGCCTACACGGATTTTTCTTCATTTTTTATCTTTTGTGAATTGTTATATTTATTACTAATGTTTGTGTTGTAGTGTTTGGATTATTATTGCTATGAATAACTATTATTATAACAACATTTACTTATAAATCTAAAATAGTTCGTAATTAGCACATATTATTATAAGGATTTGAGACAAGAAGGAGTATTAAAATCACTTTTTAATCGAGTTTGAGAGGGTACATATATATTAGACGAGTTTTAGTGGTCGAATCATCACATCATCATTTTATTTCATCATTGTGCTATGCCACAATCGATTATATTCACCGTAAAATTTGATGGATTATATGTAAGTTATACTGAAAGAAAAAGGAAATCAACGCTCACTTTGTTTTTGGTTGCGAACCATACTTTTTTTTCCTTATAAAGTGAAAATCCACAAGTGCGATGATTTTGAAGTAATCAAACATTACTTTTAGAAAGAAAAATAAAAATAAAAATAAAAATAAAATAAAGGGCTGCTTCACAAGGAAAAGAAAAAAGAAAATCAAAGCTACTTATAAATAAAAAAGAAATAAAAATCTAAGAAGAAAAAGGAAAAAGAAGAGAAGTAAATTAAATTAAATTAAATAGAAGGCCTAAATTTACTGTCGACAGCGCTAAATCCCCGCAACCCCCTTCCCTCACCGACACCCTTTTGTGGTGAAGAAGAAATGCTGAAACGCGCTATCTCTTATAATTATAACCCGTCTCTCCCTCCGTTATCGTACTTGAATTTTGTGATCCTAATCAATGAAAACGACGTTGCTTCCCTACGACAATACCTCCAGACTTTTCTGCGTCACGTCGCAATATTAACTCCTTGAACACTCATCATACTAATATGCTGTTTTGGGCTATTTCTCCTCCATCCCAGATCTGCTGAACTAGGTACATTGCGTGTTTTTGCACTTGTTTATACCAATAAAAATGCGATCTTTATTATACTTACAAATGTTTTGCTGCAGCTTTGAAGTTTCTGGCTGGAACCTATGGCGGGTGTGGCGGATTTGCACCGTTCCAACGGCGTCGAGGTAAAGAATTCTGATCCCATTTCCAAGAATTTGAGCAACAGCCATGAAATTCATCGAAATGGGAATGCGAAGAGTTTCAAGATTTTCGTAGGGTATGATCCTAGGGAAGACATTGCTTATGAGGTGTGCCGTTATTCTCTGTTGAAGAGGGCTTCGATCCCAATCGAGGTTATCCCCATTAAGCAATCTGAGCTCCGTGAAATGGGGGTTTATTGGCGGGAGAGGGGGAAATTAGAGAGCACGGAGTTCTCGTTTTCGCGTTTCTTGACGCCTTATCTGGCGAATTTTGAGGGATGGGCCATGTTTATGGATTGTGATTTCTTGTACTTGGATGATATCAAGAAGCTAGTAGATTTAATTGATGATAAGTATGCGATAATGTGCGTGCAGCATGACTATACGCCTAAGGAGACCACGAAAATGGACGGTGCAGTGCAGACTGTGTATCCTAGGAAGAACTGGTCTTCCATGGTGTTGTACAACTGTGGCCACCCCAAGAATAGGAGCCTAACTCCCGAGTTAGTGAATAAGGAGACGGGGGCGTTTCTCCATAGGTTTCAGTGGTTGGAGGATGATGAGATTGGGGAGATCCCATTTGTGTGGAACTTTCTTGTGGGACACAATAAGGTTGTCGAGGGGGATGAGAGCACGTTCCCTAAGGCGATACATTACACGCTTGGTGGGCCGTGGTTTAAGGAGTGGAAGGATTGTGAGTTTGGTGATCTCTGGCTAAGTGAGTTGGAGGAGTACCAGAAGGGTGCTGTCAAGAACGGAGATAATTAGGTCTATGATGAGGCTGTTCCTTTCGCCATTGGATTCATCATCTTGTTCTAGATGATTATGTCGAGTGGTGGAGGTGGTGATGCCCTATGTTTGTTAACTAGTTGCATCTCCTTCTAGATGTATTCATTCATTCCCCTTTGTTATGTTCATATCATTTGATTGTTGGTGGTTCTTTATTGTAATATAAAAACCGAGATTTCTTTATATCAGAGTGATTAATGTGGAGAAGAGAAGAGTGTAAAAGATGTAATCTTGGATTTCTAGCTGAAGTTTGTCTTAGTGTATGTGTATTTCTCTATCCCTGCATCAATAATATCTTACATTAATCTGCAGCAAACTTACTGCCAAATGCTCATTATGTTATGAAATATTGGCATATCATCTTTTGCAGGTGTGGTTGTGGTGGTGTGAAAATGAAATATGTGATTCACCGATCCATTCCTGTCTGTTTCTTGGCTAGTAATCCTAAGGGGTCATTATAAACAAAATTGAAACAGAAATGTGCATTTAAGGTTATGCATAAAAATGGCTTGAAGAAGTGCTCCATTTCTTTGGAAGATTTATGTGTTGGGTGCCCCCATTTGTTTGGTTTTGAGTTAGTTGTCTGAGCATCTGCATAAAGTGACAGATGATTTCATGTGCGCACATGGATGCCAGTTACATGTGATTATGACAGATTCCACCCACATTCTTACACCTCATATATCATTTAACCAGGATAACTGTTTTTCTTACTACATTGATAAGCTCTCTCTCTCTCTCTCTCTCTCTTTCTCTCTCTCTCTCACATAAAGACTGTATATTGAGTGAAAACACACCCTCCACCCATTATTGCACACTCAAATACATATTGTGTGTTCTGTAAAGATGGTGGTTGGATGTTGATCTTGGGGTCCTCTTGGTGTGCCACTTCTACACGTGCCATGCCACATATACCAAGCAATTAGGAAGATAACTCTAATGCCCCACGTTAGAGGAAACAGTATGTTTCAAGAAGTGGGCTAATAGGCTCCTTTGCTAACATGGGCTGACCATTTTGGCAAAGCAGAGTTTTTGCTAGTGGATTCTGTACCGTTGTAACGCTATGGGTCTCGACTCTCGTGGGCCTGAAGCGTTTCTGAAGGCATTTGGAACCATCACCTAAAGCTCCTTAGGCTTCAATCTGGCAGCTTGGGTGAAGAAGATGAATATTTGAGATCACATGCAAGCATTTTCTTTCTGCCTATGGCTTAATTAATGTAATAGAGTCCAACTTTTCCAACCGCTGAATTCATGAGAAGTCTTATCTTGGCAGCTGCTAACTAACAGAAAACTGCGCGCATTAAATACTATATGGAAAATTATAAGTCATGATTCATGACTCATAGCCTTGGATCAACAACGTATTTTGTGTTTTGACCAAATCTTGGATTAGTGAGAAGAACTGGGAGAAGAAAATGCAAGCGCCGCCTCCGCAACAGAGCTTGTCCTACTCCGATCATATCCAGCAACGCCGCAACGAGAAAGGATGCCTTTATGCTTGGTCCGTCTCTCTCTCTCTCTCTCTCTTACACACACACACACACACGAAGAGGTTTAAAGATGGTATATTTGTTATGGCACAGCTTGTTTGCGATGTGTTGCTGTTGGTGCTGTGCTGAGACTTGTGAATGCTGCTTGGATGCTCTTTGCTGCTGCTGCACCTAGAAAAACAGGGCATCTTTTTATCAGATATGTAATGATTTTTCATAAGTTAAATTAGTTGCACTGTGTGAATTAAACTTAATCAATTCGAATAAATTTAATCTGTCCTTGTGCTTGAGTACCACGACACTTTGGTGGTGTTTGGTTAAGCTTATTTTAGAGATCTTATAAGCTCCAAGAGCTAATAAGATGTTTCAAGAGCTTATAAGGGGTAATGTCTCAAGTGCTTATAAGTTGTTAAAGTGTTTGGATACTTGATCTTATAAGATAGAGAAAAAAATCGTGAATTAGAGAGAGAAAATCATAGTTAGAGAGATAAAATTGACAGATGTGAAGGTAATAGTGTATGTGTAGGAAATAACAAACTATAATAAGGTTATTTTGGTAAATTCATGGTTGCTTATAAGTTTATGGAAAAATAAGTTAGGGTTGACGAACTTATTTTTAGAGGAGCTTATAAACATTAAACTTATTTTCACAGTTTATAAAATTCGTTTGGGAGCTTATTTTATCAAACGCTTGCAACGAACATAAAATTGTTTTAAAGAGCTTATAAGCTTAGCCAAACACCCTCTTAATCTGATATACTCTTATTTCCCGTCTTGAATTAGTTGAAATGATTTTGATTGTGTTATCGGATGTGGCATCTTCCATTAAAAAAAAGTTTGAAAAGCATTTTGTTGAATATGTATGCAAATCTATTCGAGTACGGGCGTCCATTTATTATGCGAATGAAAGTAATTTTGATTCAAGCAAAATGTCCATCAAACAATTGATTCAACAATTATGATTAGGTGTTATATCATATGTATGATTGATACGATATGAATATTTTTATCCTTATCACTAGAATTTCTTCAATTCTACATTTTCAATGAGATATGAATAAAGTTAAATTAGCTCAAATGATAAAAATTATCAAGGGCCTTGGGATATTCAAGGTTCTAATCCATCAAAATAAACAATTTTATCCTATAGGAGGCGTTTACTTTTGAGGATTAACTTAGATAAGTAAGAACAGTATGGCATCACAATTGCAAACATAATGTATATTTGTTTAAAACCATGAAATGTTTTTAACGTAATTAAAGATATTAAATGATATTCTCTCTATATACATACATTTAGTTGTTTCTTTAGACTAAAAATCATATGGAAGAGATAAATTGAGAATCTGTATCCTTGTGCCAAGTTCATCACTCATCACTTGGTCATCTACAAGTGTAAATACTTATCTTCTGATTATTTGAGCCATAACTATATATTTATCAATATCACATATAATACACACACAACTTAAAATGACAGATGTATTTATCAATATCACATATAATTCCCAAACAATTTAAAATGACAAATGTATTAGTTTTATATGGAATAAGATAAATACAATGAATTTCCATTTGCCATTTCACCCAACTGGTCGATTTCGTTATATCACAAAATCAGAACCAAATAAGAGGAGAAAGAGGAATTGTTCCTATCAAATACTTGTTAATATAGAAGGCAAAAATATTAGTTTGGAAGCTATATATAAACCCCAAACAACAAAGAATAACGCATCCTCATCTCCATCAAAATAGAAAGACTCAAAGAAGATACCATGGATGCAGTTTGTTCGCGTTGTGTTGCTGTTTCTGTTGCTATGAGACATGTCAATTCTGCTTGGACATCTGCTGCTGCAACTGCTCCTGATTTTGTTCCTGGAAGTAGCAGATTTATGAACTGTGTTTTTACACCGAATAATGGGCACAAATTAATCCAAACTTTGATTTATGAGATGCATAAATCATGGTATTGTGTCATAAGATGCTATATATTGCTGTCGGAACTTGGAACTCTTTCTTTCTCTTCTTTTTGGAATGAATATTGAATTGGATAATAAACTGTCAATACAATTTAGAAGAGTACTTTTATTTCGGTAAAGAAAACAGGAGAATATTATAATAGGTTGAATCATCAATACTGGAACTGTTACTATTGGTAAATCAAAAATTAATTTACATTGAAACGTTAGAACAGATTTGAAGCACAACCTGCAAAGAGTTGGCCTAATTGGCAAGGATAGGGTTTCTGCCCTCGTCAATTTCGGCCACGAGTAAATGCTCTAGGTCCGAGCCATTTGGCCCTTCAGCATAGAGGGTAGGAAGATATGCTTTGTATGCAGGCAGGTATCTCGAAACGAAGTCAAAAACCTACGGTTGCAACATCAAGAAAGCAAGTAACGCTCGCAAGAGTATGAGATTGCATATTTCAAGGGTAGAATTTACCTCCTCATCGGACATTCCAGGTTTTCCATCAGCCCTCATGGCAATCTCCGCCTGAAGACACCCGAAGGTAGTCAGAGAGACAACGAGCAGTAACATTTTCTAAAAGATAAGAAGGATGCATCTACAGCTTACCTGCAATCGCCACTGATAAACGTAACTGGGGTCCTTAATCTTGATTACCATCCATGATTTGATGAACTTGTCCCATGCATTATAAGGGTTTCTAAGTTTTTATTAACTATTTCCAGCTGCAAAATTTTGTTCAAAGTGAGCTCATTACGGTATAGGGCCAACATAATAAGATACAGAGGAGGACGAAGGGAAGAAATTTCTACATCCGACTTCTCAAACCTGTGGGTCGACAGCTTTCACAACTTCAGCAGGTACAGGCTTAAAACCAAGCATCCAACCCTCAAAGAGGATAGCCTAATGAAAGTGAAAAGACGACTCGTTATAATGTCAAACCAAATGTCAAGTGCCTTCTATTAGTAAATGCAAAATAGAACAATATTGAGCTTCTAGTAGTATGTATGTGCTAAATTTCTCTCAATACAACCTTAATCAAGTTTGAATTACTCAATCGGACTTTAACTAGTTATGGTCTTCATCAACAACCTACCGATAGAGGGCCCTCCACTTCTGGCCATATTGAAGGGTCAGCTCTGTCACCTCGACCGTTATATGCAGACTGGAAGATAAAAGAACAATACTAAATGCTTCACATCCCAAACATTTTGAGAAGAAGAGTCTGGTATTGTGTGCCTACCTTGTTATAACGAGGAAGCTTCATTTTTGTGCCTGCAACTCGCATATTATGCCAACACAAAATAATCAAAAAGAGGAAGATAAGGAACAACTACTGTGGGTCTAACCTTCTCTGGTCAAATGTTGTAGGGCTGTCAGTGTCTCAACTGACAAAGGAAGATCATGGCTTCCGGCATTTCCACGATACTGAAGGTTAAAGATTTCTTAGTAAACAAACAATAGTGATGAGAAAGAAATCTATTTAAGGAAAGACATTGTTCTAGCGACCTCTAGAAGTGCATTCCCAGGATTGCTTTCCTGCAGTTTGCCCTAAAATGGATATTCGAATTTTACAATAGTAAAAATACTTCAAAAGGGAGAACCGGACAAGATCAGTACGAGATATTTTGAAAAGATTTACCTGGCCCTCTGCTGTCAGATAAAAATCATCTATGGATATAGTTGCAGTCCTCCTGAAATCAATTTGTCAGTTTTACCATCTTCCAATAGTGATTGAATCAGGGCCGACACACACGTAGTCACTGGGGAGCCTCCACTCCCCTCAACATTCTTTCATTGTTTCTGTATTTTACACTTTTAAATTTCGTGATTCATTTGAAATTTGCACTACACCCGGCCATGGCTAGATACAAAGAAGTATTTTAAAAGAAAACAACGTGGTTTTTTAAGAAAAATATGTAAAAAAATGCAAGTATGTCAATAAAATGACTTAACACACCTATGAACAAGAGAAACTAAATATAAAAATATTGGCAACAACCCTTCCTCCACTATCCTCTCTCATTTATGCGTCTCCCGTCACACATCAGTAAGGCCCCGTCAAAAAAATTCCTGCATCTGCCCCTGATTGAGTCATACTTCTGAATAATATTACCATTTCATACTCTACCTCCCAGTGACTTGGAAAAGGAAATCCAGGGCGAATACGAGTGTTGTTTTGCCACAACCTTGTGGTGCGCTGAAACCAATCTGCATCAACATGAAATAAAATTACAAATGATGCCAGCCTAAGCAGTTACTATCTGTTGAAGACACATTGCAGCAATTCCCAAGGTATAACAAGGATTTGTTAGAATCAAAGCAAGCATTTGAATTGTACCACTAATGGGGGAATATCATCTTCATCTTTGAACTTAGAACTGTGAAGAGAGATTTCATGTTCACACCACAAAAAAACTGGTATATAGTAATGGTAGATCCGGACTTTTTGAGGCTCGGTCAGAAAGAGTTCATTTAGCTGAAACAATCTGCAGAGCTGTGATCCACATAAGATCCACTTGTCAATGGATTCAGCCACCTTGTCCGGGTTCAGACCTACTTTTTCCAGGATAGGACCTGAGCATATAAATTCATAGAGATCCTCTACTGCAGAAACTTGAGCTGCTGTTGTAGGAAGCACGGAAAGTGACAGGCCTTCCCTCCTGTCCTGACCAGCAATTTCATCATGAGTAGAAGTGGTGTCTTTTATCCACGAGCATCTAATCCCTGCATCATAGTGAAGGCTTACCAAAGAAAAATACTTAATTGATAACAAAAATACGAGCAGCATTTTATGAACTATGACGCAAAGAAGTAGCTAAATGGAACACATTGGTTCTGAAAAATTTTACATTTGATGCACTCAACATGCTTTTGATTATGATCAATAAGCCCCTATATTAACCAGTAGACCCAATCACCAGATAGGGCGGGAATAATACTCTCTGTTGAATAATACTAGCAGTTGAAGAACATCCAAAGAAGGCGAGTTGCCACTTTCTGTTGAATAATACTAGCAGTTGAAGAACATCCAAAAAGGCGAGTCACCACTCACCACTAGCCTAGTAGCTCAGTGGTATTGGATGGCGCTAGTATGCGTGAAGTTGGATACGATCTTCAATTTTATAATTCTATTTTTCTAAACTAAATCAGGGAAAATTATGCTAGGCAAATTACATTTATAGAGCAATATCCACAGCTTATGATGATAAGCCAATAAAGAATATCAAATACGAATCACCAGTTCTGCAAAAGCCACAACTATAATCTGAAATTGAAAAACATCATCAACCTTTAATCAGGAATGAATAACAGCAGATTCTAAACTAAAATCAATAAAAAAATCACAGGAATTAAAATTTTACATCGCGGTTTCAGTGACAGCATCAAACGAAATTAATTGTTTCAAACAATTACCTGAAGAATTAGAAGAGTGCATCAAGTGTAGCTGCGATTTAGCTGCTCCGGTTTTGCTTCTAGAAACTGCGGAAATTGTAGGAAATGGAGTCCATTTGGAAATATTCTTGTGCCAAAATAGCAATTTGTACAGTCATTATTATTAGTATTATAGAAAATGTGACGTGAGGAGGAAGATGACGGCGAGGAGGTTTTGATGGGCGGGGAAAGTACAGTCAGCACCGCCATTGTTTATCTCCTCTGCAATTGCGGGAGGAATACAAAACTCCGATTTTTTTGTGGTAAAATATTCAGTTATGCCACGTCGGATGGGAGTGAGTTACTTAAATGCCCTCCTCATGAATGAATTCACTATTTCGAAAACGTGAATGGCATGCTAATATAGTGGTTGCATCTCTTCAGGAATTGCCACAAATGAAATTATATATTTACACATAAATTTCATCTATTTATGTGTTTATGTTGGTGTATTTTTTTATTTTATTTTTGATAATTTAATGCTGAAATTTAAAAGCTACGTCACAGTGTTTATGTTGGTGTATTTATAAGACTTGAGTTATGAGATCAGGATTCACTTGTCTGTTCATAATTAAGAACTATCACATTAGATATTATACTGACAATTTTTATGATACTAACTTATCATCAACCGACATTAACTTATGGATTGATAGACAAGTGAAAGTATCATATCGTTAGTTGAACAATAATAATATTTCATCTGTCCACCAAACGTGTGACATTTAGTGAACGACATAGAATTATAAAATTTGGTAAGTGTTGTTTGAATGGAGAAAATATCTATCATATATGATTTAGTTGATTTTAAATCATAATAATTAAATATTTGTTAATCTCGCCAATTTCAAATTTTGACCGTTGCTTAAGAAAAGGTTACAAGGAATTGGATCCATTCATCATTCCTCTTTATCTTTTTTTTTTCTTTTTTCTTTTTCCTTTTCTCTTTTTTGGCCGTTTCCGTGGCCTCTATTAACTTTTCTAAAACTTAATTAATGTCTACATCGCCCATATTTAATTATGTAATGTTTAAAATGGGCCTTCCAAATTTATAACGATGGGCTCCATTTGAATTAGTGGGAGTACTTTGAATTCACTTTATTTTTCTTAAAATTTATAATTTAAGATACAATCTATAAAATTATATTATATATATTTAAAAGAGAGTTTTCAATTTGTAATCAATTGCAAATTGATTTGAATGACAATTTTATAAATTAAGTGAAATTCTAGGTCAAAATTTATGCACAAAATTAGCTCTTCCTTTTCCTTGTGCATGGACCGTGTGCTAATTTTCAAAATTTTATTTATTTTGTGTTGCTTATTTTCCTTCTATTTTGTCTTTATTTCAAAAAATTGAAGAATGGACCAATTTCAATATGTATGTCAAATTGAAAATCATGATAAAATCTTTAATTTTGATATATAATATGTAAAAAAATGATTTGAAATGAGAAAGTTATTATCATTTAAAATTTGAACTTGGTTTTGAAATATATTGTTTTCGTTATTTTTGAAAATAATTCTTCCCAACTAACTAATGTTGTTTGGTACGACTTATTTGAATTTTTTTTCTATATTACTCCCCCGTCCCGCTAATGTTGGCTCATTACTTTTAGGCACATGACAAAATTCAAGGTATTTTTTAGTATAAATTCTTTTATTTTATAGTATGGGCCAACAATAGTGGAACAATCCAAAATAGTATACGAGTCAATATTAACGGGACGAATGTAGTATTATTTTTATTTCTTTTTCCCTTTTGATTTTTTTTTGAGTTTTATTTATGTAATATAACTTTTAATTATCAATTATTATTATTATATGATATCGTTATTATATCAATTTACAAATTTTAAAATTAAACATAGTATATTATAAATTTTAAATTAATTGAATACAAAAATATTATACACAGATATAGTATGTAAACAATAAAATAAAAAAATATTTGAAAATTTAAAATTATCGTAATAAATTCCTTAAAATCTAAGGGTCGAAATGTAATTATACCTTTCTCCTTTCTTCTCACTCGACCGTTTAAACGTCGCCGTCGTCCCCATTTCTATGGCGTCAACTCCACCAAATTTGAATCCTTCCCTTCACCATATATACGTATCCGTTGCGTTTCATTCCACCAACCGAAAGATTTTTTTTCTTCTTGTTTATCTTTGAGATTTTGATTTCTTGATTCAGTTCGTTTTTGAAACCCTAATTTAGCAAATCCTGTTAGATTCGTTTTGGAGAGAGAGAGTAAAAATGGTGGGTGCTTCTCTGGCGGGATTGCAAGATCATGTGAAGCTAGCGAGAGAGTACGCAGTGGAAGGACTATATGACACTGCCGTTATCTTCTTCGATGGCGCCATTGCTCAGATCAACAAGTAAATTACCGTGTTTTTGTTCTCTTGGAATTTTCACTTGCCCCGTTTGCCTTCTGTTTGAATTGTGTTTCTTGATAATTTAGGCTAATTCGGAGCTTTACTTGTAAGAGGAATTTTAGGCGTGGAAGAAAAATGAGAGTGGAAAATTAAAGAATGAGTTGATTTTGTTAATTTTTTTGTTACGTGTGTTTTCTTGGTGGATTGTTTCATAAATTACTTCAACAGTTTTGCCAGCATTGTCATTTTGAGACTGTTGTCCTCATCGGTTTCTGTTTTAGGCATTTGAATACGGTTGATGACCCCTTGCTTCGTACGAAATGGATGAATGTGAAAAAAGCCATATCAGAAGAAACAGAGGTCGTGAAGCAGTTAGATGCTGAGAAAAGGTCATTCAAGGAGGTTCATGTTGGTAGACGGCCTAATTCTCCTCCTATTTCGACCAAATCATCTTTTGTTTTTCAACCACTGGATGAGTACCCTACATCTTCTGGTGCCCCTATGGATGACCCTGATGTGTGGAGGCCACCTAGTCGAGATCCAACCGGTAGGAGACCTACAAGAAGCGGTCAAGTGGGAATGAGGAAGTCACCGCAAGATGCAACTTGGGCTCGTGGGAGTTCAGCAAAAACAGCTTCACGCGGAGGTAGGACAGGTGCTTCTAGTAAGGTCAACACTGGAGTCCGAGCAAGTACTGGAAAGAAAGGCACTGTCAAGTCTAACTCTGGGAAGTCAGAATCCGTAGTAAGTTACAGTGGTAGAAGCTCTAGTTGTTTTTTCAGTGTGCTTGTTTGTTAACTTTGGGCTTGGGAACATAAATCTTTGACACTTCTGCTCTGTCATGGTTTGTTATTTAAGAGACCATCTAATTACAGCTGGAGATAAGGGTGGCCTTGAACAACTAAGCTTATTTCTCCTTCTCGATGCTGTTTCTAGATACAGTCTGCTTTATACTTTCTGCTAATATGATTATTCCTGTGGATATTGATCAGATCCTGGATAGAAAAGGAAATATTTTGATGTTCATGTGGGAACAATATATTACTTATTGTTGAATAATAGGTGCTCTTTTATGTTTATATTCGCTTTTATTTTCCTTTTCTTGCATATGTTTATAGTTAATAAAGTAAGAGATCACAAATATGTTGTCATTCCTTCCTTTTGTGAATAATTTACATCATTACTTGACATCAAAATTTTATGGATTATTGTATATCTGTGTGAAGAATATAATCTGTTCATGTTCATGAGGCCATGAAATAATATTTTGCCAAATCGCTAGGTGTTCTCTGCTTTTAGTATATTCTTGAAACTAAATTGATTCCTTGCTAAGCTTTGGCAAGGTGCAGCTGCTCTTTTGTGTTTTCCAAATATATGTTACAAATTTCTTCTGCTATCTGCATAACGTAACGTATAACATACACAGTACACCAGATGGTGATGGGCTTTTGTTTTAGCTTTTCACCTGTTACATGTCGTTACAAATCTAATGATTGAAGCATCCAGGTCAATGATGCTTTCTAGTTATTATTATTTTCCTCTTTATATGATTGATTGTTCATCCACAAATGCTTATCTATATCTATATCCATAAGAATGCTTGATCCGACATGCACTATTGCTTCTAATACGAGATGTATAGAAATCATTTGTCTACTTTCTTCTAAACTAAATTCCATCTCCTTGTTATTTTCAGTTATTGATTTCCTATTTTTACAAATTGAGTTTAACAAATTGCTTATTATAAACTCTGCTTATTTTAAAATTATGGCTTCTTGAGGATTGTACTGATCCACCATCCATTCATACTGCTTGTAATTCGTATGTATTTTGTTAAAATTTTCAGAATGGGGATGCTGAAGAGGGAAAACCCAAAAAAGTACAATATGAAGGGCCTGATGCTGACTTGGCAGCTATGCTTGAAAGGGATGTCTTGGATTCCAGTCCTGGTGTTAGATGGGATGATGTGGCTGGGCTAAGTGAAGCAAAAAGACTTTTAGAGGAAGCTGTGGTGCTTCCTCTGTGGATGCCTGAATATTTCCAGGTATCAGATATTGGTTGAAGATGAATGATTCTAGAATCTAGACTATTATGATGTTCATATCTTGCTAAACTAACTTAAATATTCTTAATACTTCTAGTAAGTTTATAATTTTAGTTTGTTCAAAGTTCACATCTAACTTGGAATCCAGAGTAGATATTCATAGTGATCTTCTTAGTTACTGCTTAGTTTTGCTGCAGTTGCTAAATGTGGACATCTATTAGCACTTGGTACTATTCTTTCTCAACTTCAAGTATATAATTGATAGAGCAGTTCCATTGTGTTCCTTTGATAGTGTGATAAGATCTAGAAAACTGAGTGCCTCTATTATATGATCTAAAACGTCGGGTTCTTCCAGGGAATTCGCAGGCCGTGGAAAGGTGTACTCATGTTTGGCCCCCCAGGTACTGGAAAAACTCTTCTTGCTAAAGCAGTCGCAACTGAGTGTGGGACTACATTTTTCAATGTTTCTTCTGCGACTCTGGCTTCAAAATGGCGTGGAGAAAGTGAAAGAATGGTTCGGTGTTTATTTGATCTCGCACGAGCTCATGCTCCAAGTACCATATTTATAGATGAGATAGATTCTCTCTGCAATTCTCGTGGGTAAGAAGCAAATTATCTGACTACTTCTCTTTCAAGTGATAATGATAAATGAGAAGCCTCTCTTTAACCTATCAGCCAGTCTTTTACTATCATGTGAATTGGAGTCTAAGAATTGCAAACATTTAGAAGGTGTTTGGTTTCGATACGGCTAATCAGTTGCTTTCCTGAAAGAGTTTGCATTTGTTTCTTCACTCTTGCAATTGCCAATTCAGATCTCTTCTAATTATATAACAAAAATTGTGGTCCACTCTGCATCAACAGCATTGCGTTATCAGCTTTTATACTGTCAGAGGTTTATACCACTTTATCAGAACTACGTGTACCACCAGTAAACGAGGCCTTATGTGACTCCACTAACCAAACCAAAACACTTGTCTCGTAAATCAATCCTGTCACAGACTATGTGCGTGGTAATGGACTTGGGGTGTGTAAAGTGCCTATTCTACTAGCTGGTTCTTGTATAGGACAAGAAATTCTTTACGTCTGCATTGTCTTTTTTCCAATGGTTTCCTCTTCCAAGAGTTCATAGTATGCTGTATCCACCTATAGTTGGCTCACAAATTGTTTAGTTTTGAGCCCTTTGATGTATGCGATTTTTTCATTTTTCTAGGGCTTCTGGAGAACATGAATCATCCAGAAGGGTGAAGTCTGAACTTCTAGTTCAGGTAGATGGTGTCAATGCTTCCTCAACCAATGAAGACGGTACACGCAAGATTGTGATGGTTTTAGCAGCTACAAATTTTCCTTGGGATATAGATGAAGCATTGAGGTTAGGCCTTGTTTTCATTTTTGTCTGGAGTTAAATTTATTTGTATATGTTAACTTGGTCATTTCTTGTTACCTCATGATTTGTCCATAACGAATGCAGGAGGCGGTTGGAGAAAAGAATTTACATCCCTTTACCAAATTTTGAAAGTCGTAAGGAGCTGATACGGATAAATGTGAAAACTGTGGAGGTAACATCTCATTGTCTTTCAACAATGGGTTCATTAATTTTGTAATCGGTTTATTGACATGGGACTATGGGAGGATCATCGCTTCATGCTGACTCGATTTCCCCATTGGCAATACTTTGCAACTCCTCTTTATTTATGCTTATTGCATATTGCAGCATTATATACATTTTCTATCTAGATTCATTAACTATGATTTTTGTTTCTTAACTTTCTTAGAAAAATGAAAATTATCCAAATTCATCACTTTTGGATGCTAACAGTAAAATTCATTACTTTGAACAGCACATAGTTGTTTCCCTTATGCATGGTTGTTTTGAATTGTATCATTTGTCTTCTGGAGAAATATGGTAATTTTTTAGTAGACTTGATGCCAAGATCGACTTAGAACCAAATGGCACAGCTTTAAACATTTTTTGTAAACATAATGCTCTCATTTCAAACTGATGGATGTAATTAGGTGGTTGTCATGATTTTTAAACTAATGCACACCTATACTTTGTTCTCATAAACGGTCCTTTCCAATCTTGTCCATCACATGCACCAAGTCATAATAAATTAGTCTAAACTTAAAAAACAAAGATCTAGGAGGTGTTTTGAGTTTGATGAAAACGGGATGGGAACAATACAGAAAGTGTAGGGAATGTGAATAACAAAGGTTGTGGGTTATGTCAAGGGTTTAATTTCCCTCAATTGTGAACCTTTTTGACATGGGAACACGTGTTTCATGTTCTTAGCATGGGTATTGTGGCTGAAGCTATCTGATCAACTCCCAAAAGTATTTTCTCTCAATTCACTTTCTTACATGTGGACTTATGCAACATATTATTTTGGGATTTTCTGATCTTATAAATTAAAATCCATAATATGCATTTGTCTACGCAATCAGGTGGCTCCAGATGTAGATATTGATGATGTTGCCCGTCGCACAGAGGGATACAGTGGAGATGATCTAACAAATGTTTGTCGTGATGCTTCACTGAACGGCATGAGGCGCAAGATTGCAGGAAAGACACGTGATGAGATCAAGAACATGCCCAAGGATGAGATTTCAAACGATCCGATTGCAATGTGCGACTTTCTAGAAGCCATCGCCAAGGTTCAGCCTAGTGTTTCAGCAGCTGATATTGAGAAACATGAGAAGTGGTTCGCCGATTTTGGATCAGCTTAACACAGTCTCCTGTTATATTCAGTACAATTCCTCCCTTCGTCTCTTTTTCGATATAATTCTCGTTGGTTTTGGAGATTCTATGTCTACTTTTCAGACTATCACGCAAGTTGGTGGAACGATGCAAACCATACCCCCAAAGTCACTCGGTTTCTGCATGTTTTAATAGATTGTGTATGGTGAGAAGCTTCTCACAATGTTGTGTTCTTGTATTCTCAACATATCTACTAAATACTAATGATACAAGCCTTCATTTTTCTTTGTATTCAAAGATCTATCTGCATTTCCTCCAATTTCTTTGTGGGAAGGGTGACCCCTTTATTTTTCTTTTATGAGTTGGATAATCTTCTGAGGACTTTGGGGAGTTTCTTCAACTTTTTTATTCTGTGTACATCTGTGAGACATTTGACGACCAACTTCCCCAGAACACCATTTTTGAAGGAGAAATAATCCACGTCAAATACATAAATGAGGAATAATCCAGGCCAAGTTCCGACTCGCCACGTCGATCTTTTTATCCCAGAAAATCAGTCTTAGGATATTCTTGAGACGTAAAGCAACCCTTTAAATGTTGGGAGATTTTTGAAGCTTTAGGCAAATGTTGGGAACAAGAATGCAATTATTTGATTGTTAAGATATTTTTGAGACTTTAGGCAGATGGTGGCACATTTTAGAATATTGTCCTAAACAATAAATATGATGGACTAATATATTTGAATAATAGGCCTAATACAAATTTATTAACGTTTAATTATATAAGAAATATGTTTAACTATCAAATTTTATTAGTATTATTTGGTTTTTATTCATGTGCGGATCAAACATTGAAATCATCTCGCTCTAGACTGAAAGTCATATAACTTTTATTTTACTTGGCTTAATGTCCAAAAGACAAAAGAATAAAATAAACATTTGCATGACTTAGTTATTATAATTTGTTATTTAAAAACTGTCAATATAATTGTAATTTTACCAACTAGTTCTTTTTTTTTTTTATCATGAGAACCAGTACCGCTACCGATGCACGCACCTGGTAAACTTCACGCTCACGCGCAATACCGCAAAACCACACACACGATAGTGAAACCACACTCAAAAATCGGTGTGACAAACTTAAACTCATAGAGACATTTTGGTGGGGTTAGAAATACACCTTAAATATTGGAATGTCCCTGGACACTAATCTATTCTATTTTTGATTGGTCGAAACTGAGTGATGCAGACACTATACATTAAAGCAATGAGTGTGAATCGAGGTATATTAAAATATTGACTCTATTGTAAAATAAAATTTAAATGCACATTATTCGTACAATAAAACATGACCACCTGCGCACTAGTACAAAATCGAACGGCCATATAAGTTCAATTAATTACGAGCACCAAATTAGAATTGGTAATTCAATTTTGCCATATTACATTGTGGGAAAATAGACTGATTTGTTTGGTAGTGAGATTTTCGATTTATCACATAATGTCTCATCGCATTCTCCGCAATTCATCATCTGTTTCCTTAATTGTTAAGAAAAACTTTTATTATCAGAAAAATATTCGTAATTTACTATGTACATTTCTACACATCTTGAACTTACATATATGTACGTTTGTCCTCTGTCATTATTCTTATATATATATATAACTCATGAATAAAATAAATTATTTAATTGAAGTAAGAAAAGGAGGAGAATATCTTGAGGTTAATTGCAAGCTTCGAATTTATAGTCATTTTGCAATTTTGACCTCACTTTAAAACTTTTGTAAATAAATACAAAATTCTAATAACTTTTGCAATTGGGTTTTTTCTTATTCTTCTCGGTGATCAAATACTAGATTGTAATAATAATGTTTATTTTATTACAGAATATATCTTCTTTAGTGTGACATTACGAGCTAGTATGACATATGCGATGTACATCTAGAAAAGGAATTTGAGATTTAATAGAAAATATTATACTATATATAATATTCTGTTACCGCAACTGATGAATAAATACAAACAACTTACAACAATTTTTACTTAACTAGTGTACACTGTCTTAATTCTTCGACATAAATTCTTATGCTTGTTTAAAAATTGTGCATAATAATTGTGAGAGTTGCATGTCTGCAAAAGTAAACAAATAGCAAATCATATATAATTGTGTTCTCGTTGAGTCTATATCTGCAAATCGCACCAAAAGTTATGAGAGGCTACCACTTGAATTTCAGTCCCTCTCATTTCCATCTTCTCCTCTTCCTCGTGATCTGCCTTTCCGTTCGGACACTCGGTATATATGTTCTAGGGTTTTTGAACTTGATCATCATTTTTTTTTCGTATTTATATATTAAAAGTTCGATTGTGTTTTAATTAAGCTCGAATTTGACTCGATCGTACGTAGGTGCGGATCCATGTTCAAATGCGTTTTGTGGAGAAGGAACATGTGTGCCCTTAGGTAGTGACTATAATTGCTCGTGCAACCATGGATGGAAGAAAGATCTAGGTATCTTGAGCCTACGCTCTTGTGTTTTACCAAATTGTAAGTCTCTCTCTCGTACGCCTACATGTTCTATGGAAATTCTCCTTTTATTATTACGTGCATTCCTCCATAATAAACCGTACCCAACTCCTTCAAAGCCACCTTCATATAAATCATAAAATAACACCAAAAGACAATAAATCTTGTTCTTTTTTTTTTTTGTGTTGGCCTAGTGGTAGAGTGGTTAATGCCCGAAGCCAAAGGCCTCGGGTTCGAGTCCACCGTGACGCAGCCTTTAAAATTTCTTTATTAAATTACCAAAAAAAAAATATCTTGTTCTTTTGCCAAAGAAATTAACCGCTAAATATCCTTAACTTCGTGATCCCGTATGCACGAAATTTGATTTAGCATAACAATTACGATTTTATTTGTCTATAGATGTAAATATTTGAAAATAGTCATTGAATATTTGCATTTTGCAGGCACTATAGACCTTGGGTGCGGGAACAGTGAGCCGCCATCACCTCCACCTCCTCCGCCACCACCTCTTACACTTCCACCATTCCTCGATCCTCTGAGTGGTAAAATATCTTGCTTACAAATCTGCTAACTCTTAATTAATTGAGCTAAGTCTACGGATTGTGATAAATTATATTTTTAGTACTAGTAGAGAGTATGTGCGCTGAATGTGTAACTTATTATTTAACATGATAAGTTAATAATTGAATATATTAAAAATATCAAATAATTATCCTTAAATAAAAAAAATAAGAGGGACGTCATAGATATAATTAATAGATACAATGTATCATATTATACTATGTGAAATTATATATATAGCCATCAAAGTTAAGAATGTCAATTATAGCCATATAAAATGTCAAATTATACTAACTCTATCGGCACTATTGGGACTATTATCACCAAATAGTACCAATAGGTCCAACTAAATTGGACCTATTGGTACTATTTGGTGATAATAGTCCCAATAGTGCCAGTTGGCTATAATTTGACATTTTTATGTTATGGCTATAATTGACATTCCTTAACTTTGATTATATATAAAACTTTTCTCTTATACTATTACCCTTAAAATAATATGTGATCAAACCAAATTTGTTAATAATGTTTTTATATATAGGTATAGATTGCTATAAATTTTGGATTAATTGCAAATATATTACACCATGATTATTTTTTATGAAAGGAGTAAAGAAATGAAAAATATATATTTACTTTGTAATATTGTTTTTACAGCCTGCTTTTTGATATGGTGTGGTGAGGGTACGTGCCTTGAAAATGGAGCGAAGCATACTTGTCAATGCAACAATGGATCTGCCAATTTACTCGACCTCCCTGACTTTCCATGCTTCAAGAAATGTAACTTAATTTTTGCCCTAAATTATTTATTCCTTTATCCTAAATTATTTGAGCAATCGCAAATTACATTTGATGACTCATTCAAATATAGTCTGATCTTTAAAATATGTAAAAATAAAAATCACTTTCTGAGAAGTTGAAATTTGGAATAAGAAATATGAGTTAGAAAACCACTGAATGAGAGGGATGAATAAAAAATGAATTTGATGATTCAGATTAGGGGTGTGCATCAATCGAACTGAACCGAAAAATGATATAACCAATAATTTTCGATCGGTTTGGTTTGGTTTTTGGTTAGGTTCAATTTTTCTAATAAAAATCGGTTTTCGGTTTTACATTTTAGATTCGATCGGTAACGAACCAAACCGAACCAAAATGATTGTTTTTATATAATTATATATTTTACAATAATTAACTAATATCTTAATTAAATAATAGGATAAAAGTGTGTTTATTTAGAAAAATTTATATAAAATTATGTTTCGGTAGGTTTTTCGGTCCGATCGAAACCGATCGATTTTTGGTCGATCCGAAATTATAAGTCGGTTCGATTCGGTTCAAAAAAATACGTCGGTTTGGTTTTCGGTTTGGAGAATTGACCGACCGACCGATGCACAACCTTAATTCAGATTATTCAGATGATGATGAGGTGGTTTTAGAAGCTGTAAAAAGTCTAGATTATTGTTTCATGCTATATTTACAACTTTGTCAAAAATTGAGTTTTTCTAGATACATTTTAAAGTTCAGATTATTTTAAAACTTGATTTAAAGGTCAAGCCATAAAGTGTAATTTACCCTTTGATTAATATTTGGAGTCTATTTGTTAGGATACATTTGAGTATTGAATGATGAAACAATTTAGTAATATTAAAACATAATTCGATAGATCTTTTTTTATTGATTAGATTTTCTTATATTTTTACAGGTAGCTTGGGAGCAGACTGTAATGCAATTTTGCTTTCTGCAACAACACCACCACCACCACCACCAAATGGTACGTTAGTATCGCCGCCATGGTCGCCGCCAAATGGTCGGGTCTTCTTATCCATCTCATATAATGATATAACTCCTCATTTTTTAATATTAAAGAAAATAGAAATTTTAATTCTTTGGTTATAATAATAGAAATACTTATACGTATACTAATTAATATGCAAAACTTATTTTTGTTCGCCAATTGACATGTTAACGTGACTATTGATTATTGAAGTATATGGTTGTATGATAATTATGGATTAGGATTAAAATTCACTTAAAATTTGGTGTTTAATTATTAATCACACACACATATATCTAGGCACATTTTCTAAGCTTCATATATACTGACAGTTTAATTATATATTTATTTTCGCATTGGAAGGATCGGATAAAATCTCGAAGAGGTGGAGCAGGTGTCTGGTTTCATTATCTGCGATCGTATTGGTTTGGATCATGTATGATTGAAAAGATTAGAATTATTGTGATATTATCCCATAAATTAATATTTTAAAATGGAATGGCTCAAATAATACTTTTTAAAGATATTACTGTACAAAAATTATATTCTTATTCGAACCTTCTCATTGTGTATCTTATGTATTTGATCTATTGCGGCATATATGTCTTTCAATTTATGATTTGTGATTTTGTTGCTTGATTTCATGTTAAGATAGTCGATCACTATTGATGCATGCTAGTTGTTTCGTTAAATATCTAGCGGATTTAGTTGTACGACCCGACTATTTAATTACTTAATTAACTAAATAATCAAGCCGTGACTGGTTTAATTAACAATAATCTTTCAATAAAAGAGTGATTTAAAAGATAAGTTTTGGAACAAACGGACAATATAACGTTTGTAAATAGAGTAAGCCAACCTGCATTCAGAAAATATCCAACAACCATACAAACCAGAACACAACCTCGAATATATATACATGAGAGTTTTCAAAAATATTTACAAGTTATCAAAAGTATGGTTTCACGTTTCAAGGTTAACGGAAGACTAATGAATGTCATGTGAAGACATGACACTCAACCACAATGGTTCACAAGACGAAAACAAAATAGCTATTCTCGCTCGCTTCAAGCCACACCTCTTCCATGCTCAACTGCGAAAGATAAAACACTTATCGGTGTGAGTACTAGAAGTACTCGGTGGGTAAATGCTATCATAATATTCATAACTTATAACTTTGTTCAAATAAACTTTTCTTTCAAATGATTTTAGAAATCCACGTTTATTTTGTTCATAAGAAACATTTATCTTCATAACATATCACCACAATTCATTTTAAACATACCGGCATAACATACCCGAGTTGGTCCCAAGGATCACAACCACGGTCATACCCTATCTACGTCATTCGGTAAAGGGAAGTAGGCCTCCTCCCCAGTACCATGGCCGGCCTACATGAGTAAGCTCACAGCCATCTACCTGTGCACAGTAATTCACATTTTCCTACCGCAGATAGGTAATTGCCGTCATACCCACAATGTGGTAAAACATTTAGCATGATTAACATGTGGTGATCAATTGTTTTCACAAGAAATCAAACTCATAACATATCATATGTTTAGCTTCAAAATAAAATTCGTAATGCATTACCCACCTCGTGACGACGTTCAATCTATCAAGTTTGTTTCTTCGTTCTTCACTTCTCGGCTTCTCTTGCTCGATCCTTAAAACATAAGAATTATTATTGACTTTAGTAATCTTTCTTACTTATTTATACCTTTAGTAATTAAGTAATATTTAAAACATCTTATGCATATCAAATTCTACCAAATTTCTAGCAACAGAACATCCGTAATATGGACATCCCAAACATAACACACTACTCCAATGTCATCCCAAACTCCCAATATCATCATCACATCATCGGTTATACATTTAAGAGGCTTATACAAGACTAGTATCGTCTTATTTCAACATTAATCGCCTAAGGCGATTTAACTCGACATATATATACATTTCAACATTCTTAATATCTACAACTCATTTAACATCACATATCATATTTTTATACTAAATTAACTTTAATAATCATAATTTCATGATTCATTCCATCATAGATCAAGTATATCACATATAAGTATAACTTTAGTGTAAACTTTAATTTTTCTAACTTTTGATACTTATGTTTAAAAATTCCCATAAATTCTACTTAGGCCTTATTTTTATCATAGATCTCAAATATCAATTCAAATCCATCAAATAAAATCAAGAAATCATAGATTTATGCTTGCCCTTTATTTTCGAAATTTTTGAATAATTAGTATATGTTTGAATTAAATTCCTATAAATTCATTTTACACATTATTCATATCCCTAAGCATGGATATCAAGTTAAATTGATCAAGAAAAATCAAAATCATTAAGTTCATATCACTTGAGATTTTCGAAATTTTAAGGTTTTCAATAAACATAATTTAACTTTTAATTTCTTTAATCACATGATGTTTATATCTAATTCTAAACATATATCTAAGCTCAATTCAATTAAATTATAACATATAAGTCATATTCAAAAATTAGGGTTTAGGTGCCATTCTTTAATTTTTAAATTTCATGCATTTAAACAAATTAAATCCATAACATATGTTAATCTAACTCCATAAACATAATTAAATCATTAAACATAATAAAATGAAACAAATCATCCATCCTCAACATTTCCAAATTTTCGAAAATTACACAACATGTAAACATAATATTTATCAATTTAATTAATGAAAACTTTGCATAAATAAGGTAATTACCTTGCTAGGAGTATTTAGCCCTTAATTCCAAGATTAATTGTGGATTAAAAGTGGAGATTTAAAATTTGTGTGTGCACTATTGTGTGGAGGCCGAAAATGAGGATGAAAATAAGGTAGAAGATGATATATTTAATGTATTGTATTTCTAGAATGTGTATTTACATTTAAATGTCATTTTATACTCATTTTGCTTTAATTAAACACAAATTTCAATAATTTTATAAATACACACCTAATTTTTCTAATTCCCAACTTTAGTATAATTGAATTAATAAGATTATATCTCAATTAAATTATAAAATTAAATGCAACTTAGATTCATAATTGAATTTAGATTCATATAGCATAATTTAAATCCATTCATGTGTTAAAAATTCAATTAATTCAAATATTGTTTCTAAATTTCGAAAATTATGAAAAATAATTCTTTTATCACTAAATATTAATAAAACAATTTTATTCAAGACATTTAATATCTTAAATAATATTTTATCTCATTTTATGAAAAAAAATAACATAAACAAATAATTAATGCATTTCGTAACATAATTTCTAATTAATATCATTTTTCATGCTAACATACATTAATAAACATGTAATTCACATTTTATCACAATTAAACTCATTTCTAATAATTCTCTACATTTTTCAATTCTATATATATACAAATCGTAAATTAATCGGAGTTATACCGATTAATATTTCACTATATTGAATTTTACGAATCTTTAAGGCTTAAATAATTTTTAAGCCTTTTATAATGCTTAATTAACCGTTATTAATTACTATAAAATTTCGGGCTACTACATTCCCTCCCCCTTAAAGAAATTTCATCCCCGAAATTTTCGTACCTTATTAAATAAGTCGGGGTACTTTTCTATCATTTGATCTTCCAATTCCCATGTGACTTCTTCTGGACCATGATGTTTCCATTGAACTTTCACTAAAGGAATAACTTTATTCCTTAACTTCTGCTCTTTGCGGTCCAGAATGCTTTCAGGCCCTTCTTCATAACTTAAGTCAGCATTGGGAACTATTTCATCATAATGAAGAATATGTTGTGGATCATATACATACTTTCTGAGCTGAGATACGTGAAAAACGTCATGTACGTTAGCGAAGTTTGGAGGCAACGCTAACCTATAGGCTACAGGTCCAATCCGTTCCAATATCTCGTAAGGTCCAAGAAACCTGGGTTTAAGTTTCCCTTTTATTCCAAAACGGTGAACTCCTTTGGTTGGGGAAACTTTAAGAAAGACCTTGTCCCCTATTTCAAACTTCAATTCTGTACGGCGATGATCAGCATAGGACTTTTGTCGATCTTGAGCTTCTTTCATTCTTTGTCTTATCTGTCGTACAATTTGAACCATTTCTTCAATTGCTTCAGGGCCAAGAATCTTTCGTTCTCCTACTTCATCCCAATACAGAGGTGATCTGCATTTCCTGCCATAAAGTGCTTCGTGAGAGCCATGCCGATTGTAGCTTGATAACTGTTGTTGTAAGCAAATTCGACCAATGGTAGAACTTGTTCCCATTGGTCTCCCCGATCAAGCACCACTGTTCTAAGCATATCTTCCAGAGTTTGAATTGTTCTCTCGGTCTGACCGTCTGTCTGCGGATGAAAAGCGGTACTAAAATTTAATTGAGTACCCAATTCTTTTTGAAAAGTAGTCCAGAACCGAGAGGTGAATTTGGCATCACGATCTGAGGTGATTGAGATCGGCACTCCATGTAGCCGAACAATTTCCCGAACATAAATCTGTGCCAACTTATCTGCTCCATATGTAATTGGAATTGGAATGAAATGGCGCTCTTGGTTAATCGATCGATGATTACCCATATGGCCGTATTTCGCCTAGACTTGGGTAAACCAATTACAAAATCCATAGCGATGTGATCCCATTTCCATTCGTGCACTTCAAGAGGTCAGAACTTTCCGTATGGTCTTTGATGTAAAGCTTTTACTTGTTGGCACGCTAAACACCGCTCAACGTAGGAGGCAATGTCTTGCTTCATCCCTGTCCACATGAACTTTTGTTTAAGATCCTGGTACATTTTCGTACTTCCGGGATGTGCCGCATACGGAACCTTATGAGCTTCATTCAAAATTTCATTTTTCAATTCTGTATCGTTGGGTACGTATATGCGATTACCAAACATAATCGCATTATCTCCAGCTTCATGATATTCCGGAAAATTTCCCATTCGAATCTTTGCTCGCAGAGTTTCGAGTTGTTTATCTCTTCTTTGTGCTTCGATAATACGAGCCCTCAAATCCGGAAGTACCATCAATGACGCTACAATTCCTTGAATATTTCGGGGAGGTAACACGGTTTCCAGCTTCATTCTCTCGAACTCTTTTAATAATTCTTCTTGGTCCGTTAAAAGAGTTCCTAATCTTTCCTGACTTTTCCTACTCAGAGCGTCTGCTACGACATTAGCCTTACCGGGATGGTACTTGATCTCACAATCGTAGTCTTTGACCAATTCAAGCCATCTTCGTTGTCGCATATTCAAATCTTTTTGTTCAAAGAAATATTTCAAACTTTTGTGGTCCGTGAAAATCTCACATCTTGATCCGTACAGATAATGTCTCCATATTTTCAATGCATGAACCACCGCGGCGAGCTCCAGATCGTGAGTAGGATAATTGTGTTCATGAATCTTCAACTGTCGTGAAGCGTATGCGACAACCTTTCCTTCTTGCATTAGAACGCATCCTATTCCATTCCTCGACGCATCCGTATATATGGTATAATCCTTCTCTGGATCAGGTATAGTTAAGATAGGAGCGTTGGTCAATCTTTCTTTGAGTTCGTGAAAACTGTCTTCGCATTCTGCAGTCCATTGAAATTTTATCCCTTTCTTCAGCAGTTGCGTCATTGGTTTAGCAATTTTGGAAAATCCCTCAATAAATCTTCTATAGTACCCAGCTAAACCTAGAAAACTACGAATCTCATTTGGAGTCGTAGGTGCCTTCCACTCCTGAACTGCTTGGACTTTAGCAGGGTCCACTTTAATTCCTTCTGCCGAGACTATATGCCCTAAGAAATTTACTTCTTTCAGCCAAAAATCACACTTGCTGAATTTGGCATATAATCTTTGTGCCCTTAGTTTTTCCAACACAATTCTCAAATGCTCTTCGTGTTCTTGTTCGCTCTTTGAATAGATTAAAATATCATCGATGAACACTAACACGAATTTATCAAGATATTCATGGAATACGCGGTTCATGAGGTCCATGAATACAACTGGAGCATTGGTTAGTCCAAACGGCATCACTACAAATTCATAGTGTCCGTATCGGGTCCTAAAAGCGGTTTTCGTATATCCTCGGTTTTATCTTCACTGATGGTAACCCGATCTTAGATCGATCTTGAAAATACCTTTGCTCCTTTCAATTGGTCGAACAAGTCATCAATTCGAGGCGCGGTATTTATTCTTCAATGTCACCTTATTCGCCTCGATAATCAATACATTCTTAAGGTGCCATCCTTCTTTTGACGAATAACACCGGTGCTCCCGGTGTGACGCGCTTGGTCGAATAAATCCTAAGTCCAGAAGTTCCTGTAATTGGACTTTCAATTCTTGCAATTCTTTAGGAGCCATCCGATACGGTGCTTTGGAAATTGGCGCGGATCCTGGCTCAAGATCGATCGTGAAATCCAATTGTCGATCCGGCGGTATACCGGGTAATTTTTCCGGAAATACATCTGAATATTCTCGAACAACCGGCACATTCTCAATCTTCCTATCCTTCTTGTCTTCCTTGCTTAAGCATATCAGATAGGCATGATTTTCGTTACATCTTATCAACTTTTCTGCCTGTAAAGCTGATATTACCGGCACCCTTCTTCTTCTCTCATCAATCCCATAAAAGCACGTGGGTTCTTTTCCCGGTGGTTGAAATGCGATTTCTCGTTGTTCACAACGAATCATTGCAAAATTTTCCGTTAACCAATCCATACCCAAGATAATATCTACGTCCCACATGCATAAGAGACGTAATGATTCGACTTTTAATCAAGTGATCCTAACTCGAATTCTAAGTTAGAACATACTTTATCAACTCATCGTCGCCCCACCTATTGGAGTAAGTACTTTGAACCCTACTTGGATGATTCTACGGAAGTTCAAGATTATCTACGCATGCGGTAGAAATGAAAGAATGCGATGCTCCCGTATCAAACAAAACTATAACAGGTACACCTTTTAACTGGGCCATACCTGTTAGATTTCCCGTACTCTTTTCCGATTGCTTTTGCTTCAAAGCATACGCATGCTGATGTTGAGGTTGGACTTGTAGAGGTTGAGATGACATCTGCTGAGCTGAAGTCTCTGTAGTTGCAATTACTGGTGGTGGAGGAAGTTGATAGTGAGGTGGTTGTGGATATCCGGTCATTGCTTTCACAGTCTGTACGGGTCGCAAAGATTTTCCTCTTTCTCCTCTCCCGGCCACATTTTGTCTGTATGGACAGGCAGAAGCAAAGTGACCGTACTGTCCACATGAATAGCAAGTGTTACTCCCACTCCGACATAAACCGAAATGTGTACGGTTACACTGAGGGCACATGGGTGGTCTTATCTGATTCGGAGAAAAAGATGGTTGTCCAGTAGTCGGCGGTCGGAATGATCTCGACACTGTGGGTCCCTGCCTCAAAACGGCTTTTTGTTTGGATTTCCTCGCATCTCCCACTTTCTTTTCCCTTTAAATCTTTGTTCTATTTGAGAGGATTTTGATGGTACAATTCCACATGGGACACTCAGATTAGATTCAAGCATTCTTTTCGCCAGATCTCCATTTCCATGTCTAACGCACGGTTAAGAGTTTCTGCGTAAGACATGGGTGGTTGAGCGGCTAAGATAATTCGGATTTCAGGTCGTAGTCCCGAACGAAACATCTCGGCCATCTTTTCATCAGTTTCCACTTTGTACGGTGCATACCGGGATAAGGTGCAAAATTCCCGATCGTATTCCGCCACACTCCTATTACCTTGTTTCAAATTCATAAATTCAATTTCCTTTTGCCTCCTATAACTTCGAGGAATGAACTTAGCATACAGTTCTTCCTTGAACTGTTCCCATGTAAAGTTCGCCAATTGCTCCGGGGTGAGGGTTTTCTGCTGGCTTCCCACCGTAAATCGGCAGTCCTTTCATCGAAAATTTATGCACGATAGACATTCTTGATCGTTGCATTCCAAAACTTAAAGATTCTCTCAATAGTTCTTACCACTCTTCGACTTCGGCAGACTACCACTCGCGTGAAGTTAGGTGGGTTTTGACGAAGAAAGAGTTCAAATTTTTCGATTTGGTGGAGAGGGTTCACGATTTGGAAAGTTCTGAGGTGTTGGGGTATCTCTTTCTTCCAAACTTGTATTTCTTCTTCTTGAGGCATACTAATATCAAAAGAAGAATATTATTTTCATAACAATTGATAAGATATCACAAAAGGAAATAAGGTTTCAAATTATAGTAAAGCGCAATCATCACAGATTTAAGAACCCAACAACATGAGAAACAACAAAGATATAATATTATAATTTACAAGACAACAACAAAATAAGCGTTTATTATGGGTTACAAAATTGCCTCGTGAGGACTTTTACAAAATAAGTTAGTTTCATATATCTGGGTGGTAGTTCCTTGCCATTCTAACTATCCTACCTAGCTTTGAACATATTTCTCTTATCTATCTATGTCCTCCTCAGGATCTTCTTCAGGGTCTTCCTCAGGGTCCTCTTCTGGTTCCTCTTCTGGCTCTTCTTCCCTTTTTTCTTCAGGAGTATGAGCGTGATCAGTGACTGAGTGAGCGGCCTCTCCTGGCAAAAGAAGGGAAGGATCGGATAAAGAGGGCATTTCACCAACAGCTAGAGGTCTCAAATAGGAAGTGCCAACAGGTAGTGGTTGTTCAAATTCCTGAGCTACCTCAGTGGGGGACATGATTAAGGATATTTCAGGAAGAGGAGATAAAGGTGGTGAAGGAGTTTTCAGAGCAAATGGTTGTTCGAACAGATCTAAGTCATCTAAGGTCCACTGAGGTCCAAGAGGAAAGAGACTATCGTTATCAGAACAGGATTCAGAAGGAGGACTAGGAATGACAACCTCACGAAACATAGTTTTAATTTCTCCCAATTTTGGATGAAGAAAATCATCTAGGATCTGATGAACTGCTGGAATAAATTGATCAAAAGGACGATATGGTAACTCTGGGGGATTTCCTATGATTCGATAATGCCTTTTTATAAGGTTTACGAATCGATCAAGGTTACCAGTAATTCTGCATTCCATATCAATATGTACATAATTCAAAGCCGTTTCAGATGCCCATCCTCGCCAAGAAGGAGGTAGAGCATTCACCAATGCGAGAAGTCCATCTAACTCAGTCACTGCATTCTTTAAAACTGATCTCCACAGCATCATAAACTGTTTGAGAGCAAACGGCAGATGTTGCTCCTCTCGATTCTAAAGGAAAAGAAACGATCGACGCCTAATCCAAATGGCCTATTATCAACATTCTTTCGAGCAACGAGACTTCTTCCGTACCATCCTATAGTCAAATATAACTTTTATACTAATTAGAACAAAATAATCACATATCATTTATTTCACACATACCATCTAAGAATGTTCAACATAATCACCTTTCATTCAATTATGCACACATGTCTATCTTACTTTACCCGGTTGAGTGAAGAGATGGGTCAAACACCGAGCCTCTACCAACAACTCAAAGGTTTACAAGAGGTTGGCTCAAAGAAAGAAAATTTACAGGATCAAAGCGAAACCATTTGCTCGATACCACTCATCACGACCCGACTATTTAATTACTTAATTAACTAAATAATCAAGCCGTGATGGTTTAATTAACAATAATCTTTCAATAAAAGAGTGATTTAAAAGATAAGTTTTGGAACAAACGGACAATATAACGTTTGTAAATAGAGTAAGCCAACCTGCATTCAGAAAATATCCAACAACCATACAAACCAGAACACAACCTCGAATATATATACATGAGAGTTTTCAAAAATATTTACAAGTTATCAAAAGTATGGTTTCACGTTTCAAGGTTAACAGCGGAAGACCAATGAATGTCATGTGTGAAGACATGACACTCAACCACAATGGTTCACAGTACGAAAAACAAAATAGCTATTCTGCTCAGTTTCTAGCCACACCTCTTCCATGCTCAACCTGCAGCATAAAACACTTATCGGGTGTGAGTACTAGAAGTACTCAGTGGGTAAATGCTATCATAATATTCATAACTTATAACTTTGTTCAAATAAACTTTTCTTTCAAATGATTTTAGAAATCCACAGTTTATTTTGTTCATAAGAAACATTTATCTTCATAACATATCACCACAATTCATTTTAAACATACCGGCATAACATACCCGAGTTGGTCCCGAAGGATCACAACCACGGTCATACCCTATCTACGTCATTCGGTAAAGGAAAGTAGGCCTCCTCCCCAGTACCATGGCCGGCCTACATGAGTAAGCTCACGACCATCTACCCGCGTGCGATTCACATTTTCCTACCGCAGATAGGTAATTGCCGTCATACCCACAATGTGGTAAAACATTTAGCATGATTAACATGTGGTGATCAATTGTTTTCACAAGAAATCAAACTCATAACATATCATATGTTTAGCTTCAAAATAAAATTCGTAATGCATTACCCACCTCGTGACGACGTTCAATCTATCAAGTTTGTTTCTTCGTTCTTCACTTCTCGGCTTCTCTTGCTCGATCCTTAAAACATAAGAATTATTATTGACTTTAGTAATCTTTCTTACTTATTTATACCTTTAGTAATTAAGTAATATTTAAAACATCTTATGCATATCAAATTCTACCGAAATTTCGGCAGCGTAACATCTGTAATATGGACATCCCAAACATAACACACTACTCCAATGTCATCCCAAACTCCCCAATATCATCATCACATCATCAGTTATACATTTAAGAGGCTTATACAAGACTAGTATCGTCTTATTTCAACATTAATCGCCTAAGGCGATTTAACTCGACATATATATACATTTCAACATTCTTAATATCTACAACTCATTTAACATCACATATCATATTTTTATACTAAATTAACTTTAATAATCATAATTTCATGATTCATTCCATCATAGATCAAGTATATCACATATAAGTATAACTTTAGTGTAAACTTTAATTTTTAACTTTTGATACTTATGTTTAAAATTCCCATAAATTCTACTTAGGCCTTATTTTTATCATAGATCTCAAATATCAATTCAAATCCATCAAATAAAATCAAGAAATCATAGATTTATGCTTGCCCTTTATTTTCAAATTTTTGAATAATTAGTATATGTTTGAATTAAATTCTATAAATTCATTTTACACATTATTCATATCCCTAAGCATGGATATCAAGTTAAATTGATCAAGAAAATCAAAATCATTAAGTTCATATCACTTGAGATTTTCAAAATTTTAAGGTTTTCAATAAACATAATTTAACTTTTAATTTCTTTAATCACATGATGTTTATATCTAATTCTAAACATATATCTAAGCTCAATTCAATTAAATTATAACATATAAGTCATATTCAAAATTAGGGTTTAGGTGCCATTCTTTAATTTTTAAATTTCATGCATTTAAACAAATTAAATCCATAACATATATTAATCTAACTCCATAAACATAATTAAATCATTAAACATAATAAAATGAAACAAATCATCCATCCTCAACATTTCCAAATTTTGAAAATTACACAACATGTAAACATAATATTTATCAATTTAATTAATGAAAACTTTGCATAAATAAGGTAATTACCTTACTTGGGATATTTAGCCCTTAATTCCAAGATTAATTGTGGATTAAAAGTGGAGATTTAAAATTTGTGTGTGCACTATTGTGTGTAGGCCGAAAATGAGGATGAAAATAAGGTAGAAGATGATATATTTAATGTATTGTATTTCTAGAATGTGTATTTACATTTAAATGTCATTTTATACTCATTTTGCTTTAATTAAACACAAATTTCAATAATTTTATAAATACACACCTAATTTTTCTAATTCCCAACTTTAGTATAATTGAATTAATAAGATTATATCTCAATTAAATTATAAAATTAAATGCAACTTAGATTCATAATTGAATTTAGATTCATATAGCATAATTTAAATCCATTCATGTGTTAAAAATTCAATTAATCCAAATATTGTTTCTAAATTTCGAAAATTATGAAAAATAATTCTTTTATCACTAAATATTAATAAAACAATTTTATTCAAGACATTTAATATCTTAAATAATATTTTATCTCATTTTATGAGAAAAATAACATAAACAAATAATTAATGCATTTCGTAACATAATTTCTAATTAATATCATTTTTCATGCTAACATACATTAATAAACATGTAATTCACATTTTATCACAATTAAACTCATTTCTAATAATTCTCTACATTTTTCGATTCTATATATACAAATCGTAAATTAATCGGAGTTATACCGATTAATATTTCACTATATTGAATTTTACGAATCTTTAAGGCTTAAATAATTTTTAAGCCTTTTATAATGCTTAATTAACCGTTATTAATTACTATAAAATTTCGGGCTACTACAACAATCTAATTCAAAAGCACACAATATGAGTAACAATATTCATAGGCGGAAAAATCTTTGTGATCTTTTATGAGTTAATATAATTTTCTTGAAATCTAACAGAGATAGAACTTATAATAGTCAACTATCACAAGACTTGTCGAGAGAGGGGCTGTGGTTATTTTTATGATCCTTCATCCGAAATGAATTAAAATTGGTAATTAAATTAATAGATTAATTACATGATTTTTGTTAAATTAATACATTGTCAATGTTTCATATTTGACATTTTATCTGAATCTTTTAGCTCCGCATCATAATTTGTTGCCCATTAATAATAAAAACCTTTACACCATAGTTCAGCTTAGATAATAGGAATCATTTGTGTTTATTAATTAATGTGTTTTTGAGATTTTAATTTATGTGGATACGATTATCCCTTACTAATTGACCACAATAATATACCATTTAATTGGGCTACTTTATTGCTAGGCTTTTAACAATCAGGTTCAAGTCCATGATCATGCATTATTTATCAAAAAAACAATTTCAAACTAATTAAATTCTTGAGCCCAAATTGAACTCGTGTGCGAAAAATCAATTTACATCAAAATTGATCCCAAACTGAGTTCATCATAAAATCAATTGAACTTAATATGAATTTAGACTTATTAATTTGGCACGTGCCAGCTGAGATTTTATATTTAAGTTACAGTTACGTTTAATTTAGGTTAACTCCTTAGAAATTATGAATTATGCATCAAACTCTGTCAAATTGGAAGTTGTTAACATCATTAATTTATGCTAAATTATTTATTTCAATTACAAAATAGTTAATATTCTCTGACAAATTATCAATATCGTCAAACTCCCTTTAGTAGCTCACCTTCGCGAGTCATGCACTCTCTAGAGTCTAGAGTTAGTTAAAAATTGTCAAACTTAACGGGCCAAACTGGGATATGAAATTTTAGCCCAATGAATTTTTGGGGGCGGCCGACCTAGTCCGAATTGTACATCTGGCATGTGGATCCGGCCTGGCCCGACTCGGACCGAAAATCTTTACTATAAATTTATATATTTTTATCGCTTTGACCGTCTCCAATCATATAATCACTATCGTGAACTAAATATTGGCGTTTATTTTTCATGATAAGATATATAGATAAAAATAATTCAAATAATCAATCGTTTATTTTAATGGATTCATGATGGATTGATCAATGTTGAACTTGTTTGATAATTTTATCCTTTAAATATTCAACCACTAAGGATGTGTAACGGTCGGTTTCGGTTAATAATCGAACCGAACCGATTGCATTGATAACCGAATTGATTTAAAAAATTTGACCGAACCGAACCGACCGAAATACAAGTAGTCCAAACCGCCGACGAACTGAAATATATATAATATTAATCACGTACCCATTTCGATCGGTTTTAACCAAACCGAACCGAGCCGAATCCTACTTTGACCAAACCATCGACCGACATAAATAAGTTTTTGTTCTTGATTTTATAACCGAAACCGAATCATATTTTAAACCGACCGAAACTCATCGGTTCGGTTCTTCGGTTTCGATTCGATTATGCACACCCTATCAACCACATATTATGTTAATTTATTTTATCATGAAAAGTAAATACAACTGTGAGAAAAAGAGTTAGGAGTGACGATTCAGCAAAAGAAGACATATTAATTATTTTTTTCTATTTTAGTAAAAGAAATAATATTGGACCATTTCGCTAGAAAATACAATTTTAACTTAATATTTCCTTACTCAGAATGTATTTTATAAAAATTTGCCTCTCTACAAAAGATGTTAACTGCATCTTAAGAAATGTTTTAGTTGCAATAAAATTATATTTTAATACCAAACAAGATGTGATATCAAAGCTGATAATTGGAACTTAATTTAGTTGATGATCATGAACCTATCTCCCTCTCGTAATTCGCAGACTGACAGCGATAACCCTTCGCATTCCTTTGGGGGTAGCAATAAATAAATTAATTGATTAATATAAATTAATTTATACATATTGATATCTCCTGATTCCTGGCAGGTTAATATCATGTTTTCATAAATTCAGTGCTACACTACAAAAAATAACTTTTCTGGAATGCGGCTGGATAAATTGATGGTTTTGACTTTTAGTTAATTTTGAATAAATATCTATTGTTCGAGACTTAAAATTAAGTTTTCCGAGATCGGAGGTGGTGGCTCCGGCATAGATCGTCTGATGTCCAAGTCAATTCCGATTGAGTATATAAGCCATGAAGTTGAAAAAAAAATACTAATGTTAGTGAAGAAGGATTTTTTCGACCTCGTACACCATCTTCTATATTTTCACTCAAATCCCATATTAGCATGAGAAATATTATTTACTTAATTCAAAATCTACTAGCTCTCAATTAACTGAATAGAAATATTATTTACATGTTTGACGTTTGGTATCAATATCATCAGTTCTTTTTTCCCCCTTAAATTTCAACTAAATTCAACTCACACTACAAGAATTTTGGTTATAGACCACGGGGAATCCCCGTTGTCTATTATAGAAAACCCCGTTGTCTATCAAGGTATAGTCTATTAGGGCCGGCTATAGACAACGATTTCCGTTGTCTATAACAACATAGACAACGGAAAATTGAATGATTGTTGAACTTCTCTTGCATCTTCATTATATCCAACTTCCACAGCGGTTATACTAAGCGATGTATGAAGTAGAAAGGAAAAATTGAATGACTAAGAAATAGGAGGCGGAGGAGGAGGAGGCGTGGCCGGGTCATGGAGGCGAGAGGGACCGAGGGAGGAGTCGACTCGACCGAGGGAGGCGAGGCCGAGAGGAGGGAGGGCTGGTGCAGGTCTCTGGACTCCGGCTCGGCCGTCTGGCGATTGGGAGGCGGGGATGGGAGATGGAGTCGATTGGGGCCGAGGAGGGAGTGAACTCAGCGAGGAGGCGCCACCGTTGTGTCTTGAAGTGAGGAAGGAAGGAAGGCTGGAAAACTTAAGCCCTAAAATTGAAATTTAATTTCGGTAATGAAGTGAGGCGATAGACCACGCGGTTAATGACCCGTGGTATTTAAACAACACGAGAGGAAGACAACGTGGGCTAAAGCCCGTTGTCTATGAAATTTTAGCTAATAGACCACGCGGAATGAACCCCGTGGTCTATAATATAAAACATACTAATAGACCACGCGAATGAACCCCGTCGTCTATAACAGTATGAAAAAATGGTTATAGACCACGCGTTTCACCTGCGTGGTCTATCACAACATAGACAACTTTAATATTAATGTCGTGATCATTACATGTTGTCTATAAGCTAAATTCTTGTAGTGTCATATGATATTTTTTGTCAAGCCAAAAGTACCAAATTTAATTTGGATAATACAACTTTATCAATGTTTCATGACTCAAATGAAGAAAAAAATAAAAAATAAATAAAAGATGACATCAATATCTGATATATGAAAAGGGTAATCTAAATAATCCATGAATAATTGATATATAAGAACAATATGCATCAGATCGCCAAAAAATCTATAATTAGCTAATTTCAGTGATGAGGAAACTTCAGATTTTGTCATTTTATATTTTCGGTGCTACACTACAAAAACTAACTTTTCTGGGTGCGGCTGGATAAATTAATGGTTTTAACTTTTAGTTGTTGTAAATAAATATCTATTGTGGATATAAATATTATATTGTTTTACAATTGAGGTACTTCGATTTTCTTGCTGCAGCTAGTGGTAAAAAGCACCGCTATATCTATTTCAATTAAATTATTTAGAAACTACTATCATAATTATAACTATGATTCTTTTAACCGATATAGAGAGAGAGAGAGAGAGAAAATGAATCATATAGTACCAAAGTTTAGGTAGTATAAAATATTTTTAGGGCTGTGCATCGGTCGGTCGGTCAATCGACCGACCGAAATTACCTATGGTTCCAGTACGGTGGTAGCAGATCCTCAGGTCATGTACCAACTCCACAGCCAAAGATCGTACCTGTGCTAGAAAAACACAATTTTTAAATTAATATTTCCTTATACATAATGTATTTATATAAATTTGCCTCTTTACCGCATATCTTAAGAAATGTTTTTGTTGCAATAAACTTACATTTTTTTTATTATTTTCTTTTTTTTGGTATCATGGGAAACCCGTGATCGCTACCTTAGGTGCGCACTGGGTAAATCCCACGTTCTTGTACAATAGTCTGTAAATCACACAGGACAGATAAATCGTATTTGAAAAACCAGATATGATAGGCTCAAACCCATAGAGGTATTTAGTGGGATTCGAACATGTGACCTTTCGATTATAGGAGTTCATCTTAACCATTGGACAATCCTATGAGACAATAAACTTAAAGAACAAGATGTGATATCAAAGCAAATATTGGAACTTAATTTAGTTGATGATCAGGAATCTATCTCCCTCTCGTAATTTGCAAACTGACAGTGATAACCCTTCGCATTCCTTTGGGGATGGATCTTTAAGCCGTACACGTCAGATACCTCGAAACTCATGCAAGATAAGACGAACAAAGATCAATAAATAAATTAATTGATGAATATTTATAAATGAATATACAATTTCTCCTGATTCCTGGCATGTTATCATGTTTTCATAAATTCAGTGCTACGCTACAAAAAATAACTTTCTGGAATGCGTCTGGATAAATTGATGGTTTTAACTTTTAGTTGCTGCGAATAATATTTATTATTCAATACTTAAAATTAAGCTGCCAGAGAGGCTCCGACATAGACCATCTGATGTCCAAATCAATTCCGATTGAATGTATAAGTTATGAAGTTGGAAAATGTTGGAAGTTAATGGATTGTGAGTGGGAATTCTTAGTAATGAGGTTCATGGCGCTGGCCTTTCATTTCAACTCTTGATGTTAAGAGTTAATGGAATATTGATGTTTGTCATCAATTGTGACCTTAGAACATCCCTCTTGAGTCTTATATATAGTGCATCATTCTAGAGTTAGAAGCATAAGCAAAACATTATATTCTCTCTAGCAAAGCAAAGCATTCTACTTGCATTCTTAGCTCATAGTTCTTAGTCTTGAGTTCGCCTCGTTTCCGTCCGATTCGCGGGGCTCGACTTGTTTGTGGTGCTACTACGATCGAGGCGAAAGTCGTTACCTTTGGGGACGAGCCGCCAATCGTGAGCACTACTGGGCGTTTCGTCTTGCGGGCGAAGTTCACTTGGCGACTTATTGATAAGTTCTTGTTATCTTGACATCTCATTTGTAATAGTTATTATTAATCATTTCATTGTAATTTTGCGCGATATTGTAACCAATATTCAACTACAATCGCAAGGCGAAATGCGCAACTCTGTTCAAGTTACACGATCGTGCAAATTGAAGATGTCGACCAATCGATGGCGCCTCCACCACTCGATCCGTTGGAGCGGTAGTAGTTCCACCATGGCTCGATCTTTGAACCCGCATTCCGTGGCTCAACAACCGCCAATTTTCACGGCGTCGACTTCAAACGGCGCATAAGATGATGTTTTACATCACCACAATAGGGCTTGCTTCTGCGTGAAGGCGGGCGCCTATTCCTTCCGGGAAGAAGCGGACGTGAAGTGCGTATGAAATCGACACTTGGTATCATTCCGATTATCTCGTGTCGAATATGGTGTTAAATGGGCTTGTAATAGCTTTATTTAATGTATTTGCGATCGAGGATCGCCAAAGAGTTATGGGAGCACTTAACCAAAGTATCGGTTGAGAGGCTAGACGAAGAAGTTCGTGGTTACCGTGCTCACTTGAGTTCAAGATTGTGGATTCAAACCGATCATGCCTCAAGTACACGAGTTTCAAGCTCTGTTGCACGATGTTCACGCCAAGGTATGCCTCTGCTGAACAATATTCCATTGCAATTTTAATTGACAAATTGCGGAAGGATGGAAGGGTTCGGATCTTACCTTAAGCAAGCGAAGGAGATGACCATGAAAGCATGGTTGCTCGACTCAAGTTGAAGCTCGAGTTAAGGAGGCGAGAGTTGAAGGCTAAAAGTCCGATGGAGGCTAAAGCAAATCGGTGAGGAGGACCTTCAGAGCGCCCTCGTCCGATGAACAAAGCGAGGGAAAGAAGTAGGCGCAAAACCGATTTTACGGAGCGTCTACAAGCTGTGATAAGCTTGGGCACATGGCTAAAGACTGCCGAAAGCTAAGAGAAAGACAAAGCAAAGGCAGCGTCGACAATGTTGAGAAGGACTTGACACTTGGGACAAAGATGACTTTGTTGCCATGATAACGAGGTAAACCAGTCACAAATCCTACCCTACTTCTTGGTTTCTTGACACGGTGCTCTGTTCACATTTGTGTCAATCGAGACTTGTTCTACACCTACAAAGAGGTTGAAGGCAGGGCCTGTGACCGAGGCAAGTGATCATACTTCCAAGGTGCTTGGAGTTGGTACCGTTGTACTTCAACTTACCTCGGTGTGGAAATAACTCTGAAGGATGTTGGCGCATGCTCCTTCGATCCGCAAGAATCTCATCTCTGGCGTCAAGTTGACTAGAGCCAAATTTGATATAGATTTTCGTGGAGAATATGTAATAGTTAGAAAGTTTGGAAAGACTCTCGGCAAGGGTTATGTCTCAAAGATCTTTTCAAACTCGATGTTAAACTTGTAAGCCTTCTAAGGCAGTTGCAAAAATTAATGAGAATGCTTCTACTTATGCTTACTTGCTTGAGTGTTCTGATTTATGGCATTGTAGACTTGGTCATGTTAATGTTAATGCTATAAAGAAACTCGCTAACATGAACTTGTTAAAAATAGAAGTATCTAAAACACAAGATAAATGTGAAATCTGTGTTGAAGCAAAAATGACCAAGTTGCCTTTCAAATCCGTTGAAAGAAGCTCAAAACCTCTAGAATTAATTCACACTGATGTTTGTGATTTAAAGTTTGTACAAACTAGAGGTGGTAAAAAGTATTTTATTACTTTTATTGTGATTGCACAAGATATTGTTATCTTTATTTATTAAGTAAAGATGAAGCAATTGATGCATTTGAAACTTCAAGAATGAAGTGAAAATCAACTTAATTGCAAAATTAAGGTTGTAAGAAGTGATCGAGGTGGAGAATATGTTGCTCGTTTCTTTGAATTATCAACGAAAGTGGTATAATCCATCAAGCATTGCTCATATTCGCCTCAATCAAATGGTGTAGCTGAGCATAAAATCGAACTCTTAAGGAGATGATGAATCGTTATTAATAAGTTCTGATTACCCCGAATATGTGGGGAAGGCTGTTCTTGCTGACCGACTATATCTTGAATAAGATTCCTATCAAAGGGAAGGATGTAACTCTTATGAACTTTGGAAGGAAGGAAACCTTCATATAAATACTTCAAAGTGTGGGGTGTTTAGCTAAGGTTGAAGTACCGTTGCCAAAACAAGTTCTGATTGGACTAAAGCGGTAGATTGTATCTTTATTGGTTATGCACTTAATAGTAGTGCTTATAGATTTGTTGTGCACAAATCGATATACTGATGTTCATGTGGGAACAACAATTGAATCAAGGCAGCTATATTCTTTGAGAATATCTATCCTAATAAGGATAAGAATAGTTACGATTGAGTAAAAGAATTGAGGAAGATTCTACCAATTCTCATCTTGTTGAAGAAAGTGAACCCTCAAGTTCTAAGCAAGTTTTTATGGCCTGCTAATAGAAAGCGACATAGGTCTACACAAGATGTGCAACCTAGGCGTGGTAATCGTGTAAGAAAAGCTAAAATTTATGGACCGGATTATGTCGTTTTATTGTTAAATGATGAACCGGTTCTGTAAAGAAAGCTTTATCGAGGCGGATGCGGATCTGTGGAGAAGCAATAGACATTGAGATAGAGTCTATTATGTTGAATCATACTTGGGTGTTAGTAGATCTTCCACACAGTTGTAAAGCTTTAGGATGCAAGTGGATCCTAAAGAAGAAATCTGATCGATGGCACTATTGATAAATATAAGGCGGACTTGTAGTTGAGGTTTAGACAAAGTGGGTATGACTTCTTGATACCTACTACTTTGTGACTAAACATACTTCTATTAAACGCCGCTATTCTTTGCTTTGCAAAATCTTGAGATTCATCAAATGGATGTAAAAACAGCGTTTACATATGGAGAGTTAGAAGATGAGATCTATATAAACAGTAGGAAGGTTTTGTAGTACACAGGCGAGCACAAGGTATCTGAAACTTCAAAGTCTTTGTATGGACTTAAGCAAGCGCCATGCAATGGCATATGAAATTTGACAAAGTTATGTTGTCAAATGGTTTCAAAATCAACGAGGTGACAAGTGTGTCTATGTAAAGAATTGAATAACGATTTTGTTATTGTTTGTCTTTATGTAGATGACATGTTGATAATGGAAGTAACTCTCGTGTGATTGGAGAAACAAAAGAATGCTAAGTAAGAACTTGACATGAAAGATATGGGTTTAGCGGATGTAATTCTTGGAATTAAAATTCTTAGAGCATGAATGGAATTGCTGACACAATCCCACTATCTTGAGAAAGTGTTGAAGAAATTCAATACGATGGATAAGCTATTTCGAAGACTCCTGGGACTCGAGTGTTCATTTGACTCAAATAGGGTGAACCTATAAGTCGAGATGAATATGCTAAGATTATTGGGAGTTTGATGTATCTCACAAACTGTGCCGACTGATTTAGCTTGCTCGTGAACAAATTGAGTAGTTTCACGCCTAATCCAAGTAGAGAACATTGGAAAGCACTGAAGCGTATTGGGTTACTTAAAGTTTACCCGAATTATGCGATTCATTATTCTAGTGAGCCATTGTGCTTGAAGGGTATAGTGATGCTAATTGGATATCTGCCTCAACTGACTCATTTTCCACAAGTGGATACGTGTTCACTATTGGAGGTGGGTGTGTCTTGGAAGTCCAAGCAGTCTTGTATAGCAGTCTACCATGGAATCAATTCATAGCTTTAGATAAGGTTGGTGGTGAAGAGCGAATGGCAGAAATTTCCTCGAGGATATTCCATGCTGGCGAGTCCGTGCCTTCGTGTTGATTCACCGTGATAGTCAATGCAATAGGAAGGGCACAAAATATATATTACTGACGGTAAGTCTCGACATATTAGTCGACGACACAATACCGTGAGACATTTGATCACAGTGGGGTTATCACTATTGATTATGTAAAATCAATAGATAATCTAGCGGATCCGTGACAAAAAGCGTGTCGAGATCAAATGTTTAAGCATTTAGGGAATGGGTGTTAAATCCACGTCTTAAAGATGATTATAGCGAAACCCAACCATGATGATTGGATTGTCAGAGAACATGGTTGAAAAGGACAACGAAGTTATAAAATCCGTGTGATAAACACTCGGACATACTATTCTCCGAGAACGGTGAGTGTTTGTAAGTCCGCAAGTGGTGAGGTTAAGTTTTAACTTTTAATGACTCTTGGATACCTCGAGGAGGTCAAGTATAGCGAGAATACTTGGTTGTATTAGTCACCTATGCAAGTGTGAAGTGGGGCCGCTTCAAGTGGTACACTTGTGAATCGAAAAGGTGTTCGAGGCCATAATGGACACAAACGTAGAACGGATGGAAATTGAGATGATATTGTGTCAATATTATTGTCTCGTTATACACCATGGAGGACTAGTTCAAGGTGAAATAACCACTATGCCGCGGTATGCTCGATAATTTCGACTATGGAAGGTTCAGGCCACAAGCTACCTTTCCAAATGCAATATCGTCTCTTGAGGACCGAACTTTGCGTTTTGCATTTATATGGCATTTCCACTCATGTGGGGGATTGTTGGAAGTTAATGGGTTGTGAGTGGAATTGCTAGTAATGAGGTTCATGGCCTTTGGCCTTTCATTTCAACTCTTGATGTTAAGAGTTAATGGAATATTGATGTTTGTCATCAATTGTGACCTTAGAACATCCCTCTTGGAGTCTTATATATAGTGCATCATTCTAGAGTTAGAAGCATAAGCAAAACATTATATTCTCTCTAGCAAAAGCAAAGCATTCTACTTGCATTCTTAGCTCATAGTTCTTAGTCTTGAGTTCGGTTCTCGTTTCCGTCCGATTCGCGGGCTCGACTTGTTTGTGGTGCTACTACGGTCGAGGCGAAAGTCGTTACCTTTGAGGACGAGCCATGATCGTGAGCACTAAGGCGTTTCTCTCTTGCGGGCGAGAAGTTCGACTTGAGCGACTTATTGATAAGTTCTTGTTATCTTGACATCTCATTTGTAATAGTTATTATTAATCATTTCATTGTAATTTTGCACGATATTGTAACCAATATTCAACTACAGAAAAAATGCTGGTATTACTAGGGCTATAAATGAGATAAATTATTCGTGAGCTATTTAAAACTCAACTCGATAAAAGTTCGTTCGAGTTTGTTTAATGAAACTCATTAGTTAAACAAACCAAGCTTGAGTATGATAGTATTCGGTTCGTTAGCTCGTGAACAAGTTCGTTAACTGATTTAACTTGAAAATATAAAATTATTAACTAGATACAATTATTTTTTTCTATAATTAGTAATTGTTGTGCTAAATCTCTAACTACGTTTATTTGTTATAAGAAATCAATAAATATATTGTGTTATTATGGATAAAATAATTTGTTTTTAAAATAAAATAATTAATATTCTAAACACATATCTAAATTTAGAACATCTGTTTGAGTTCGATTAAAGCTCGAATAAGCTCGTGAATTCGAAATATTCGATAAATAAAACTCAAGACTCGATTCAATACTAAATAAATCAAGCTTAATGAAGAAGGGTTTTATTGGCCTTCGTACATCATTTTCTATGTTTTCGCTCAAAATCAATATTAGCACAAGAAATATTATTTAATTACTTAAAATATGCTAGCTCTCAATTAATTAAATGAAAATATTATTTACATATTTCCCGTTTGATCCCCCCCTAAATTTCAACTAAATTCAACTCATATGATATTTTTTGCCAAGCCAAAAGTACCAAATTTGGATAATACAACTTTATCAATGTTTCATGACTCAAATGAAAAAAAGAAATAAAAGAAATAAAAGATGACATCAATTAATATCTGATATCGGAAAGGAGATAATCTAAATAATCCATGAATAATTGATATATGCATCAGAACGCCAACCAAGAATTTCAGTGATGAGGAAACTTTATATTTTGTCATTTTATCTTTTCGGTGCTACATTACAAAACATAACTTTTCTGGGATAAATTAATGCTTTTAACTTTTAGTTGTTGCAAATAAATATCTATTATTCGTCATTTCAAATTAAGCTGTCCGAGACTTGAATAAATATCTATTGTGGATATAACTATTATATTGTTTTACAATTGAGGCACTTCGATTTTCTTGCTGCGGCTAGTGGTAAAAAGCACCGCTATATCTATTTCAATTGAATTATTTAGAAACTACATAACTCTGATAGAGAGGGGGAATGGATCATATTAGGGATGTTAATGGATGAGTTTCTGGATGATCAAATCGTTCAAATAAAACAGCGGTTACGGTTCGGTTCGGTTCAGACCGCTTTAGACCGGACCGTTTAGATCCATAGTTTGATGGTCGGTCCGGATCTGTTCTGGTTCGAGAATCGAAATCAATCTTATTTATTGGTTACGGTCGAGTAAAACCGGTCTATTGACGAGCCTAAGTTTAAATAGAACTTGTCAATGAGCTAGTTTATCTATATCGATTCAAAATCACTCATAACACATTAAATTATAAAACAGCGGTTTCGGTTCTTGTTACGGTTCTTGTAGGTTACAGTGCGGTTCGGACCTTTGAGATCTGGACGTTTAAGACCCATAGTTGATGGTGGTGGTCGGTCGGATCCGGTGTCTAATGGGTCGGATCGAGGCCGAACCATTCTTATATGTTGGTTACGGTCGGGTAAAACCGTAGTTGACATCCTAAATCATATAGTACTAAAAGCTGTGGGTATTATAAAGTACTCAATCTCATCCTTTCTCGTATTCATCCAATGGTTGAAATTTTTACATTTAAAAAGATGGGGTTTTAATGATAAGAATGGTATAAGCGTATTCTTTACGTTTAAAACTAAACACAAAAAACACATACTGTTAAACAAAAATATATATACTATTGGATAAAACATGCATAATGTTGCATAAAATAAATTTAAAATTTGACTATTTTCTAGAACTAACTTTTACACAAAATACATAACGTTAAACATAAAAATACACATGCTCCTCTCTCATCTCTTCTATTTTTTCTCTCATCTTTCCTCCCTCTTACACATTTTGCAATTTTAACGTAATAAATTCGCATCTTTCCACATCAAATTGCAATTCGAAGAAACTTTATTTGCAATAAATGTTGGAGTATAGAGTTTGAATGGACTATACACTCAAACTCGATCTCGATGATCCAACTTTTGGACTTATATTTTTGGACCCTGACGGAACCCTCATGGGCTTAGGGTTAGGGTTTGATTATTGTCTATTTCATAGTTGTTTCTACATGTAATATGTATCCGAAAAATACAGTGAAATCCATGGTTTGGCATCGCTCTCAGACATAATCGTAAGAAGAATTGGGTAAACAATTCTTGTGTTCTTCATTTTCTATCGTAAGTGTATGTTTTTCGCAACAATAAAAACTCATCGATTTGCAACAATTTCAAATTAATTATTCATTTTAGAACTCAATTTTTTGTAATTAATAAGTGTACAACTTGCAGCTAATAATGTAACACGTACTTGCAATTCTGTGTGTTGCAAACCTAAAGTCTAAACTCTAATATGTTTGTCTGCAAATAATACACTTATTAATTGCAAAGTTTGAGTTTTAAAATAGAAACCTTGAAAGCAAATAGATTAGTGTTTTATTGCAAAAAGGGTTTCTTCGAATTACAAGTTGATGTAAGAAGATGCAAACCCATTACATTCAAATTGCAAATGTGTATAGGAGAGAGGAAATACAAGAGATGAGAGAATACATGTGTAGGAAATATGAGAGAGAAAATATGATAAGTTTGGTAGAACACACATAATTGCAAGATAGATTATGGACCATTTATTTATGACAAATCAAGGTTGGAGATGAGTTTTTATTTGTTATCTTAAGGAGGAGTGTTTATATAATTACATACCCCTATGTGAGTAGGTTCAAATGAGAAATTTATTTAAATTAAGAATCTGAGAATTATTTTCAGCCATTCGATCGTGAAGATCTATGGTGAATGCATCACTTTGCTCGAAGAACTCATTACCTAGGTTCGAATCCCTTGAGCAGCGAGAATTATATATTTTTTGAATGCATTAATGTTCGTGGCGCGAATGCATCAACTTTAACTACCATTCACATTATTTATTTTGTAAGATTGGAGGTCAAGATTAATGCATTAATATATTCTTGTTATTTTGGCAATATTAAAACTGGAAGTTATTAACGATTTTACATCCTTCAAATCATTTCGTCTTCTAGCTCTACATTTCCTTCTACAGAATTAGTAAGCCGGTTCAAAAGATTATTACCATGACTAAAACTCATTACACTTTAGGTGGCCGATGAGATTTATTATTGCTATAAAACTTTACTACTCCATTTGAATTAATAATGTTTAACGAACAGTTGTTGAAATCAATAAAAAAAATAAGCCCATACTTGCTTGTGTCTTCTTCTTCTCTTCTCTTCTCTTGAAATTTGTTCCGTCATCGCACGATATCAGAATATGTCGTGCACCATGTGAATCTTATCTAATGTTCAGGGATATATATAGATCAATAATGTTTGATAATTAATAGTTTTAATATTTTTTCTATTTTCGGAATAACTAGATGCGAAACTCGTTATTGCACAACATAACTAGATGCGAAAAAGTTGATTAACAACATCTATAAAGTTGTGCATAACGAAAACATTCTAAAATTATTACACGATAAAATAATTTTAGAAAGTTTTCGTTGTCTTAACTTTATACTAGATATACGTCATCTTACATGTCTTATGCATGGTTCGCGAATTCATAAAAAGATATAGTTACCATTTGATCCACTCCTATATATATATATATATATATATATATATATATATATATATATATATAGGGGAGGGTTAGCGTGAGAACCATTTTATTAATGAGCGTGAGAACCAAAAGCGATGAATTCACGGTAAAGTTGATGAATCATTGGGAAAATTCTGAATCCAAAAAATAGAATTTTTTCCTCTCATGGGATTCGAACCACGGTGAAAAAATCTGAATTTTGAATTCATTAACTTTCAACGGATTCATCAACTTTCATAACGAATTCATTTGGTTCTTAGTTTTAGGATAAGAATGGTTCTTATTTGAGCCAAACTCTCTATATATATATATAGAGAGAGAGAGAGAGAGAGAAAGAGAGAAAGAGAGAGAGAGAGTGTGTGTGTGTGTGTGTGTTATGTTTGAGGACCATTTTTATCCTAAAATTAAAAACCACAATAATTCACTATGAACCAAATAAAAGTTGATCAATCCGTTGAGAAAATTACCGAATTCAAAACTTTAAAATTTTTGGCTCTTGAAAAGTTGTCAAAAGTTCTGTTATTAACAAAATTCGCATCCTCCATAACAACTTGCTCTCCACTAGAAGGTTCCATTTTTGGTTGGGTCATGGCTTTAATTTCTTTGATGTTTGTCGTGAGAGAAGCCAATTGAGTAGCTAACAAAGCTATAGAATTAGAACTCGAAGTAGTTGTCACTCTCTTCATAATCGTTTATTTATGCAGGCCACTGATAGCTATTAGAAACCATATCCATGGCTTCATCACTATTCTTGGTGATAAATAAAGTAACTTCAGCTGCAACATCCATCAAACGACCCATTTTACCATTGTAGAACATCATAATTTGCGTGTCTCCATCAAATCCATGACTAGAACACTTTCTGAGCTTGTCCTTGTACCTTTCCCAAGCTTCATAGAATTCTTCCTATCTAACAGTGGAAACTGGAGAATCTCCATCTGAAGCTTGAGCGTGAGCCCAGGATGATATATTTGAGTAGGAATTTTCGTGCCACTTCCTCCATTTCTCCTAAAATATCAATAAACTATATATGATTCTAAATTATATATGCTTATTTATTAATAGAATATCTATCTTTATATGCTTATTTATATATATATATATATATATATATATAGGGGATGGATCGCGTGAGAATGCAAATATTGGTGAGAAATGAGAATCGGCATTTAATGTATAAAGTTGTTGCATTAAATATATAAATTTGTTGCACCAAATTTAACATATAAAGTGTATCACTTAATATAAAGTTGTTGCACGAAATTTGGTGCAACAAATTTATACATTTAGTGCAACAACTTTATCGTTAAATCTTGATTCTCATTTCTCACCAATATTCTTCTCACATGAACCATCTATATATATATATATATATATATATATATATATAATGTTGCTTCTTTTTCTTAGTACAATCGTAGATCATACAAAAATTAACGATCCAACTGGATCGTAATTCCTTCACAAGAATTAGCATTTGATCTCTTCCCAATATATATTTAATATAAGTTTATCTTCTCTTAATTACATAGCATCAGCCCATTCTAAGTAAACTGAAGAATTAACAAAGTGTTTAAAAATGAGAAATGTAATTGTGTCCGTGTTGGTCTAGTGGTTAATGTTTGAACCAAAAGGTTTTAGGTAAAGTTCATCGTCGTGCAATCTTTAAAAATATATCTATCCAACAAGAAGTATGACAAATATAATTAGGGCACATACAAGTAACTATAAGAAAAATATATTTTTTCGTATAGACGATATTAAAAATAGCAATTTGTTGTAATTAATAAAGATAAATGTAGCTACAACTATAAGAATATATATAAACTAGTTGTTTGTTACTAAAATACTCTTCGTTATGTGAATTCTAAAAATGTTCAATAAATATGTGTTCGTCCATTAGTATAATAGTTCAAAGTGAACTGTAACACGATTACACGAACATATCTTGTTCATATAAAATCATGTAATCGTCGTGGCAGTGCATCGTTCATGATTTTATTTTTGTGTGTGTGATTTATTTTTAAAGTATTTTCATTAATTATAAATTATATATTTACAGAAAAACTGATTATGTTTTGTATGTTTTATAGTTGTTACTAGGGATGTCAATGGGTGGATTTTACGTCTCGGACCAGAACCAATAAATAAGTAATGGTTCTGGTTCTGGAATCGACCCATTACAGACCGGACCCGGATCGGACCCGAACCATCAACTATGGGTCTTAAGCGATCCAGATCTGAACGGATCTGGAACCAGAATTGGACCAGTTGTAGACAAGAACCAGAACTAGAACCAAAACCGTTGCTTTGTAATTTAATGTGTTATGAGTGATTTTGAATTGATATGGATAAAACTAGCTCATTGACAAGCCTATTTAAACTAAGGCTTGTCAATAGACGGGTTTTATTCGGACCAGAATCAATACTTATTTATTGGTTCAGGTTCTGGAACCAGAACCAGATCCAGACCGGACTGGACCATCAAACTATAGATCTAAACAGTCCGGGTCTAAAGCGGTGCGGAATCGGGCAGGAGCAGGAACCGGCTTGCTTTAAAATTTAATAGGTTTTGAACGATTCCAGATCGGTTCGGATAAAACCCACCCATTAACATCCCTAGTTGCTACCTAGCTCTATTTTCGTTCGACATAAACCCTTACACGTTTTATGTTTATCACCATTGGTGCCTACAAACAAGGGTTGCTAGTATGAAATCGTAGAAATATTGAAGAGAAATTTCATGAAGGTCGAAAGGGCAAGGACAAGATGGTCTTTTCAAGTATAAATGGGGAAGAGGGTAAATGGATGTTGTCTGTTAGTGAAGTAGGGAAGAGGTGAAGAAGATGTTTTTCTACTAGAAGACAAGACAAGCACATGGAGAGAGAAAGAGGGTCCTCTTGTTACATGAAAACCCCTTCTTGCTTAACTCCTTTCCTTTTCTATGACCTCACGTTCCATACATATTAGTATCACTTGAACACTCTTTACTTTGAAAAAATATATTATTTTTATATCATTGTGACCCACAATCGTTATCTTATATGCACTAATTAAATCCTGCTCATGTGCAATGAACAACAAAACTATACATGAAGAGTAAAACTACTCTTGAAAAATTTGATGTAACATGCTCGAATCTATGAAAGTGTTGTTGGAACTCGAATAAACCACAACAATGTAAGAGGCTCATGTCGATACTAATAAAATCATAGCTAGGCCACAACAACGTGTAAGAAGGGATTATTAGAAAGAAAGAAAATAAATCAAATGTTTATATAGAAGAAGATTGTTGCGTGATATTACAAATTAAAACTATCCATTTTTGTCATCTTGCATCACCCCACCCCACCCCACCCGTAGGTCACGACAAATAATGGGCGAATAAACAACAAAAATAGGTGCTTTTTATGGAATCTGATTGAATATATCTAAAAGATCATGATATATTATTTATAAAAGAATTTTTTTTACAAAATTTGGACAACCAAAAGTTTATAACAAAATTTTGGGACATTGAATATTTTATTTTTGAATGAATATTTATATTAATATAAGAGGATATATAAATTTTTAGTACTTAAAATGATGGGTCGCAGACGATCGCCCACTTCGCCGCCTCGGGGACGGCCCCACCCCACCCCACCCCACCTCTATTATCCTCCCACTAAAATCAACTCCACTAAAGCCCAAAGAAACATGCACCAATCAAAATATATGCACACACTAAATAAACTCAACATCCATATCATAATGAGTAGTCACCATCCCCTCCCCATCTATAAATACATCACACACACCTCTCCCTACATCACATTTTCTTCCACTCAAAAACCTAGCCCTACTACCTCTATAACAAGAGGAAGAAACACACAAAAAAAGTTCTCACATCGTCAAAAAAAAGTCAAATAAATGCCTTCAATAGCACACTCCGATTCCCAAATATTTCTGGACCTCAACTCCATTAAGGAACTGCCGGACACCCATGCATGGACGTCGCAGCTCGACGACGGCAGCGGCAGCTGCGAGGGAGTGGAGCCCGAGGCCGTCCCCATCATCGATCTGAATCACGATGGCGCCAAGGGGCTGATCGGCCATGCATGCAAGACCTGGGGCGTGTTCCAAGTCATCAACCACGACGTCCCCAAAAATTTGCTTGATGAAATCGAGTTGGCGGGGAAGAGCCTCTTTCCCTCCCCATGCACCAGAAGCTTAGGGCGGCGCGTGTAGCCGACGGCGTGTCAGGCTATGGCATGGCGCGTATTTCCTCCTTCTTCCCTAAGCTTATGTGGTCCGAGGGCTTCACCATCGCTGGCTCGCCGGCTGACCACGCCCGCCAGCTCTGGCCCCACGATCATAACAAATTCTGGTATGTCTCATACTCTTTGTGCTTATGTTATGTACATCTACTAAAAGGCTACTGTTTCTAAGAAACCACTAAAATTTAACATTTTACTAAAAGGCTCTGTCATCTCGTGTTTCACTCCAGCAATACAGTAGACGTGTACCAAAAGGCAATGAATAAGCTAGCCGTAAGGCTCATGTGGCTCATGCTCGGCTCGTTAGGCGTATCAGAAGACGACTTGAAGTGGGCCAGCCCGAAAGATTTCCAAGGAGGTTGTGCGGCCCTACAACTCAACTCGTACCCAGCCTGCCCCGACCCGACAGGGCCATGGGCCTGGCCCCGCACACGGACTCGACCATCCTCACGATCCTCCACCAGAGCAACACCAACGGGTTGCAGGTGCTCCAGGAGGGCGGCAAGCGGTGGACCACGGTGCCGCCCCACCCGGGAGCCCTAGTGGTCAACGTGGGCGACCTGATGCACATATTGTCGAACGGGTCGTACCCGAGCGCGCTCCACCGGGCCATGGTGAACCGGACCCGACACCGTTTGTCGGTGGCCTACCTATATGGCCCCCCCTCGAGCGTCAAAATCAGCCCACTTTCGAAACTAGTCGATCATTTCCATCCCCCTTTGTACAGGCCGATTACTTGGACTGAATATTTAGGGACTAAGGCTAAGCATTTCGACAAGGCGCTCACATCCGTGCGCCTCTGCGCGCCTCAAACAGGCTTTGCCGATAACAATGATCATAGTAGTGTGAGAGTTGGATAGATTTTATTATTATGCGCATCATGTAATCAGTTGTATCTTCTTCTTTTTTAACCTACGGTGCATGCTTTATTTTTTTTATTTTTTTCGGGAGATTACGAAGCTAAAGTGATAAGTAAGAAAAAGTTGTTTTAAATCACTTGATGAAACAAAACAAACAAGTACCGTTGTTAGGTGTTTGTCGTCATCTACGGAGAGAGAGAAATGGAGGATATGAAATTTTGGACTTTTCAATGTAATTATGCGAGCAAACGACACAGAAACCGACATCCTTTTATACCCCAAAATATAATAGAATTATTCCCTATGACAGCAATGACAAATTGAAATTGGTTGAATTATTGAATGATGGTCTAATTTACCTGGGGCAAAATCCTAGTGTCAATAAAAAAAATGTTTCGTGTTAAATGTAAAGGTGAATTCACTTGGCCGAGAGATCATATATTCGAATCACATCAAATGTTTCTATGAGTTTGAGTCGATCACGCTGGTTGGTTTCACCGTCTCTATGTGGTTTCTGTTATTACATAGGAGCGTGGGGTTCTACATTGCGTCTTGTAGATAGCGGCGGGTTACCCGTGATACCAAAAAAAAGATCGTACCACAAAATTTCTAAGACAAGTTAGGAGTTTTGTCCATTTTCACTTCCAGCTCTTTATCCCCTCTCTCTCTAGAATTTTGGTATTGTTGTAAAGATTGAATGATAGTTCTTGTAGGGTTGTGCAGATTACTTTAAGTTGAGATGTATCTGGCACTGAAACCATGAGTTGAATTATCATAGTTGCTAGCAACAGTAATGGTAGTTTTATTTCATTACATTGCAACTTCCACGTTGTCCTTTTTTTCACCATTTCCTACCAAAATCCTTCAAAATATTCTTACCATTATTTCTTGGAGGCACATCCTAACGATGCATTAGTCCTAATTAAATCTCAATTGTGATTAATAAAACCTAGCTAATCAATTAGGAATTAATGAATTCAAACGAAAATTAATAAATCTTAATTGGGAATTAGGGGGTGTTTGGCTAAACTTATTTTAAAGAGCTTATAAGCTCTAAGAGCTTATAAGAGGTAATGTTTCAAGAACTTATAAGTTGTTAAAGTGTTTCGATAATTGATCTTATAAGTTAGAGAAAGAATAGTGAGTTAAAGAGATAAAGTTGACGAGAAATGAAGTTGGTAGTGTATATGTAGGAAATAACGAACTATAATAAGGTTATTTTGGTAAATTCATGATTACTAATTATAAGCTTATGAAAAAATAAGTTAGGTTTGATCAACTTATTTTTAGGGGAGCTTATAAGCTGTTGGAGCTTGTTTTCACAACTTATAAGCTGTTTAGGAGCTTATTTTGCCAAACACTTTGCAACAGCTTATAAGCTCCTAAACATTTTATAAGCTGTTTTAAAGAGCTTATAAGCTCAGCCAAACACCCTCTTAATGACCTCTAATTAAATCCTAATTATTATTAATCAAGTGTAGTATAGTTACATATGTACATGATCAATGTGTAGAATAATAATTGATTACAGTGCAAGAAAGATAGGACAAAGCTGCTGCTTTTTTTCCTAGTTGAATTTTCGTCGGGCTAATAAAGGGTGTCTTCATTATTGTCTTAATCTATAAATTTTATTGGTTTTTTGGCCTTTTTGCACCTTTAGAAACAATTTTGTCTAGTCTTCATACATTGAGTAAAAAGCTTATGTCTTCCAAGACAAAGCGCCGCTGTCACATTTCATAATCATTCAATGCTATCAAGTCTACGAGGAAAAACAAAATTTAAAGATAACAAAGAATTATAGTTGTGTCATCTCAATTCTTTGGCAAATTCAACTTTTTATCTTGTTATCTATTACTGTAAGTGGTCTTGCATCGAACCCCTCGAAGTGTCGTGTCAAAGCTAGCCCAGCTCTAATTGGGTGATGGTCCAAATAAGTAACGACACGAGGATATGCAGAAATATAAATTGAGAAAAAATGGACTTTTTGTTATAAAGTGTGTTTGGATGGGGCTGGGTGCTTAAGCTCCCGCAGTTTCGCGCCCCTCCCCCCATATATGGTGATTCTTATTAGAACTACCTCTTTTTTTAGAACTTAAGAGCTATACATAAAATATATAAAGTTGCATACAACTCAAACATTACAATTGACATCATCGTTGTGTAACTTTAGAATGTTTTCGTTGTATGATGGGATATAACCCAACCGAATGTGCCTCAACGAGGCCAAGCAATGGGCTAACATTGATATGAGCCCACGCGGTTGAGCCCAAGTAAGCCCTAATCATTGCACGAAGCCCACAGCCTCCAGAACCAATGCGCTCGGCCATGGAGGCGCCCAGGCAGGTCGGCGCCACCTCCACATGGCGCACGTAAGTCGAACGGTCCGGCTCGGCCAATGGAGGCGTGCGGAGGAAGAGTCACACCACGACCAATGGGAGGTCGGGCGCGCCGAGGCAAGGTCGGCTGTATAAGCGAAGGAAACGATGTTAGAGGGTTAGCAATTTCTTGAATACAAAGCATAAACAATACTCTGCATTTAAAAGCTCTAGTGAAAGTATTGAGGAATCATTCCTCCGTGGGCGTAGATCTCATTAACGATCGAACCACGTAAAAAGCCTGGGTGTTCTTTATTGCTTCATATAAATCTCGCACACTCACATAGCTAGATTCATCATTGGCGCCGTCTGTGGGAACCTTCGAACAAGAAAGCTTCATTCCCCTCTACGACTAAATGGCAAGAACACGCACAACCGACGTCAACGCTGGCAACAACCGCGCGGAGGACGACCGGTGGTCGCTCGGCGTCACGGAAAGGAGATCGCGAGACGCCACGAGCGGTCACGCTCACGAGGCCACATGGAAAATGTCTCCATACACCCCAGACCGCGCCACAGCGTGGGGAAGATGTCGACCTCAGCGAGGGCGAGCAAACAACTCATTCGTCCCACGAGGTCCTCGGCCGAGCCGTGAGCGAGTTCCTCCACGCTAATCTCGGCCAATTCAAAGCTTCTCAACGGAGGACCAACGAGCGGGTCCTCTAGGGCCCCTGATGAACACCACGGCCTCCCGAGGCCGCTCCCATCTGAAATGGATCGGCGCTACTTTCGGCGTGATAGCGGAGCGCGCATCGCGCCGACGCAGCGGAGCCGCCAGCGGCCGAGCCGCCGACCTCGTTCGCGGGCCGCTCACGCGGCCGAGCCGCCACCAATCGCGCCCCCGCCATTGCCGCGCAGCCGCCTCCACCTCGTCATGCCGACCCGAGAGTCGGCGAAAGCGAAGGGAAGAAAGCGGTCGAACTCACCGGAGGGACGATAGGCGTCGCTATCGATCCCCACCCTCCGAAAGAGAGGCAGCGATCTCCGGGTTCGACAGTGCGGAGAATCATCTCCTTTCTCCGGGAGATTCTAGACACGCCCACCTTGATGCAGGGCGCCCAACATAGCGACCTACGATGGCCTCGGAGACCCTCAGACTTCCTTTCGCCACACCACCAACATGGCGAATCAAGGAATGGAAGATTTTCATGTGCAAAATCTTCCCGAGGTCTTGATCTCCAACGCACGGCGTTGGTTCACCCGCCTCACTTGAGCGACATACTTGTTTCCGGGACCTCGTGGAGCAGTTCATGGCGCTTCTATCGAAGATGCCACCCCAAACCCTCCTCCGATCTACTCACAATCCGCCAGGCGGGGCGAGACGATGTCAAACTTAGTCTCGAGGTTCATCAAAGAGTCGCTCAAAATTGGCGGCGATACGATCTCTACATCATCAGCGTTCAGCAGGATCCGACCGGCGCTACGAACAAAGAAATCACCGAGGAGAAACCAAAGACGGCGAGTAAGCTTTGGAACACGGTGGACAACTTCGTCGAGGAGGCAGTCGGATCGGAAGAAGCGGGAGATGCAGGACGGCGGTCCGAGAAAAAAGCCGGACGACCAAAGTCGGGCGCGGATCGCGAGGCGCCGGCGGGATCAAGAGAGGCCAGAGTCGTGCTCGGACCTCGGCCCAACCCCGGAGGCGGCGCCTGCTCAAATCAAGGCGAAATATTCGAGCTCCACCGAGCTCTTCCGAAACCCGCCCCTATGAAAGGAGGATCGAAGAGGTCCACGGACGAGTATTGTGACTATCACCAAGGTATGGTCACGATACCGAGGATTGCGAAACCAGGCTCACGGATCGGCGAGCTCGTCAAAGGTGGAGCCTCAAAAATACCTCGGACGAGTGGTCCAAGAGCGAGCCTTGAAGGAATGGAGGCGGCAACAGCTGCGGGCGACCCGGTGGCGACCCAACCCGAAGGCGGCGGGGACGAAGGTCCCAGCGCCATGGAGCAGTGTCTATGTTGTTACGGGATCGCCTCGGGACGACGAGTGGTCCTGAAGAACGACGCCGGAGGCCGGCCGGAAGAGCCGAAGAACAAGCGACTCGGGATGGCGAGAACATAACGTTCTCCAGGAGGACCCGTGCCCAAGATCATGCCGCACGGGACGCCATCACTATACGGTGCGGTGGGCGACAAAACGTCCACGGGTCTATATCGACGCCAGACCTCCGTCGGCATCATCTTCCGTGAGCTATGCGGATAAGCTGAGGTCGGAGGCATTCGTGTGCTTCCCGCCCCTCCCGCCTACGAGCTTCACTCAAGAAGCGATCCGGCCGAGGGGTCATTACCCTTCCGATCCGTGGGCGGGCTCCTGGTCGGTCACCAAGGCCATCCGATTCTTCACGTCCGGCTCCTCTCCGTACAACATTATCCTCGGGAGAGATTGGTCAGACGCCACCAAGGCCGTCTGTTCGGTCTACCACCTCACCGTAAAGATTCCCACCCCGGTGGGAGTGCTCGGCATCGAGGGGACCAAGCGGTACGCAAAAGAATGCCTACGGCTCTCAACTCGGGATCGGCCTCGCCCAGGGCATAGCAATTACAGGGCCCGGGAGGCCGACACCCGGATGACTGACCGAGGACCTCCAACTATCGGCACGCGATCCCGAGGTCGTCCAGTCGGCACCGGGGCGGCGGACGTCCGGCGACACGTCATACGACTTCGAAGGAATATAGGGGCGTGTTTGCTTGGTCCCCTTCGATATGGCCGGGGTGTCGCCCGAGCTCATAACTCACGCCTCAACATCGACCCGGCCACCAAGCCATCCGTGAAGAAAAGGATATTCGCGGCGGCGCGGACGGTCGTTAGGGACGAGGTGACTCGACTTCGAAGGCGAAGATCTTGTTCGGGTCAAATACCCGACTGGATGGCTAATCGATCGTGGTCAAAAGCCGGCGGAGGGTGGCGCATGTGCGTCGATTATACCGACCTCAACAAGCACTGCCCAAAAGATTGCTACCCCCTCCCTGATATTGACAAGAAGGTGGAAGCTTTGGTGGGCCACGAGATGTTCAGCTTCCTGGATCTATACAAGGGGTACCACCAAATCCTGATGAGCCCGGAGGATGCACCAAAGACTGCATTCATCACCGACTTCGGCGTCTTTGCGTACCGAAAGATGCCATTCGGCCTCAAGAACGCCGGGGCTACTTACCAGAGGATGGTGGATGCAACATTCAAAGACCACATCGGGGAGATCGTCGAGGTCTACGTCGACGACATAGTAGTCAAAGTCGAAAGCGGAGGCTGTGACGACCTCGGCACCATCCTCCAACCGCCGGTCGGCCAACCTCAAACTTAACCCCAAAATGCACGTTCATGGTAAGCGGGAAATTCTTGGGGTCTTTGGGTTTCAAGAAGGCTTGAAGGCAAACCCCACCAAGATAAAGACGGCTTTCGAAATGCAAGTGCAAAAACCATTCGCGAGGTCCACAAACTTACGGGTGCACGGCCGCCTCGATGGGTTCTCTCCCGGCTGCGAGAGCGGCTCCCATTCTTTAAAATCTTGAGGAGGGCCCTGACTTCGCATGGCGGGAAGAGCACCACCTCGCCTTCACACATTTCGAGTACCTCGACCGCCTACCTTGACCGCCCCAAAAGGCGAACTCTCTCCTTGTACTTGGCGGCCTCGGACGAGGCAATCGGTCTTGTCTTGGTGCGGGCGAGGTCGGACGGCACTTCTATCTACTTCATCACCGAGCACTCAAAGGACCGGAGACAAGGTGCGCCGCCTTGAAAAGGTAGCACCTTGGTGAATGCTAGCGGCGGCTCAGACCCTACTTTCGGGCTCACTCCATCCAGTCTTGACCGACCCGCCCACGAGGCAAGTCTTATCAAAACACAGTCATCCAGGACGAATAGCCAGTGGGCCACGGGCTTGGCGACACGATATCTCGTCTCCCCGCACCGGCCATAAAGGGCAAGCTCGCCGATTTCTGGTAGAAGCCAGTTTCTTGAGCTCGGTCGGACCGCTAAGATTAGCTCCTCCAACGCCTCCTTTCGGTCGTCCAGCCCACTTGCGGAGGCGGACCTCGTCCACCGAGATAGTTGTTGGCGGATGTGCGTGGGCGGGCCTCGTGCAAAGCAAGCAGGCAATGGGCGGGCATCCTTCTCTCGGCCCGAAATGCGGGAAGTCACCTCGCACTCCGGTTTACCTTCCGACCACCAACAACGAGGTGGAGTATGAGGCCCTAATCTCGGACTCCGCCTCGCTAAGGAGGCTGAGGGTGGGTGAGATCCAAATCTTCGACGATTCCCGTCGTCGTGAACGTGTGTTAAGCGAATCGAGGCGAGGAGGACCAAATGAAACAATACCTCGACAAGGCAAAAGAGATGTTGACCTCGTTCGGATACTTGACATCCACGAATCCCAGGGAAAACAGTAGGTGGCGTCCTCGGCAAAGCTAGTCTGCGTCGTCAACAAGTCCACCGGTGGAGAGATCCGTTCGAAGCATAAGCGGGTCCCACGTCGGCATCATCACGAGATAGAGCCGGTGGATGTCTCCACGAAGGCCTACGGAACACGGCGCCTACCTTCGGATCGGCTCGAGCCAAAAGATGATGGCAAAGTCGAGTATCTCATGCGTGAGGCGTTCTCTGGGAAGTCTTACCTTGACCCTCCCGAGATGCCTCGGGCGGAAGAAGCCGACTATGTGCTCAACGAAATACACGAGGGTCTTGTGGAAGCCACATCGGTCGCGAGCACTTTCAAAGAAGGCGAGGTCGGGATACTCTTGGCCCACCCTCGTGCAAGATTCGGCCGAGCTCGTCGAAGTGCCCAGTGCGGATCACTCCCGGTCAGCTGCCTCGGGCGGTTTGAGCGGCTGCGGTCCGTGGCCTTTCATGCGGTGGGGATCGACATTGTTGGCCCGTTCGACCGAGCACCGGTCGGCTCAGATATTTAGTCGTGGCCATAGACTACTTCACAAAATGGGTCGAGGCCGAGCCACTTTCGAGCATCACGGCGAAGGATTCAAACCTTTGTGTGGAGAAATATAGTCCGCCGCTTGGCATACCGCACGTCTGGTCTCGGACAACGGCGCCCAATTCGTCGACAAAAACTTGAGGTGGTGCGAAGAGCTTCACATCGATCAACGCTTCACTTGATCGCACACCCGCAAGCAAATGGTCGGACCGGTGTGACGAACCGCACGATCGTACAAGGTTTGAAGAAAATTTGGATCGAGCTAAGGCGGGGCTGAAAATCTCCCTCAAGTCCTCGGTCCTCGGGACCACGCCTCGGACGGCGCGGGGAGACCCTTTAGCCTTGGTCTACGGTGCCGAGGCCGTCATACTGGGGAGATCGGCGCGCCAAGCCCTCGCACTCTCCACTTCAACCGGCCGGGACGAGGAAGACTGCGGGCCAACCTTGGCGCCTCGAGGAGAAGCGCGAGCTCGCCTTCATAAACGGGCCAAGTCTGAAGAGCCGTCGCGCTACTACAACAAAAGAGTAAAGGCCTCCACACTCCGGTGGGCGACCTCGTCTGCGAATAATGAAGCAAGCCGAGCCGGCGTCTTAACAAGCTTGATCCGACATGGGAAGGACCTACCGCGTTCACGAGGACCTCGGCAAAGGGCCTATAAGCTCGCCCACCGTCCGGGCACTTATTCCCAACACGGCACATAACTCATCTAAGGAGGTATTTTACATAGCTTTGATTTTAGATCGTGACATGTTAGCCTCCTATTGTTTTAACGATGTGCGATCTTTGTTTACTTGTTTAATAAAACATCTGTTTTCTAATGAGTATTTCACCGTTCGTCTTACATCTATGTGAACATCCATTCGGATATACCACATCTAAACCTTCACGAGGGGCGCCTTACGAAGATGAAAATCCCAGTAGAGTGCGCACTGACTACCCATTAAGTTGGGCGTCTACATGCAAAGCATCTGATTACCCATTAAGTTGGGCGTCTACATGCAAGCATCTGATTACCCATTAAGTTGGGCGTCTACATGCAAGCGACATCCAAACCGATCTCGCCACCTCATACCCCTTTATTTGGGAAGATATGCACTCCGTACAAAGTCTAAAATGCATCAACGACTACAAACAAAGTACCAAGCCATATCTGAGACAACCGTGCTTGAGCTCGTTTATACCCTTTATTTGGGAAAATCGTTGTATCTGATATAAGTACATTTATGACCAAAGCGAAGTCCTAAGCTATGTTTGTACCTCTCAAAGGAAAGCGTACACTTGAAACGAGTCTAAATACACTTATATCTACATACAAGGTCTATACTATACATGGCCTCATTCAGGCCTCCGGGCTCACCTCGCCAGGCCGGCCGGCTGCGCCAATCTACAAAATCCCGGGCCGGCGATGTATGCAGAACGAACTCGGTGCCTTCGACACGATCGATGGGCGGAATCACCACGGCTCTGCTCCCGGCGCTCGGCGGGCTCGAGGCAGCCGGACGAAGCATCGACTCGTGATCACCTTCACCCGCTCGAGGACACTCAAAGTGGCGGCGCGCAGTCACAGGCATCCGGGCGGGGGCACCCGAGGTCACACCCGACCCCGGCCGGACATCGGGCCGTGTGCGACCTCGCCCCACCGCTCTCTCCGCCGACCGAGGACCTCGATCGCCGCCCGGTCCCGGAGGATCCCAGATAATCCGCCCTTCGGACCCATCAACCTCAGCACTACTCCGGCGTGATCGGAGTAGCCGCCCTCCTCCGCTGGTTCTTCTATGATCGGGTCGGCGGAGCCCGCTGTTGCCTCGCCGCCTCGCCGGGGCATGCGACGTTTTCGGATGATGTCGTACATCTCCATCAACTTCACCACGGAGTTCACGCGGCTTTGAACTTCTTGCTGTTGGGCCCTCCTCGTCCCTCAGCACCATGCCCTCCGCCAGCAAGCTCTGGACTCGGTCGTCGGCTTCAGATATGGTAGTCCCGCCAGCTCGGCGGACTGCCCTCTCGTACTCTGCATGCTCCTCCGACAACCAAGCGAGCCTCTCCGCGGTTAGTTGATTGTTCGCCGCCGCATCAAACGTCCTTGGATAGCGTCGGCAGATATGTCCGCCCCCTGGACTCGGCCCTGCGCAACTTTCAACTTCAGCGCCTCGTTCTCGGCAAGGAGGCGGGCAACTTCCCGGTCAGCGTCGTCCAACTTCCTCTTCAGATCGGCGACGAAGCGGTGACCTCCATAGTGGCTAAAACTTGGGTCATTCGGCACCGCTTCTCCAGGGATAAGCCTCTTCCTTCTCACCGAGGAACCCGGACCTCTTTTAACTTTGTCGACAAGTCATGGTCAAGTCCGACCCATTCGGTGTGGAGTCTCGAAAGTAAACAAGACAACACAAATTTTCAAAATCTGCGTTTATTACTCAACAAAAGGAGAAATTATTACAAGGCTCGGGTCCCATCGACCCGGCATTCACGCTATTACATCGGGTCCACGACCTCGGGCTATGGTCGGTCTCGGCGACCTCGATGCTCCTGCTGCTGCCCACCTCCGGCGGGACCTCCGACCCGCCTCCTCCTCCGCCTCCTCCTCCTCCGCCTCCGACGGCCGGGACCTCGGCAAGGAGCTCCCAAGCTCGCGATCCTCGTCCACCTTGCATTGGGCGGCGGCCCGGCGATCGAAGGGTGGAGCTCGATGCGAGCCTCGGCCGGAAGAGTCGGCCCGTCGATCACCCGGGCGTAGATTTGTCCACTTCTCTCGGTCGACCTCGGTCCACCCATGCTTCACCTTATCAAAATCGGGCATGGTGGCCGCCCGCTTCCCTGGTGATCCGACACCACCTTCGGCCAAGACGGCGGCAAGATCGGCAATGAAAGCCGAGAGCTCTCCGACTTCGATGAGCCGGTGGCAAAGGCCCTCAACAAGGGTCCTGGTCGGCCGACCTTGCCTCCTCGTCGGCGAGTCGTTTCGCCCGACCAGCTCCTCGCCCTCCTCCTCCACCTCACGGCGGCCTCCAGAGCCAGTGCCTCTTCTTGGGCGGGCTGCAGCGCCCTCCCGGCCTCGGCGACCCTCGCCAGCGGGCCTTGGCCTCGGCTTTCTGCCAGCGGCCTGGCTCACGTTCGGCCCAGCCTCTTGCCGGCCGAGCTCTCGTGACAAACTGGCGGCGACACAGCTCCCCCGGTAGCTGCAGGGCCCCATCATCGGGCTCCCACCGCAAAAGGAGATGCACAAGTCGATAGCGATCGCAAGGCAAACAAGCTGAAACACGAAGAAGCTACGTGCTCGGGGAGGGATGCGACCGAGCTTGGGGCGGTACCCGTACTCAAGGCGGCCACGAGGCATGACTCAGTCGGTGGACCCGGCTCGAGCCCACTCATCATTGCCCATTGTCAACCTTCCTTCTTCGGCCCCTACTAGGCCCGGCCAGCCTCTGCTTTTTCTTCACGGCCTCACTTGGGAGATGGTGAGCCCGCCTCGCCCCGAACTTCACCGTCGGGAAGAAAAAGACATATTAGCACAAAATAAAGCGAATAAGGATTAAGAAAAGGGATGCCCTCTTCCGTCGGACCGGTCCGGCGGCTTGACCAAAAACACTCACCCGCCTTCTTCGATCGTCCTCGGTATAACTTATGGACAAGATCTCACCAAGGCTGCTCAACAAATCCTCCATACGGCCCGGGGCTTGATTTTCGGGTCCACCGTGCGATACCCACTCATACCTCCGCCCCCTCCGCCCATGAGAAAGAAATACAGTACCGATGGGACACCTTGGAGGGGCGGCTACCTAAATTTGAGCCGGGGTGACGGATAGTACACCCTCCTATGGTCTTCACGCTAAAAAGCGCATCAAGACCTCGAAGGTCAACTCTCCGGCAATCTGTAAACAGAGAGCCCCACCCACCAATGACCTAGCAGATTGGGGTCGATTGACAAATGGGGATCCGAAGTACTCTTGAAGGCTAAGATAGATGGAGGACAAAGGGTACCTAAGACTGCCTCAAGCTGCTACATAGGCGATAACAAACCCTCCGGAGGGCCATCGCCTATCTCCCTCATGCGGCAGACACCACCACGCCTCCCCCGGAATCCGGCACTCCCTCACAACCTCAAAAAGCTCCTCCAAGGTTAAATCCGACCTCGCCGAGCCCACCTTCAGACCATCCCATACAGAGGATACCGGCGGAACACTAGAACTTAACCCTACAGACCTACCCAAACCGTTGTAGCACATATAGTCTCTAACGCCGGGCAACTCACGCCCAGAACCCGACGCGGAAAGGGAACTTTCAGAGCGAGAAGAAGATGAGGAAAGCATACTTACTTTTCAGGCGAGTATACGGCTACTTCAGCGAAAAATCGGGGTCAACTCAGAAAATCAACTCAGAAATTCTCTCTCAGGATTTTTAAGCGTCGAAGAAGAAGAAAGTGAACAGTTGCCTCTTTTGCGCCTATTTATAAGACTAGGGGCGCCTGCAAATTGCCGTTTCAAATTCAACACGTGCTACGTGATTGGGCGTCGTCGCCAAGCATCGTGATTCGAGTGCCCAACTACCGCTGGCGGCGTATGGCGTGCGCCACGATAGGACGAGCCGCCGATCGACCTAGCAATCATCATGCGGACCCGGCGTCCTCCACATGGCGGCGCCTCGGTCGCGCCCGTCGAATCGGACCTCGGCTAACCCGGCGCGAGTGTCATGCGGCCCAAGACACACCACGAATTCACGAAAGGCGATCGGTCGGACACCGCGCCACCACAGAGTAATACCGCCGGACCGCACCTCGGCATAACGGTAGCGAGCACGTTACCGGTCGGACTTGACTTCGCCGGTGCCACATCTTTCTCAAGCGACGGACAATAAACAACCCAACTCGGATCGGCACGAAGACCCCATCGTCAAACAACTTGACCCGGCCGCACCTCCTCCGGCGGCGCTATCTTCACTCCACCTCGGCCTCATTGTTCCTCGGCTATTCGGGGGCTATGATGGGATATAGCCCAACGAATGGGCCTCTAACAGCCCAAACAAGGCTGGGCCTAACATTGATAGCGAGCCCACGCGGTTGAGCCCAAGTAGAGCCTAATCATTGCACGAAGCCTGCCTCCAAACCGCGCTCTCGGCCATGGAGGCGCCCAGGAACAGGTCGGCGCCACCTCCACATGGCGCACGTAAGTCGAGCGGTCCGGCTCGGCCAATGGAGGCGTGCGGAGGAAGAGTCACACCACGACCAATGGGAGGTCGGGCGCCCGAGGGCAAGGTCGGTCAGTATAAGCGAAGGAAAAGCGATGTTAGAGGGTTAGCAATTTCTTTGAATACAAAGCTTGTAAACAATACTCTACATGCGAAAAGCTCTAGTGAAAGTATTGAGGAATCATTCCTCCGTGGACGTAGATCTCATTAACGATCGAACCACGTAAAAAGCACAGGTGTTCTTTATTGCTTCATATAAATCTCGCACACTCACGTAGCTAGATTCATCATTGTACAATAATTTTATATGTTATATGCATCAACTTTATACGTCATGTGCATAGTTGACAAGTTCTAAAAAAATGTGGTTCTCATTTGATTCACTATATATATAAGATAGGATTTCGGGTATTATGCAGTACCAAATTTAGACCACACGTTGTGGTCATGTGGATAACCTAGATAAGCGACATGTGGCAGAGCATTTTATTTAATTTTCTCTTAGGGGCAAGACCGTAATTTCTTCTTCTTCTCTTGTAATTGTTGTTATTCGCCAGAGATGAAAGGAAAATAGGCGGCAACGATGGCGCTGAAGTGGTCGGACGCTGCTTGAAATTTAAGAAAAATGAAGGGGATTTTGAGAGATTATTGAGAGATTGAGAGATTATTGAGAGATTGAGAGAGATGGTGGCTATGGTGATGTTTACGATGAAGTTTGTCGAAATCAAAAAATGAGACGATGGTTTACGTTGAAGTTTGCTAGTAGCCGAAGAAGAAGACAACATACAACGAAATTGAAATTTGCATACTTTAAAATAAAAACTCACAAGTTTTTCATTCTCAATATCTCTCTCTTCTTCAATATGCACAAACACTTTTCTTGCCGATTATTTGCTTTCTTTTTTGTTGATCATTTGTTTTCTTTCAAATTAAGTAAGCAATCTATTCAACGACATGTAATTTTGTGTTAAACTGTATGCAGGAGGATATATACTTGCTATTCATTTCATCACAGAATGGAAAAAGGTCTCCACCAATGGGGATCAGCCATTTAATTTGCAAGGAGGGAAATCCACCTTTTGCTAAGTATATATTCCACCATTCATATAGATATATATTTAGATTTGTTACCAGAAATAAAAGGCTATATTTTGTCGCAATCTGAACAGTGGTACAAACAATAGTCCCACTTTGGAGACAACAGGAATTCAAAGATGGCACGAAAGATAATCTAATATACTTGTGGATAGCTTCCTCCACTTTGTGGAAAAAGATATAAAAGAGAATATTTCCATCACTTTTTTTCCTTCTATTTCAAATATTTAAAATATTAGGAGCAATTATGTAAATTTTACAAGCATGTATTATATTCTTTATCATCTTAATCTTATTCTTCGAAAAATGTTATAAAAGGCACTAATTTGTATAATGACATACCACTAAAATTGATCTCAAGTCAAAGTCAAACAGAAATTTAGACTTACATATAGGACTGTAAATGAGTCAAGTTATTCGTGAAATTTATTCGGACTCATTCGATAAAAGTCCGATTCGAGTTTTTAGTGAAACTAGTTAGCTAAACAAATCAAGCTTGAGCATGGTAGTATTCGGCTCGTTAGCTCGTGAACAAGTTCGTTAACCAATTTAACTTTAAAATATAAAATTATTAATTAGATACAATCATTTCTTTCTATAATTAGTAATTATTGTGTTAAATCTTTTAATTACTTTTATTTGCTATAAAATCAATAAATATATTGTGTTATTGTGGATAAAATAATTTATTTTTAATTTAAAATAATTAATATTCTAAACATATATCTAAATGTGGAAAGTTTATTGGGTTCGACTAAAGCTCGAATAAGCCCGTGAGCTCGAAATATTCGATAAATAAAATTCGAGACTCGGCTCGATACTAAACAAACCAAGCTTGAGCACGATGATATTCGGCTTGGCTCGGTTCGATTACACCCCTACTTACATATAAGCCCAAAATAAGTAAATTGTCGGGTAAGATCCATATTTTTATAATCAATTATAAAACTCTGACATTAACCCAATAATAAATATTTTGGATCTAACGGAATCTATTTGTTGTTGATTTTATCTCATTATCACACATTTTCATAAATATGGAATCGCATAGGAATAGTGATTAATTAAAAATCATAGACAATAATAATAATACTTGACCATTCCACCACTTCCATTAGTTTCATTCAATCATAGTAATCATGTTATAAATAACTAAACAACAAATTTAAACCATCATTTACTAGCTAGTTTTTAATTTATTTATTTTTATTGAGAGCTTTATCATGATTCCATCCTAGAAATTTAATGTGTGCTTTAGAAATCTCTGTTATCATCAACCACGGTTTCCTGCATTCAATCATGATATATATTCTCAAGACTCAACAAAAACATTATAAAAAATTAGAAAAATATAAATATCGTCGGCAAATTAAGCTTTTGCCCAAAAGAACCTTAGCTTTCATTGGTGCGCTTAAAATCAAATACTCACTCATTCAAAGTCTAAATCTTTTTTTTAATAATTATTTCACATTATATCTCGATTATTTCAATATTCTTCATGCTTCTATGGTGAAAACAAAGAAACACAAAAAGAAATGGTCTGCATCCCTTACCACTCTTTTCTTGTCAACTACTATTAAAGTTCCGATAAATAGAATAAAATAAATAAAAATATATCACATTAGGAAGTGCCGACGACGCAAAAGTGAAAAGCAAGCATGAATTTTGAAGAAATATGAACTTTAATGAAATTCAAAAACTAATACTAATCGAGGTAGTTTCCCGTACATCGGTCCGTAAATACTCCCCGTCCCATTATTGTTGACACGTTTTCCTTTTTGAGCTGTCCCATTAAGTTGGCTCGTTTCCAAAAAAAGGAAACACTTTTTACACTAAAAAATACCTCAAATTTTGTGTCACCCACTACTTTACACATAAAACACAGTTCTTCTTAATCTATGTGCAAAAAAGAAAGGGACCATGAATATTGGGACGGAGAGAGTACGGATTTTTATACTTTTCTTCAGTGTAAATGATATTTGATATTTTCCTTCAATATAAATAATACTTAAGGAAATGATATTTTTCTTTAATGTAAGCGATACTTTTCTTAATAACAAATGATACTTTTATCCGTCCATTGTGGAGATGAAGAAGTATGTCCAAACACGATTCCATCAACTTGCACCATATTTTCCTTTTTCTGTGGATAAAATCTAGTGGGATCTTTCGTATATGGGGAATGGGTAAATATCTTATAAAATTTCAAACCATACTTGCTTTATAAAAAATGTCCTGAATTTTCATAAATATTTATTTAAATCACCAACTATTAACTTTGTATAAAAATGTTCGGCGTCCATTTTCGGACCCCTAAATCTTCACGTGGTTCACCGGTTGCCAAATGAATTATATAGCCTTATTCGAGCCACCATGATAGGCGTATGAATTTATTGATTTTCACAACGGATTCATATTTTTGAGGTTAAGCATGATTTGCTGTATTGTATACTGATGACTTCATAAACGCATATTTTATTTGTATTGATATTCCTCATTTTCTTGAGTTTACTGTGCTTAGATCGTGGAACTTGATTGTATTTGTGATGATTTGTAAAGAATAAAGAAAAAGAAGTAATCACATTAATTTTGGAAGTGGAATTATGAAGCCCAAGTCTTGGAAGCCATGAGAAGTAAAAGCAGAAGATAGTAGGGAACAGGCATGCTTTGTCTGTAGAGTACTGTGCTGAAGCTTTATGAGATTTAATGTTTATTTCAAATTGGTGGGCCTTCAATATTTATCCAAAACTCTAATATTTACTCAATTAGTTCTAATTACTTGGGAGCATTTTAGAGGAATAAGAGCCCTAAAGAAAGAAGGAACTTACCAAAATTGAGGAATTATTTTCCAAATTCTTTTTTCTACGATCTAAAGTTTTCCTTGACAATACATAAACTAATTTAACAATCGACACAAGTATCTTGTATTAATTAATAAAGATATAGAGGGTTTAACAAGTAACCTCGACAAGATTAAATTTGAAGGAAGAATAGTAGTTGACGATGAAACAAGTGGAGAGACGACTTGTAGAGAACGAGAGAGAAGATTTGCTGATAGAGAGAAAGAGCGAGAGAGAAAAAAAAGCATTCGCTTTTATAAAAAAAAATCCTCAAACTAAGAAAAAGAATACCTAGGTTGAACTGGAGAATAAAAATCCTAGAATTTAACGTAATTTTCCTTGTTTTTAGGAATCGGATTACTTTCCTTGTTTTCTTATAATTAAACTAAACATGTCAATTTAATAATTAAGAATCAGATTACTTTCCCAGAGCAAAGCACAATCCTCGACAAAAAACGAACCCTATATATTCATTAATTTCCTAGTCTAATTAGAACAAATGTAAAGAATTATTTTCCAGATTCTTTTTTCTACAATCGAAGAAAAGCCTTTCGAGATAAATCATCATACCCTTCAATTTACTTGATGACGAAGAAAATAAGAATGATTCTAAGCTAACGTTTGATTTCTCAGAGTTTATCCTAATATTTGGCCTAATCCTTCTTCTAATAATCGATTCAGATGCATCTAGGTTGCTATCTGCTTTAGCTGCTTAATACCGAACTATTTGACCTTTTAACGAGAGAACCCCAAAAACGCTGTAATTCGGACTCGAATCTCATGAGATCATTGGCCATAGTAGTGAGATTCTGCTTTGCTGAATCTCTACCTAGCAACCATTGTATATCTATAGTCTGTTATGATGTGGGGGATATCCCACATCGACTACACATCTGAAGTGTGGAGTGGTATATAAGTGAGTGTCAATCATTTCCCTATAATCATAGTTTTGGGAGAGTTAGGGCTCGCTTGTATCCCTAACAATGGTCCGACTTCTTGGATCGTGCGTCTGCGGGAAGGGCGACCCATTGATCGGCCGGAAAATCGGGTGGGCAGGGAGTAGTTCCCGGGTGGGCCCAGGCGGTATCACAAATGAATGGAGTCGTGGGTGGGCCAACAACACAGGTGGGCCCCACCGCGGATCCAATCGTGGGTGGGGAGGACTTCGAGTTGGCCGTCCGTGGACGTCACGGTTTCGAAGGGGAAGGTATTGTTATGATGTGGGGGATATCCCACATCGACTACACATGCAAGTGTGGAGTGGTATATAAGTGAGTGTCAATCATTTCCCAATAACCATGGTTTTGGGGAGAGTTAGGGCTCCTTGCTTGTATCCCTAACATAGTCACATCCAAATTCTACTGAATAACCACGATTATAGTTTATAAACGCAAGAAAATCAACTGCATGTTCCAGTGTGTAAGTATGCCAACATTTAAGCTAGAATTGATTTGCATTTACATATAAAACTCACCTTGTCAGAGAAGTCAGAGATCAATCTCGATCATTCTGCATCGCGCCCTTCCTCGCACGTCGACTTTTTGCTAACACCAGAAGAAAGCTCAGCCTCATTAGACACAGAGGGCAATCTCTCATACACTTTGGAACCCAAAGGCAGAAACTTTGCTCTGCCCAATCGAAGCGTTTCACTCAGCTTCTCATAATTCCATCTCTGCTGAACATAAACAGCAACCGCTAGAACAACAGCAACCGTCGGTATAGCAACATCGCCAAACTTGGAAAAGAAATCCATCCGAGGATTCACGAATTCATACTCTTCAGAGAAGTAAGGGTTCGGTATGGGTGATGTTATGTAATCATACACGTGAGGGAGAAGCCGGACTGTAGTTATCCCGACGTAGTATAAGTTTCGGAGAGGTTTGACGTGGATTCTCCACATCAAGTTAGCAATGACCTGAGGAAGGAGGAAGAAGTCCTGAACAAGGCCGAGATACTCCTCGAGTTCTGTCTCCCATTCACGTATCACATGCGAATCCCCGGTGGAATCGACAAATTGTGCCGTTTGAAGAGGTTTATAGCTTGTATTCAGATAGTGCACGAGAAGAGCGATGATGTATCCAATAACATGTAGGCTCAAGGTTGTGAAAAGCACTTTCCTGTCGCTCGGAACACGGTGAGGCTCGAGAGGGGTCCGCGTCTGCAATCTGATGCGCGATTTCCACACCTTCTGGCAGAGCCGAAGAGTTAACGAAAATGCTACAAGTACTAGAATCTTCACAGAATAGTCGATTACGTGCAACCATTGGCTGTTCTGCAGGTCTTCGGATTGGTTTTCAACGAATTCCGTCGATGCTTTTTTCAGAAGAGCCTCAGCGCCCGTTATTAGTGGAAAGCTGTACCCTAGGGCTTGTACTCCCAGCATCACGAGAGATACATACGGAACGGATTCCGCATTATCTCGAACGTAAAACAGCTGGCTCAAAATGCAAGCGATAGCGACCGAGAGTGTCAAAACGCGGAGGATTCCTTCCACGCCTCTACGCGAAATGATGTCTTCGCGTTGCCTTCTGTACATAATGGGAACTGTTTGGAGCTTCACTGGGATAAAGTAGAGCGGATCATCTTCATTCCGGTGGCTAGTGATCGAAACCCTAGCAGTCGGATTGACCAACCACCGGGCTGTAGTTGGGGGATACGAAATCATCACTTCAACAGAACAATCCAAGCCAGCTTCGAGGTCCATGCTTTCGTATAAGGTCTTCCACGAGGCTCGAACGTCCCTGCAACCGACTAGATACATCTTTCCAACGTGTGGATCGTAAATCCCCTCTACAAACAGCAACGAGAAGTTGGAATAATTGTTTCCAACGAGATTAAGCTGGCCGGAAACATTGAGGAGGAGCTGGCTTTCGGTATATTCGCCTTTATTAGAGTAAGGGATTTCTTTTGAAGCATATTTTCCGGGCCAATAACGCCCGAACAAAGGGCCAAGCGACAGAATCTCCATCTCCAAATCGGCTTTTGCAAGAAAAGATTTAGGAAACGGATCGGGTACTACAGCTATGTGAAGGGTAAGATCTTCAGCTAAAAGAGAGAGGCTATAATGAAGATTTCCCATGTCTTCTATTTTTGGAAACTTCAAGAGTGATTTCTTGATCACAGTTCCAAAGTTAAAAGGCTCGTCTTTTTCGAGGATAGCACCAGCAGCATCAATTTTCGAGTACTTGTAGTATGGATGAGTAGCAGTGAACTGATCCCATAACTCAGCGGGACGGGCTAGCTTCTCAAATACTAACGGGAAATATGATAACTGAGACATATCAATGTTCGACATAGAACCAAGAAGTATGCTACGCTGTTTTATGGAAAAGGAAAGAGGAATGTACACGCAGATGCGAGTATCACAGCCACTTCCGTCCGAGCAACCAACCATGCAGAGCTGTCCGCTCGAAGACTTCCATATCCCTTCAGCGGAAAGAGTCATGTTACCAAGCCCAGTCCTCTGTGCTGCAGTGAAACGATTCTCGGAAGGAGGAACAGCTCTGAACACAGAAGATACCCTCGTGAATGAACTACTGCCGTTTGAAGTCATATTCTCACAGCGGACATCTTGAAGAACGAGCTTCACGTTTTTGAAGCTCCCATCTGTAGCGTTAATCTCCTTATCCGACACAAATGGACCTAACCTACTGCAGAAATCATCCGTGCCGTTGCACTTCCAGTTTGGCAGAATGCTCAATGCTTCTTGGTGCGTGAATCTCTCGAGTATGTCACAAAAGTCAAGCCCTTTATACACATCAATATCACTATTAACCAAGCTATCTTTATAAGGGTAAGGATCACAAGCTTTCGAGACAAGATTTTCAGAATTGAATTGGTAATTTGCGGAAGATCTTAACCAGGAAGACATGTGAACTTCATCAAAGTACTTCAAATTCGACTTAGGATTCAAACTTTTCATGCTTCCACGGACCGCTCTGCTTCTCAAAGTCACCGTCTTTGGATAACGAAGCACGAGCACAATCTGATCATCTTGTGTGAGAAGTGGCTGGTTCGTATAACCCGACTCCTTCACCCACCCCCATGAATCACCTGAATCAGGTTGACGAGAAGGCAACACTGCATTCCCCAACAAACACATCACTCTCTCCCCATCCGATTCAGTGTAGATCCCTTGAAAAATAACAGAAAGCTGTGAATGACCGGGCCATATATCAAACCTTGGGCTCCCTTCAAATGGTTTCTCTGAGAGCAAACCTTCGAGAGTTATCCCCATTTGCAGAATCCCACTAACAAGTATCGAGTTCTTGGAATGATGGCGGCGATCAACATCAGTAACCCAAAACGAAACCAAGTTTATCGGGGATCGGAGATCAGAGGAAATCAATGAAACTTCCCTATCATCAAAGGGCATCAATGGAGCACCAGCTCCTCCATTCAATTCCTGCCACCAATTTCCGTTCAAGAAAGAGAGCTCCTCTTTTATCGTATACAACCGGCTATCATCAGGTTTCAATACAGCAGCAGATCTCAATACAAATGCACAAGCTTTATTTACTTCACCAATCCTGTCATAGCTGTAGCTCACAGAATGCTTACTTCCTCTAACTTCAAAATCCCCATTATCCGTATGGTATGAATTCGAAAACCAAAACATAAAGTCATCCATAATCCAAGTAGAACCCAAGATTCAGCAACAGAATGCAGCATTTTCAGATGTAATTATCAATCAATTAACACCACATATCAATCAATTAACACCACAGAAGAAGGGGAAATGGTGTTTTCTAGAATTTTCAACTGCCCACAATATACAAAATCAAATCTTGAATACCTCGATACAGATTCGACCAAAAAAATAAAGAAGATGCAGCTAAATTCCGAGATTGCAAGACTTACCAGTGCAAGATTCTCTAGACTCCTCGTTGCTGGAGAAGTGACCTCATTTTCTTAAAAATGAGTTTAAAATGAAAATAAGAGAGGTTTGAAGTTGAATATCTTTAGTTGGTGAAGATTTTGAAGTGTGGAGTTCAAGTCAAGGCAACGCAATTCGGACAGAAAATGCTCATTCAACCGATTTTCTTTTTATTTATATTCTTTCAGACCCCAATCGATTTTCATTTTGACTCTCTCGTTATTGTTTTTCCTCTTATTCTCAAAAATAGTATTGTTCCTCTTATTCTTCCTTTTTGGCCCTTTTTCTCTCTCGTTTCTTTTTCCATTGCCTTTTTTCTTTTATCTTATAATTGTATGTTAACTGTAGCTGAAATTGAACTTTACTAAGCGTAAAAATCATATTTGGATTTTGTAAGTCAAAATATTATTTATTTATTTTTAAATAAATTCATGCATTGGTTACTAATCATAATTGATATGAGATAAATATACAAATCAAGAAGACCTATGATTGTAGAGAGAAATCTACCTTTTGAATTTCACGTAGTACAACTCATGTGTCAGTCCCTACTTGACAGAGCTTCGTGCAAAAGATTTCTCATGCTAGAGCTCACACTATAGAACTTAGATTACATAGATTGCATGACAGAGCTAACACATCTGAATTCTTGAGACAACGCTCTAGGAAGAGACCTCGTGCAGCCAAAGCTCACTCATCAAGGGTATAATTGTCAACTTTAGCAGCCTAAGCAGACTTGTATCTCAAAGTTGTCCCTACCTTAAATACTTGAGGGAATCTCAGAACTCCTCCTTAACAACTCTGATTGCCTTAGATCAAAAGCGCTCTTAAAGCAGAGCTGACTCATCAGTCATCACTCTTACATGTAACTATTCGATTTGCGTAGGTACAATCAGGGATCATTCACGTGTCCTCTTTTAGTAATTCAAGTACGAATATTCTAACAAACTCAGACTACACTGTTCATTTTACGACATCTCAACATGTGCACTTGAGAACATGCCCCCTTTCAAAAGAATATTGTTGCCCTTCCTCTAAAGTAATAAGTTTAAAATGTCCTACATGCATGATACTCAACAAATACCACACCCATTTGCACATGAAGAGGTATGCGTGCTATCTTGATGTCAATTCTCACTCATATGTCAAAGCTTATTTCCTTGATTTTGAAACTGATTAGTCTCTTATGGAGAACTTTTCCGACTCTGTTTTGCAGCGCATGTGGCGCTGAACTTGTGGTGTGTATATCTTCGGTGTTCCTTGAGCTTGATAGCGTTCATCTTTGACAAACTTACTTTTGTTTTACTTCATTGAAAGTAAATCTTCTTCTTTCTTGCTAAATTTACAATCTGAATATAATAATAAAATATTTTATGTAACATGTCATTTATATGTTTTTCTTCGTTTTAAATTACAAAATCAAATTAAACCCTATATTACCAATCACATCATATTATTTGAGGCCATATATTCACAATCTTCAACAAAAAAGATTTGGTGGGTGGGTAATCTTCAATAAATTTATTCAAATATAATTTCATCCTCACATGTCACACGTACTTGTAGACAACTTTGTAAACTATAAAATTTTCATGTGCCTAACAAAATTGAGCACATAAGGCATTTGCGAGTTATTTCTTTTCATTTTGGCACACACTACTAAATAAAATAGAAAAAGATATTGCCATATTTGAATTTGACTAATTTATTCATCCTTTCCCATAAAACAGCAGCAGCGGCTTCCATCTCTTTTTGCCGCCGTCCCTTTCGCACACTGCCGTTCCGGCACCCCGCCGCCGCCGTCCCTTTCATTGTCATCCCTTCCATCACCCACCACCCTCTCCCCTGCTCTCGGTGAAATCTTGAATAACTGTAAGGTTCGCGATCGTCGCATAATCATCTATCAACTCACGAAATCGAACGGCCACTGCCCTACTGTAATAATCGAGTCCTGGACTCCTATTTCTGTGCTTTTTTTATTTTCAATGTTTCTAAGATGCAATTAGCTATCTAATGATAACCCTAATGGTAATTTGGTCAATGTTTTGAGGTGTATTAGAATTTTTCTTCCTAGGTTTTGCTTAATCTGAATTCTGCAAGCAAAAATAAATGAATTAAGACGTTAGTAGCATGCGTATCATGTGCAGTCGAATATTTGGTATTTGCTTCGTTCATTTAACTTACTAAGCGATTTTTTTATTTTCGAATTGAGCTAAAATATTTGCTTATTCAAGCTCTTTTTTATTAAGCAAGCTCATTTGGCTAAATGAACATTTTTCTATGTCTTCTTGAGCCGATTGCTAGCTCATAGAAATCCAAATTAAGAGTTCGAGCTTTAGTATAGAGCTTTACTAGTATAGAAGCTCGAGCTTATTAAAATGCAAACAAGCCAAGCTCATGCCTCTATTCATTTGGCTTGGCTGGTCTACACCTCTACCTTATGGAGATAAAGACTAATGAGTTTTCTCAAAGTTCTTGCCTGAGTGTTGTTTGTGGAATCCCAGATTTTATGATTTATTGCAATGAAGTCTGGAGCTGGAGTGGGTCAGTATGGTATAGGATGCTGTCCACAGCGATTCTAGATCGAGAGGACTTGTTACGGTTGTGATGTTTTATAGGAATTAATACTTGTTATGCATTAGGTAAAACTAAACAGATTGGTATTAATTCTCACCATTCTACTTATTTATAGTTTTCATGATGGCTAAAGAATTTATTAATTGAATGATGCAGTTACAGTAGCTAGTTATTGGCAGAATTTGTATTATTTACAAGGGTTATGTGAGGAAATCTGAGGTCTTGTTTTAAGTTCCTTTGGTACTGTTTATTCTATCCTTACCTAATTTAACTGTGATTCAGGTTAGCAATATGGTCTCAGGATTAATAAATGCGAACCCTGTTGTCTATGAAAAGAAGGAGCGTCGAACTCGAAGTGCACCAGGTGATGTGGATGAATATGCAATTGAGACAATTGACCAGCTAGAAATTTTTGATATCCTTTGACATGTGTTTGATCTCTTTTTATGGCCTATTTAGCTTTATTTTGTATTAAAATGCTTTTTATTGACAATTTTATTTTTCAACCATCCTGTTACACATGGTCTTTTCCATTGCATATTCATATGGATGGTGGCAAAAGCTTTGCTTAGACTTCTGTATGCTACATGCTTAATATCTCTCTATTTGCACTCCATAGAGCTCCACAAGCTTATTACTTTGATTGTCAATGATTTAATTATTTTTCTTTATTAAGTTATTCTTGTTGAATGGGAAAAGCTCTGTATCCCATTCGAAGATGATGTGTCGGTAGATACTTAGATATGTTTGAAATGAAAAATAGAGATCAGGTGGTGAACTGACACTACATGTATGAATTTACAATAATATCTTTCCTTTCTTATGCCAGATACTCTTTCCCTTTTGGGGGCGGGTGGGGGGTTATGTTGATGAGAGCTGTAACCTGCAGCTGTCAATCCCTGACATAGGCTAAATTTACTGCATTACCATGCCTATTTCTTTTTCATGTCTGGTTTTGGTAGATCTGCCAGTGAGCTATGTATGTAGCAAAACACATGCTGAGGGAAAATCACTAAAGGATTTTACTATATAAAGCCTTGGATGTTTTATACTATTTCCAATGTGTGAAAAAGTGTCTATTGAATAGTCTTAGAGGGTATTTGGCATAAGCTCTTCAAAACAATTTATAAGCTATTTAGGAGCTTATAAGCTCATACGAAGGGTTTGACAAAATAAGCCCCTAATTAGTTTATAAACTGTGAAAATAAGCTTACAAGCAATAATGAAATTACCAAAATAACCTTACTATAATTCGTTATTTCCTATATATACACTATCAACTTCACATTTCGTCAATTTTCTCTCTCAAATTCACGATTCTTTCTCTAGCTTATGAGCTCAATTATCCAAATACTTTGACAACTTATAAGCTCATGAAACATTTTATAAGCTCTTGAAACATCTTATAAGCTAAAATAAGTTTAGCCAAACACCCTCTTAGTTATGAAATCCCTTATTATGTTTCACATAGCAATATATGAGTTTGTTTGGAACCCTTTTTGTTGCTAGAGTTTTGTATCCTTAATGGTATTACAGCATATTAGAGACATAAAAGATCCAGAGCACCCTTATTCATTGGAAGAGTTGAAAGTCATTACGGAAGATGCAATTGAGGTTGATGACAAGCGTAGCTACGTAAGGTATGAAAATGAAGAGTACATTCTGTGTGTGATCATTCAGTCGACGACGTCTAGTTTATATCAACTTATTAGAAATGGTCTGCTTCAGGGTCACATTTACTCCGACCGTAGAGCATTGCAGCATGGCTACAGTAATTGGCTTATGCTTGCGGGTCAAACTCATGCGCTCTTTGCCACCACGTTACAAGGTAAGCATATTTTGGAATCTAAACTGATGAATGTTAATAATTTGATCAATTTGCATTCAGATATGCCTGTTATATTATCATGTTGATATTGGTTGGTAGTTCTAAAAATAAAGAGATGGAGTTTCATTTATTAAATGATGCTCTTGTTCTACTTATGGTAATTTCAGCTTCTAGAACTTTGATGTTTAGTTATAATCTGTTAATCAGCAGCGTGATCGCGGATGATTTTTTTCATGCAATTATAGTGCTTCAATTTTTATGCTCCCAGGTGGATATTAGAGTAGCACCTGGTTCTCATGCCTCTGAAGCTGCAGGTCTCTCTCTCTCTCTCTCTCTCTCAGTCCTATGTATTTTGCATCCACATTTTTTGAGCTGTGTTTTTCATCTTTGCATTAATATGGCCAATATAATGATCTTAATGCATACACATATCCTCTCGTACTTCTCTAGCTCTGTATAAAAATGCATGTCTATATGCTTGGGAGACAATCTCTCTCTGCCTCTCGTCTGGATACTGTTAGTACACAATCTGATTTGATCATGCTAGCTGTTTCCAGAACTAAACAATAATTTTAGAAGTAAAAAAGATAAGATGTAACTTTAACTCTCTCCAAGGAGCATGAACTGCAATTTTGATATCCTTTGACTAATCTTACTGCTCCTGCCATTTAGTTAGTTGACATTCAAAATTAGTTTACTATAACTGTAATTACATTTTATCTGGTTCAAAATTGTGTTAATCTAAAGATTATTTGCTTCTCTGCAGTAAACAAGCAGTTGAATGACAAAGAACGCGTGGCAGCAGCTTTAGAAAATCCTAACCTTGTTGATATGGTCGATGAATGCCTTGCACCCGCATATGAGTGAAGAGACAGACTCATAAACTTATAATCATCTCAGTTTAATATCTTTTGCAATACTTTATTTGTATCTGGAAGTTTTTTGTCATTTTTTCTGTACATGTCAAATGTATTGATTTGTAATATTAATTGGGCTGTTTTCTTGTGGTTAGAGGGTTAGATTCAGTTTTGTTTGTGTTTACATAAGTTGGCCGTTTTATGCCTTGTTTTGTGTTTTCATATTGAATTGCTTTCGTTTTCGATTTACTCTCGATTTAATTCATGATTACGATTAATGTTTATTGATGTATCAGTGTGACCACAACTATCTCCTTTGGAAATTGAATGTTTTGATAGCAAAAGCAAAGGTAAAAGCGAACACAAGTCCAAAACCAGCAACAACAAGAGGCGCAAGCCCGATGAAATCGTGTCTGAATCCGAAGTGACTCCTCACTGAATCTCGAACGGACTGTCCCGTTGCGAACTGAGATGCAACCAAACCGTACAGAGTCCAAGCAACGGTGTTCACCCACTGCTGCCAAAACAAAACCCCGTTACTACAATTCGGGTCTTGAACCAAGTTCTCGTTGTCCTGAAAACACGTTCCAGAATCCATAGAATGTGTAGGACACAATGTTGGTGATGTGATGATCATTAGGAGCAGGGATGTCAATGAACGGATTTTACTCGGATCAAAACCAATAAATAAGTATAGGTTCTGGTTCTGGAACCGGTCCATTAGATACAGAATCCGGATCATTAACTATGGGTCTGAAACGGTCCGGATCTGAGCGGGTCTAGAACAAGAACCGGATCAGACCGAAACTAGAACTGAAACCGTTGCTTTAGAATTTAATAGACTATGCGTGATTTCAGATCGGTATGAGTAAAACCGACTCATTGACAAGCATACTTAAGCTTAGGCTTGTAGTTATACGAGTTTTAATCGTACCAGAACCAATATATAAATATCGGTTTTAGTTCTGGAACCGAGAACCGGACTGGACCATCAAACTATGCGTCTAAACGGTACGGGTCTAAGCAGATCTGGAATAGGAACCGTTGCTTTAAAATTTAATTGGTTATGAACGATTCTGGATCAATCCGAGTAAAACTCACTCATTGACATCCCTAATTAAGAGTCATGGTCGTAGAACACAAAGTATAGCAAGGTGAAGAACATGAAATATATGAACCACAAGAATTTAGCAGTCGAAACCAATTATTGCTTACACAATCACTCCAAACAGTATGACCATATGCAAAGTTGAAAAGTGCCATTTTATGTATTTTTCCAAATAATATACAGATCAAGACTAAAAAACATGCCATGCACTGAGTGAAGAAAGGCTGTACTTAGCTCTTTCCCCAGAGCTTTATTGCACCTGAGATTTACTACTAGTCTTGTCTTAGTTAGTGTTGTAAATTCTGACAACTATTTTTCTTATGAATCCAATTGCCGAATATTTCGTCATGCGCACATATGCAGAAACTTTATTACGCCTTCTAACATAGTTTGTTAAAATGAGAAATATAAAATAATCATTTACGTACAGTCCTGATAGGATTTTAAACTTTATTTTAATTTATATCTAACTTAAATATAGTCTTTTCATGATAAGGGAAATCCATCCTCTATTGGAAGTGCACACTAGGTAAACTATACTAGGAAAATTTGATGCTACATGCTCGACCTATAAAATATTAGTGAGGTTCGGACCGGAAATATTTGATCATAAGACATTACCTATCTACTAAGATAAGTCTTTTATAGTATGGTGTCGACTGTAGCACCTGAAACTTCTTTAGCAATAACTAAAGTCATGTTTTAAATTATTTTTTATTTATATATATGTTTTTTTCTTTTCATACAAATAATGAATAGAAAGAAAGAAAAAAAGAACAATACAATCTTAGTAGTCCAATGTTCAACTATACGAGTAGAGAAGGTGTAAAAAAGAAAATGAAGGAATCACTTTGTGGCTTTGGGCCATTTCATATATATCCAGTTTGCCCAACCCGGCCCAGTTCACTTTTATTTCTTTTCATTGCGTCCCACACCGAAACTATAAACAGCATATGTAGTCCTTATAATTTACAAGCTAGCAATAGGCATTGTCCCTTCGGGGACATCCGATAAAATTGGAACGATATATTTATATGATTTATTATTAATAATTAACCGTGTAGCGTTCAATTTTTAACTATGTAATAATTTATATTAATAAAATTAAATAAGTTTGGGTAATTAATCAAACGTTGGATGGGTGAGATTATGAATATGTTAGATATGTGTTTTATTTTTAAATTTTTGTTATTTATATTATTTATTATTAATGTTTATTCTTTAATGTTCGAGTTATTATTGAGAGAGAGAAACAATTACTGTAATAACATATATTTATAAATTTAAATATATTTCGGTAGTTAGCATGTATTTTTGGGATAAAAACGAATAATAAAATCATTTTCAATCAGATTTTGGATATTTATGAGCATATAAATTTTAATCACTAACAATTTATATTTATGAATTTAAATGAGTTTGGGTAATTAATGGGATTTGGGTCGAGTGCGTGTATATATATTATAGACTGGTACAAACATTTATCACATGCTTACGAATGTTTAAAGTGATTGCGACCATTAATCTTCAAGCTTATATTTAATTTTCATCATATTTTAAATGTTTAGTTATTTTCACCATTTCTAATATTTTCGGAATTAGTGGTGCTCAATTTTAATGTTTACTTTATAATATTTGGATATTATTATATGGGTTTTGATAATTAGCATGTATTTTATACGTAAATATTTTATTTCTTATAACCATAGATACAAAGTAATTTAACTTCCCGTCGAATTTCGACGAGTTACACGCTAGTTATATATTATACTGAGATTATAACACACTACATAGACATGGCAACAACTTACATAAGGTTCGAGCGCAGGAAAGTAAAACTGGTAATAGCTAATTACATGTGAAATGAAACTACCTTAACTATCAAGTTGCATAGATTTGGTCCACTTGTTAGAACTCTCCCCTGTCTTCATCTGCATGGGCGAATTCATTCCGACAGCAACTTTAGCAGTTTGTGCTATTTTATTCGCCTTGAACACGGCGTTGCCGAGTTTCTTCCAGCCGAAATATCCCTTCCTCTTCTTCTCCAGCAGCTTCTCTATCTGCCGCTCCATGCTCAAGCACTGCATCTGCAGCATCACCACGTCCTCCGTCAGCCTCTTGATCTCCATCTGCTGCCTCACTTCGCGCTTCGAGAGGCACCGGACCGTCATGTCGGGTCCCATGCCCGGGCTTCGCAGCCCGCTGAGTGGCCCGCTCCACTCGATGTGCTTGCTCAGCTTGTCCTGCTCCGAGAGGAGCACCTGGATGACGGCCCGAACCGGCAGCCTCTCGTTTTGAGCTGCGTGGAGACATACCTCTGTTGATAGCTTTCTGCTCTCGATCAACATGCACAGCCTCTTCCTCTCTTGCTTTGATAAACCTGGATGAGCCTGCACATTCATTGTGATTTCATCTTTTATAAAGTGAATTTTAGAGGCAATCTTTTTTTCTTCTGTTACAAATAAAACACGACGAAAATGAACACAGGAAAACTCATTTTCTTGCTAAGTATCTATGAAGAATCTTGTGCCAGTGACTACACACTCCACACTTCATAGATTCTTTGACCAGAAAGTGAAGTTTCTGAAACATTAAGATTTCGTGACAGTATCTCAATAATATTTAAGTAAATCATTTTTAGGTAGCTATCTTACTTTGAGGTATATATCGATGGCACGATACATTCCATCATCGGTGGCTCGTGCATGGCAGGGGAGGGCGCTAGCGAGAGCCACGAATTGCGGCAACGTCAGATTCGAATCAACCGCTGCTTCAGCAAGGTAGCTATCAACAAGTCTAGCCACTTTGTTAAGCGCAGCGCCGCTTCGAGAAACTTCCTCCTCATTCAAGAACCTCTTAACCAGCCGCACCACAACCTCGAAATCGAGCATCATCATCTCCTTCAACGAAGCCTGCTCGAGCTGCCGGCTAACGCGCTTCTCGATCTCTTCCCGGCAGCCGGGCTCCGCTCCGGCCATGTCAGCGATGCGCATTACCCTCAAGAGGAAGGTGCAGGGGACGGAGTCCTTCTCCGGGGGCAGAATCCCGACCAGAGTCTTGACGAAGCACCGCTTCTTCCGCCATGAAGCCGCCACGCCTTCGGATATGGAGGCGGCTCCAGCTAAGTCGGGGAGGCATTTGGAAGCGTAATGTGTGATGATTGAGCCGATGAGGTCAGGCCTGACGCCCTTCTCTCGGATACGCGTCAGAGTCTTGACGAAATTGTCCGTGTCGGAGGCGTCGTCGGACCAGCATTCGTCCGAGAACGCCGTCGTCGGCTTGCCGGAAGATGGGCTCGACTGCATTTTGTTGCAGCAGGTGATTTGAAGTGCTCTTTGTGAATTGTGGTATAGCTGGTTTTGTTACATAACTCTGTAGGTGGGTAAATAACGGGACTAGTAACAGGATTTTTTTTTTTACTAATTAATATCGTGTAATGTGTCACATCTGATTTGAGAGTACACACTCCAACTTTATAAAAGTGTGAAGGGATAAATGATGACGACTAACTATAAAAAGTTAAGAAGATATTTTCATAATGCTCATGAAGAGTCATTTTACTATCTTCTAACCAACTGAACTAAACTCGTGATACGAGTAATAGAATTTCCATGTTATTGCAAACTGTATAAGGGAGCGCTTTGTGAACGTGTCGTGGAAATGTTTATTAGATTGTATTATATTTTACTTTTACACGTAGTGATGATATAGGCCAAGCAAGGAAATAATAGATGTTTGTGAAGAAGAGTTATCATTGGTTTGTGAGCGTTGGTGGTAAGAGAAGAAGGATAAGATTGTCGCTTTCATATGATATGTGGTATTTCCAGTGTCTTCTCATTTTCATCTACCGCCAAATAGAATAAGCCATGATTGGTCGTTTCATGGAATATTTGCATTAAAATCCAATGTCTCTCTCTCTTTCACTTGAGGTTGAAAGAGAAAATATAGCAACTTCCATGATTTTTACAGAGATGCAAAATTTTATAGTCCAAGCTTACTTTTGATTTTATTTACATAGGATTAGGGGTGTCTAGCGGTTTCGGTTTTGGTTATAACCGAAACCGACCGAAACCGATAATCGATTAACCGAAACCGACAAATTCGGTTATCGGTTCGGTTCGGTTCGCCAGAGTGAAAAAATTTGGTTATTGGTTAACCGATAACCGAACGATTCGAACCGAAAACTATTTTTATTTTAATTATTAATTAATTAATTAAAAATTCTGAAAATCGATTTTTAATTATTACTTTATTAATTATTTTAATTATTTGTTAAATATTTTATTTATTTATAATAAGTTTCAGTTTTTTAATTATTATTTTATTTTTTTAAATTATTATTTTATTTTTTATTATTAATTAATTTTAACTCGGTTTTCGGTTAATCAAAACCGAACCGTCGAACCGATCGGTTTCGGTTAATCAAAATTTAAAACGGTTCGGTTTCAATTCCACTTTTTGGAGAAATTGGTTCGGTTAGCAAAACCGAACTGCTTAATGTTTCTACATAGGATGCAGCGCTATTTTACTCTTGAGTTAACCTCCAGGTCATATTTATGTTCGATTTTAGCATATGTATGTCATCTTCCATCAAAAAATTTGGGGAAACCCTAATTAAAAAAATTTGATATTTATTGTTAAAGGTTTGAAAGTGAAATAGAAATTGCAAAATGGATATGATATCATAATATATTCTGCAGTTAGCCCAAAATTTTATTACAATAGTAGATTTTATGGCATAAGAGAAGCATGTGGTGTGGAAATGGTGATGTCGTACAGGGGACCAAAGAGTTGTCTCAATTAGAAATAGCATTTACTGAAAATGTCGAAATTTTTTATGGGCTTTGTATTTTCTCAACAGTGTGCCCACTGCCCACGGTTCATAAAAAGACCATGCTTCAAAGATTTACATCACAATCCCACTCGAATCCAAATATGAAATTTATGATACGTAATCTAACACGACTAATTCGAATCTAACACAATTTCACTCGTCTTACTCAAAATTTGATAATCTTGCACTTATGTATTTTATGTGCATGCGTTGCGGACATAATAGTTACATATTTATATAACATATAAACTACACTTGAAAACCAAATATGATGAAAAATAAGAATCAAATCCATAAGAGTTGTTTGGTGGAATTCAAACCTATGATCTCTCAGCTACAGAAACTCATCATAATCATTAGGTTGTCCTTAGGGGACATGCACTTATGTATTTTATATGCATGCGTTATATTCTTAATAGTCACATATTTAAAGTATACACACACACATATATATATATATATAAAAGAAATAATAAAAAAAAATTGTCACAAAGCTGGATAGATTTAGATGCAAAATTATTTCTTATAAATAAATAAAATCTAAAATTATACACATTAAATTACTAAACTACCTCTAGAACTTAATATAAGTAAATATATTATAGGTATTATCCAAATTTGTAATAATACAGACTTTTATCATTACTAGCCACAATGGATAAATCAAAATAAGTAATAATACACACATTTATCAACATGGATTATCTGAATCAGAATTTTACAATTTTGAGAATTCTAAATAGAAAAAGGATTCTTATGACATCCACAATAGAGGTAGAGATTTTTGGGTAGTGTCGTTGGAAGTAGAGGTAGAGATGAAGGGTCAGTACTGAGTAGCACTTTTGAGAACCTATGTAGCACAATTATTTTGTTTTATTTTTTTCCCATTTTTATTCGTTGTTTTATAAAAATAAGATATTACAAAAAATATTAAATAATTAGATAGTGGGACCTATAAGTAATTTATTTTAAGGTAATATTGTTAAGAGAAAAAGTACGCTCCAAGCTTTGGATTGCTACTACAAATGCAGAAAATGAGTTGCCCGGGACAGAAGTACGGAGTGATCGTCGGTACGGAGGTATGAACAAGGAGCGGTTCCGATTAAGGCTTCAATGCGAAGGGGTACATGAATGAACCGAAATGCAAAAGTCGTAGCTTAGCTATAAGATTGAAGAAATCGTCACGTTTCAACAGCAACTTCATGCTACCTCAAACGAAAACACGCCTTCTAAATAAGTTACACACTTCACTACCAAGGCAAAAGAAAACGAGATAAAGTCGATGTAGTGAACACCTATTTATTAAAACCAATGGGCTTTAAGTAAAGTAGCTCTATAATTATTTCAGAAGATCGAAAACAAAACCTTATAAAAGAACTAAATATAAGAATGACTGGATGGAAAATCAACCCTAAGACGGCGAAGCAAATCTGGCCAATCTTTCTAACACATCTTTGCTTAACCTCTCCGATTATTGAAGTAAAGTCACGTCAAACTCACACGCTTCGAGGAGATGAGGGTTCGGACGAAGCACCTGACGAGTCGCCTCCTGTAGCATTTAGGGTCGACTCACCAGTAAGCGAGCCGTGGCCGCTATCAGTTGAAGACACGACCGGAATCTTCACGGCAGCTCTTTCCAACTCCTTCTCGAGATCCTCCTCTTGCCTCAATGCAGTGAATTGGCCATCTAATGACCTCGCGGCTCCTAACCACGCAAGAACAATCACGAGAAGTATCCCTCCAAGATAGGGAGTCGAATTTGCTAGTGATCCGAAACTCAAGATCATGAACTGCTGGATCAAAGCGCCTCCCGATTTCCCCAATGGATTGCATACAACATCGATAGCTGCCTTCCCTTTAACCTGAAAATCAAGTTTATTAGTAAGACTAACTTATACTCGTCATTCCATTTCTGTTCAGGAATAGGCATAGAAATTTGTGACACAATTAATCTAAGTGCCCGAACCTTAGTGTCCTCGTCCAAAGGAATGTATGCCATTTCCTTGCACGGATCGAACAAGCTGTACTTGGCACTCTTACTGAAAATGTTCTGCAACGCCCCCACATACACGGCTGCTAAAAGTGGAGTCATCCCGAATTGAGCGAGGGTAGGAGCAAGAGGGGCGCCAAATAGAATCAATGAAAAGAATCCGACTCCGGTTAGAAGCAAGACGGTAGGTGTAACAGTTGCTGCGACTCCCCAACCGTATTTGCCAAAGATCCATTGGCTCAAAAGCATCATGGAGAAAGTTGCTATTCCAGTAGCAGTTGAAAAGTCGCCCATAAACGAAGAGTATTCATTTGGTGTTGGGAACTGTGCAATTTTGAGAGGAAATATATGAATAAAATCATAAGGTAGTGTAAATGCTAAGAAATGGTGGAGACGGAGAAGGCCTAGTTTACCTGGGCTTTGAGCTTTGACTTCCATGTAACCTCGACAAGGTTGATGCTTATACCATATGCAACTACCAAAGTAGCGAGATCTCTAATATATCGAGACGATACCAAAAACTTCAAGCTCTCCATTGTACCCATTTTCGGCTTCTCCTGATATGGACAACGATATGGTTAGCAAGTAACCGGAAGGTGCAAAATAAACCTCTAATAGCAGACACTATACTGATTCGGGATTCAAAGATTTTTGAGACAACATAAAATCTGAGTAACATCAAGAATTTCGAAAACTATCTAATAATAGTCAGTAAACTGTTCCGCAGCATGAGTATAGAATTCTCGAAAGCATGTATAAATACATCTTAGCTATAATCAGTCTCTCAAAGGCACCACTACGAACTAATAAAAGAAATTTGTAGATATAAAACTAAAGAGAAAACAGAAAAGAAGAAGGAATTTCTAATACCTTCTTCTTTAGACTCCGGGCAGGAAGCTGAACATTGTTATTCACCCACCAATAAAGGAAACAAATCGTAAGCCCCATCGCCATCACAATACTCATCATTCCCTTCAAGGAGATGGCCCAACCGTCAACACCAGGAGCCAGGGTTTGCCTCATCTGGGAGAAGTACTTCACTGTTCGACCAGAGAAAATAAGGGCAATGTTTGCGCCAAGTCCAAAGAGAGGATAAAATTTCTTTGCTTCATCAACAGTAGTAATCTGCAAGACAGTGCATTGAACAGTGGGTTACACAATCCAGTATCGAGACATCAAGATGATAGAAGACATATCCACTGGCACGACATGGGAGAAAAATACACAATAAGCTTTGAATAGCATATCATCCTTTGAATAGCATCTCATCAAAAACACGTATGTGAGAAAAGCTATCCATTATTGAAAAGGAAGATAATTCAAACTATATGGCAAAACATTCAAAACTACATCTCTTCAGATCCTATAATAATGAAAATATTACACCACTACCGAATCATTACAACGAAATGTGTTCTTCTCCAGACTTCTTCAACAATAGCAGTACACTGGAGATTATTATGGCACATATATTTTGCTAACAACCAATAAATCCATTACCAGACAATAATCAAAATGGCTATTCCGAAACCATCATTTAACAACTAGACTCCACGCATGAACTAGGATTCTCAAATACAGGACAAAATAAGACCCGGAAGAAGAGACTATTAAGGGTCAAATCATATATTATTGTTCAAATCAAAAGGAAGAATCTCGATCAATTTATTCCTCAGAAGCAAAGCATCAATGGAACCATACACTCAACAAAAACACAGCTGAGGTGATGAAAAACAAATACCTGATTAGCAAACCCCAAAACAGAACTGAGACAACCACACTTCCCCAAAGCTCAGCCATGACATAGAAAAGACAGAAGGTCCAAATCCTCAAAATCGCAAGAGGCCCAAGAAACCTCGGACCAAGAACATTAAGCAGATTATCTGCAAGAGCTGTGGGGTGGAAATACTGGCTGAGAGGATAAAGAACGAACCCGAATGCCCCGAAAAAGGCGATAAACGGGAGAATAACCGTATAAAAGAGGGCCTGCTTGGACAACACATTAGACAACTTTGTGTACAAGAGCATGAACCCAATAGCCATAGGCAAATTCACCCATGTTTTCAAGAAAGGTATAATCTCAGCACTAGACCCTGGTGCCGTCACCACCAAAACATCTTTTGTATCCCTCAGAATTGTGTAATTAAACAGAATACAGAAAAACATAAGCCCAAGTGGGATAATTTTCTTGAGTGTCACAACCTCAATTCCCATAAACTTAGGTGATGATTCTTTCTCCCCAAAAACAGGCTGCCCATCAGCGGAAGCTGCGGCAGCCTCAGCTCTACAGATAGGATAATTTCTAATCTTTTGACCCAAAACTTGAGGCTTTGTCGCAAATCCTTGAAACCTCGAGAACCCATTAACAGATAACGAGGGTGCGTTAGGTTTCAAAGAGGGGTTTAATGGGCTGAATCTGTACCTTAAACCCTGCGATGGCTGCGGAATGAAAGCTCTGGCTCTTGGGTTTGAAGGCAGGGAAAGAAGCCCTTTTGATTGAAGAACGCCTTGCATTTTTCTCCACCTCTCTCTCTCTCTCTGGTTCTGGTTCCACGCTGGTTTCTTCAAGAAACCTATCAAGGGTTGATTTTTATGAGAGATGAAAGAGAGATGGAGGGAGATAAGGCTGGGCGATGGAGTAGAAGATAGTCTTTCTTTAGCTCGAGGAGGGTTTTGAAGAAGGTGTACAAATATCATTTTATATCTCACAGAATTGAAACCCTTGAGAATATTGATGGTCTTTGTGTATGCTGACAAGATGTTGGGAATTTGTAAATTAAAATGAGGAAATAGTAAAAAAGTGTGAATTACATATTATGAAGATAAAAAATGCAGATATCAGGAATTTGCAGTGAAAAATTATTATTAGTCCAAAACTGTGTAATAAGATTTTTAACAGCTGCATACTGCACAAAAAAGAAAGTTTTACTCCCTCTATTCACTAAAAATTTGCTTTATTTTTGATGATACATATTTTAATAAATTATAATAGTTATAAAATGAATGAAAATAATAAATGAATAAATTAATAGATAGTAGAAGTAAAATATGGGTCATGTATGGTTTTTTATAAATAAGTAAATATATTGAGGGTAGTTGATGTTTTTAAAAATGAAAAAATATAAATTTTTTATGAATGGATCGAATATGAATTAAATATAATTTTTGATGGACGGAAGAAGGAATATGAATTAAATATAATTTTTGATGGACGAAAGAAGTATTATTTATTTTAGGGAATACAGATATGTTTGCCCCGAAAAAGGGGAAAAGTTATGGAAAGAAATAGGAAACTTTGAAGTTAAATAAGGGTGTTGAAACGAAAGATGATATTAGCAGCAACCAACCAAAAGTGCAAAAGAGATCACGTGAATAGGAAAGTTCATTGCTGCGTGTGTTTTAGCCTAGGATATTTTTAAGTGCATATACATTTCTATAAGTAGATTTTTCAAAATGTCTCACTCTTTAAAAAATAAATTTTTAATAAAAGATTAAAAGCACAATTATTTAATAAAATATTTAAAGACACTTTTAATGATTACGATAACAGTAAAAACTGATAGTTAAAATCTAATGTGGCTAGCCGAATTCATGCGTGACTAAAAAATACTCTTTCTGTTCCTTAATACTCCCTATGTCCCATTATTATTGGCACGTTTTTCTTTTTGGATTGTCCCAATGAGTTGGTCCATTTCCCAAAAAAACACTTTTTACACTAAAAAGTATTTCGAATTTCGTATCACCCATTACTTTACACACAAAACATAATTTTTCTTAATTTACGTGTAAAAAAGAAAGGAGTCATTATTACTTGAGACGGGGGAGTATAAGATTTTTCACTTTTTTACATTAGAATTAAGAAAAGATTAATTAGCATGTAATTGATATATTCATTTATTTTTCTCTCATTTAAAAAGCATTTTGAAAGGGGAAAAGACATTGAGAAATTATTGGATATTTAATGAGAGAGTTGGAAAGTGCATAATTTTAATAAGAAATGATATTTAGTTAACCTTGGTACAAAAAACATCGTAAATGAAGAAACAAAATTAAAATGCTATATTGAGAAACGGAGGAAATATTTAATAAGAATAATGAGGTGGAAAATATTTTCATTTCTGAAATAAAAATGAGAAATGCAAAATGCGGCTCAGAATCAAGATTAGGTGGATTCCCAATTGATTTTGAAATGCTCCCAAAAATATCAATGAAAGCTCAAAAATTTGTCAAACTTGTGATTTTATGTGGAAAGTTTAGGTTTGCTTTTTTTTCTGTTTTAAAAGTATTTTTTTTTTTTTGTCACTTTCTACCATGTGAAATACCTATAACTGTATACTCTCATTTTTCATGAAGTTTTTTATTTTGTCATTGTGAAAATTGATGAATCTGTTGGAAAAATTGCTGAATTCCAAAATTTGAAAATTTCTACCAGAGTTCGAATCCCATTAGGGGCAAAAAATCTATTTTTTTGGATTTAGTAACTTTTTCTCAATGAATTCATCATTTTTTTGTTCTCATGATAAAAATAGTTCTCACGTTAAACATCTCCTATATAGAGTTAGAATTGCCAGTATTTTAATTAAATTATTCTGTAGATCCACAAAGCTGTAACATTGGGATCATAGTTGGGATGATGTTGACATTGAGCCTAAGAATCTTTGGTTGGAGTAGGACGACTATAGGGTTTTAAATAATTCCATTACTACAATCTTATTCAAACTTGTCGTTCTAACACTAAATAGAATATTCAATTCTTACAAAATAAAATAATGTCCGAATATAAAATTTAGTCAATCACAAGGTAGAGAATAATTAACAGACTGATTAATGCTAACTAAGCGCTAACAAATATATATCTCGTTATCTCCTTCATTTGTAACATGATATAATGAAAGTTATACATATATAGGGATGCGGTAATAATAGAGTAATAGGTCCACAAATTGTTTGGCTTCACACTTTAATTATAGTGTGAGGTCTACTTTATCTACATGGTTAAATTGATGGTGGAAAACTCATATTTTAGGCAAAAGAAGGAAAAGAGGAACTATTAATGTAATTGCAACTCTTTAATGTAACTCAACTACCTCTTCTCTAAACTTATAAGTTTTTAAAACAACTTATAAGATTCAAATAAGTTCAAATCTAAAAACTTGATAAACTTTAATTAACAATCATGAATTTAAGATATAGATGCATCTTCTTGTAAGTCTACTCATATTCCTCATTCACTTATTGTGATTCTATTCCTATTCTCCCTAACTCAATATATAATAGTGTGTATGGCTAATTCAAGTATTTGTCTGGTATTTCACTTTACTGTTAATACTCAATATATAATTTAGATATTGAAAACAAGGATAAAATTTTCTTCCTTTATTTAATTAATTTCATACCACTCCGAAATATTTACACTAGTTTATATGCAATCTTCTATTATTAATTTATTACAGGCAAGATATGCAGGAAAATGTATCTCCCATGAACTAGTTTTGTCACTTAGCCAACTTAATTTCATTTATTCTGTATTATCATTTCAACGTCTCTCCCTTTTCTATAAAGTATGTCTCTTTAGCAAAGATCATTTCAACACCCAAACTCAAGTTGTCCAAAATAACATTCTCTCCGTCCAGTGGATTGTTAAACTCATTTCATTTAGCTCATTTTTTGTCGTTCATTGGATTCTGCTCATCATTTAAAACTTATCTAAGCTCTATAGAACCCAAGCTCTTTTTTTTACCTAAAACTCATCATAGGCTTAATATGTTATCTATTTTTTAATGTAAAATTGCTTCCTTTTTAAAAGAATCACCGAACCAATAATATTAATCACTCTACCAATAGATCAACACAAATACTGAACTCGGTCTTGTAATAACAAAAATTAATACTAACAACTAATAATAATTAGACTAAAAGTAAAGTATTCGATGATCTTGGCTCATATAGAAATTGTAACAAATAAATTTGAAAAAATCACAGTAGAATCTATGTCTATATATTTATATAGGAAGTGAAACATATATAAAAACTTTTTTTTTAATGTATGAGTAGAGCCCATTACAAGACGGAAGTAAAACTTATTAAAGTAAAGGCCCACAATAAGCCCACAAGCTAAACCAAGCCTTTTCACTTTTCAGCATAGACACATGTCTTCTCATTATTGATTTTTGTTGATCACAAAAACACACTCGATTGATCTTCTTCCGATCTCACTAGGGGGAGAGAGAGAAGTGTTCACCACGATGGTGACTTCATCAAGTTCATGGGCGCGAGCTTTGATTCAGATCTCCCCGTACACCTTCTCCGCCATCGGAATCTCCATATCTATCGGCGTTTCGGTCCTCGGCGCCGCCTGGTACTTTCTCATACATTGCCATATACTTCTTCGGCATCTCTTGCTGGTGAATTTTTGTCTGATTTTTGTTTACGTGTTGGAAATTCTAGGGGAATATATATAACTGGAAGTAGTTTAATTGGTGCTGCCATCAAAGCTCCTCGCATTACCTCCAAAAACTTAATCAGGTACTTCTCTAATCTGAGCAGTTTTAGATTTGCAATTAGTTCTTCTCAATGCTGATATGAAAAGCTTTCAGATACCTTTCGGTTATTGAGCTTATTGCTTAATAGTAGCTTGGTAGACTGTTCATGATGGCTGTGGTGAATGTAATGCTTGTTGGAAGATACTTCGTGTCGGACTTGGTGAGAATTAGAATGTGAATGAAATATTGTTACATCTGAAGTTAGTTGGTTCATTGTTTAGGAAATGTTTAAACGTTTATTAAATTGACTTCTTAGATGATGATGTCCTCAAAAAGTTTGTAAAAATACTTTGAGAGATAGTGTGGTAGGGGATAAAACGCATTGTATCCTGAGATCTCCTTTTAGAAGATATCAATGATTAAAAGCTGCTAAAAATTGTTTGGGAACTATCTCAGAGTGAAAACTATATTCTTATTACCCTCGTGAGATTACTTTCTAATATTTTCCCAGCGCTTTCTACGTGGGTTGTTTCTAAGGCAACCTTACCTATTGTTTGCGTGTATAAATATGTTGATACATTCAACTCTTTCTATCAATATCGTGTTAGGAATTGAGGGACTTAATGCACTAAGCATTAAGTACCTGCTTTTTTTCCTATTAATTTTCTTTAAAGTTCTCTCTTTTAAATTATTTGTTGTGGGAAAAGATCATCCTTTTTATCATTTTATGCAATGTATGTGGTCTACTAATTTAAATTATCTAAAATTTCTCTCAGTGTGATTTTCTGTGAGGCTGTGGCCATATATGGTGTCATCGTAGCTATCATTCTTCAGACAAAGCTAGACAGTGTGCCGCCTTCCAAGATTTATGATCCAGAGTCCCTCAGAGCAGGCTATGCTATATTTGCATCTGGAATCATCGTGGGATTTGCAAATCTTGTCTGTGGGTGAGTTCAAATTTTTATCACCACCTTTAGGTTAGATTTCAAGCGACATTTCTCCCTCCACTGATTTCCTCTTTCCTTTTTCTGTCCCCAAATGTTTTCACACAGGCTATGTGTTGGAATAATTGGAAGCAGTTGTGCCCTATCGGATGCACAAAACTCGACTCTTTTTGTTAAGATCCTTGTTATCGAGATCTTCGGGAGTGCACTTGGACTGTTTGGTGTCATCGTAGGCATCATTATGTCTGCTCAAGCAACATGGCCTATCAATTAGTCACTCCATGGGATGAGTAAACTCTATTATGTGTCGTGTGTCTTTACTGCTTAGTATATTTCTTTTTGTAGTTTATGTTCCGTATATCTTTATTTGCTTTTTACTCTTATTATGTGACCTAGAAGTAGCGAGATTGGTGAAAAGCAAGAGAGAAACCAAAATTCCAAAAATATTCCACTTGGGCTCTGTATGTAATTTGTTTCCCAGTAATAAATAACCCCCATTTTTAAGTTCCATGGTTACTTAATCCTTGTACATATGGTTCCATAATGTTTCTAAGAGGTGGTTGTAGCATTATCTCTGATCCTTGAATTGCTTGCTGGGGTCTTTTCAGCGTATATTTTACTATTCTTGGTTGGGAGGACAACAAGGATGGATTTTTAATGTGAATTAATAGTATGAAATTGCACAGTTCTTTTCTAAGTATCTTATGTTATCAAATTGTACCAAGAAAATACAAAAATTTACTTTTATAATATTATTAACTACAATAATAAATATATACATACTAATTATCAAATTCGAACAATATTAAATAAGGATAAAATAATAAATTAATCACACTTTAACTCTTAAATTGTGAATTAGAACACTTAATTAAAAAACAAGGAAAAATTACCAATGAAACACTTAAAAAAGAATGGAGGAAGTATTTAATTAGATATATTTATCAGCAAAATCATGTAAAGTTTGACGATTACAATTTACAATTCATCGAATGTAGTAAAATTTTATTAATTTCAAAATAAAGGCATCCAACAAGGTTTTCAAACTACGTTTCACCTTCCATTACGTCAATGTGGTACCAACATTCACAAGTTGCCTTTGCAATCTCAACCATTCCAAGTAACTAAAAATAGCAAAGAAGAAAACAACAATTCACAAACATCACTCATTCCCATCACATTTCGAACCATATCTCTCAACTCTCTCATCAATCCATGCCCTCATGTCAGCCAACACAAGATTCGCATTCTCATCTGGCTCGCCTTGTATCAGAGAGTGGTACATTCCCTCATACAGCTTCAGAGTCTTGTCCTCGCTGCTCGCTTTCTCATACAACATCTCCGATCCCGACGCCTCAGCAAGCCCGTCCGACGTCCCATGCGCAGTGAAGAAGGGTATGGTCACCTTATCGAAGTTGTTCTGTACGTACTCCGTCTGCCTCAGCAACTCCCTCATCGTCCCCACTCTAGGTTTCCCCGTGTACCTCAACGGATTGCCCGCGATCACCTTGAGCTTCTCGGGTCTTTGATGGCCTTGCCGACCATCTTGTTGTCCGGCATTGCAGCCCATGTATCGGCTAGTCCAAATAGCATTCCATACGCGAACAAGTGAACCTTCACCAAAAAGAATCATAGTAGTAGATCTACCTTGTCAGCCTCCAATTGCAATTTTATCTTATTTTTAGTTATTCATACCCTTCCGAGAAAGGGTTAATAGTAATTATGACCTTAATTTTTCATATTTTTCCAATTTATGACCTTAAATATAATTTATTTTTAAATATACTGAACTTTGCAAATTCGTTTAGTTTTGTCCCACATTTGAGTCAACGAGTATCTTACTAGGCTCGTTCATAAGACATGTTTCTCGAGCTGGAACATCGAAAGAGTGAAGCTAAGACCTAAGACGTGAGAAATATGTTTTACGAGTCAACCTAGTCACATATCCAACGCTAGTATCCTTGTATGTGAGACAAAATTAGACAATTTGCAAAGTTCAGAATATATAAAAATGGATAAATAGTCAAACCATCGTCATTTTTTTCACCACATCCCAAACCATCGTCATTTTTTCAAATCTATCCAAAACTATCGACCTTGACCAACTAATACCAAAACTATGGAAACTATGCAAATCAATACCCAAACAAATTTTTCGATACTTGAAAGCTAAGGATAGTTGAAGATTTTCACCACTATTGCAAAAATTCAATTTCGAGAATTCTTGTAAATTTTTTTAATCCGCATCAAATTTGCAACGATCCAAAATTCATTCAGGGATAGATTTGTATAGTTTCCATAGTTTAGGTATTAATTGATTAAAAAAAGTTAATAGTTCAAGAAAGATAATTTGGGATATATTATATTATTTAGTCTTTATAAATATAAATTAAAGTTGAGATCATAAATAAAAACCTCAAAATTGAGGTCTTAAATTACTATTGAATCTAGAAATAGAGATAAGTTGGAATCCAAGCCAGAGTTAAAGAAATACAATGGCAGAAACATGATCAAATGTTACAAGATTGAAATTGATATGCAACCCAAGAATCAGAAAAAAAGTTGCAGGTTTTACTGTTTTAGTTACATATTTCAACCCAAGAAAATTTGCAATGTTATCACACTCGATTTTCAAGTCCAATCTATATTCCATCTCCTACTCATCACCCACAACTCAAAACAGAATCTTATATGTCTAATAGCATCCCAATCCAATAATCCAGATCGTTAACCAACTCAATCACTGAACACAACAAAATTCTAACAAACAAAGAGCCAAAAATTTAGCAGAATCGAGTATTACCTTAGACGGCATCATGCTCTGGGGTATGACGAACAGCGGCGCGGAGAAGATGAGGCCGGTCCACAGATCCTTCTCCGATTGGAAATACATAAGCATCGTGGCAAGGCCCCCCATCGACTCCCCGACCAGGAACGCTGGCAGATCCTTGTAATCCTCGCTAACCCTAACGCTGCTGAAGAAGCTGAGCGACGCTGCGGCGACCTTATTGAGGTCCCCCATGTAGCAGCGGATCCCGTCGGAGCGACCGTGCCCGAGCATGTCTGCGGCGAAGACGGCGTAGCCCCAGCTCGCGTAGCTGATGCAGAACTTCTGGAACATCCAGCCGGTGTCCGACCCGTATCCGTGAGTCATGAAGACGGAGGCCTTCACGGGCCGGGTCGGGTCGAGGGGGAGGAAGGATTGGGTGAAGAGCCGGCCGTGTGGGGATTCGAAGTAGGATTTGGAGTTGCGGACGCCCTGGGAAGCGTAGTACTCCACCTCCGGCGTATCGCCCCAGAAATTAGGCGGAGGCGGAGCGGAGGGGTTTTCCGGCGACATTTTGATTTTGGCGCTGTGGAGTTGGTGGGAGGGGAAGTGGTTTAAATGGAGAGGGATTTTGGGGGTGGTTGGGGGTAGTTGATTGTCAGACCAAATTTTGGTGGGGTCCAACGGAATTCATATCTTCTTTAATCATTAGCAATTCTCCACCAAACATACATATGTATATGATTATTAGTATTTTTTTTTTTTTGCGAGGTATATGATTATAATTTTAAAATGATTAGTGTTAAGGATATTCAAGTACTGTTACAAACTTTTATTATTGAGCAGTATTCTAAAATATTCCAAGATATAGGTAATTTGTGTAGATAATAGTTTAATAATATGTGAAGTATAAAATGTTTACTCAAATCTATTTACGTCAAAATTTCATGGTACAATAAGCAAATCTATTTTGCAACATCCCTAAATTATTCATCTTATATCTAAAATAAAAGTATCATCTTAACAAAATTATAATTTATATTGAAGAATTTGAAAGTATCGAAAAGTTTCATCTGTATTAAAGTAAAATATAATTATCCACACATAAACCACCTCAATATCAATAATATCTCAAATACCATTTGTTTTCTCAATCCATTTTTTTCCAGAGTTTGACTTCTCCGATATCCATCACACATTCCACACCCATTTTAGGGATATCAATGAATGAATTTTATCCGGATCAGAACCAATAAATAAATAATGGTTCTGATTCTGGAACCGACCCATTAGACACTGGATCCGGACCGGACTCGGATCATCAACTATGGGTTTTAAGCCGTCCGGATCTGAGCGGGTCTAGAACCATAATCGGACCAGAACCAGAATTAAAACTGAAACCGTTGCTTTATAATTTAATGTGTTATGAGTGATTTTAAATCGATATGGATAAAACTAACTCATTGATAAGCCTATTTAAACTTAAGTTTGTCAATAGACGGGTTTTACTCGGACTAGAACCAATAAATAAGTATTGCATCTGATTCCGGATCGGATCGGACCGGATCGGACCATCAAACTATGGATCTAAACAGTCCGGGTCTAAATCGGTCCGAACCAAATCGAACCGAACCGCTTTTTAAATTTAATGGGTTTTGAACGGTTCGGGATCGGTCCGGGTAAAACTCATCCATTAACATCCCTACCCACATTCACAAAGATAATCAAGAACTCTCACATACAATATCAGATTAACAATGGCAAGAATCAGTGGAAATAATAACTGCGACCACAATAAGAATTGAAAATGATGGTGTTTTATACGATTACACAAAATCGATGAAATTGTGTAACATTGTAAAATACTTCCTTACAATATTTCGCATTCAGCGTCACACGATTTAAATTTCGTGTGTTTGTATTAATAGGGTACCGAATGATAGTTAGTGATAGTGGGCTATTATTTCTCTATTTTTATAAGTGGTTATTTCTCAAATGTCTCTTAAACAAATGAGCCACAAGTTTAATGTTTAAGGCGTGAATACAACACTGGAGTTTAGCTAATCCGTCACCTGGTCATCCCAAACCATGCGCTGGAAAATCTTTCAGAAGTGATGTTGAGACAAGGAGAAAAGCAGCATGATTTCCAGTTGCTGATGTAGACAGCTTATTCATTTTTATTTTTATTTTGTCAATTAATACAGAAATTTTAAAGGCTGCGTCACGGTGGACTCGCTTATTCATTTCTTGTCGAGTGATATTGTTCATTACAATATCCATCGACACAAATAGTTCATGGGAGAAAATTGAGGCATTTAGGTATTGGAGGACTAACAGGATGAACTGTTAGTTTTCGGATACAAGATATCCATCCTAGTTACTATGGACGTATTTGCCCAATTGATACTTGTATAAACCTAATCAAATGTGTTGTATCAAATTTCGAATATTTACTACATTGTTTGTGTATAAAACAATGTAGAAGTCTTATTTTAAAAAGAAAAAGGGTATTCTCAGGCCTGCTTATGCATGTTAAGTTTAATCGAAAACTTTGCTTTTTAGCTTCACATAAGATTTATAAGTAGAAGTCATTTCTGGAGGATTAATAAATTTTGTTTTATTTTGCAGGAGGATTAAGTCTAAGTATTGAGTTCATGCAATTGAGGATGTTTGATTTTGGTCCAAATAACTATGAAAGTTGATAGCCTTTACAAGGTAAGCTTCCACCATATTGACATTTAGAAAAATATGTTTCGTAGCTTCACATGACTGAAAGCTGCTGAAAATTTGCCGATTCTAGTTTTAGCACTTGTCCCCCTGAAATCTGCTCGACCTATAGCTGCCAAACTTGTTCTGTAAGTTATTTCCATCTCCATCTTTTCCATTTTTACCTAAACAATTTAACAATTTCTTTTTCCACCTAAGATGAGAAATCTTATTGCATTTAATCTTTGGCAGAGACTGGCTGTGGCCTCCTTCCATACGAGAAATGCCCCCTTGCGGCAATCTCACCCTTCATTTCGAGGCTTTTAGTCAGATTAGAGTCGCATAGCAAATAGGAAGCTTTGTTTAGTTTTTTGTTTCATCTTATATTATTTTCTTTGTAAATTATTCTACAGATCAAGTTGATCTCTCCTTTTGAGTGACTTTTTGACGCCATTGCTTCAATTTTTCATCTTTAAGTGCCCAAGCCGAAAAACAGTCCTTAAAAAAAATCCAAATACAAAAGTAGCTGAACCACACAACAGGCCAACTTCTTTTTCCCATAAAATGAAAGTACTTTCACGATTTGTGTCACAATTATTAGGGTTTAGGGCTTACGTTGCTCAGATAAAAACATCCGAGAATAGAAACAGTACTGTCATATAAACAAGAAATCAGAATCTTCATCCCCTTTATCCAGATCAAACAGAATACACCAACACGAAATATAGCAATTCAACGAGAGAAAAGATGGGGATTCAATCACATTTTACTCTTAAGATCATTCGATCAAAAAGACAAAAAAGGATTAAGCTTTATGTTTATTGCAAAAGATCAAGCATCGAACTTTTTACGCCACCCTTACAAACCTTTGCTGCTGGTCAGGCAAAAAAAACTACAACACACAAAAGGAAAACATACAACCTTTTTAACCTAGTCAGCCTCCGATTCCTTCTGGTTAGTTGGCTTATCACTCACATCATTCGTGTCGTGCTCAGCAATTTGGACATTTTCAATCTGATGAGTAACTTGATCCACGTCTTTGAAACTCGGTCTGTGTGTATGGACACTGGATGTTTCCTCCTCGGAGTTGTTTAGAGGAGCAGTCTGCCATATCCGAATAGTTCCATCTTCAGATCCAGAGGCATAAGATTCACCACCCGGTGAGAAACGCACACAGTGCACTGGACCATGATGTCCTTTATTGCAACCTGGACATGAACAAACGAGAGTCATGTAACTAACCAAATGTTTAAAATACTACTCCCTCAGTCTCCATGAACATGGCTCGCTTCTTTTCGGCACAGTTATTTAAGTGAAAGGTATAAAGTGGTTAATGGATAAAAAGTAGGTAGGAACAAGGTATAAAGTGGTTAAAATGATAAAAAATAGGATGGACCCACACCTTTTGAAGAGATAAATATTTCTTAAAACTGAAATGAGCAAAGTTCAGTGGGACAACCCGAAAATGAATATAGGCCAAGTTCGGTGGGACGGAGGGAGTATACTAGAAGAATAGCAGGAAATACTTACTAAACTAAGAACATAGCCTATTGCCCAAACAAGAATCTAAAATGGATTAAAACACCATTAAACCATAAACCAATCAATATGAAAGCCAGCAACCTAGACAGCCTCACTGGTAACAGCTATCAAAAAGAAAAGGATTTGCAGCTGCAGTAAGGAAAGCAGATTGCATCTATGCAACATATGTGTCAGCTTGTGCCAAACTCTAATTTTAAAGCGTCTAAAACAAACATGTAACATCACAGAACAACAAATGAATCCATTGGATGCCAACAAAATCATTTTCCTCATTCACATTACGCATGATGTTGCTACCCCCAAATCATCAAGAACTGGGGAAGGGTGGGCAAGGAAGAATAGAGAGAGGGGGACCGTAAATGCAGAAATAAGAAAAGAAGCTAAAAACAAAACAGAAAAAGTATCTGCTGAAAAATACACAAAATTAGACCAAACTTACCAATTTCAACTCCTGTATGAAAATCGAACACGTGAACCCACATGTCTTCTCCACCAGCAATGAACTTGTTACCATACTTTGGTTCCATCGAAGCTGATTCTATGATGCAGGGCATTTCATAACTCTTTACCAATCCAAAGCTGTTCAAAGAAGCTTCCGCATATTATTATACATGCTAAATCAATCAAAAATAAATTCATTTGAACATTTTACCATGACAACTAGGCAAAAACTGTTAAAAAATAATGATAAAAACACACAAAAGAAACCTACTGATTTGCATCCCAAAACTTTACACTTGTTCCATCAGCAGTTGTTATATAGCGGCCATCTTGACTCACTTCAGCACTGGTTACAGAAGCATTGGTGTCAAGAGTCCGAACAATAGAGCCCGTTCTTACATCCCATAACCTATGAGCAATCACTTTAACATATTAGATACTATAAATATGTAACAAATCAACTTAAGGAAAATGAAAATCTAAGAAACTGTTGGTAAGTGGTAACCACAACAAACATGGATCAACAGAAACATTAATCAATAAGAAAGACCAGAACTTGTCCATGATAGAATTGTGAAAGAGAGAAATATACACAGGATACCACAAAAAAAGGAAAGCCAGACCAAGGGCATGCACTGTGAGAAAAAGATAAAAGATGAATATCAGTGCAAAATCAGGAGAGCTGAAGGAATGAACAAGCTTCTTTGCATCAAATGCATTCCTTTATATATATATATATATAAGTGGATCAAATGAGAACCACATCTTTTGCGAACTCTGAACCATGCATAAGGCGTTGAAGATGATGCACAAAGCGGTATAAAGTTGTGCATAACGAAAACTTTCTAAAATTATTTTGTTGTGCAACAATTTTAGAAAGTTTTCGTTATGCTAATTATACTGTTTTGTGCATTATCAGAAACTTATGCATGAACTTCTAAAAAGATGAGTTCTCCAAACCCATATATATATATATAATTCCAATCGTTTAAATTCATAAAGATGCTAAAAGTGTTAGTTTACTCAAAACATTGAACTTTAAAGTGATGGACAAGTGCTATCTGCAGATGTATTATTAGAGATGGTATCATTACCCTAATTGACATGACAATATGATGTTTTAGAACAATGTGACATAAATGCAACAAAATAAGCATCTGGAGAATTATCTCCAAACAATTAGCATCTGAAAAATTGAGTGAGGGCAATACGGATTAAGTTCAGGGCAAAACATTACTAATATCACTTAAGACTTGCAATTTTGGGAATTAATTAAATAATGCTTTGGGCCCCAATTAAAAAATTCAGAACTCAATCCTACAGATATTGCATACAAACTGGACATTGAACTGTGGGGTTGGATAGTACCTGACGGCAGCATATAGTACTCAAGTTCGAAGTAATCATCAACAAAATTCTACAAGTATCAGTAACAAACAAGAAAAAAATTCCTTGCACACCATCACATACCTCACACCACCCATATCAGTACAGGAACCTAAGATAGTCTGATCGCTGTGGAGCCAAGAAACAGTCCTCACAGAACCAGGAGACTTTTCAATCTCCCTAGGAGGAGCATCAGGCCTATTTAGATCAAATATGCGAAGAGCTTTTTCCATTCCCCCAGTTAAAAGCAAGTGGGTATCCTTCAAATTGACAAAACAATTTCAGTCAGCACAATCTGCAGAATATTGAATAACATAGATATATTCTAACATATATTTCAACCTTATGTCATATGGACAACTTATAACATTCAGACCCTTCATTTCAAGAGTTCCCATGTCCTCATGGTATTACTTGTTTATCAGGGTATGGGTAGATACTTCACACTAAACTTGGGCCAACATGGGAGATTTTGCAGACTTTCTAGAAATATTTTGCTTCCTGCTAGTTAATATAATGCTATTTTGTTTATGTCATACAACTTTGAGCATGTGTAATTTCATATAACACATTGTTTTAGATGTGTATGTCGTTTACACTGATGGTGGATCCTTTGCCTTATAAACATTCCTTAACTTAATATACACGTTCCTGAACTTACAAATTAAGTGAGGACTTCTAGATATGTCCCCATCCAAGATACCATTCCACAATTATTGCTCAGGGCAGTCACAACAGTATGATCCTTCTATTAGTAAACCAGCTCAAAATCTTTTCCAGACAAACCAGAAGGAGGGAAAGGACTGTTCCATCATGTGCAGCATGCAAAAGGATAATCGGTAAGGTGAAATAATTGTTACTGAAATCATTATTGATTGATTGAGTAATTCTGGTGGATAACCTAAATTCTCTCATCTCTTCAACCTGTTCGTGAGACACATTTCAATTTAATATTATTTTCACAAATGGCAAAAGAAAAAAAATACCTCTGAGAAAGCACAAGCACGGACAATGTGCTTGTGCTCAAACGAATGCAGTTCATCCCCAGTTAATGCATCCCATAATTTCCTGCAACAAATCATAAAATCAGGTAAATAACTAATCGAAATGGTTAAAAAAGTTCAGTACTTGGATTGAATTCTTTATTTGATCTTTGTTGAAACTTTGATATCATCTATTAACACATAGTATGCACATAGTGTGAATTCCTATTTGATTATCAGAAAAGAAACAACAAACACTTGTAACTCATACGCAGAAAAATCAGCAGATGCAGAGGCAGCACGCAGGGCTTGTTTATCCAGGCAACAACTCCATACTGCACCTTTATGCCCTTGAAAGGTCCCAATCCAATCACCTGTCTCTCCATTTCTCAACATTGGTGTCGAGTCTGAAAAGTGATGTAATATGCATTAATAATTCATGAAAGCTTCATTTAACATATTTAATTTCATCAGAAATCTTGTTCTGAAATTAATCTCAAGTATACTTTTTTTAAGATTCTAAATGCATGAACTCCACATAAAGGAGAAACATGGAATTGCAGCAGAATAACTGTGTAGGAGCTATTTTCGGAGAATAATTTCCACAAGTTAATTTCTATAGCACAGTTGTGTATAAAATATACATGACTACTGCACAAACTATCAGAAGATATGCACAGAAGATATTTGATACAATCAATAAAGTTCTTCTCCACTTAAGATGATATGAAGACCAATTAAATTTGAATTTCACAAACGTATAAGATGCTTTCTCTCTATTTAAGAAACACATTGTACATGAGAATTCAGTTACAACCAGATACGACAACCACAAAAATGTAAAAGACTTAATTCATTTACATGGCGTCGTATCTCAAGACTCTCAAAAAAATCATTAACATGGAACTTCTTCATTTAAGGTCCCTTAACAGAAGAAATAAATGGACAACACAAATATGTTCTCAACTCACGCCAACAAATATGTACCTGATGAAGTTAGTACACTTGAACCACAAAAAGCACCACAACAGAAATCCTTTTTCCATCATCACATTCATCAACTAGCCCTATCAATAAGTAAATCAAAATATTCACCCTGCGTTCTAACTTCTAAATGCTGCTGCTATGAACTCTGTTAGAATACATGCATTATTCTTATACTTCAACTGATAGCCACTTTCAAGTGGATAAGTTCTCTTAAGCTGTAAAATATACACTTTAGGAATTCATATTGTGCAACAACGGAGTGAGTCAAGAGTCACAAACAAACTGAAGGGAAGAAAAATGTCATTTCCAGGAAAGTTCCAAACACAGGCAAAAACAATGGATGGAGAGACAACGTGTTCCTCGGAGATTCTTATTATCATATTTCAAATTACTACTTGCTTAAAGCATTTTCCACACAAAGCCACATTATGATCAATCGTGATCAGGATACTGGCATCATTTATTTTGACCACACAAAGGGCAGTGAAAGGCCAAATCACAATAAGAAATTCACACATAATTAATCAGTGTAACCTATCTAATACCATAATCAAACGACATATTTCATCGAAAGGTATGCATAGTTACCCTTGCTCGCACTAACAAGGAAGAACCCATCAGGCGTTACCGGACTGTAGAACAAATCAACAACAGGTCGTGAATGTCCATGGCAAACCAATGGAGCCACAGCCTTCTTCTTATCCATTCTTCAAATTCCCCCAAATTTGCTCTTTGTTTTCCAAATGTACACGAAAATACTAAAAAACAACAGCAAATTAACACTACTCCCCCGATCACAGTTCAAGACACCACATTCAATCGTAAATTGCGACAATTGACACCAAAAAATACGCCCAATTGCCTCGGGAAAAAGGTAATTTAAAATATAACAACGAAAATGTTCTCTTTTTTTGGGGTATGAGATTCGAAACAAATTACAGCGTAAAATCGAGCAAAACTCCACAAATCGGAAATATGTAAGACAAAGCTAGTATCTATCGCTGTATGTATATGCAGTGGCGGCAATGAACACAGGTGCGAAACCCTAATCTTGTGAAAAATTGTGATCGGTTAAAATTCTGCGCCGGATCCACACCTCCTAACCCTAGATAGATCAAATTTATTCGTTAATTTTGGTAAAAATTAGAAATTTTACAAAAATAATTACTAAGGAAATGGAAACAATTCCATAGGTGCAAAACTGGGGTATAGGGCTAGGCGCAAGAATGTTAGATATGCCCTAATTTATTTATATACACAATTTCCCCAAATTTTCCGTTTTTCGCTCTCCTCTTTCTTTCTTGTTTTGCGTGTCTCCTCATTTTTGCAACCAAAGGACCCCAACTTTCAACAAATTCAACAAGTGGACCTTGATGAGGCGGGATGAGCAGCATTCAGTATCTGAAATCAAGATTAACCCAACTGAAATATAAATTAAATTCTATTTTAGTTACAAATTTTAGAAAATCCAATGTTCCGGTTCGATTATGATTTTAGATGTATAAATACCGAATAATTGAAAATCAAACTGAATAATAAGAGTACATAAATAATTCTAAATATATATTTATATTTTATGACTATATTCTGTAGATTAAATTTTTCAATAAAATTCTGCACCTATCGGTATTTTGTTTTCTCACCTATTCGAAAAATATTAAATTATTAAATTTAAATTTAAAATTTTTATTCGATAGGTGTAAATTGTAATTCCATAAGATGGTTTTAATGTAAAACCAATTTTTTAATCGATAAAAATTAAATACACGATTTTTTCATTTAATAAAGTTGATTATGGTCGATCACATTATGGTCGAATAGTATCACTCTAAATTTTTAGTCTCACCTCTCAATTTTGTCTTCTTGAAAAAAATCCTACATTCCAAGTCGTATACAATTGTGCTCTCTCAAATCTCTCTCATTGTTTGATCATGAATTTGAGGGAACACATAAACATGATGCTGTCTGATCATCATGAAAGATATGTTGTGAAACAGAATATGTTACAAGACAAGATTAGTTGTCGTACTAATCGTGAATTTTGATTGGTTGATGCAACAAATTAATAATTGTACATGAATTTTAGTGAGTTTATAACAAATTTTGATTCAACTAAGTTCTGATTTTAGAATGTATGGTTCGATATCAGATAATTATGATAAGAATTTTGACTAATTAATTCTATTGTGATGGTTCAATTCGATTAGACTGATACTAACTCATATTGATGTGATCGATTATGACTATTCAAAAAACATGCAGAAACGCGACCATCTCAATGAGAATTCATCAAAATGGCAACAACAAAACATGTTGTCGTTTTTTATGTTTCTTCCATAACAAAGACAACGTATTCCTTAGCTCGTCATTTTGTTTCACTCATATCTCCCTCGTTTGAAGTCTAATTTTCAAATCATTTCCGCCTACAAAACTTGCATCAGGACAAATTTTAACCTTATTAAGCTAAATCTCCTTATTTCTTTGTCTTGTTCTTTCTCATTCTTAACCTTCAAGTACCCTGTTGTGCGTTAGCTGCTCTAAATCACTCAAAACTGCACCAAACACACCGAGCTATACTAAAACATGATGTTTTTATATAATTAACGAAAAGTCGTAAACAAATCAAAAAGACATCACGCATATGCGTAATCTTAATAAAACGTGAAAAAATAACACGTAAAAACCATGGGAAATGAGTGCTTATTAGTGACCTCAGGGAAACTGAAGGTAATGAATAGCTTTAATTGGCATTGGATTCGAGTTGAAGGCTCGACACTGCCGTACAGATACCAAAAAAAGGAGGTTAAAAAATAAGTTTACATATGAGATCAATCCTCATATAGAAGATTGTTGCGTTATAAAACTTGATAAGATTAGAACTAGAGCATATAATCCTAATCAGATTAGGATTTAGCCTATTAGGATTTTTCTCTTCTTATATATAGTCCCCTCATTGAAATTATAAAGTGTGTATAATATCTTTATTAGGTGATTTCTGGTGGAAGGTCCATGGTGATAAGGATTAAAAAAAAGCACTATTGGGCTAGTTATTGGGCCCAGCCCAACCATAAGGAGCACTTAAATCCTAAGGTCCAAGCCATTCATCCTCTCAAAATTCATGTATTGAGTGTGATTGAACGTGGGGAAGGGGGAAAGGAAAAACACGACTTCACAAAACAATTAACTTCCACTCACTCTCCGACTTGAAAAACTAGGAGTGAAGGCCATACCCATAATTGAGGAAGTCAATATTTGCAAGGAAGATTTAGTTATACAGTTTAAGTCCAGGCATCTATTGCAGCCATCACCTGTGGTTTGGTTAGGGGTGAGCAAACTTGAAAAGATTAGAATCGAAATTAACGGTTTAGTTCGGTTTGTACAGTAAAACGATTCGGTTTCAAAATTTTGAAACAGAAAATTAATTCGGTTTGGGAAAAAATTCTGGTTTTCAAACCGAACCGTCCAAATTCTTTTTTATATTATATATATATATATGGTATTTATGTTATTAATTTTTAAATTGGTTAATATTATATATATATTATAATATTTTTATTAATTATAATTTAAATTCGGTTAAAGGAATCGAGCACGAGTTCGGTTTCGCTCGGTTTGAATATATAAAGCAGTTCGATTGGTTTGGATTTAAAAAATCGATTTTTGGTTTTCGGCCCGATTCCGGTTTGGTTTTGCACTTAATCTCTAGGTTTGTTAGTGGCACTCCTCAAACAAGAAATTGTAGGACAGTCTTCCTCAAATTATCCACCGCCAATTTGATCCTGAAGAACAACAGCCGCGTCCATTGCAAAGCCTCGTGATAGCAGCCTCTAACTACCGCTATTAGACAGCCGATCCCCATCTATTTTCTTTTCTTTTTTCTATTTTCCCTAACACTCTTGGGCTGTTGGGCACACATGACTGACTTAAGCAGTGGAGTACTGTCTCCTGGAGAACCTCCGTGCTTGTTTTGCAGGCTTACAACGATGATTGCACTGTGTTGGGCACATCTCTGGTTGCTCCCTTCTTGATCCCACAGCGGAGATATCCATATCGGGTAATCTCGTATCTATAATTTGTTGATAGAGCTTTGACCTGGCTCTATCGCATGGCTTGACAATGTTCCTAGATGTAGTCACGTTGTGACGAACTGAGTAAATAATCTATGAGTTTTGTTTCTACGTTTCAATATTTTCCAGTCTTATTTCGAACGTAAGTTTTTTTTATCACGTAAGGAGGCACCAAGATATTATTCATAGGGCAATGATTTGGCTGAAACACATAAATAACGACGAAATTCAACCATTAAATATCGAAAAAACTTGGGTGAGTTTGGTTTGGATATAACTTGATTTTAAATTATAATTAATATAAATATTATAAATATAATATAATTATATTTTATTAATGTACAATTAAATTTATTAATTTTAATTATAATTTTAATTTAAAACTAAATTTATTAATTCATAATTATGGTTTATTAATTCAAAGTTAGGGTTTATTAATTCAAAGTTGGGGTTTATTAATTCATAATTAGGGTTTATTATTCAAAATTAGGGTTTATTATTTTCAATTAGGGTTTATTAATTCAAAATTAGTTTATTAATTCCAAATAGGGTTTATTAATTCAAAATTAGGGTTTTTAATTCCAAATATGGTTTATTAATTCATAATTAGGGTTTATTAATTCAAAATTAGGGTTTATTATTTTCAAGTAGGGTTTATTAATTCACAATTTGAGTTTATTAATTCAAAATTAAGATATATTAATTCAAAATTATTATTTATTAATTTATAATTCAATTTTATTAAACTAATTATTTTTAATTAGAATTAAGTAATTAATTAATTAAGATTAATTAATTAATTAATTAGTTAATTAATAGGATGGTTTCACTGTGCACGCCGTGCACACGAGACCATCCCTTAAATATCCACCTCATACAAAATTTCAATTGGTGGATATTCATAATAATAATGCTAAGTAATAGAAAAAAAATTAACATTTCCGAGAATTTGTACTTTTTGTCAATTTCAGAGAAAAAATAAATTCAGCCATTTTGAAATTTTTGCTAATTTGGGAATTTTGTAATTAAGGAATCTTAACAACACATTCGACAATGTAACATGCCTTGATTAGTCAATGAAAGTTCACTCCTTTTGATTCTTTTCATTTTTATCCATAAAAAGAAGAAAAAGGACTTTGTTATGCAGAGACTTATACAAATACAAATAGACCACAAAAATTACACTAAACTATAAAGATTATGATTTTACTAACAACGCATACTAAATCGGACAAGAAGCTTAACGATATGCCTCTGCAAGCCCAGGACATAGTTGATTCTCCTCATACCATAAGTAAGAGATTCTCGTTTTCGATACTACAACTTTCCCTTTAACGATACTTTTCTAGCCCTCTAATGGTGTCTATCTGACTTACGTACATGAGCCCATACAAAAAAAACTCTCAGGCAAAAAGCTCCTTGGATCACTAATGAAATCCCTCCCTCGGGGTATGCGCTAGCGCCCTTGACAGGTGACAAAAGAAATACTATAAAATCCCTAGACATGTGTTGCATGGTTGTCGTCAGCTCGTGTTGTGAGATGTTTGGTCAAGTCCTTTAACGAGCGCTTAATTAATGGAATAAAACAGTAATTACCATGACGATCTTGATTATTTGTTATTAAGACACATAACAATGATAGTAATACACATGAAAGATTTGCTTTACCAGCCTTATCAATATCATACACAATAAAAAAATAAAAATAAAAATAAAAATAAAAACAATTGCCCATGTTATACATAATTATTGCCGACCAAAAACAAACATTAAATACAGAACTGAAATAACAATCACTGGCTTCCAATTAATAATCTCAGTAAACAAAAATATAAAATCTGAGTTCTTCAATCAAAATATTCGGCTGCACATGGGGATCTCAGTTAATTATGTCCAATTTCAAGATTTTAAGTTATTTAGTTTTGTCCTGCTGTTTATTCTGCTGACACACAATTCAATATATTAATTAAATAAAATGTTTGAATACATAGTTGGAATAAAAAAATTTGTTTAAGTGAATTTAAATTGTTGCAATAAATCCCCACATGCTGCTGCTGAGCGATTCGTGGACTAATATCACATTCGCGCAACGACGCAAGATATATTAAGGGCCATTTTGGCAATTTCAGCTGTGCTTTCCTTTTCCTTTTTCTTTTTTTCTCTTTTTAGTATAATAAAATAACCCATTAATAGTCCGTATTTTGGAATATATTTTAAAATAATCTCAACTTCAGTTTAATTTTATAAACTTTGAATTTTATAGAAGGTTTTAATTTGATCACCAACGGACTTATTCGGTATAACGACGAAAAATTCCGTCGTTAATCGCTCAAATTCTTGTAGTGTTTTTATCTCTCGTCATTGACTATTTTTGTTTTATTTTAGCTTCTCTCAAATTACTTTTCTACGTAGAGACCTGGCGACTAACGTCCTATTTCTCATTTGTGGACCAAAATTATAACTATCTAAAATTTCAAAACTATAAAAAATAAATAAAAATCCGTGTCATTTTTAAAATGGTTCCAAAAATTGGGCCATAAAATATACTTTTAACTCTTAAATTTGTTTGGAAATATACTTTTAACTCTTAAATTTGTTTGGATTGCAAAAGTAACTTTTACAAGATTTTGAAGACCTTTCTTATGATGTTGAATGACAAGAATGCCCCTGGGCAGACCAGCAAACAGTTAGCCGGAGTGGTTAATGCATGGATTGCGGTGCGGCATGTCTCCTTAAACCCTGCCCCAGATGAAACCTAGCCATGCATTTCAATTATGTAATTTAATAATATTAACGTAATCTCTAATATTTTAGACTGATCATTCGTCATTATTTTTGTTACTATATGATCTACACTAAATTCAAAATATTCCTCCCATTTTAAAAGGTTGATTGATTTAATCAAGATTATGAAATCCGTGCCATCACGAAGCTTCTGTTATAATTCTAATTTAGTTGCTCTCTTCTGCTATAAGTGCACGTGCATGTTCTTCCCAGTGTGTTTATTCAAATATTAATATTTTTTGAATTATATTTTTGATTTTATTGTACCGGTTTATTGGGTTTTTGAATATTTTGTGTTATGTTGTAATTAGCAGCTCTCTTGGTGCAGTTTAACCCTTTAGTTGATATAAGTAATAGAGTTAATATATATGACTACAAATGTCGTTATAATGCTCCTCCGTCCCAATATTCATAGGTTGGTTTTTACATGTAGATTAAGAAGAGTTGTATTTTGTATGTAAAGTAGTGGGTGATCCCACCATTTTGTTTGTTACTGTAAAAGTGTTTCCTTTTTGAAAACCAGTCAACAATAAAACAACCCAAAATAAAACATACTACCAATATTGGGACGGAGGAATATTATTTTTTGTATAGTAACTACTACATTCAACCAAGAATTTTTTTTTTCCCCTAGACTTTGTAATAAAACACGCTGGTAGAAAATGATATATAATCATAACCTAGGAAGTAGGAATCAAAGCGAGTAAAATATAAAAAGTCTATTGAATAATATATATACCAAATAATTAATAAAAAAACATTGGTGGCAATCAGTGTTATTTCCTCCCATTTCTGGGGTTCTTCCCATCAACAAAAGTCCTATAAAAACCCTTCGCATCATTCTCCATTTTCATTCAGAAATCTATTCTCCTCCTCCGATCCACACCCTAAAAATAGTACACACACACACACACAGTGAAGATGAAGAAAATGCAAATATTTACAGCTGTGTTCTTTGCGAGTCTCAGCATTGCATTATGCATAGATGACGGTTAGTTCTCAACATCCTTTTACGACTATTTATGTCATAATTTTTTTTAGTGCTACATATTTATAAAAGTTGTAATATACGCATGACATAATTTTGCAGGACTCCTGCCCAACGGCAACTTCGAGCGAGGCCCTAGACGGTCGCAGATGAAGGGGAGCAAGGTGACGGACCCCCACGGAATACCCTACTGGGAAACTGGGGGGTTCGTGGAGTACATAAAGTCGGGGCAGAAGCAAGGGGACATGGCGCTGGTGGTGCCGGAGGGGGCCTCGGCCGTGAGGCTAGGTGACGAGGCGTCGATCAAGACGAAGTTGAGGGTGACAAAGGGCATGTCCTATTCGATTACATTCAGTGCAGCAAGGACTTGTGCACAAGAAGAAAAGTTGAAATTGTCAGTTTCAGCCAAAGAGTGGGGAATTTTGCCCATACAAACTGTTTACAGCAGTAATGGTTGGGATTCCTACTGTTGGGGATTCTTGGCAGAATCCGATGTGCTTGAGCTCACCATCCACAACCCGGGATCCGAAAAGGACCCGGCTTGTGGCCCGCTTATTGATTCGGTTGCAATCAAGGCTTTGCCTTCTCCTCCCAGGGATAAAGGTGAGAACTTTTCATGAATATTTTCACTATTATTTAAATTGACAAATATGGGAATTTTTAGTGTTATTTATACATTAATCAAGAAATTAGACCTTTTCATGTTGATTTAACTGACAGTTGTACCCTTACTTAATTTTGGCCATGATTCAACGACGGACTTTGAGTCCGTCGTTGATCGGAATAGCGACTATGTTTTCACCGACGGTCTTGGACCGTCGTTATTTACGGTCATCTAAGGACATATTCGATATAACGACGGATAATTCCGTCGTTAATAGCGTAAATTCTTGTAGTGTGAGTGGGTCTTGCATCGGAACGTTCGGCGGGTATTGACCCGTCAAATATTATTGTAACTATACACCATGGACAAAAATTGCAAACTTATAATTGAATATAGGTTTGATCCGAGTACAAGTATTGTCTGATGAATCTTGACCATTCGGACACAAGTTCTGGTAATGAAACTTTCCTTGAGTGATAACAAGTTTTATTTTTGATTTAGTTTCATATTTTGTATAAATTTTTTGTTATACATATAGTGTAGAAAATGTTTCTTTAATGAATATACTATGTAATCACTTAATAAAAAAAAATTGAGGGTAACAATTATTTTTGACATGATATAGGTAACATATTGAAAAATGGGAACTTTGAAGAGGGTCCATACATATTCCCTAAGACATCTTGGGGTGCCCTAATCCCTCCCAACATTGAGGATAAGCACTCCCCATTGTCTGGGTGGATCATCGAGTCAGTCAAGGCCGTAAAATACATAGACTCCGACCACTTTCATGTGCCGCAAGGAAAACGGGCAGTCGAACTGGTGGGCGGAAGGGAAAGCGTAATCGTGCAAATTGTGAGAACAATTCCAGGAAAAACCTATAGCCTCTCCTTCTTAGTTGGTGACGCCAAGAATGGTTGCGAAGGGTCGATGTTGGTTGAGGCGACCGTCGGGAAAGACAATGTTCAAGTTCCTTTCGAATCGAAGGGTAATGGTCGGTTCAAACGTGGTACACTTTTGTTTAAGGCAACGTCGCCTCGTACTAGGGTTAGGTTTTTGAGCTCATTTTATCATATGAAGAGTGATCACACGGGTGCACTATGTGGTCCGGTCGTTGATGATGTGAGGTTGGTTAGTGTTCGTCATGCTAGATAGAACATAGGATGCCATAGAGTGAGGTTGACACAAAGATCTTTGTTACTTGTTTGTGTTTCAAATTTTCTTTTATGTTTAACTAAATACATTACATGTATATGGTTTCAATAATATGCGTTACTTACGTAGTCATGATATGTATTGTACACGTGCGGCATATACACAATATTGTTCAAATAAAGTGATATATGATACAAATTGCAATCAAATGTGAAAAAATGTGCAAGATTTTTTATTAACTCCATTCACAAAATATATACAAGCTCATCAACGTACCTAAAATACTACTCCTCCGTCCACAAAAACGTCATGATCGATTTTGATGGAGGGTTTACATTACATGGAATGAATGTAAAGTAAATGTGTATTAAAAGTATGTCATTGAGATAATAAATGAATATATCAATGGATTGTGAGTATAAAATGTAAAGTGATGTTTTTGTAAATAAGTAGATAAGTTGAGGGTAAAATGTAAAATTGATGTTTCTAAAAAGGAAATAATTTTGGTTCACAAAATATATTAAAGCGTCATCAACGGAGAGAAAATTTTAAGTATGTAAATACGATTTTATACCTTCGATCAAGGGATATTATGCACAAAAAGATGAAGAAAATGATAAGGAGATTTTTGTCAAGTGCCAATCGTCTATAAACTTGAGAAATTGAATATATTTGGGACCCAAGGACTCGAATTAGAAATTATATTCCTCTATCAAATGTTTTTTTCGACCGTTATTTAGGAAAATAATATAAAATGATTAAAGTGATAAAAAATTAGATATGCCTCACAACTTTTGAAGAGATAATTATTTCCTAAAAAAACAGATCATCTTGGATGAAATAACCAAAAAAAGAATACAAATCATCTTGGATGGGACGAAGATAGTAATTAGTAAATCTAGCTCAAATTGGATTTTAGGAACCCAGATTATTCAAGTAGAAGTAGATGGTCTTATATCCAATGCATTTTATACAAAGATTTGGTATGTTCTATAGCAAGACTAACATGCCCAGTTTAACTTATTCACCCGACAAAGGCTTGCAGTGTGCACAAGATCTAAAGCCATACATGTGTATTCAGAATAGCCAATTACTTGATACAAAATGCCAATGCTCAATCATCGCTTGTATATATATATAAATATGAGCAATGGCAACTTGAGAGTTTCAATTGACAACGTTGAGCACCAACTTGCGCGACTTCAGAACAGACCATTTCAAGCGTCTGTAATACCCTGCTTGGATAAGTGCAAGCGACAATACAAAAATCCATTTGAAACCCATCTGCCAGTTTTGCAAACGAAAAGCAAGTTAGCAGAGGATAGTTGTGGTAAAACAATGGAAATAAAATTGAAAAGCGGATGGGAAGACGGTTGAGAGAGGGGTCGTGCGCGTACCAGTTTTCGTTCCTCCATTTCTGGTTCAGCGGCCCACGACAGGAATGTTACAACATCTTTTCCCATCTGCACATTGAGGAAATACTTCACACATGTTTTCAGTAGGAGAGCATTGGCAACTACTAATTTCTTTTGGACCAAGTTACCTGTGCTTCGGTTGCAGGGGTACCGTCTTCATACTCAACAGCACCATCATTAAGCATTTTAGGCATGGCAATAGCTCCACCAGGGAAGTAAGGGTTATAGTGCAACCCGTCTCGAATCTATGATAATGATGCATGCAAAAATTAACTTTTGACATAATGTAGCAACTAATAATAGATTAAGTTATGGACTTATAACCAAAAACTGGATTGAGAGGAAAACAAAGATAAGAGAGAACAATTATGTGTGAGTCTAGGGATGTCAATAGGTGAGTTTTATTCGGACCGAACCAATATATAAGTATCGGTTATGGTTTTGGAATCAACCTATTAGATACCGGATCCTGGCCAGACCCACACCATCAACTATAGCGATCCAGATCTGAGCGAGTCTAGAACCAGAACCGCATCAGAACCAAAATTGGAACTGAAACCGTTGCTTTAGAATTTAATGGGCTATGAGTAATTCCATATCGGCAAAGATAAAACCGGTTCATTGACAAGCCTACTTAAACTTAAGCTTGTCAATAGATGGATTTTACTCAAACAATAACCAATAAACAAGTATTGGTTCTGGTTCTGAAACCGGAACCGAACGGAATCATCAAACTATGGGTCTAAATGGTTCGAGTCTAAAACGGGTTTGGAACCTGAACCAGATCCGAAACTTTAAAATCTAATGGGCTATGAACGATTCAAACGATCACGGGTAAAACCCACCAATTGACATCCCTATATGAGACCATACTTCAAAGCTCAAACATCTTTATTGTCAGGTCCCAATCAAACAATGTATTGCACATTTGGTCATTTATTCAAACATATTCCATGATATCATGAATTGTGCAAATATATTACAATGAGCCAATATCATACCCTATTCGACGAGAGAATTAGCTGAAGTTAATTTTATGGCTGACAGAAGATAAGCTACAGAACAAAATTACCGTCACACCAGCAGGGGGATCATGATACCCAGTCAGAAGAGCGAAAACGTAGTTCTGGCCGTTATGGCGGGCCTGAAAGCAAAAATAGCAGGCAACTAAGACAAACATTTACACATTCAAGAATTATCTCCAAATCATTAATGATCACAAGAGATTACCTTGGTGATGAGACTTAAATCAGGGGGATAGGCACCTCCATTGGCAAATCGTGCTGCTTGCTCATTAGGATAAGGCTGAGGGAATCGATCACTCAACTTCCCTGGGCGGGTATACATTTCGCCCTCATCATTTGGGCCATCAACCACTTCTATTTCTGCCGCCATTGCTTTAGTTTCTTCCTCAGTGTAAGCCACACCAACAAGATCACGATAAGAAATAAGTGACATAGAGTGGCAGGATGCACAAACTTGCTGATAGACCTGGTGACCCCGACGAATCCTGTTCACAACAACTGAGTGTCATGATAAAGATGCAGTTTAGCAAATATCAGAAAATAAACACCATTCCTGTTTTACATGTTGAACATTTACCTAAATGAAACCTACAGAGAGAAACTATTGATGATATTTAGCCTCATGTAATTGAGATAAACAAAAGTCACAATAGCAGAAGAGTACGAGGCTACTCGACTACAGTTTCCCAAAATTATTTCAACGGGATAACGATTTTCTTCTACTTACGAAGCATGGTCATATGAACTAAGGATGCCTTTATGAGGCCATGGATAGTTAGGACACTCCAGCCCATGCTCAGCCTCATCGGCAGCATATGAAACTGTTGCTAAACTCAAAAGACCAGTAGTTCCTGCACCTAAAAGCGAAAATATTTTGAAGAACTTTGAGCCAGCAGAATCATATCCACTTGGACCATGCTTTAAAAGAAGAGAAGGAGCAGCCTGCAAATGATGATTACTTAAGTCATCAAGAGGAACAGAGCCCTCCAAAAAGAAATATCTGAGCCTCATATTCATAATCTTGCACGATAGAGATTCAAATGGAGCAACAACTATTCATTAGCAGGACAAAGAATTTTCCATTCAAGATACTATTCTATGAATCCTGCACTGCACAATTTCAGAGAATTACCTAAACAATAAATAATTGAGTTTCACCAAAACAATAAGTCAATAACAGGCCACACTAATATTGCTCAATGCTACCAAAGAGTTCTCAAAACATTCTAGAAAACATTGGTTGGGGTAACAGGGTTAATCTTCCAGCCCGTTGTGCAAGTTAATGATCTCTATGTTACCATGTAACCCATAGCAAGATTAATAAAATATTGTAAACGAAATCTGAATGAAGATGGTTTATCAACAACATATAAAATCAATAGAAACATACTAAGTCAGTCTATGATGTGGCATTGCAAGGAAGACCTTTTACAACATTTTCTTAAGCCTGTGGGTATTTTAAGTAATTTAGTAATAGAACACTTGAACTTAACATATATTCACTTTCTAGTTAAAAGCAAATTAGAAACTTCTGCCACCCAGAGTATATACGTTACTATAGTTTCTTGAATTTTTGAACGGATCGTCCTTATGGTTATCATTTCTCAAATAAGCCTTATCTCGTACTTGCCTTTGCCCGATATAAATTGCCAACTTTCCAAAGTCTTTTTTCATGAAATGGGAACTTAAGAATTAGGTATATCTGTTGCTTATGATATATGATATACTCTTGAGATCTTTCACATACATTCTCTCAAACACATTATCTCATTGCAAAAGATATTATTCATGAATTACAAATGAAAAGGGGCTCACCAGTAGGAAACTAACATCCTGCTGAACACGGATGCCACAAAATTCTTCACTAAAATGACAATTTGAATCATCACCAGAAACCATAGGCGCAGCTCTTCAACAAAAATTAAAACAGAACAAAAAAATAGCGGGATCCAAATTCTAAGTTCATTTGTCTACAAATATATCTAAACTGACTATGAACTACTGAAGTAAACGCACTAGTAACTGCAATCTGCGGCAAATAATAAACTAGATTCAACAAAAAGGAAGATCAGCACCTTGATATCAGAAACGGCAAAGGAATGCCCATTAACAACCCTTCGGCCAGCTAATCGCGCGACAAATCTGTTCAATTTCTCCATTCCTGATGTAGATTTTCACAAAGCAAATGAAAAATAAAAACTGAATACTTTGTCAAAAGGGGGGAAAACAATTAGCAGCAGAAAATCATTCACAAAGAAAGAAACCACCAGTTTTGCAGGTCAAACCTTGTGATCATGACCAGAACAAATCATTATAGCTCCCACAAAATATACACAAAATGAACTGAATAAATTAGATCACCGGAAACAAGAAAGAGAGCATACTCATTTTCGTAATCATTCAAGTAACGTAGGATAGACTGCCACTAGTCTGCTGGCACAGGACTGTTATTGAGTGTTTGTGTGCGTGTGTGTGTCGAGAGAGAGATGGAGGTAGAGAAGGCGTGTGTGGAAGAGAGCCGAGCAAATAAACGGTTCAGAATCGACGACGTTTACAGACCGGGTTTATGACATGTAGTAAGGTAACTCGAAGATTCTCTTGTTGATTTTCAATTATACGTAAGCCATTTTTTGTTTAAATATTCAAATATATTCTAAATTTTAATTAACTTTTTAATTCTACCTTTAACTATTGATCTTGGCCAACTAATTCTAAAGTATAGAAAGTTAAGTAAATTTATTCCCAAACAAATTTGTCAATACCTAGAAGCAAAAGTCGAGTAGTTTCGATTGAACTCGATGTGAAAATAAGTGTAAAATGAATATTTTTATGTATAATGTCGTTTTGTAACTGAATTTTTAAATTTGTAACAAATATAAAAAACATTATTACGCATGTATTTCCACGTCAAATTCGTGTAGATTTCGTTCAACTTCTGGTATCAAAAAATTGTTCAAGAGGATTTGCATAATTTTCAATAATTAGGTTTTAATTTGTCAAAATCAATACTTTTGATAGAAGTTAAAAACAAGTGATAATTTGTCAAAAGTATTAGGCTTTGACAAAAACTTGGGTGGTATCAAAAAAATAATTATATATTAATTATGGTAATTAAGGATAATTAGATTTTATTAATTTAAAATTAGAATTTATTAATTCATAATTATGATTTATTAATTCACAATTAAGATTTATTAATTCATAATTAAGATTTATTAATTCAAAATTAGGATTTATTAATTCACAACTAGGGTTTATTAATTCACAATTAAGGTTTATTAATTCACATCTAGGGGTTTATTAATTCAAAATTAGGATTTATTATTCAAAATTAAAGTTTATTAATTCACAATTAGAGTTTAATAATTCTAATTAGGATTTACTAATTCACAACTAGGGTTTATTAATATCAATTAGAGTTTATTAATTTATAATTAATATTTATTAATATAATTAGAATTTATTAATATCAATCAATTAACTAATTAGGGTGGTCTCACTGTGGCACAGCGCGCATAGACCATCCCTTAGGCTTTTTTCTTGTCCTCCAATTTTTCGTTGATGGGCCTTCCAGTTCCAAAGTTGGCATGGGACTTCATTTAATTTCACAGCCCAATCTAATTATCTAAGTAATAAATAGTGGATTGATAAATAATTTGTGATCCTACAAAGTATTTAGGGTACTAGTGAATGAGCAGGCCATTTTTGAGATCGTCTCACATATTAAAATTTCATGAGATTGTAAGTTTGTAACCATTCGAATAATACTTTTGAACAAAATGTAGAATCAGAGCTATCACTTTGACAAAAGTATTACGTGGATAATTAGTCAGATGAGTTCCAGGAAAAATTAACATAATCTCATATGCTAATAGGGTTTAAATGCAACATTTATAGTTATGTTTTTTATGTATATCCGTGCAGATAGCTAATTATTTATCAAATATTATAAATGGAAGGTGAATATAACCAAAATATTTATAAGAATTTCTTACTATTATAAGTTTCTGGTGACATTAGAATACGGATAAAACTTGAGAATGCATTAGAACTAGAGGTGGCAAATGAGTGAGTCGACCCAGCCCGAGTTCATCAGGCTTTTCAAAAAATTGGGTCGAGTCTGGCCAAAAAAATAAGGCCCAACCAATAGGTCAGGTCGGTGGTTACCAGACTTTGACTAGTTATGAGCGGGCTTGATCCGATCCAAATTCTATCATATCTATTTTTATTGAACCAAGCCTAGCCAAAACCAAGACCAGACTTGGCCGTCGGGTTGTTGTGCCACCTCTAATCATAACAAGCCTTCAAGATATATATAAAATTCTGAAATCTTGTGAAATATTATTAATAATTTTTTAGGTCAATGGATTATTATTATTATAAAAGAAATAAAGAAGAAGGACAAGGAGTATTTTATTGGAATTACTTCAAAATATTTACAGAATAAAGTTTGAGCTTCGATGTGGTTTATATGGCCTCTGAAATCAAATTGAATAACTAGTAAATAAAAAGGCCAACTCGTCAATTTGGGCACCATACTGGGTATACTCCAAAGGCCCAATAGATATACAGGATATCTCTTAATTTTATATTTGTAAACTATTCTTTTTAGGGATAATGTACCAACTTTGACTTCATCTGCATTCAAAAATATTGAAATATACATCAATATCTACATTTATTACTATAAATTAGCTTTTATTATAAAAAAATCTTATTTATAAAATTTGATTTGTCTATTATATTCCTATTATCTATTTAATTTAACATATTATATTTATCTATTAATATTCTAAAAATCCTTTTGTATGCAATTTTTAAAAATTCCTATCAAAATTTTAGAGATAACATAAAGGAGTAAATAACCTCAAGAGACTCAATAAAACACAATTCATCTTTGGTAAATACAACTTAACCTAAAGTCGAGATACCTAATCGGGCTATTGAGCCAAGACAAATCTACCCTTCTACTCAAACATTCCACACCCTAGCGTCCCAATTTCTCTTCTCATTTGTCCGGCTCGACGCGATTCCCTTGGAGGAAGAAGCTCAAATCCAAACAAGCCGCTTCGGACTATCACAACAAAGAAGACGACACGGCCTTCAATTTCGCTGCTGCTGTGTCCAGCTTTCGCACGCTGTGTGGATTGAAGGGTAGTATTTCAACAACTTTCATTTTACTTTCTTTATAGTTTGACATACATTCCGTTTAGATATAAAAAAAAATCTTCTTCTTAGAGTTGGATGAATATTTTTTCATTAAGATGGTTTCTTGTACATCCGTCCGTATATACGGATTTTGATACTTTTATTCAGAGTAAATGATATTTGAATAAATAATATTTTTCTTTAATGTAAATTATATTTTTCTTTGTAACAAATGATATTTTTGTCTCGTCATCATGACAGTGGATGTCGGAGTTTTGTGTTTTCATTTACAACTCATACGTTTTGCACTTAACGATTTCATGTTTTTGGATATCTTGAGTAAAAATATAGTGATATACAGTCACACGATATATTCAAAGTTGAACTTTGTCCGTTCATTTTCTTTTGAATATAAGAATCACATACTCAAATTATTAGGTGATTATAATATATTATCATCTCAAACTTATTTGCTTTATAGTCAACTCTTGAAATCAACCCTCAACTTTTAAAGATTTTGAAAATCAAGCACTTTTACTAGTGGTAGAGTGGATCTTCTCACACTATCTTACTCTTTACAAAAGAATAGTATACTTCAATCTCAGCCAAATCTTAATCATTTTACTGCACGAATTACCCATTGGAGTTAATTTTTTCCAAGTGTGTCAATAACATATACATAGAGAATAAGATATGGTCATATTGCTATATTATCTTGGTGTGATGGAATATAATGCCTTTAAAAGCGTTGTTTCGCGGTGATAACAAAGTTATCGAGACTTTGGTAGCTCCGTTTCGTATCACGCGCCTATTTGGTAGCTCTGCTTCGATCCTTACACACAATGAGATATGGTCATATTGCTCATATATGTCTGCTGGTGTGATGGAATATAATGCCCATAACTATTATTTTATTAAAAATAAATATCAAATTTATGTAACGATTTTTGTCAAATAATATCTCAACGTTTAATAAATTACAAATTGACATCAAATCTTTCAATATTCACACACTTATGATCCAAGAAGGTGTTTTTTTTTTTTTTCCAACACTTGAAATGATGAAATTTCGTGTGGCACACTGAAGTCATGCGCTTATATACATAAGTTGATATTTTCCACGTGGGTGCAAAACGTCGACATGACACGTGGGATTTTATATGTCATTAATATCACAATGGGATATAATTGGGAAATTATTGAAAGAATAAGCTTTAATTTTTAATTTATTAAACGTTAAGTTATCATTATAAAACTCTCAGAGTTCGAGAAATAACTGGTATTTGTCTTTTTATTAAATATTTTAACACTATAATTGCTTATATTTTTTAGTTTATTTATAATATATTATACTAAAGCAATTAATTGGGGTGCTTTTCATTTTCATCCAGATCTCAACTTTTTTAAAGATATGATTCTTCAAGTATCAACTAATGATTTGTAATCTTGACTTGTTTGATCCCTAATCTTGATTGAATTTTTAAATAAAAAGCTAGATAGGAAATCCTATTTTCACATCGTCTTTTGCCTTGATGTTGAAAAACTAATGCAACTTTTAAAAATGAAATTAATTGAGATTTCCGAAAAGGGAAATGAACTGTGTAACTGCTAATTAATTTATTAAGGCAAAAAATATCTACAAATCTCTATACTTTTTGTTTTTGTTTCATTAAAACGAAAAAGTTGTACAAGAATGTAATGAAATAAAAGCTAAAAGTATAAGGACCTTTAGATATACTTTACCTTATATTAATATTGGAGGTGGTCTCATGTACATCCGTCCGTACATACGGATTTTGATACTTTTCTTCAGTGTAAATGATATTTGACATTTTCCTTCAATTTAAATGATACTTAAGAAAATGATAATCTTCTTTAATAAAAGTTATATTTTTCTTAATAACAAATTATATTTTTTTCCGTTCGTACGGTACGGATGAATATACACATGTCACTTGGGTCGTATTCCATCACGATCGTATAAAGCATATTAATAAAATTTAAATTAACAAAAGAATAACAGAAAGGCCTGTAGAAAAATAATAAGGGCATGAAGTAGACAAGCAAATGTTTTTAAAAGGCAAACATCATTTAATTGTGTAGGACAAGTTTTGTTAGAATTACAACTCACACACACCTACATATTTACACACTCGTGATGACTCAAACTCCGGAATGTGGAGATATTTCATATTAAAATGAGTCTTACAATTATTAATTTATAATTTATTGACAAGAAAAATAAAAGAATAAAAAGAATATTACTAATAAATTTACTGAATAATTCAAGTTGCTAAATGATTATCGTAGTGGAGCTCATACATATATATAGCTCTCATTTAGCTCAAGCACTGATTGAACATTGATTTTCATTTCAACTTTCTTTCACTTTTATTTATTAGTAGGGTTTTTGCCATCCCCTTAAAAATGAGAGAAAAAACATAATAAGTCGTAAAAAATATTGGTATTACATAAATAAATCTCACAGTGAAAAAAAAAGTAGTGCACCAATTGCTAATGCTAAGGTTTGATTGAAAAAGACACAAAAAAATTGTATGAGATATTATTATTATTGACCATGTGTATGAGATATTATTATTGACATATGTAAGGATGTCAACGAGTGAGTTTACCTGATCGAACCAATAAATAAGAATGGTTCGATTCCTGTTCTGTTCAGAACCACCCATTATGGGTCTTAAGCGGTCCGATCTAAGCGGTGCGGAACCGAATCGGACCGAACCGAACAAGAACCAGAACTAGAACCGAAATCGTTGCTTTATAATTTAATGTGTTATGAGTGATTTTGAATCGATATGGATAAAACTAGCTCATTGATAAGCCTATTTAAACTTAGGCTTGTCAATAGACGGGTTTTACTCGGATCAGAACCAATAATAAGTATTGGTTCTGGTTCTGGAATCAGATCCGGACCGGACCATCAAACTATGGATCTAAACGGTCCGGGTCTAAAGCGGTCTCGAACCGAATCGAACCGAATCACATACTTTAAAATTTAATGGGTTTTGAACGGTTTCGATCGACACGGATAAAACTCACCCATCGACATCTCTAGACATATGTAATAGTGACCAAAAATTGTCAAAATGATTATGAAATTAAATTTGTGTTTATTTTACGTGCCGTACGTCCGCTATAACTTACTAAACATTATCAAATAAAAATTGATTAGGTTAATCGTCTTAAAATTGGAAACATTTATAATTTTTGCAATTAATTCAACATGTCCGACAAAACAATGCCATTTTAGCTAAAATCTCGTCAGAGGACAGCTCTTTTCTAGTAGATTTGCCAAACAATTTTGTATGAAACATCAGTAGCAAAAATTAGGGATAGTATCGTAGTTGCTACAGTTTCAAAATTCGTTTAATTATTTTGGCGATCAAATCAATTAAATACACTCTCTCCGTCTCATCCAATATGGTCTGTATTCTATTTTGGACTGTCCCACCCAAGATGACATGTTTCATTTTTAAGAAATAATCATCTCTTTAAAAATTATGGATTCTATCTACTTTTTATCATTTTAACCATTTTATCATTTCTTTTAAATAACCGTGCCGAAAAAATGAACCGTCTTGAACGGAAAGGAGCGAGTAAAACACTATCATTATTAAGTTGGCAAACTAACATGGTGACAGAATTTATGCCACTAGTGCCCCAAAAAGAAATTGGTTAATAGTGATTTAAGAGGACCAGGATCGAATCCTATAGCAGATGTGGGAGTTTCACCTCTTTAGGGTGGCTCCTTGTGGTGCACTAGGTAAAGTCCTCCTACTTAAACAATAAAATCAGTCTTTTTCTCTCTCACATTCTCATTGAATATGGATGTGGGGGCTACACAATATTCCTTTATAACAAGAACTGTTTATGCCACGTGGACTGCCAAAATACAATGTTTGGGGGCGGTGTATATATTTTTGGCATAGAGAATTAAAAAAAAAAAAAATGATAGTGAATTAAGAGTGATATTATTGACAAGCTCTGCCGTCGGTGCCATAATGGCTGACGATTTATGTGTTGACATTTGGAGCTTCACAAACTATAAGTTGGTGATAATAAATTGATGGATAATATTTAATACCAAAATACATGGAACATAGACGAAGAAGAAGGATTATTTCTCCCATTTATTCAGTTAATTATTAATATATCCAAATGAAATAATGAACTCACAATGTGGGAGAAAGAAAAGGAGAAATTGGACAGCCAATGGAAATCATCCTCCCTAATTTTGTCCCCAAAATTTAGTGTTGAAGCACATTTGAGGATAAGAAAGAGTTGGCACTTTCAACAGTATGGGAGACTTATAATGTCAATTGTCAAACCCCTCCAAATTGATTGCATGACAACTTCAAATCGCGTCGACCATCTGTTTGAACACCTAGTCTATTAATCGTGAATTATCATCATAAAATAAAAATAGAAATGTTCAAATCTTTCAATTTTATTAAATTTGTTTCTTCTTTTTTTCTCATACGAGTTTTTGAAGTAGAGTTTTGAACATTCATCAAACGTCGAAATTAAAAATAGGAGAGAACAACCCGTACCGCGGATGGTTAAAGTGACAATTATCATTAAGAAAAGTGATAATTATCATGAAGAAAAATGACATTTACTCTTTTGCCTATAGAAGTGGTCTCCTGTGCGGACATCCGCGACAATGATATTTTTATTTAGTATAAATGATATTTTTCTTCAATAAAAATAATACTTTTGAATTATATTATAAAAAATAAATGATATTTTTCTTCAATGTAAATGATGTTTTTGTTAAGAATAAATGGTACTTTTGTCCTTCCGTATAGTACGGGCGGATGTACATGAGTTTTGTGTTACCTATAACTAGAAATTGACAATTATTCTACAGAAAAGTAACAATTATATTAAAGAAAACGTGACAATGTCATATCTATCTGCACCATATGGACTTTTGAGTGTACGATTATGAGTGAGCTTACAAGTTCTTTAAAAGATTGTATAATAAAGTGAATGTGCAAAAATGCCCTTGACGTTTGGTCATATTTAGTAAATTAACATGTAAGTATAGACATATAATAAATGAAGGAGTCTTGTATGAGATCGTATATGAGCCAAATTCGTAAGACAATAGCTCAAAATCAAATCCAAAATTCATGACAAAAACACACAAATTAGATAAAGAATAAAAATACATTATTAGAAATAAAAATACACTCATGAATTCATTAAAACAAACCATCAATGTATTACGAATGCATCTATGCGTATATATATAAAGAGAAGTGCATTATAATGTAATGTCAAATGCATGCATTAGAAACCGGCAAAAGTGCATTACAAATTTTGGAAATGTAGACTCTACGTTTTATTTTTATTTTGACAATATTTTATTTGGATATTTGTTTCTTCCAATTTTTGGAGTGAACTTAATTCCTTTTTTCAGAAATTTTGATTTGTGTAGTTTCATCCCGAGTTCCATGATTCTAGCTAATTTCGTGGGACAATTAAGATTTTATTTGTACAATTTTATCCTTAATTGTACAGAAAAATCAACCTGCAGACTTGATCGGTGTATAATGATTTTTTTTATAAATAAACCGCTGATTTAATAATAATAGATTTGAATGATTTTATTTTCTACACTAAGATGAGTTCTTAGAAATATTTGTTACTGAATTTGTGTTGGACCAATACGTTGGTGATGACATATTTGAAATCCAATAATACAATGTTTCCATCCCAAGACATATTATAGTTCCACTTGGAATAATATTGAACAAAACCGAGAAAATAAGGACATAAAATATGATGTCAAGGAGAAAAAGACATCGCCTGAAAAGCAGAGATGTGAAAAAGCAAAACAAAGCATGGTTTTAAAGAGACAAAACATTGGTTTAGTTCAGGGGGTTACCCCTATTTATTTAATTTCCCTTTCACATCTTATCTGCCCATAAAATAATTAAAAAAAGAGAATTCTTTTTATATTTTCTAGTTTTTATATTCAAAATTAAATAAAGTAATATTTACTTGTGACAACATGCCGCAAAAGTTGTTATCACCGGTCCGTATAACAGACAAATCCAAGGCTGCTGCCCCCACCTTTTTCCATTAGAAAAATAATTATTTAAATTTTTTAGATTGCATTTTATAATTTTCGTCCAAATATATAATGGCCACTGCTAGGCTTTTTGGTGTTATCTTCTCGTTGGCTCATACGAAACATCTGTAGGCTGCTTTATGCTTTAAGCCTGATCACAAGATTAATAATTAATAATAAAGGAATATTATTTTTAGGGCTCGAGATAAAATCAATTTGAGCTAAATGACATATAATAAAGTAATCAATTAATTCAATACAATGATTGAGTTAAATCCAAATTTATCACGGATAAACTAATAGTATTAATTAAGGTTTGAATAGCTCCTAAGTACCTATCGCATCAAATTAAAAGCCTAGATGGCTATATATGGTTCACATGTTTAAATAGTTGAAGTAGTAAAGTTAAGGTTATCGAAACTGGTTGGCGTGCATTTGGATTGAGGGAATTTGATAGTGGATTTTAAATTTTTAGTTAAATTCGATGTACAGGAATTAATTAAGGTTTAAATAGCTCCTAATTACTACCTTCTCAATTGATTTTTATTTTTTATTTTTTTTTAAAAACTTTATACTTTGGTATTTCGAATTTATATAGTTTTTGCTTAGTTGATGTCTAATTAATTATGTTATTATTGGTTGAAAATTGGTCATTCGGAGTATGGATGTCAAATGGGTGAGTTTTACCCGAACAGAACCAACAAATAAGTAATGGTTGTGGTTCTGAAACCGATCCATTAGACACTGGATCCGGACCGGACCCGGACCATCAACCATGGGTCTTAAGCGGTCTGGATCTGAGCGGGTCTGGAACCAGAACCGGACCAAAATCGGACAAGAACTGGAAACGAAACTATTGCTTTATAATTTAATGGGTTATGAGTGATTTCGAATCGATATAGATAAAACTAGCTCATTGACAAACTTATTTAAATTTAAGCTTGTACAATAGACGGATTTTACTCGGATCAGAACCAATAAATAAGTATTGGTTCTGGTTCTGGAACCAGAACCAGATCCGGACCGGATCGGCCCATCAAACTATGGATCTAAACGGTCCGGGCTTAAAGCGGGTCTGGAACCGAAACCAGAATCAGAACCATTGCTTTAAAATTTAATGGGTTTTGAACGGTTTCGGATCGATCCGAATAAAATCCACCCATTGAAATCTCTAATTCGGAGTACAGATGAGAGTACGAGATAGTTGAGGAGTATATGAAATTGTGATGTTAACTTTATTGACGGGGTATAAAAATATGTGAAATTATGCATGATTACACACAATGCATGTATGTACTAGTGTAACTATATAAGCATAAGTTTTAGTAGAATATGCACCGGTTATAAATTAATATAGTAGCATTAATAGGGTTTCAATTTTATTCAATCTTAAAATCCAGGATAAATGCAAAATAAAACACAGATTTATATTCATTTATAATTTCGACCTCAATTTCAAATATTTACAAATAAATACCAAATCAATTTAATTTTTGCAATTAGATCGCTGATAAGTTGGGGAAGCTCAATTGCTAAAACTGAAAAGGGCTAAAACTGAAAAGGTTTTGTATTTATTTATAAATGTTAAAAGATGATATCAAAATTGCAAAATAAGTATAAATTAGTAATTTATTTTATGATTATCCTTAAAACTTAATTTAACTATTCAAGATAACTTAAGATTGTGCCTTTTTATGTGCATAGAAGATTTACATCCTTGAATCAGGGATTTTTCTATCTTTTTTAAAGTTCTATAGCCTCTTTTTTCTTCTCATTAAAAATAAAACTTCGAGAAGTTTTATATTAATGGACTTATTCTTAATATTGGAAAATAGGTTTTTTTTGGGGGAAAATAATTTGAATCCCAATCTCGGCGAAAAACTTCAATTGTCTCGTTTCTTAGTGTCACGCTTGTGGTCCATACCTAAGAACTATTGTTTTAGAAATAATAATTATTAAAGTAAATAAATTATGCATAACAAATCTAATTAACATTTTTGATGAATTTTGGAGGAAAAGTTTCCAGCAGTTGTAGTTTGATTTTGGACGTTGATATTAATTTTTGTCAGCAAGTTCTCCACATCGATAAATAGCTAAATTTCCTATTTTCAACCCATTAACCTCAATCTTTGATTTTTCGAATCAAGGACTCGAACAACAGAATTGTAAAAGTCAGTTTATCGAAGAAGAAGAAGAAGAAAAAAAGGATGAGTTTTAATTTAAAATGGTTATTAAAAAATGGGCACTTTGTTTGCAACCTTTTAACAATCAGATCGAAATGCCATGATTTAAATGACAATCATCCTTTCAAATTGCTTGTTAATTGCATGCAATTTCATAGGTTTGTTTATTATATCTCAAATAATAAAATAAGTCTATAAAAATATCGTGTCACGACATGAGATAAATTAAATAGAACTAAATATGATATAATTTTTTTAATTATGTTTTGAAGGTCTCCAACTAAAATGATTAATCTAGATGAGTTTTCTGACCTCGGGTCAATTGACCAGCCAATTAAAATACATGCTTATCTTTAAAAATACCTCAATAATTATTATTGGATGGTATTACTGCGAGTAACATAACCGCACCTAACCTTTTTGATAAAATAAGTGATGAAAATGCATAGCCACCACTTTCTCTTTATTATAAAATAGTACTCTCTAAAATTGTTTCTTTTTTTTTGGAAACGAACCAATTTAATGGGATAGCTCAAAAAGGAAAACGAGTCAACAATAATATGATAGATGAAGTATTAATTAAAAAGCTGTATATGTAATTATATACAATATGTATATTAATATATGTCGAATCACTGGCTAAAGTTTTTCGTGGAGTCATCTGAGGGAAAACAAACAAAATAGTGATATGCAATTCTAACAACTTTAGCTTGAATCCAATCCCTGCATGTCATTTCACTCAATAAATAGCACATGGCTAGTCATCCTAATCACAATTCTGAAAATAAAATAAAATAAAATAAAATATCTAGGTCGTCGTTTACAAACAAACAAACGAACAAAGGCTCTTGTAAACTTTTCTTTTACAATTTTTATCTTTTTTTGGGCTGAAAAGACAATTAATAAAAAATAAAAGGTGACTCTGGAATAACAGATTATCAGAGTTCTTGCAGCTATAGCTAGGACAAAATGTGGGGCACCTAAGGTGATTTTATGCTTTTCTGAGCCATGGTTATATTTTTATTTTATTTTGATTTAAAATCTATAGTCAATGGGCGCATCATGATTTTTGGAGTACTAGCAGTGGGTGTGAGATTGAATATATTTATTTTTCTTTAATTTGTTATTGTGATATAGAATTCCCTTGGCTTTTGTGACCAATTCATGCATATATGATATATCTATCATTCAGATTTTGGACCTTTACTTGCACGTATTCCAATTTACATCTCTATGTACAAACTACAAAGTATGTATTGATCAGATTTTAGTTTGCTGCACTCAATTTCTGTGATTTGCCATTTCTCTAACAATTAAAACGAGCCCCCCTTTTTTTTTATATCACGGGGAACCCGCAGCCGCTATCTTAGGTATGCATTGGGTAAACCTCACGTTCCTACTGATACCGCAAACCACATGCGACATGTAAACCACACTTGGAAAACCGGATGTGATGCGCTCAAACCCATAGAGGCGTTTGGTGGGGTTCAACATGTGACCTCTCGCACCTTAACCATCGGACAGTCCATGGGGACAACACGAGCCCTCTTATTTATATTTGATGAAGTTAAATTTATTGTGCTCTTAAACTACTCAAAAAGGTTAATCACAAATACATGTAGTTTTCAATTGCTTAATATTAGTTTGATGTAATTCGTTGTTTTTAGGGTAAATATCACTTTAAACCCAAACTATACCCATTTTATCAAAAATATCATGAACTTTAAAAAATATCATTTTAAACCCCAAACTATTAACATTTTATCAAAAAAATCCTAAACTTTGAGAAGTATCACTTTAAACCTCAAACTATTAATTTTTTTTTATTAAAATACTCTACATCAATTTTTCAGTTCCCGAAATTGGACGAGGAATATCTTCTGACTGGCTCATCGGATATATCCAACGTTCATTTCTTGCCTTCAAAATTTTGATGTGGCTCATCGAACGAGAAGAAGATATTTCTTGTCCAATTTCAGGAGCTTAAGAATTGATGTAGGGTGTTTTGAAAAATAAAATTTAACAGTTTGAGGTTTAAAGTGATATTTCTCAAAGTTTAAGATTTTTTTGATAAAATATTAATAGTTTGGGGTTTAAAATGATATTTTTTAAAGTTCATAATATTTTTGATAAAATAGATATAGTTTAGGGTTTAAAGTGATATTTACCATTGTTTTTATATGCAGATAACTAACATTTGAACAGATTACCCCTACCCCTCCCCCCAAACAACAAAAAAAGGAAAAAATAATAATTATTAATAAAGTACAAATTGAATTAAAAGCAATGATAGATCATAGAACTTCAGTTACAACGAAAAAAGAAAATGATATTTAATTTTTGGAAACTTGGAAAGGTGATTACTGATTGAGTGCTTTTCTATTTTGTACAAGCCATAAGAAGCTACCCTTTTATTACTTTAAATGTAAGCTATCATGTCATGAACTTTTAATTTGCACACTGAACTATTTGAGATTCTACGAATTTCACAATAATAAATTACTTGAATATCCATGTCAGTGCAGTTCATTTGAAGAAGAACAATAATATTCATCTGCTGGAATTGCTATTCTTCTTCTTTTGAGGGTGATTGCTATTATTCTTAAGAAAAAAGTTGTATAGTAATTTCCAAATATGGAAATAATATATATAGGCCATTTGATGTTACAACTCAAAATAGAAGTTGTTATAATTACCTAGAATGTGGATATTAATGCGACGCATTAACTTCACGCATTATAAGGACATATATTAATGGAATTCCAATGATGTTATTCGACCATAATGTGGCTGACCATAATCAGTTTTATTGAATGAAAAATCGTTTATTTAATATTTGATCTATTAAAAAGTTAGTTTTACATTAAAATCATCTTATGGAATTACAATTTTGCACCTATCGAATGAAAATTTTAAATTTAAATTTAAATTTATTAAATTTAATACTTGTCAGTTTCCCAGCTTCGCTTGCGCGAGATACAGAACGCTTTTTTTATAGAGAGATACTAATTTAAAATTATTATTTTGTTAATTAATTATACTTATAATTATTAAAATATCCTGTGTGGCCAGCCATAATATGGCCGCATAGCTTTATTGTTCCAATAAATTTATATTAAAATTCATGAAAACGAGGAAACGTAGATAAAATAGAGTGATATTCACACACACATTATCGCCACTGTCAACTCTTAACTAATTGAGCTGGATTCTATTTTGCCATTTATTTCATCATACAAGATTTTTTGTCTATATTTACATATTAATCTTATAATATATACTATATCATTTTTGGAGGTATTATTTGTGCATAATGTTATGACACACACACACGTATAGATATGGTGTGTTAAAATAAAGAAGTAAAGAATATAAGGTTTCAAACTGTACCTTGTGATTGATACTATCATATGCCTATCCATTACGATTTCTGTTTATTTAAAATGTATTATTATTATTATTATTATTATTATTATTATTATTATTATTAAATATTCATGTGACATGATCGTATCACGAGTGAGCATATTATTGTGTTTATAAGTTTTATATATATATATATATATAGGGGATGGTTCCTGTGAGAATGGAAATAAGTGTAGAAAATAAGAATAAATGTGTAAGTCTAGCATATCTTTCATATTTATGTAGACAATCGAATTACTATATTATATATTAGTTTAGCACATATTTCATCTTTTCAGTAGCATATATTAAATATATTAGTTTAGACATCTTTCATTCAAACAGAAGACAAGAAGGGTTCTAGTCTTTGCACAATAATCCACGTAACACACACAACACAAAATCAGAAGACAACCGAAATTAAATCTTAACCATTGATCCAACGAATCAAAGGCCCGAGATTCATTCCTATTTCCTACCAAATTATCCATTCATACCTGATCCATCTCATATATATATATATATATATATATATATATGTTCAAATAATAACCATTTTTAATGTGAGAACTAAGAACTAGGAAAATTTATTGTGAACAAAATGAATTCGTTATGAAAGTTAATGCATCCGTTAGTAAAATTACTAAATCCAAAAATTTTGAATTTTCTCCCAGGGTTCGAATATCATGGAAGGCGAAAGTTCTATTTTTTTGGATTCAATAACTTTATCTAAGAATTCATCAACTTTCACACCAAATTCATCAATTTTTATTTTCACATTCTCACGATAAAAATGATTCTCACGCTCATCATCATCACACACACACACACACACACACACACACACACATATATATATATATATATATATATATATAAGTGTTGCGATCAATCGATTCTTAGAAGAAAACATTAAACAAACTCGAAATGTTAAACCAATCCAACCCTTTAATTAATTTCAAATTCTTAGTTTTTTCCGAATATTTCGTTTTTTACTCAAACAAAAAACAAAAGGATATATAACATCGTTTTTTTTCTAAAAAAAGATAAAATTGCTTTCCGTAATTTTTTTTCATTTCTTTAATTGAGGGAAGGGAATGGAATATTGAATCCTAACACCAATATATTCAAGTCATCTTCAATAAAAAAACTGTACTCGATCTGTTTGTTTTCAGAATATTCTAACTTTACTTTGCTTTTCGAAGTCTCTAAATTTCTACTGCTCAACCTTTTGTCTTCCCTTTTTTCCTTATAAACTCATAAGTTTTTTTTTTTTTTTTTTGTCAATTAATACAGAAATTTTTTAAAGGCTGCGTCACGGTGGATTCAAACCCAAGACCTTTGGTTTCGGACATTAACCACTCTTCCACTAGGCCAACACACACACTGCTCATAAGTTTTTTTGCAAATGTCGAGTGCATGCAACTCCATTGTATTTATTAAATGCGTTGTGGATATTGAAATGTGTTTACTTAATTACAAGCTAATTAATCCTATAATCATCTCGAGGGTATAAACATATTTCGATGGATCCGTGCGACGAGACAAGTCCAGAATCTCATTTAGTTAAAAAGAAATAAATTATATATGAATAATATCACGAAACTGGTTTTCATGGTGCAGAAAATTGATATAACAAGAGCTGGACACTAAACCCTATAGAGGGAACCCTGAAACAGCCTTATATGAGAGAGAGAGAGAAGATGACAAAAGAGGCCAAATCTACATGATTGGAATGCAGCTAGCAAAAGATGATGATAAGAATACAAAGGCCACAGCCCACAGAGCTCACCTTTTGGGAAAAAATTAATTATATTTCTTTTTTTAATTTTTTGGGAAAATGTTGTTAGATTCTTTAATGTTGGAAAAAGAACTGATTCTCAGTTGCAGCTTGGCAATATGTGGATGATTAATGATGCATGATTGATCCTTCTTTGTTTTTGGAAACAATAAAATAATATTTATACATAATATATTTGTATAACAATTTTCAGGGAAAAACAAAATAAAGGACAGAGGGCCAATCATTGATCATTTTCCCCCTAGCTGAATCATTTATAAAATAACAAATGTTATTTGGTAATAGAGTAAATTATGATGATGATTGAGTTTCACGATGTGATCGATTATGAGATAAAATTCAAATTTTCATATGAACTTAACAACTTAACTCTTAATAGTCTTAGAGGGTGTTTGCTAAGCTTATTTTAAAGAGCTTATAAAATGTTTCAAGAGCTTATAAAATGTTTCAATAGCTTATAACACATAATGTAGGCTGACAATTTTCGACACGACATGAACATGCATGAAATTAATGGGTTAGTGTTCAGCATTATCGTGTTCGTGTCCTTATCGTGTCGACACGATAAGGACACGACAATTTCGTGTCGGATCCGTGTCGTGTTCGTGTAACCCGATAATTTTCGTGTTGCATTCGTGTTCGTGTCGGATCGTGTCGTTTTCGTAAAATCCGATAATATTTATATATTTTTAATATTAATTTAATTATATTTTATATATTTTTATTAATTTATTTTCTAATTTTGATTTAACATTATCGTTTCGTGTCGTGTCCCTGTCAGTACATTTTATGTCGTGTTCGTGTCAGACAAATCCTTAACAGGTCGTGTTCGTGTTTGACCTTATCGTATCGTGTCGTTATCGCGTCGACACGATAAGACCCGACACGCACGAATTGTTAGCCCTAACATAATGTCTCAAGAGCTTATAAGTTATCAATGTGTTTGGATAATCGAGTTTATAAGCTGGAGAAATAATCGTGAGTTAGAGAGACAAATTTGAAGAAAGACGAAGTCGATAGTATATATGTAGAAAATAACGAACCATAGTAAGGTTATTTTGGTAAATTCATTATTACTTATAAGCTTATGAAAAAATAAGTTGGGGTTGAGCTACTTTTTTTGGGAGCTTATAAGCTGTTGGAGCTTATTTTAGCAGATTATAATCTATTTAGGAGCTTATTTTACCAAATACTTTGTATGAGCTTATACGCTCTTCAAAACAGCCCCTAAATAATTTATAAGTTGTTTTGAAGAGCTTATAAGGTTAATACACCCTCTTAGTATGTTTACATTTACTCGTATGGAGCCTCAATGGGTATGTTTAGAAATTGTGTTTGGTGTTCATTAAATCGATATTTTAAAAAGTAATTATCGACAATCGAATTTAATTAGTGGCTCATCTATGGCTAATGACTCAATTAGAATGTTTTGCAATGAAATCACATTGTAGTCTAATGATTTTTCAGTCGAATGAAATCAGTTTTATTCTCGTCAGAAAACAAGAAAAATTGTTGACTTCAATATTAGTTGAACGAAATATATTTATTCAATTTTTTAAAGAAAAAAAGTGAGAGAAAAACGATGATGATGCTGTCTAGAGCGATGGCATGACGCGGCAGCCACCAAAAAAACTAGTCTCGTGACATGATTGGAAATTTGATTCACTTACCACTAAAAAAAAAAGTTGATGAAAGTAAAAGGATACAGAAAAATAAGAAGAAAATCATTATCAAATTGGGCATGACTGTAAGTCTGTGACTATTTAATTAAGTTCTTATCGGGTTCATTTATATCATAGTTAGTTATAAATTAATTAAGATTGAGTCTTTGTCTAATTTTATCCAAAGGAATCAGATAAACTCGAGAATTTGTTCTTTTTATCTATTGATAATTGCATTAATTGATTGAGTTTTAAGTTAAAACCTACAAAATCTTCTATAGTCCGATTGGTCCGGTCCAGTCCGAATCCAGTATCTAATGGGTCAGTTCTAGAATCAAACCCATTATTTATTATTGGTTCTGATCCGGTAAAACCCTAGACGTGCGAGGGCTTTCCGGACATTGGGCGACCCAGGCCCGGCACTAAAGTCAACGGTTCGGGCCGGACCGCGGTCAACGGCCTGAACCGAACCGGAGCTAGGGCCAGGGCCAGCTCGGTTCAAGTGAAGAGGGGCCCGGAACCGGCGGGCCTAGGGCCTAGGGCCGAACCGGCGGGCCTCCTTAGAGCCGTTACATATTTGATTGATTTTTCAGGAAAATTGAGATAAAATTGGAGATTTTACCCTTCATGAGAGTTTAAGTATATTGCGATACGAGTTCGTGAGCGCAAACGGATCGAAAATCGGAGCTCGGACGAGAGGAACGGACCGATGCAAAATCATTGCTGACAGCCTCGCCGAACCGAACCGGGACCGCTGGCTGGCCCTAAACCGCTTCTATCTGTAGGGCTGGGCTGGGCCCTCGACTTTCGAACCACAACCGTCGGGCCCGGCCCTACAACATGTCTGTAAAACCTCCATTGACATCCCTAATCTGATTTATAGTTATGACAAAATACTTCATAACAAACAATATCGAATAGTATAATATTGTAATATGTGTTCACAGCCTAATGATTCCATGATGATGCGACAAACATGCATAATATTTTAAGAAACACCTTTTAAAATATAAATTATTAATTTGACCTTATACATAATAAAGACAAGGCTAGCTAGCTATCCAATTTTTTTTATTGTTTTTTAGATATTCACTTTCTATGTGAATTAGAAAGAACCAATAAAATGAAAAGGCATATAATCTATCTCATGCTAAATAGTAAAAGATATTCAACTAATTGCAATAAACCTAGATAAGGCTCAAGACGTATAAAATAATAATAAAGGAATTCCACTACCGAGCTACTCCTTTGAAATTGTTAAATAATCTTCCTCCTAAAATAAAGTGTTGATTTGTCAGAACAGTTAAACCATTAAAAGATGAAATTATTTTCAAGCCAAGAGTTGACTTAACAATAAAAAATTTAAATTTTCAAGCAGAGTATCCAAAAAAGAAAAAGAAAAAAAAACTAAGAATATTTCGCCACACACTTTGATGCTTGGGTATTTCATGCAAGACGATGAACGCACATCAATTAGTTGACATTAGCATCTAATATTCAATCAATTCAGTTCGAAACTTCTAGATAATTCTATAGTGTCCCAAAAATTGGACACCAATTAATTGCTAACTACATCCCAATGAGGCATTATTACGATTTACATGATATTTCTACATGTATTCATCTGAAAATAGAATAAAATTATAAGTCTTAATCTAGAATGGTCTCATTTTTTTAATTTCATGAAAAATCCACAATCACTATATTCTGTCCACGCACTGGTAAAACTCACGTTTCTGTGCAATAGTTTTGAAACTACACAAGATGGGTAAATCATACTTGAAAAATTAGAACCGGTCAAACCCACGTTTTTATGCAATATATTAGAAACTACACGTGACGGGTAAACCACACTTGAAAAATCAGCACTAATAAAACCATATGTGACATGATCAAACCCACTTTACCAGCATTTGGAAAACTATGTGCGACATGATCAACCCTATAAAAGCGTGAGTGGAATTCAAATATATGACATTTTGACCACAAAAGAAATCCATTTTACCACTAGATCATCCCAGATGGACAAAACGATCGCATTCTTCAATATATGTCTGATTAACCATTTGGTATTTGAGGCCCACATATATTTCTTGTTTCCATCGACCCACTTTCTTAGAGCGCGCCCCAACCTCCTTGACTACACCTCATGTCTAGCCTTGATTAAGAATATGAGACGGAGATGTGCTCTTGTCCTTTATGAGTGTTTTCAAGTGTCGACGGGGAGTGTTGGAATAAATTTATATATGAGCTTAGATTTGAAATCTACATTTTGTGTAGATCAATTTAGTGTATTTATGTGTTCAAATCCATTGTGGGATGAATGAACAATTAATGCACAAAGATGGCTTCTTAATGGTGGGAATAAGTTTTTTATCCCACATTGGAAAAATAAGGAAGCTCTAAGCTATTTATAAATGAGTTTACATCAATAAGGAATAATCAGTGTGCACCATCTATGGTGCACCTAGTCAGTTTTTAATTAGCTATTTTATGGCTAACCCAATGTTTACGAGGATGGTGCGGCACCATCCGAGTCCGAGAGTCCGAGTCCGAGCACGTGCACGTCGCACTTGTCGCGTTGGGCGCTTTAGGCGCACTTTGCACCGCACGCGTCGCATCGTCGCGAGGAGCTTTGAGAGCCAAAGTTTTGCCTACATGGCACCTGGAGATGGCTCGGGCGACACGTCGGACTCGACTACGTGGCGGGACGGTTGGGCTCGTGCATGGACGAACCATCACGTCGGTTCGGGCTAACCTGATAGGCCTTGGATCGCCGCACTGGTTCGGGTCAGCAGTTGGGCCTTCGCACCACTTCGCGAACAGGCACCGTGGGCTATAAAAGGGACCCTGCAGAAGATGATTAAACACACCTGAACGAAGATAATCAATCGACTCATACATTCTTCAAAATCCTCTCTGTCCCGACTATCTAGTAGTTCGCCGGAAATACGTCTAGTAGTGCAACTACTCGTATTTGTTAAACCGTTGTATCTTGGAGATAATTGCTGTTGAACCGCGTGCATTGTAGCGGAGCAATATTATCTTGCGGAGAAAGAGTCTAACTCTTGCCTCGGTTATTTATAGCATTCCCTTTATACGTTATATTCGCATTTCTACATACCCAGTTACTAACAATCGCAAGATAATATTTGTGGAAATGGCGACAAGTCGAAGCAACGTTCCGAATGCCCCTGTTCATGCCGAAAAGCCGGAAAAATTCTCAGGTTCTGAATTTAAGCGTTGGCAATCTAAAATGCTTTTCACCGACTACTCTCAATTTGGCCCGTTTCTTGAATGAGTCACCTCCTCCGTGAGGAAGATGAGACCGATGAACAAAAGCGCAATGCGTTAGATGCATGGCATCATAGCGACTTTCGTGTCGCAATTACATCCTCAATGGGTTAGGCGACACTCTATAGTGTCTACTCTAATGCCAAAACGTCGAAGGAACTATGGATCTCTTTAGAGACAAAATACAAGACGGAAGATGCCGGTCTAAAGAAGTTTATCGTCGGACGCTTCCTAGATTACAAAATGGTGGATAGCAAGACGGTACTTGAACAAGTGCAAGAACTCCAGTTGATTCTGCACGATATTCTCGCCGAAGGTATGGAACTTTCGAATCATTTCCAGGTTGTTGCAATGATCGAGAAATTACCACCAATGTGGAAAGAATTCAAGAACTATCTCAAACACAAACGCAAGGAGATGGGACTTGAAGATCTTATTGTACGATTGAGGATCGAAGAAGACAACCGCAAATCTGACAACATGGCAAAGAAATCGTCTATGGAGGCAAAGGCAAATCTAGCCGAGTCAAGCACCAACAACAAGAAACGCAAGTTCAACGGGAAGAAGCAAGACCCGAAGAAACAAAAGAGGATCAAAGGAGATTGCTACAACTGTGGCAAACCCGGGCACATGGCGAAGGATTGTCGGAAACCAAAGAAGAAAGATGGTCATCAACAAGCAAACGTGACGGAGGAAAAAACGGTACCCCTTGACTTATCTGAACTCGATTTATCTGCTGTTGTAGATGAAGTCAACATGGTAGGCAACCCAACTGGGTGGTGGGTTGATACTGGTGCTACAAAGCACATCTGTGCTGATAAGTCAATGTTCTCCACATATGAACCCGTCACCGAAAAGAGGAAGTTGTACATGGGCAACTCCGCAGCTTCCAAGATCGTTGGAGCAGGAAAAGTTGTGCTAAAGATGACTTGGGATTGAAAGTGGCGTTGACCAACGTCTGCATGTTCCGACATTCGCAAGAATCTTGTGTCCGGTTCGCTTTGAGCAAAGCTGGTTTTAGACTAGTGTTTGAAGCGAGACAAAGTTGTAATGACCAAAATGGTCACTTTATAGGAAAAGGCTATCTAGATAATGGCCTTTTCAAGCTTAGCGCACTCAATGTAATCTCCAATGATGAAATAAAGGAAAGCATTGCATATGTGATTGAGTCTCCTAATTTATGGCATCATAGATTAGGACATGCAAATTAAATACACTACGAAGATTAGTGAATTTAGAGCTATTGCCAAAGATATCTTTTGATCAACATAATAAATGTGAAATTTGTGTTGAGCGAAAATGGCAAAGAAACCTTTTCATTCGGTGGAAAGATCAACTACACCTCTAGAATTGATTCACACCGACTTATGTGATTTAAAACTTGTGCAAACTAGAGGTGGAAAGAATTATTTTATAACATTTATAGATGATTGCACAAGATTTTGTTACGTGTATCTTTTGAGAAGCAAAGACGAAGCATTCGAAGCTTTCAAAAGTTACAAAAGTGAAGTTGAAAATCAACTCAATGCCAAAATCAAGATGATTCAAGTGATCGTGGTGGCGAGTATGTTGCACCGTTTGAAGAATTTTGTCGTGAAACGGTATTATTCATCAAACAACGGCACCTTACTCACCACAATCAAATGGTATTGCCGAACGGAAAAATAGAACATTAAAGGAAATGATGAATGCTATGTTGATTAGCTCGGGCTTATCACATAACATGTGGGGGGAAGCTATCCTTTCGGCAAATAAAATATTAAACAAGTTACCCCAAAAGAAACAAGATAAAACTCCATATGAATTATGGAAAGGTAGGAAACCATCCTACAAATACACGAAAGTGTGGGGGTGTCTCGCAAAGGTCGAAGTACCAAAACCAAAACAAGTTAAGATAGGCCCTAAAACTATTGATTGCATCTTCATTGGATATGCAAACAATAGTAGCGCATATCGCGTTTTTGGTACACAAGTCGGAAATACCCGACATGCATGAGGGAATGATCATAGAATCAAGAAATGCTATATTTTTTGAAACTATATTTCCCAAGAAAGAAAAGAACGACGCAAGTTCTAAGAAGAGAACTTATAAAGAAAACTCGTCAGAAAATATTGGACCAAATGTTGAGCCAACACCTACACTAAGACGAGGAAAACGAACAAAACCGCAAAGTTCTTTGGTCGAGACTTTGTGGTTTATTCGTTGGAAGATGATCCAAAGACAATCGAGAAGCATTATGCGGTCCCGATCTTTTCTATGGAGAAGCTATCAATAGTGAAATTGAATCTATATTAAACAATCACACTTGGGAAATCGTTGACCTTCCTCCTGGTTGTAAACCTTTAGGATGCAAGTGGATTCTAAAGAGAAAGTTCAATGCCGATGGAACTATTGATAAGTACAAAGCACGTTTGGTAGCGAGGGTTACAAACAAAAGGAAGGTATGACTACTTTGATACATACTCACCTGTTACAAGGATTACATCCATAAGAACGCTACTTGCTATAGCTGCGTTGCATAATCTTGAAGTACATCAAATGGATGTAAAAACAGCATTTCTAAATGGGGATTTAGAAGATGAAATTTACATGGAACAACCTGAAGGGTTTGTTATCCCCGGACAAGAAAACAAAGTTTGCAAACTTGTTAAGTCTTTATACGGACTTAAACAAGCACCCAAACAATGGCATGAGAAATTTGACCAAGTGATGATGTCAAATGGATTCAAAATTAATGAATGCGACAAATGTGTTTACATTAAAGGGACATCCGATAATTTTGTCATTGTATGTCTTTATGTTGATGACATGCTCATAATGGGTAGTAATCGTGATATAATCATGAATACTAAAGAAATGTTAAAGAGAACATTCGATATGAAAGACTTGGGATAGTGATGTGATTCTAGGAATTAAAATTTCTAGAACACATGATGGAATTGTCTTATCACAATCTCACTATGTTGAGAACGTGCTTAAGAAATTCAAAGCTTATGATCTACCTCCGGCTAAGACACTGTTGATTTAAGTCTACACTTAGCCAAAATCGAGGAGACCCGATATCCCAATTGGACTTTGCTAGGGTCATTGGAAGTCTAATGTACTTAGCAAATTGTACAAGACCCGACATAGCATATTCATTAGCAAGTTGAGTCGGTTCACAAGTAATCCAAGCAAGGATCATTGGACCGCATTAACTAGAGTTCTAAGGTATTTAAAACATACTTTGAACTATAGTTTACACTACACAAGATATCCAAATTGTTTTGGAAGGATACGGTGATGCAAATTGGATATCCGATACAAAGACTCCAAATCCACAAGTGGATTCGTGTTCACCATAGGTGGAGGAGCGATGTCATGGAAATCTTCTAAGCAAACTTGTATAGCTCGATCTACAATGGAATCCGAATTCATTGCTTTAGATAAAGTCGAAGAAGCCGAATGGTTAAGAAATTTCTTAGAAGATATTCCTTGTTGGGAAAACCCATACCTCCCGTTATGGTGCATTGTGATAGCATGTCGACCATAGGGAGAGCTAAGAGTAGCATGTACAGCGGTAAGTCTCGACACATTAGTCGAAGACACAATACCGTTAGACAATTGATCACGATCGGTATAATGTGTATTGACTATGTAAGGTCAAAAGACAATATAGCGGATCCGTTTACTAAAGGTATTAATCGTGATCAATTATACAATGCGATGAGGGAATGGGATTAAAATCCACTCTTAAAGAACGTTCATAATGGTAACTCAACCATGATGATTGGAGATCCCAAAACTTGGTTCAAAGAGACAACTAAGTTATGAAGGTTCAGTTATACACTTGAAATCTCAATAATCCATTCTCGTAGTTGTTCAAGTGTAACCTGCAGGTTCGTGGTAAAGGGTAAGTTTTAAAGAACTTTAATGATTCCTATAGCCTTATTGGTGGAGTATAGCGGGATACTCTTCATAGGAGATCACCTATCTAAGTGTGAAGTGTGGGCGCTTCAAATAAATAACACTTATGAATCAAAGATATGGTCCAGGCCAAATGGACACAACGTGAGAACGAAAGATAGTGTATCTATTATTGTGTATGTGTTATTGTCTTGGTTTACACAAAAGCGGTCGGTTCAAGACATCGTGTTCACCGAAAGCGGTGAGTAAATCCGATAACACTATACTAAGGAAGGTTCAAAGCCAACAACTACCTATCCTAAAGCAATAATAGGTCATCGGGACATTGATAAAATTGCATTTGCATTAATCGTCATTCATGTGGGGATTGTTGGAATAAATTTATATATGAGCTTAGATTTGAAATCTACATTTTGTGTAGATCAATTTAGTGTATTTATGTGTTCAAATCCATTGTGGGATGAATGAACAATTAATGCACAAAGATGGCTTCTTAATGGTGGGAATAAGTTTTTATCCCACATTGGAAAAATAAGGAAGCTCTAAGCTATTTATAAATGAGTTCACATCAATAAGGAATAATCAGTGTGCACCATCTATGGTGCGCCCTAGTCAGGTTTTAATTAGCTATTTTATGGCTAACCCAATGCTACGAGGATGGTCGAAGCACCATCCGAGTCCGAGTCCGAGTCCGAGCACGTGCACGTCGCACTTGTCGCATTGGGCGCTTTAGGGCGCACTTTGCACCGCACGCACGCATCGTCGCGAGGAGCTTTGAGAGCCAAAAGTTTTGCCTACATGGCACCGGAGATGGCTCGGGCGACACGTCGGACTCGACTACGTGGCGGGACGGTTGGGCTCGTGCATGGACGAACCATCACGTCGGTTCGGGCTAACTGATGAGCCTTGGATCGCCGCCTTGGTTCGGTCGCTGATTGGGCCTTCGCACCACTTCGCGAACGAGCACCGTGGGCTATAAAGGGACCTGCGAAGATGATTAAACACACCGAACGAAGATAATCAATCGACTCATACATTCTTCAAAATCCTCTCGTCCCGACTATCTAGTAGTTCACGGAATACGTCTAGTAGTGCAACTACTCGTATTTGTTAAACCGTTGTATCTTGGAGATAATTGTTTGTTGAACCGCGTGCCTTTGTGGCGAGCAATATTATCTTCTTGGAGAAAGAGTCTAACTCTTGCCTCGGTTATTTATAGCATTCCCTTTATACGTTATATTCGCATTTCTACATACCCAGTTACTAACAGGGAGCACCGTCGCCCTCTATGTGGCTGACTCCTTCGAGAACCTTCTCTGGTGTGTCTGAACACAACTATCTACGATCGACATTACACAATCATATTTATGGATTAATTATCTTAAAATATACTCCCTCCGACCACCAAAATCGTTTCTTGATTTTGGTGGCACGGATTTTAATAAATTGTAATTAGTGTAAAGTAAATGAGTGTAAAAGGTGGGCCATTAGGATAATAAATGAATATATTAATGGATAGTGGGTGTAAAAATATGGACCGTGAGTGATTCTTTTGTAAATAAGTGGATAAATTTATGGTAAAAATGTGAAGTTGATGTTTCCAAAAAGGAAATTGAACATTTTTGTGAACGGACCAAAATAGAATTAAATGAACGCATTTTGTGGACGGAGGGAGTATGAACTTTTATCAAATTGTCTGAAATTTACAACAAATGTAATATGTTACAGAAAAAGAAAAATCAAAATTCATGTACAAAATCTATAAATGGATAGAAATTTGTATGATTTAAGTTAATTAACCCTTAATAAAATAAAAAGCAAATCCTCGTGTTATTTAAGTACTCGTGATATATAGTAGTATTTGCCCCGTGCGAACACGGGTTGTTTATAGATTTAGTTTATATATAAATAGATAATTAATATGGTAAGTATAGAGTAGAAAAATAGGATCCCCATGATCAGCTTTTTCCCTTTTGCGTGGAAGAGTTCAAAATCTTGTTGATTGACCTGACAATATATCTTTTTGTTAGATTAAATATTTTCAACTAATTATAAAATAAAATAAAAAGATGGACAAATGTAACGGATTGGTCAGTTTAATTGCACAACAACAGTGGGTGGAGTGGCAAAGAGGACAATGAAGCAAGTCCGTGCTCTCTCCTTTTATAAAAAGCACATGGCATCGACACATCTAAAGGGTCCCTTACCAGACACTCTTTACGTGGCTGTACTTATTGTTGTATATATATATATATTAATATATTTATATTTCAATTTAATGTATCAAATTAAATAAATAAACACACACACACACACACACATATATATATATATATATAGGAGATGGATCATGTAGGAATGCATAATTTGGTAGGAAATATGAATAAATCTGGCTGATTTGCTATATCAATGGTTGAGATTTAGTTTTCAAGTGTCTTCTGAGTTTTGTGTTTTGTGTCTTCTGCGGATTATTGTGCAACACTATAACTCTTCTTGTCTACTGTCAGAATGAAAATGTGCTAAACTAATATATTTAACATATGTCTACTGAATGGTTGAAATATGTCTAAACTAACATGCAATATAGTAACTACGATTGTCTTCTACACAAATATAAAAGATGTCTACTTATTCTTATTTTCGTACATTAAGTAAACTTTCTCACCATAACCAACCCCTATATATATATAGTTGAGTTATAATAAAACCTACTTTTCAGTAAAACCTAAAACCAATGCACTTTACGTATAAAGTTAATGCATTTTATGTATAAAACTAATGCACCTTGAGTTCGATAAAAGACAACACTATTCATCATATTTAGTAGTGCGGTAGACTTTATACATAAAGTGCATTAACTTCGTAAAAAGTGCATTGATTGTTGGTTTTACGAAAAATGTGCTTTTATTCGAACTCTTTCCTATATGTGTGTGTTGCAGTACCAAAAAATGAGCTAAGGATAGAGATCACTCACCTACACTACTCGTTATATAATGGCAGGCTCTCCTCCCATCCCATGCTTAATTCCTCTTACTAATTGAATTTGAATTCTTTGTATGTCTGCTTACATTAAGTTCTTTTTTATTTATCATTCCACAACAATATTGAATATGTGATGCACCACTCATTAATTCACTTTTCTTATAAAAAGGGTGAGTAAAATTCCAAAAATATTGAAATCGAGTCAGATAGTATATATTTCGGTTAATTCGGTTCAATTGATTTAATTATTTCAGATTGAATTTTAGTACATTCGTTTATTTATTTCAGATTGAATTTTAGTACATTCGTTTATTCATTTATTTCGATTTTCAATATATTTGGTACTTTTCCAACCATATTGACCGAATACTAGTTGTGATATATTTTGATATTTTATATATTTTATCATACAATATTAGGCTAGCAACCTAGTATTTTGTATTCTGTATTCCTGATTTTTTCTTATGGAATGTTGGATTTTTGGTCTATGTAGGAAGGACATTATAATTTGTGGATCTTGGTCTTATTGAATTTTTCATTGTCTTGTTAGGCTATTATTAAGTGCTATGTTGTTAATATGTCGATCAATATTTTCTATTTATAACTATTATTTTTTAATCAGGGGGTGAGTAGGGGTGAGCATTCGGATTTCGGTTCGGATTTTTGTCTAATCCGAACCGATCCGAAAATCCGAATTTTGTGAAAGAAAAAATTCGATCCGAATAGAATATCCGAAAATCCGAATTTTTTATACAAAAATCCGATCCGAACCGAAAAATCCAAAATTATGAAAAAACCGAAAATCCGAAACCAATTTTTGTTAATTATTGTATATATTTATATTAAATTTAAATATATTTAAATAAAATATTATTTTTATATATAAATTATACATAATTCGGATTTTCGAAAGAAAAAAAATTCGGATTTAAAAATCCAATTCGATCCGATCCGAAAATCTGAAATTTTGAAAAATTTCTATCCGATCCGATCCGAAAATTGAAAAATCCGAACCGAATTTTAAATTTTGATTTGATTCGGATAAGATATTCGGTTTTGATTTTTGCTCACCCTGGGTGATGATAAGAATATCCACTTAGTTTTAGCAAAAGCAAAACAAAAAAGAAGTATATGAACGGAAATAACCCGACACTCAAGGCCCATATTTTAAGCCTAGACGATAAGTGATATTTAGGGATGGCAATGGACCGGATCTGGACCGGATCTTGCTAGGTCCAGATTCAGATCCGAATTTTTTTGCTTAAGTCCGGATCCGGTCCAAATCCATTGGATCCAAAAAAAATAGATTCAGATCCAGATCCATAAGATCCGCAGGGTCCAGGGTCTAGACCCGGATCCACATATTTTCTCTTCTAAAATAAATTCTAAATCAAATATAATTCACAGTAACACTATAATAATAATAATCTAAATACATATAACACTATAATAATTATTTATAAATTCTACAATCATCACTATACAAGAAGAAGATGTTAATTACAAATTTACTTTTCTTTCATGATAGAAATAATATTACGATTGTAATAAAAGTAGCTCACATATCTTAACAAATAGACCACTCATATACAAAATTTTCTCAAATACAATGTACAGATTTATAATATTATTGACATAATATCCAATTACATAACTTAGTTTATTCAACTCCGACTAGAAAAAAAATTAATATAAAACATTTATAAATATAAATAAAAATTATATGACATATATATTATATGGATCCATGGGCCGGATCTGGATCGGATCTGGATCTCAGAAATCGAGATCCAGATCCAGATCCGGATTTTTAAAAAATGATCCGGATCCGCTCCAGATCCGTTGGATCCTATTTTTTAGAGATCCAGATCCTGAAAAATGGATCTAGATCTGCGAATCTGGATCGGATCCAGGATCCACTGCCATCCCTAGTGATATTAAGTTGAGCTTCATCTTTATTTATCGAACTTTTAGTCACGAACTTAATCAAGTTTAAACGATTTTTTTTTTAAATTTATTTCTAAATTTAAATATAATTATTTAAAAAAATACTAATTCTAAAAAATATATAATATTTTACTTAATTTCATCATTTTTATTACAGAAAATTTAATTAGATATTTAACTTAAGTATAAGAGAATAAATTACGACATGTCAATAATTTTATATTTTTAGTTAGTGCACTTAACGTGCTTGCTCACAAGATAACGAGTTGAATAGTAGCAAACTTAAGCTTAACTCATTTAGTAAACATATTTGAAACGAGCTAGATCCGAGTAACTTACGAGCAGTTTGCTATTATTTATAGTCCTAATAAGGGATGAGCCGGAAAAATAATTTTGTTTACTATTAATTAATTAATTAATTAGATCTTGGAAAATTAGGATATAGATATGAAGTTAAAAATGATAGTGATGATAACCGATAAGTAGCACACAAAACCTTTCTAGAAAGAAGAAAAATTGGAAAGGGTAATAAAATTCAAAGTTAGAATGTATAAAATGACAAATCCCAGAGCGAAAAAGGTGCACAGGGATTTTGTGTGAGATTAGAAGAGTGGGTTTACCTACTTAATAATTAACTCTTTAAATACATGTAGCAAGACAACAGACAGATTATAATAAATATATATTTTTATAGGAAAAAGGGCAAAACATGTGTTAGCAAGTTTTCTTAACACTGCTCTCTATTTTTTTGCAAGAGTTGGTCTCCTATACGTGTACGTATATAGTGTGTATATCAAAAAATCAATGTTAGTTTTTCAGAAATAACTACGCTGCTGGTTTTTAGAATTACACAGTGGTGCATATGAGTTTTCGTGTTATTGGAAAGGAGACACCACAAGTCTTGGAAACTAAGTATAACCCCATGTCTGGAGAAAAAATTCGATATTAGGTTTTTTGATGTAATTTAATCTCATATCTTATTTAATGTAATAATAAATATTTAGTTTATAAAACCAAATTTAAATTGCAAGATTGAAGATGAAATATCTATATTAGTAAAATATAGCTTTAGACACCTATAATACCCTAAGGGGACGTTTGGTAGCCAAGATATGTCCAAGATAGGGGATCTATCTGACATAATATCGGTGTTTGATATGATATATTACTATCCTGGGAGCCCATTTTTAATCGGGCGGCCCGTGGTAATTAACTGTTACACCAATGGTTCACATCTGTTGCAAGCCTTCAGATACGTAATCCCATCCGCATATTAGCAATAGGAAATAGGGCTTATTTTACATTCCTACCCTCCTTCTCCTCTTTCTCGCCTCCTCATTTCTGTACCTCAACCCAATGCTCTGTTTTATCCTTCCCTGCCTGAAGAAAATCATTTCCGTCGCGTCGCCGAAAGATAACATTTTGGCCTTCTTGAGATCAGCAGTGTTTCTATCTGTGAGAGGACTTGTTCTTGTTTATCTATTTCTTTCTAGTTTCTCAGTGAGCATTGGTTTGCGTGTGCTCTTGTGGCAGCAGCTTAGTTATATATACGTTGGAAAGACCTACTTGAGTCATCTAAGAGCAGTCGACAATGAAGAAGTGATGGAAAGAGATTGCCAAAATCTTATAAGATTTTTTGGTTTTCCATCTAAAACAGCAGCATATTTACCAAGCTAATGGAAGTCAAGGAAAGCTCACAACAAGTAAAGATGAGAGGTAGGCCATTTTCCTTTCCATTGAGATGATCATTTTGATTTGTTTTGGAAGCTCGAAGAAACCAATGAGGTTACCATTGTCATTTTGATTTGTTTTGGAGGATATAATTGTAATTTTGTACTTAATCTTGTTTTTTAACTAGTCTACCAAACAAACAAGGTTTGTTATCTATATTTTATATCTTATCTATCAAACAACAACATACAATACCAATCTCACATTATCTACGATACACATCTATGTCTTATCTATCTTGATATATCTAAATATGTCTACCAAACGAGCCCTAATATTATAAAGTGATTGCCCGTCATTTGCTATCAGCATCTTTTATATTACGTGTCACACTTGTTACCTGTTATATGTAACAGAAAAGATTATGATAATAAATATTAACGTATTTTTTTTTACTAAACTATCTATATATCAATTAAAAACCTAAGTAAAATATCATGCTCTAATTCTCGTCGCGCTCCTACAATCTTTTTCCCTGGTTTCTGCTATCATGCGCGGTGTTATTTTCTTCCCACTAATTCAAATGTTCGTCTCTTTCTTTGATAATTAATTTGATCTGAGAGATTATATCTTCTTTCGATATTTATTTTTTCAGTAAAATGTGTTTCAAGTTCTTGTTATATCCTTTAATCTCTGTCAGAGTTTTTTTTTTTTTTTGGATAATTTAATACAGAAATTTTAAAGGTTGCGTCACGGTGACTCGAACCCAGGGCTTGGCGTCGGCGTTAACCACTCTACCACTAGGCCAACACACACACAATCTCTGTCAAAGTTTTATTAATTATATGTAAATGATTCTTTAGTCTATGTGAGTATCTAATCTAAATTACCGATGCCTAGTAATTGATGCTTTTTTTCCTTACAAAAGAAAATTATTTAGATAGCAAGCAAATTGGATAGCAATAATTTTGTCTTCGGTAATTGGAATTCTCTGTTATTGTAATTTATCTGCAAGTTCTCGGAGAAGCGTGCAAAGCTAAGACAAGGATTTCAAGGAGCCGCCGCCGCCCCGCTGTTTGTGTCCGGCAAGATGCCGTCGACACTTCTCTGTTTCCGTACGTACATCACCGTTCCCACGAAAGAGATTAAACTAAAGTGATATTTTGAATTCTTATTTTTTAATATATATGGTCATTTCGGAAATTATAATTTAACAAATAATTATACTACATCCAATCAAATGGATTATATATTGCATATATTATAATAAATCCAATATTAATAACTTATATGCTAAAAGACATATCACGCTTTATACTATCTTGCGTCCAAACAAGCTCTAAAAAATTAAATAAGGTTGGCATGCATATCAAAGTGAAAACAAAGAGAACTTATAAGAAATGTATATTTATGAACCTATGGTGGAAATAATACATACATATATTATTATTATTATTATTATTATTATTATTATTATTATTATTATTATTGTTGTTGTTGTTATCCTATACAAATATAAATAATAGCAAGAAATAGGTGTCAAATGCCCTAAAAAGTTGTGGGCCTCGGGCGGTCGCCTCCGGTCCCATCCCGAGGGACCAACCGAGGACATACAAGATATCGATTGTGTTTCATCTATGGATATACACCGGATACAGATCGTAAAGCCAATCGACATCACATATTTGAGTGGAGTGCATCGCAACAGAAGGTGGTAAAATAAAACGTGAGAGAGGAGACAAAATGAGCAATGTAAGCAAGATGGAATGTGAAAAGCGTGAGTAGACGTAAGGTGAAGAGGAGAGGGGCAAATGGCCCCAAGATGTTTTGGGAGTATTAAGACAAGATTAAGAGAAGTGGGCTAGGCATGGTTTGGGACAACCAAGGCACATCCCCCCGCTAACACAGCAAAAAGGAGCAATAAAATAGACACCCTTGTTCCCATGTGCATCAATTTAAGAGCATCCTTCCAAAACCACAACTCCTCCCCTGCCTCCTTATTTCATCAAATAACCCACTCTCCTCCAAACACACTCTCCCCCACCCCCGCCCCGCTCCCGCCCTCCTTCTCCTCGGCGTCCTCCTTGTTAAAATTTGAAAATAAAATCCGATCATGCCCGTGGAATCCATTTTTTCAAATCGAACACTATATGCACCGTGGATTATTTTTTTTTTTCTCGAAATATCTTATCGACACGATTTTACTATTTTTAATGTAGTTTTCATGCGTAAACATCATTTCTTGTGTGATAAGTGTGGCATATGTAAAAAGTAGGGGAAGGTAGTGGAGGGGGAAAACAAATTAGGTTTGAAATCATAATTGTGTGAAAGACTTAGTGGAAAAGGACTGGGAATATATCAAATCAATTGAAAAGGAATTTCCTCTCTTATAAAATGGATAAATTGGGATTTGTAGTTACAATCAAACCCTCAAAAATTTCTGTCATTATATTACCTCAAACGTCGTGGAGACCCCCTAATATAAACTAGGGTCAAACATGCATGTGCCTCTTGTATTATCCCCCCCCCCCACACACACAAATGTCACAAGGTATATATAAAAATATTGCATCGTTTTTATTTTTTCTAAAGAAGATCAATATACAGTAAAACCTCTATAAATTAATACTCGATAAATTAATAATCTCTCTAAAATAATAAAATCTTCCGGTTCCGACTTGGGCCTTTGTAAAAAATCATCAATTTCGATAAGATAATAAAATAATAAGTTTTCAAAAAATCCCTTTATAAATATTAGGTCCCATCAAAACTCTAAATTAATAATTCATAAATATTATGATAATTTGCTAAAATATGAATCAATTGTTACTTGTTTTTTCTTAAAATTTAAATCTAATTGGATTTCATCCCTAACTTTTTTAATGGCTGCCAAGAGTGAATAACTATCCAATAACTATTGAAGAAAACAGGGTGTTTATGAGTGAATAATAGTTTCCAACAGTTGACAGAGAACTTTCTATAATATCTGCCCAAAATTAAGGATGAAATTTCATTTTCTAACTAATTTTAGTATAACATATACATTCATAGCAAGGCAGGGTATCTATTTGGTGGGAAAATTAAAGGCTCTTTAGGTTGGCCAAAGTGTTGTTTCTGGACACATGACATGATCAGAGCAACCTATATATCGATGTGTGTCTCATAAATGAAATTCTCATTTATGATCACTGTTTTCTCAACTCTTTCTCCACAATTCCCAAAGAAATTTTATTAAATCTGTAAATTGGAAATCAAGAAATGTGTAATAGGGTAATCTCTTCTGAGAGAGTCTTTCCTACGATTCACCTTCAGTGTAATTTCGAATACTTTCTAATTTTTCAAGGCGATTTTAGATTTTCTATTAGTATATTTTAGTACTGCGTAGGGGTGAGTAAAACCGAATCCAAACCGAATAACCGAACCGAACCGTAGCAATTTGGTCGGTTTGGATCGGTTTTTAAAAACTAGGGGAAGAGCTGCATCAAGCCCCCGCGAAGGCAGGGGCAATGTTGTCCTAAAAATATAGTATAAGGACACCTCACTTTCATTAATTTCTTTTGCTCTCTCAACTAGTTGACCTTAAATTCTTTTAGGTTGCTTCTCCCCTCTGCCTGTTTAAGCCCATCTTCATCCTGTTGTCCTACACAACAGACAAGAAACCTCTACTTTATCTTCACTGTATAAAAACAAACACAATCCAGCCAGCCAAAACAATATTCTCAACAAACCCCCCACCCCATCCCCACCCACCCCCTTCCAAGAATCCCACATCAGGAAAAATGGAAGATTACCACTTCCCTTTGTTATGGCTTCTTCTGATCTCATATATTCTGTTTGTTTTTGTGCTGAAAGCTGTGGTTCATCTTTGGTGGGCACCAAGAAGAGTTGAGAATTTCTTCATGAAACAAGGCATTAAAGGGCCCAAATACCAGCTCTTCTTGGGGAATTTGAAGGAATTAGCCAGCTTGAATTTGATGGCTTCTGCTCAATCTATGCCTCCTCTCTCACACAACATACTCCCTAGAGTCCTCTCTTTCTACCATCATTGGAAGAAAATATATGGTATGCTTCACCCCTCAAAATTTTTCTTTTTGGGGCTTGATGGATTCCTCAGTGTTGTTACACACTGAGAGCTTTATATGTACATATGCATACACCTCTTTTCTTTCTTTCTTTTCAAAATACACACACACACACACACATTTGCTGAGCCAAGAAAGTTGGTGTGAGCTGTGAGGATCATTGTGTGTCTTTGTGTAGGGTCTACACTATCCATTGCCTTGGAATAATGTGATTTAAAATCTGAACTTTTTACCTCTGCTTCCTCTTTTGGTAAGAATCATGTTTAATCTCTAACAATAGGAATTAGAGACCCTCCATGCAATTTAATTTTCCCTGCAGCCGCACATAAAAATAACATTTTTTTAATAACATGCGAGTGCAGGCTCCATGTTCCTGGTGTGGTTCGGGCCAACAGCCAGGCTCACAGTCTCCGATCCGGCCCTCATCAGAGAGATCTTCATCTTGAAATCGGAGCTGTTTGAGAAGAATGAGTCACCCCCACTGGTGAGGAAAATTGAAGGTGATGGCTTGCTGAGCCTCAAGGGAGAGAAATGGTCTCACCACAGGAAGATTATCCAACCAACTTTCCACACAGAAAATCTCAAGGTAATGATCAAAATTAAATTTCAAATAAAATAAAATCATCCCATGTGAGTGTGAGGATGGTGATTAATTAATTATTGTGTAGTTAATGATGCCAATGATGGCGAAGAGCATGGAAGCAGCAGTGATGAGATGGAGTGTGGAAATGAGCAATGCTGGGAAAGTGGAAGTGGAGGTATCAGATTGGTTCCAGAATCTGGTTGAGGATGTCATCACAAGAGCCACTTTTGGCAGCAGCTATGAGGAAGGGAAAGCCATTTTTGAGCTTCAATCTCAGCAGATGGTCCATGCCACCGAGGCCTATCAGAAGGTCTTCATCCCTGGCTATAGGTAATTAACTAACTCTAATTAATCATGATTACCCTTGGAATTAGTAATAATTAAGGGGGAAATTAAAAGGGGGATTTTGCAGGTTCCTGCCGACTAAAAAGAATAGAATATCTTGGAGACTGGAAAAAGTAATTCGAAAATCGTTGCTGAGGCTCATCGATCGAAGGCGGGAGGGGTGTCAGGGGGTGTCAGACGAATGTCCTAACGATTTATTGGAAGTAATGATAAGGGCGAGCGTGAGGGACGGCGGCGAGGAATCGGCGTCGGCGGTGGCGATCACGGCGAACGACGTAGTGGAGGAGTGCAAGACGATCTTCTTCGCCGGGAAGCACACCACCGCCAACCTGCTGACGTGGACGACCGTGCTGCTGGCCATGCATCCCCAGTGGCAGGAACAGGCACGTGAGGAGGTACTGAGGGTGTGTGGAGCACGTGATTCCCCTACTAAAGATGATCTCCCTAAGCTCAAAACGGTATTAATTCCTCTCTCTCATTTCCTTCCTTCTTCCTTTTCATGGTCCCCTCTCCCCTCTCTTTCTACCAATTAAATTTAAAAAAAAAACTAACTTATGTAAATGTGTGAAATATCTGCCTTGATAATTGTTCCGAGCAACAGAATTTTTGGAAAAATAAAAAAATGATGTATCATGTGTTAGATGCGCAAAAAAAGGGGAGTTATCTCGTGGATATAAGTTTCTAGGTGGGTTTATTATTTTCCCCGTTCCATTCAAGATGATCTGTTTTAGGAAATAATTATTTTTTCACAAGTTGTGAAATCTACCTATTTTTTTATCATTTTATTTACTTTATATCTTTCTTCTAAATAATCATATTGAAAAGAAATGAACAGTCTTAGATGGGACGAAGGGAATATTAATTAAGAATCATCCATTTCTCTCAAAAAGTTTAGAATGTCTAACACCAAATCTTTAAATTAAACTTTCCATTTCTTTACTGTCCTAAACAACAAAGACATTTCACAAAAATCCCCACCTCCAACCACACACATCTTCACGCCTACCTATAAAGTGCACTTATTACTATTTCCAATAAACTAGGATGATAATTAATTGAATATAAATAAAAGGGTAATTTGGTAATGTCCAGCTGGGAATGATCCTGAACGAATCACTGAGGCTGTACCCGCCAGCAGTGGCGATGATCAGACGGGCCAAGAGGGATATGCAGCTGGGTGGGGTCCACATCCCCCGAGCCACGGAGCTCCTGATCCCGATCCTGGCCGTCCATCACGACCCGGCCCTGTGGTGCCACGACCCGCACGAGTTCAACCCGGCCCGCTTCGCCAAGGGCGTCGCCCACGCCGCCAAGCACCCCATGGCCTACATGCCCTTCGGCCTCGGCACCCGCCGCTGCGTCGGCCAGAACCTCGCCATCTTCCAAGCCAAGCTCGCCGTCGCCATGATCCTCCAACGCTTCTCCTTCGAGCTCGCCCCCACCTACCAGCACGCCCCTCCGTCCTCATGCTGCTGCACCCGCAACACGGCGCTCCCATTGTCTTCAGAAAATTATAGTCATTTAAAAAAAATAAAAAAATCAAAATTTGAAAAAATGAAAAGAATTTGGTGGTGGCATATTAGAGTAAAGGTATGAACTGTTTGGAGTGACATACGAATTTTCCACTAATTAGGGGTGTTTAGAATTTTTAATATTTTTTTTGGTTCCACCTCTGTTTTTTTTGTTTTTTTTTTAATCATGGGTAGCCATGATCTTCCCTCTTTTTTGTCTAACTTAGGATGGTGAATGTTTGGTAGCATTCTATCTAACCCTTTTTCACTTGTTAGGTTATTTAGTTGAAATGTTTGAATTAGTCTGCAGCAGTTACTAGGGTGATTGGCTAATTAGGTTGGTGTTTGGTCATTTTATCGAGTATTGATGAAGTGATCAAGAAAAATTATGTATCTTCTATCTTTTGTATTTTCGAATATGTAAATTCTTTGTCTGTCTATGGTATGTACACATCATGGTTTTTGGTAATTATAATGACATTTGAGATGTCTGCTCTCTCGATCAATTTTGATTTCTTCGATGTAAGATGTTTGGACATTGTTGCAACAATATATTTTATAGATGAGGGATATGCTATTTTTTTCATGAAACAATATCTAGAAAAATCACTCTTCTTTTATTTCTCTTATCATGTCTATCTAGGATTTAATTGGTGTCTCATTTTGTGTCCCACTTTCAATTTTTATGTCTTTTTTTTATCTTGTTCTTTTCAATTTCAACTTTGTATGCTTTAGTTTAATTTTGTAATTATTACATATGATTTATTCTCACGATAAAAACGATTCTCACGTTAATATCCACTTTTATATATATATATATATAGGAGATGGATCGGTAGGAATGGATAATTTGGTAGGAAATAAGAATGAATCTGGCCTTTGATTATTTGGATCAATGGTTGAGATTTAATTTCGGTTGTCTTCTGCTTTTGTATTGTGTGTGCTACGCGGATTATTGTACAAACTAGAACACTTCTTGTGCTACGTTGCGATGAAAGATGTGTTAAACTAATATATTTAGTATATGTGCTACTGAAAAGATTAAATATGGGCTAAATTAATATGTAAACATAGTAATTGATTGTCTTCATGAAATATGAAAGATATGTTACACTTACATATCTATTCCTATTTCCTACACTTATTTTCATTCTCACGAACTATTCCCTATATATATATATATATATATATATATATATATATTAATTCTTACCATAACCATCCCCTATATATATAATGAGATCGCAGTTTTGGATAAGAGAATCAATATAAACATAGAATGAAAATTAGGCCACAACTTTTTTTAGATCGAGAAATTGTATAGGAATCCATTTTTGCTATGAGGAGTTATTCGTAATTTTTTGGGTAAATATAATTTCCTAGTCCAAAGTATGTGCATTTTACCTAACCTCGTCACAATATCGATGTTGATATATTAGTAGGTAATAAATTGTCTTTGTTTGCAAATTTAAGACATCTAATTTTTCTTGTATAAAAATATTATGTTGGCAACCGAAAATCTATATATAACTAAATTTTTTCATTAAATTAAAAGTGGATTCATCCTAAATTTAAAATAAAGTTAATTTATTAGATGTTAATATGTCGCTATTGAAAATGATGGATACTTTTAAAAATAGACGTACTTTAATTCCTAATAACTACACAACGCCTAATCACAAAAAAAAAAGAGTCCGCCACCCCAAATTACATATATTTTTCATGGAGTTGAGATTTAATTAAACAAATCTTGCTTTAGTATTTATTGATTTTGTTAAGTAACGTGTGTAAAAAAATCACAATTGCATGAGTTCTCTATTTTAGCAGTCTCATTTTTATTTCACTATTTCATGGTAAATATTTTTTTGGGGTCATTAAATACAGGAATTTTAAAGACCGCGTCACGGTGGATTCGAACCCGAGACTTTTGGCTTCAGGCATTAACCACTCTACCACTAGGCCAACACATGCACGCAACATCATGGTAAATATTTGACATAATGTTAGGCCTCGTTTGGTAGGAGGGATAGGATTAGCCATGATAGATTATAATTGAGATAGGGGATGGGATGAATAAGCTATCTCAGTGTTTGGTAGTATACATATAAAACCTGGATAAAATAAAACACTTGTTTGATACCCAAGATAAATGCCAAGATTAACTTATTGTCGGACAGATTTACCCTTTCATCCACCTTATTATTATCTTAAAATTAAGAGGTAAAATGACCCTATCACCTCCAACTTTAATAAACACAACACTGATTCAAGTACAATACTGATTCAAGTACAATTACGAAACAACTAATAACGAAGGAACCAAAACAATAACTAAATGCAACAAACAAAGCAAGAGGAACAAGGAATTATCCACGTAGATAGTCTATTCGAAGGAAACTCCAAATAGAGTTGCATTCAAACGAAAAAAAAAAATAATCATGTCTGGACTGGGTAAAACAATAGCAGATTAAGAAATCTCTCATTTAAAACTATTAACTAATGGACAAACAAAGCCACAAAGAACTACTTAGGTCATCCTCTGAGCAGCCTCCTTGGCAAGAACCCTCTCCTTTGCCTTGGTCTTGGCCTGTAACTTTGATCCCATCACACCCCCCTCCCCCCACTTCTTCCTAGTCTTATCATATTTGTCGTTGAAGTTGGCCTGTAGCAACACAAGATTTTAAGGATTAGATCAGCAAATAAATATCCAAAACTTGATATCCAAAATGATATAGGTGTTGGGAGCTAGATAATTATAGGCATTTCTACCTTGATAGCCTCCAGGATTTTGCTGAATTCCATTCTTTACCGAGGTCAAGCACAAAACTGAAGCAGTTTTCTTGTGAACGATCTGTGCAGAAGAAGAGAGCATTAAATTAGGCAAAATAAGTGCGAAGATAAAGTCCAAATTGAATGGATGAAGTGAAACTTACGCCCCAATCTAGCTTTGCCCTTGATAATGCAAGATGGGATCTCCATCTTCCCGCAAAGCGAGGAGCCACACAACCAACTCAATAGGGTCAACATCATGGGCAATGACAACCAACCGAGCCTTGTTTTGCAAAAAAAAAAATATAGTGAAAACCATTTTAACACTGGCAAACAAACACGAAATGGGACGAGGAAGAAAGTGAAACACGCTCAATCGGATAAGTCACATGGTTCAACCCATACTTCACCACAATTGGTTTCTTAGTCTCGGCGTTTTGCATACGCCTCGACTTGAGCTCTCTTCAAAGTCGCTCTTTCTTACGTGCTCTATCCTCGGGCTGTATTTAAGTAGCATCTTGAAGAGGCTAGTCATTGCATCGAGGATGAAAGGCGATATATATTGTCGACCAAAATAGTAAAGCATAAGATATAGTACTTGAAGATTAGCATAGCAAAACACATTTCTCGTTACAAGTTTATCGATATAAATGAACCACACACAAACATATAATATGATCGAACATATGCTTGAATCAATTAGATAAAAAGCTAAACCTAAAACTCGCATCCCGATTATAAATTTACATTAAAATACTCTATCATCCTATTATGTTTTTCCAAATGATAAATAACATATTGTTGGGCAAGAAACAACAAATAGTACTACATCCAAGTATGCATCATGTTTAGCATCTCATAGTTTGAGAGTTATTGCCACATTGAAATGAACTTAGTACCGAACACATAAATTAGGCAAACACAAAAATTAGGCAAACACATATATCCAAACACATAAATTAGGCAAACCCATCATGAGCAACAATCCCAAACCGCTAGCTCCTCACCAAAAATGAGCTCTACGGTCCGGATCCACGCTTTCTCTAGAGATAACAATTTTATCTTGAGTAGGGCTCGTTTTGAAGGTCACCGTAGCAAAAGTTGAGAAATTAGATACATACATACCTACATACACCACAGAAGTTGAGGAATCAAAAACCTTAACCTAATAAAGCATTTCGTAAGGGAACCATTGTTTACCCATGGTGCAAAACAGGGCTTCCAAATACGAGGTACAACACACACTGGTAACTGTTTTAGAAGATCTTGCAAAAGCAGGGCTTCCAATGACGCGTACAACTTGACGGGGACCAAACACGGACGATGAAGCTCAACTCGGCGGCGCGCATCGGGCACACGGGAGGATTTTATTGAGGCAATGGAAGGATAAAACGTTTGCTCGAGTTGAGGTACGAAATTGGGGGGCGGGGTTGGGAAAGGGAGAGGGAGGTAAGCCCTAGTTAGCAGGGCTACAAAATCTCTCTCGGCGACGCAGCTTGAATCTTGGAGGGGTGGACTTGATGTCAAAGATGAGCTATGGCATTTTGTGGTCCTTTGGAAGAGATGGGGTTGTCGCGTATTAGAGAGGGATCAGGTAGTTTCGGATGCATGATTTGTAATGGGCGTTGGATATGAGGCAAGATCGCAATCTTGAGGGAAACGAGAGATGGGTAAGACGGAAGAAACAGTGGAATAGCACCGGGCCGCCTTTCTTAACGCGGGCTCACGTTCGATGAAACTAGGATACCAAACAATCGGATTAGCGAAGATACGTATGCTATCTTGGGCATATCTTATCTACCAAACGGGGCCTTAGTGTAATAAAATACGGCACTAATAAGAGAAGAATGAGTGATCATGTGTTATACACATGCACCTTATAATAATGAAACACAACCCATGTTGAAATATAATAAAATTGAAAATTCAACTAAATTAGGTATTTCGCAATATTGTGTCTACAACACGCATTGACTTTTCGTGATCGGATTAGATGTATTGTTGTCATTTCCTACGGCATACTACCAACGCAATAATACAATCCAAAGGGTCAATAATTAAAAAAAAAATTACTTTAGAGCTCAGTTTTTTGTTTTATTCATTTTTAAATTATTTTTGTACAGAAAAATATTGCAAAAAACACACGCACCACAATCACGATAGAAAAAAAAAAACACATAAATTGTTTACCCAGTTCATCTTGCGACTACGTTTGGGGATGATGCAAAGTCAAAGATTTCACTATATGTTTCGGATACAGATTACATGGAGAAACGACTATTAAATAGATACCCCAACTTGAGTGTACAGTCCATTCATGCTCCATACCCCAACAAAGAATCGTCACACAATGACAATGTAATGTTTTATAAAGATTTTATCATTCCAAAATGATTAAGATACACATCTCTCTACACCACAAAGAATTCCAAGTGTGGTTTGCGTTTTATAAAGAACGTTGGGTTTACCCAGTGTGCACCTAAGATAACGACTGCGGGTTCCCCATGATACAAAAAAATAAAAAAATAAAAAAAAGTATAGCACACAATATTAGATAGCATATATAATACAATTTATAATTGGTGCTTGCTTACATCAATAAATATCGGGGCATTAATAATTGAACAATAATTTGGCACAAAGAATTTATCGCTAATAATGCAATACTCATTTTGAGTAGAAACATGGGTAGTTGACTCTAATCAATTAAATTCAACCGTATGCTGAGTTATTATATTCTGGAAATAAATACTATTAAATGAGGTTTTGAAACTATAGAAAATAAGTTCAGATTTCCTCAAAGGGGCAATCAAATTATATATTTTGATCTTGTCTTGCAAAGCAAAATAAGGAAGCATATTATCTTTGTCTAATGAATATTGTGATTATTCCTCTTCAACTAGGGGTGTAATCGAACCGAAAACCATCGTACTCAAGCTTGATTTGTTTAGTATCGAATCGAGTCTCGAGTTTTATTTATCGAATATTTCGAGCTCACGAGCTTATTCGAGCTTTAATCGAACCCAAATAAACTTTCTAAATTTAGATATATGTTCAAAATATTGAATATTTTATTTTAAAAATAAATTATTTTATGCATAATAACACAATATATTTATTGATTTCTTATAACAAATAAAAATAGTTAGAGATTTAATACAATAGTTACTAATTATAGAAAGAAAATAATTATATCTAGTTAATAATTTTATATTTTCAAATAAATCGGTTAACAAACATGTTCACGTCCGAATTTTTTAATATATCATATTCAATATTGGTTTGTTTAGTTAACGAGCTTAACTAAACAAACTCGAACGAACTTTTATCGAAATATATATAAATATATCTATAAATATATATATATTATATATATACCTTCAACACTATCGAAGATACTATTTTCTAATTTAATTTATAATCCGACTATTTATTAGTCTATCTAGAAGTGCTATGTGACTATCGACACATTAATTGATCAATTTTAATGGTATCATAAAATTGCATATATGAAAATGTTCGATTCGATATGGGAAATGGGACCGCCACCTTTAGATGGTATTTCCAAAATATTCATTTTCTCCAATTTTTATAGATATTATTTTGACGATAAATGCAGCTTAGTTGGTAAGATCTTTTACTCCAACTAATAAGGTCGGGGTTCAAATCATCCAGTGTGTATTTATATGGGTGTGAGTTTTCGAAAAAAATAATAGATATCATCCAAAATAACCTAAAGTGTTATGTTCAAAGCTAATGTTACATTCCTTGAAAATTAAATTCTAAATTACCGTCTGCCTTTTTATTTTTGTTATGAAATTTTCCTTTCAGAATTTTCAAGAATCATCCAAGTGCTAATTTCCTTGTTTTCTGTCCCAAAACATAATTTAAATTGCAAACATTCACATCAGGAAATTATTAAAAATTTTAGAATTATTTATTCCCCAATAAAATGATTTGGCATAAAAATATTGAGGACAAATCCCAGTTAGAGCGCGATCGAGGTCGGCCAAATGTAGCACTCTTAAAAAATCCGATTTTCGTCCTGTTATAACTTGTTGAGGCTGTCGATCGAAGTCAAACATCTAAGCAAATAAAGGGAAAAATCGCCATTCAAATTATGTTGAAATTTTGCTCCAAATTATTATTATTATTATTATTATTATTATTATTATTATTATTATTATTATTATTATTATTATTATTTAAACCAAACTTTGGACCTTGTTGTAAATTATACTCAAATTTTAGAATGTTTTAATAATGTGCTAAACTTTTCAATTTGTAATAAATTCGTTCATTTTAATTTTTTCACGAGTTTGGAGCTGAGATATAGACATATACATGATTTTGAAACTTAAATTTGATTAAAGACTTCGGTAGCCAAATATCTGGTTTATCTTCCCATATTATCAATTTTGTCATAGAAAATTTTAAAAATTGAATTCAATGCCAGAAGTTCTTGTGTTGGCTCAAAGTCTAACAGAAAGATGTAGCATTCATATCATGACATAAGTCCTCTTGTCAGTCAAAAATCATCTAAGTTTTTTTTTTTAAAAAGAGCAATCAAAATGTATAGTTTGGAGGATACGATTGAGCATATTAGCCAAATTGATTGAATGAAGTGCAAGACATGCTTGTCTATGCAGGATGTCTTCGCGAGATTTGCTCAAATTTCCCTATGAGTAGCTTATTATATATAGGGTTGGCAATTTTGGACACGAACATGCACGAAATTAACGGGTTAGTGTTCAGTCTTATCGTGTTCGTGTCCTCATCATGTCGACACGATAAGGACACGATAATTTCGTGTCATGTTCGTGTCGGATACATGTCGTGTTCGTATAACCCGATAATTTTTGTATTGCATTCGTGTTCGTGTCGGTTCGTGTCGTTTTCGTATAATTCGATAATATTTTAATATATTTAATATTAATTTAATTATATGTTATATATTTTTTATTTTTTATTTTTCTAATTTTGATTTAAATTTATCGTGTTGTGTCGTGTCGTGTCAATACGAAAAAAATCGTGTCATATTCGTGTTCGTGTCGTGTCCGTGTCAGTGCATTTCGTGTCGTGTTCGTATTCGTGTCGGACAGATCCTTAACGGGTCGTGTTCGTGTTTGGCTTATCGGTCCCTCGTCGTTATCGTGTCGACACGATAACGACCCGACAACATCGAATCTTAAACCCTAATTATATATATAGTTAATGGAGCTCAAGTTGCTTAAGTTGCTCCCACATGTTTAATTAAATTGGTTAATAATTAGCATATTTGAAGTAAGGATCAAGGATCAGTCTTGAAGAAGTAGATTCGGGTTTCATCATCTATAGGATGACTCTCCGTGGATACTAGAAAAAGTTCTTCTAACATTTTAATCACTGAATAATATTAATTTATCTCCTCAAGTTCTCATTCTCATTTGTAATGGATTATGTTTGAATTTTACCCTATTTTATTAACATTTTACTCCTACATTTAATTTTATTTTTTAAAACTACAGTCCAACATTTATTAGTAGCTAGACTTTTGCGCAGTATAGACGTGGCATTTTCTCAGTCAATCCAACCAGTTAGTCAGTTACTTCAACAGCTTCGCTATCCTACGCCGAGTGCGCAATCGCACATGAAAAAAATACCTCTGTGAACGGCTACTACCAAACCACATCACACCCGGTACCACCTGGCGCATAATAGTACAGCCCCTTTCTTCCACTTTGTGGCGGGAAACACGTCAACCGTTTAAAAACCACTCCCTTTCTGCAAACCAACCGTCACTTAAATGCGCCTCCCCGCTATCCCGCTCCGTTCGCCCGCGTATCCGACAATGGCATCGGGGTCGAACTCTCTTATCTGGTTCAGAAAGGGGCTCCGGATTCACGATAACCCGGCGCTCGAGTACGCGGCCAGCGGGTCGAATGTTTTGTACCCGGTTTTCGTGATCGACCCGCGCTACATGGAGCCCGAGCCAAGCGCGTTCTGTCCCGGGTCGAGGCGGGCCGGGCTGAACCGGATCAGGTTCTTGCTCGAGAGTCTGGTGGATCTCGACCTTAATCTCAAGAAGCTAGGATCGCGCTTGCTGGTGCTCAAGGGTGAGCCCAGTGAGGTGTTGTGTCGCTGCTTGAATGAGGTAATTAATTTAGTGGTTTAGGGTTTGTTTTAATGAAAAATTGGATTCGAGTTCGACTTGAAACTGATGGATGGAAGCGCGTTTGAGATTGGTGTATTAGTTTGTTATCTTAGTTTGAGCTCTAGTCTGATAGTCGACATGATTGGTCTACAGTGAGTTTATTACTTTGTGAGTTCTAAGTTTGTATCCTAATGTCATCTATTTCATTCTGAAACACCAGTGGAGCATAAAGAAGCTATGCTTCGAGTTTGACACTGAGCCGTATTATCAGGCTTTGGATAACGAAGTCAGAGTAAGTATTTTTTTATGTCTCTGCTAGTCACAATGTAACCGAGGAAATAGCCATAATCTTAATTCTTTGAATGCATAAGGATTTAGCAGTTTTCTACTAATCCAGAGGGATCGATATTGGCTCTTACAGAAATATGCTACTGCTGCCGGTATAGAGATTTACTCTCCTGTGAGTCATACACTCTTCAATCCTGCAGATATCATAGAGAAGGTTAGTATGGTTTGTTGAAAAGATAGTGATTTCCGACTGCTTAGAGAAACCAAATTAATGGTAAAAAGCTATGTTCTTCTCCAGTATCTTCTTTTCATCGACCTCCTTTTCATTATTTGATCTAGAATGGCGGAAAACCACCTTCGAGTTATCAATCTTTTGTCAAACTTGCTGGGGAGCCCTCTTGGATCTCAACTCCCGTTGTAACTGATGTCAGCTGCCTCCCATCTATTGGAAATGTTGGGAGATGCCCAATCACTGAAGTTCCGTCAATCAAGGAGCTTGGCTATGAGGACACACCAGAGGTATGGACTGACTTCTTCATTAAAAGTTTAACTAATTCAAACTCTCTGTAACAAACACCGATTAACAGGATGAGATGACCCCTTCAAAGGTGGTGAATCCGAAGGATTAAGAAGGTTAAAAGCTTCGATGGAAAACAAGGTATTCATGAAGACATTCTCCATTCTCCGAAACTGCAGCCAGTTACTGTTCTTTATGATGCATTTATCTGTCTATCTTACTGCAACAATATTTTCTCAATACAGGGTCTAATCTGTGACTTCCATAATTTACATGGTTATGAGATTCTGCTAGCTTCCCTTTGGTCCACAAATATTATATGTGATATTCCTAATTCTTGTTTTGCAGGAGTGGGTGACTAATTTTGAGAAACCCAAGGGTGATCCATCTTCGTTTCTAAAACCAGCAACAACTGTGTTATCGCCTTACTTAAAAGTAGGTTATGCGTAGTGTTTTAATTTCTTTATTTTCTGGAAGCCTCCTAATCTTTTTTGTCTCCAAATTGTTGGTAGTTCGGCTGTGTTTCTTCCAGGTACTTCTACCAATGTATTCAAGAAGTTCAGAGAAATTGCAAAAAGCACACATCTCCCCCAGTTTCCCTACTTGGACAGGTTAGTTTATTATTTTGTCTAACAACCAATGAATTGGTTAAGACTCTCCAGTTTATGGCCGCTTCTTTATGGTACCAGTTGTTGTTTTATTGAATTTGCTTCACTAACGGTTTGACTTTGATCGTTATGGACTAGTTCATCGAACTGACATTCAGATTTGCTGTAGTTGTTATGGCGAGATTTCTTCTACACAGTCGCTTTTGGTACTCCTAATTTTGATCAAATGAAGGACAATAAAATTTGCAAACAGGTATTCTTAACGACTACATGACCGCTAAGAAAGTATCTATAGAGTGTGTCTTTCCCTGTTATTTTTTCTTTTTCTTTTCTTTTAAATCAGAGAGTTATCCATTTGTTTCCTGTTGTCATTCTGGAAAAATTGTTCCAACCTTTGTCTCCAACTCTTCATCACTACTTCAATAAGCAGACATCTAATGACAAGCTCAACTCTGGCCCCTTTTTCGCATGGCTTTCTAAATAATGTATGTTTATCCTTAGTTTGGCAATGTAGTGAATGAATATTGTACCTCAGACTATATTATTATAACTTTTGAGTGGTACATGGATACACATGTTGTAGAAAGTAATCCACCTCATAGATAAATTCTCAGGGTAGGTCATGTGCTATATCTCCTGGTATTTTGATTCGAGTAATTTTCTATAGATACCATGGAAAAATGATGATGAATTGCTGGCTGCTTGGAGAGATGCCAGGACAGGATTTCCTTGGATTGATGCCATAATGATGCAGGTCAGATTGAAATGTAGCCAAAATCCTCATTTGTTCGACTTGTCTTCTAGTTCTGTGACTTCTGTCATGGATTATTTTGGACAACCTTTACATCTGCACTTAATTTTGGTCAAACAGCTTCGAAAGTGGGGCTGGATGCACCATCTTGCGCGACACTGTGTTGCTTGTTTCCTAACTCGTGGAGATCTGGTAAATGACTTCAGAAGCATATGTTACATCCAGATACATCTTTATACTCTTTGGTTGACATTGGTGGCTATGTTCACAGTTTGTGCACTGGGAAAAAGGACGAGATGTTTTTGAGAGACTTCTTATTGATTCAGATTGGGCAGTCAATAACGCCAACTGGTTGTGGCTATCATGCTCATCATTCTTTTACCAGGTGTAGAAAAAACTTAAGCCTATTTTCTTCATACTCATGGTGATATTCATAAACAGAATTCTGATCATTCTTGTTGTTTCTCTTTCCAGTATAATCGCATCTACTCTCCAATTTCATTTGGGAAAAAATACGACCCTAATGGCAACTACATTAGGCATTTTCTCCCAATACTAAAAGGTATGCTCATATATTGCTTTACGATTCATCAACTTTTCATGCTCGTTGCCTTGAACTTTGAAGGCGACATTGGTGTTGCAGACATGCCTAAGGAGTATATCTATGAACCATGGACAGCTCCTGTGAGCATACAAGTTAAAGCAAAATGCATAATTGGAAAAGATTATCCAAAGCCAGGTTTTATTGCCTTAAATGTCTTGCTTTTCACTTACACTGTTGGCATCAGTAATCATTCTTCACTTAGCAATGGCAGGTTAATATTGCCATGCTATATTAAGGCACAGAGCTCTCTTTATGGTTTGTTTTATTTACCTTAGTTAGAGTTCTCACTAAGTGTATTTCTGTGCAGTGGTAGACCATAACCTTGCTAGTAAAGAATGCAAACAGATATTATATGAAGCCTATGAGTTAAACAAAAGGCTGAAGGGGAATTTGAGTGAAGAAGATCTGAAGAATCTGAGAAGAAAACAAGAGGAAGACAAGAGGCCACAGGCGGCGCCCAAAGCCAAAAGGCTTAAGCAGACCACCATCGACTAACTCTTGTTCTACGACCATTATTTTCTAGTTTTTACTTTCTAGATTCCGGCGTTGAGATTTGCAGAGGTTTAATCTGTCCTTAAATTATACAGTTTTGCATTATTTGAAGCTGCATGATGTGGTTTGCAAGAGAAGTATATGTGTATTTTTAAAGTAGAAGAGAGAGACATATTTGCAATTCCATATAGTGATATCTAGCTCTTTTGTGGGAAAGGAAATGAGTCCTAATTATATTTAATTAGGACTCATTAATTTATACTATAATTTATTAATTTATATTTAATTTTTTAATCACAATTAGAATAGTTAGGGCTGTTTGGTAGGTTAGTTAGGTTTATCATGAGTAATGCGTTTGTTTGGTAGCTCTGTTTTGTATCCTTAGTTTTAATGACGGCTTGGTGGATGCGTCTGTTTGGTAGTTACATTTTGCTTAGGATTTGTAACCACAAAAGTGATGGGTTACAAACCCATTTAACTAGACGAAACCTAACTAACCTACCAACGTGCCTTTAGTGTATCTGAATACACCGGAGTGTGCCTCTATTATGTTTAGTTGCACCTAAAAGAAAATCAAGTTCGGTTACATAAATATAATTTGTTTTTGAGGAAAAATTCATATCATTGTCAGAACATCTGATGTCAGAAGTTGAGTTGTTTTGTCCTCGAACCCACCACTTTTTGTGGCTTAAAGAAAACCTCCAACAACTCATCGTTTTGGTGCAAAAATAATGGCCAAAAGAAAATCGAGAAAATCTCCGGAGGTTTGATATCATCCTCGATACAAAATCTCAAACCAAATATAATAGAGTTATCAAACGAAGATCTTAGCCATCTATCACCATACCCATAGCCATCTCCTTTCCATCCTCCCACGGACTAACATGGACATCCATTCGAAAAATACACAATCGGGGCTACCCAACATCTATCACCCGACTTAGGTAGCATAGGTTTTTGAGGGTACATGTTCGATTGATTTTCGTATCAAATCACGAGCGAACGCTTGCTCACCATGTTTTCATCACAAAGAAACCGCCAATAGCCACGACAAACAACCCAACATTCAAAATCATAGATCTTCATATTTTGATTCACAATCCGCATAAGTCAATCGTAACTCTTTACCCTTCTTAATCACCGTCAAACCGGGATTCTTTCGGAAAAGCGCACAATGCGTAGTCGATCCCCAATCCTTCTTGCACCAATAGCAAATTCGTTAGTAGGGACATGATGTCTTTTGAGATTCAGGCCAACATATCATTTAGCGCTCCATAAAAATGACCAATTTTTGAGGAATATTAAGAGCCCAATAAACTTCCACCATTTCTTAGTCTCCTCGGAGGAGGTATAAGCATTAGTATCAAAGAATCCAGATGCAAAACGATACCCTGATTTTACCGAGTACTCCCCATGCTCCCCATATTTCCACCTGATAGAATCTTCACAAGGACCCCTATGAAGTTTAATGGACAAAATATCATCCACTTCGTATGCAAAAAAATAATCCCGAAGCATCTCCTCGTTCCATTCTGTCTCATTACGTATAAACTCAGCAACTAAGATCTCCTTATTCTCACAATCATCTCGGACACTTTCGGAATAGCTCTCGGTATCCAAGAATCCTTATAAGATGACCATTCCCAACCCCAAAGAATAGATTTCCACACGAACGAGGAATTAGGAGAAGCCACTATATCCAAAATGTTATTGTCATGAAAATAGCGCCCTTTAACAACCCGAGCAAGAAGAGAATTTGGCATCATTAAAATCCTCCAAGCTTGCTTCGCGAGCAAAGCTTGGTTAAAAAGAGCCATCTTACGAAAACCGATACCTCCAAGGGATTTATTTAAACATAGCCGATCCCAGGTACACCAATGAAGTTGGCGTCCTTTTTTCGAAGACCCCCACCAGAAATCTGCACATCTCCTTTCAATAGCCGAGCATATACTTCTAGGAAGCTTGAAACAAGACATAGAATAGGTGGCCATAGCTTGGATAATAGATTTAATCAGCACCTCCTTTCCCCCAGCCAAAAAGAATTTGGAAGACCACCCATTGAACTTTTCATCAATCCTATCTAAGATAAACTCGAACTGCAAATGTTTCTTCCTCATAATGAAGGTAGGGAGACCAAGGTACATATTAAGACCCTCAGTCAATTGAAAGCCCAAGATCCTTTGAAACACATCAATTTTACCCTGCTCCAAGTTCGGGCTATATAAAATAGAGGACTTAGCCGAGTTAATCACCTGCCCCGAAGCCACCTCATACATCTCCAAAATCTCATGAATTGCTCGGCAATTCATTTCATCAGCCGGAAAAAGGAGTAAACTATCTGAATAAGAGAAGAAAACCTACACCGTGAGTGTGTGCATCAGTGTCTGTCTGTTTGATTGTAAAACAAATGTAGTCAAAGGACTAAAAACGTTTGATCCGAGGTTAATGTAAGGGCGAAACACGTGCGACAATATCCACTCGTGTGAGTCAGCCGCTCCATTTGCGAATTGAACCACCCTATCCCTCACTTTGCCCTGTGCGACGCCTCCTCTTCCTCACTCTTCTGCCCCTCCTCCGTATTCCCCCTCTACCACCAACATTCTTTTGCTAGAGAGCGAAACAGGTTGTCCTCTATCAAAGGGGGGAGACCTTAGATCACATCCGAGAACACAATCGGATCCAAATCATGTTCAGAAGGCTCGCTATCCAGCTCCGCACTCTCGCCCCGCCCCGATCCGCTTCCAAGGCCGCCCAATTCTCTGTCGGATCTTCCAGACCTTCGGAGAATGTTGTCCGCGCCGTCCCCCTTTTTTCTCGCCACTTCTCTTCTGAATCCGGTGAGCTTCTAAACCCTAATTTTGGCTTTTCAGGATCTTTTCAATTCGTATGCATGTTATTTGAAGTGTTTGCGTGTGGTTTTTTTGGCTGTTTTTTGATTTTAAGGGAAATATCTTTTTCTTAGGGAATGTGCCTAAAAAAGTGGAGGATATAATGCCGATTGCTACTGGTCATGAGCGCGAAGAGCTCGAGGCTGAGCTTGAAGTGCGTCGTTTTATTGTTTTTGATTGTTGTTTATGTTTCTCTTGTTTTGGAAATGACGTTGTTGATTGCTGTTGGTTATTTTACCAATTTTTATTTGGTATAGGGAAAGGACATTCTGGAAATCAACCATCCGTCCGGTCCATTTGGAACTAAGGTCAGTACATAAATCCTATTGCTGTAGCTACAATTTGTGTTGATGCGCTTTATATGCTTTGAGATTGTCTTAGTGGTTTGTACTGTAGGTAATGCGAAGTTTTGCTGCATTTTAATTTGTAGAAAGAGAACACTCAAAATTGTGGCATGGCAGATTAATACGAAAGCATCTCTTATTAGCTAGTACAAACTGTGGAGTTGTATTAGCATAGGACACCAAGATTAAATTTCAAAACTAGAGGCATGTTACAGGAGCCACTATATAATCTAGAATTATTGGCGCATAAATACACCAACTTTGGACCAATTTTGGTTTTTCCCACGAACTTTAAAAATTATCACAAAATAAACAAACTTAATGACTTCAGTGATTTTACCACGATTTCAAATTTAAGCCAAATTAAATCTGACTTTACATCTCAAAAATTTAACATAGACAAAACGGTCTGAGATATAAACGATATCGTAGAGAGATGATATCGATTGTTTTGATCCCAACTAGAATCAGATAATCAAACAAGCGAAAAAACTTGATTTTTGTAATGATAGTTGACGCGATGAATCATAGAAATAAAAAAATCTGATTTATTTTGATGTTTTATGTCCTCTGTCTACGATGTCGTCTCTATTACTAACCGTTTAGTCTATAGTAAATTTTCGAGATGCCAAGTTAGATCTATTTGGCATGAATTTAAAATCGTGGTAAAACCACTAAAGTCTTCAAGTTTGTGTATTTTGTGATAATTTTTAGAGTTCGTGGGAAAAACCAAAATTAGCTCAAAGTTGGTGTATTTATGCGTCAATAACCCTATAATCTATTGGGAGGTTTCTAAAGTTATTGTTTATCGAGGACGACGAGGAGCCTTATGTTTGGAAAGATGCTGTTTAATAGATTCTATTTTGTATAATAATTTCCAATAATGGTTATGTGCTTAAGCAGGAAAAGTCCGAATGACTATCCTGAGGTGCTCTATGTCCTTTTTAATTCAAGGAATTTATCATAGAATACTCTCATAAATGACCATGAAAACTCTGTGTGAGAGAGAGAGAGAGAGAGAAACAGAGGAATAATCACTCTGCAGTGCATTTTATAGTGCCTTCATATTTTTGATGTATTATTGCAGTATTTGCAGCTTTTTATGAAACAAATATTTCACCATGCAAATGACTGTTTGACATATTTAGATGATGTGAAGCAGATGCTTGTAGACATTATCTTATGGTAGTTAGTAGATACATGTTTTCTATTTCAGGTGTCCCTTTTACCGAGGCAAAATGGATAAGCAATGAATTATGCTTCTAAATAGTAAATTGAATGTCCATGTCAGGATGGTAAAAACAAATGTATTTTTCCTCTCAATCTTTCTAGCAGTACGCTGGTTCATAGATTTAACCATTTCACGCAATATTGATCCCTACTTTTGGCGTGGCTGCATTTACTCACACGTTCTCGATTGTTTTGATTAAATAGGAAAACGTGGTACCGCCTAAACCAACCCTTTGTCTTTTAGTTGGCTAAGTCTACCTCATAAATAGAGCAGTAATCCTTAATAGGCACGTCAAAACTCAGAACCGCCTTGTTATGGTTGAGACCATAGGTCTTGACTTAGTTGGGATCTTGCTCGACACCTTAAAATATCATTACATATATATACTGGTTTGATGTATATTGTGCTTTATAGTTATTCGTCTGATGTATATACACGCTCATAAAATGTGTACTCTGTATGCCCTCTCACATGTAAGCACGAAAATAATATTTTTAATGAAATGATATATATTTTATGTATAAGAAAAAGATGTATGTGGAATTTTCATTTTCAAAAGATTTTACGTGAGTTTGTAACTTCCTAACTGATATTCATGGTAATTATAGCATTTTTCTTAAATATGTAATGATCCTTATCAATCAGTGACTCCATTTCTCTTACTTAGAAAGTATGGTGATATTTTTCAATCAAATACATCTTTTTATATTCTTAAAAACCAAAGCAGGCCTAACATGTCCCATGAGGGCCTTATGTTGAGTTGGTGATGAACTAAGTCCATAAAAATCTACATGAGTGAGTTCCCTATCTTGTTAAGCCAACCCTAAACCCAAGCTGTTCTAATTTCTGTGCTTCTATTTTAATTCTATTTCTCCCTTACTGTTGGTGGTTTGCTCATTGGAACTAGTAATCGAGTCGAGTGCAGTGGCAACCTCTGTGTGGGTGAGGATTTGGAAGCTGGAACTCCTTGTTTGGCATCTAGTTGGATAGTTTGTATTGGATAATTCATCCCAATGCATTAACCAATTACAGTATCGGAACAAAGAATAACCCAGAGTGCCTTTTCTTTATTTTGATTGGATGGACCAAAAAACCTACTTGAGAACAAATAGATGAGAATAATGTCTCTCTCTCTCATCACTGTTAAATTCATGCTCATCAACCTGTGGTTGCTGGCAGGAAGAACCTGCTGTGATCAAGTCTTATTACGACAAAAGAATTGTGGGATGCCCTGGTGGTGAAGGCGGTAAGCCCATATATGTTTATCTTCTGTATCTTTCTGTAAGCTATATACGTCAGTGTTCTACTTCTGCATACATCCTTGAGTCTCTGACCATATGATCTGCACCTGTATTGTACAGAGGATGAGCATGATGTTGTTTGGTTTTGGCTGGAGAAGGGTAAGCCACATGAATGCCCAGTATGCTCACAGTACTTTGTGGTAAGTCCATGGAGCACCATACCAGCATAGATTGGGAATGTGTTGACCTCATAGACTAGTTTACAGTTTATGTGCTTTGAGAATCATATTCGTCTTTAGTATTTGCATGAGAAATCACTAGTTATCTAATAGGTTCCAGTTGTATTTGCATGAGAAATCGCCAGTTATCTAATAGGTTCCAGTCGTATTTGCATGAGAAAACACCAGTTATCTAATAGGTTCCAGTCGTATTTGCATGAGAAATCACCAGTTATCTAATAGGTTCTAGTCGATTTGATTCTTTGTTATTAGCATACTGTTTTCTTTTAAGATTTTGAATGCACTCATGTACATATCAAGAGCAACTGGAGGAAGGCATCACTTTTGCACTTCTCATTTGAATTCTCCCATATAAAACTATACATTATCACAGATTAGTTAATAATATTTTCGCTGGAAACAAAAATTGCTCGTCTACTCATCCTCAAAACAAAACCAATTTTACATTTCATTCCCCTTGAGAGAATCTTTTTGTCTAACACTTCAGTGGAAGCACCAGGAATGAAATTACACCTTCCATATGTTTTTCAAGAAGCAGTGTAATATATAGAAAGCTAAAAGGCGCAGAGAATTTAGATGCATTAATTGTTTGCTGAATTTACCTAAGATTCAGAACGAGTTGGAACTGCATGCTTGTAAATTCATGTTAAAAGCTATCTGAAATGGTAGTTGAGTGGATTAGATGTTTCTCAGTTGAGCAGTGATATCTGTAATAGGGAGTTGGAATGCCATTTGCCCACAAGTTATTTGATTTTTCTTAGTGCCTTTTTCTACAGTTTTGGTATACTGTTTAGTAAATGAGCATAGCTATGATTTCATAACAACAATCTGCTTTACCATATTTAAGTAAGAAGCTAAGTGCAATTTAACTTTGTGTAATTGTAAGCTGTCTATGTTCTTTCTTGTTCTTTACTTCTCTTCCATTCTGATTACTGATTAGTCCACACCACTGAGCCCTTAAGTTTTCCAATGCTGAAATGCTGGACCAATTTGTGGGAACCGTGAAAGGTTTTCTTACCCTGCCTTTCTGCAATATTATTTTATTGTAAAAAGCTTTGTCTCATTTAAGCCATTCGAATAAGGATGCCTAGTCAGATACTCAAAGCACTCCCAGTTCAAGCAACCTTTTGTTGATATCATTCTTATTAGGACTGCTTTTGCTAATTCTTTGCCTAGTGTGCCCTAGACTTTTCGGAGCATGTTCAAATGGAAACAAGAACTTGTTTTGTTCAAATAAGCGCTTTTATTCTAATTGTTGAAGAATGATTCAATATTATTCTCAAAAGCATTGGGAAAACTTGTTTCTTCAAGCTGTTCTTTAAGAGAGGTAAACAAATAAAGGCCCTGAAGATGTAGCATGCAATTAGCTTCTTTTAGATAGGTTTATATTTTTGGGAGAATTGGACCCTGGGAATATTTTTTACGGTCAAACTATTATGAGGACATGTTTTGTATGCTCTTGGAAGAAAAATATACAATTTATTAACTAACCTATCATTGGGAATTCCTAAACATGCCAAGTATTGCAATGTTTCCTTTCTTTTGATCCAATTGCAAGAAAATAACCTCTTATGATGCCACTGAAGAAAAATAGACTTATATGTTGTTCAATTCAATTTTCTTTCATTCCACACAGTTATTGCCCTCAAAATATCCATGACTCCTTCTTTTGGTTGACAGTTGGAAGTGGTGGGCCCTGGTGGACCTCCTGATGGACACGGGGATGATGAAGATGATCATCACCACTGAAACTCATTGCAGTTGGCGATTTTGCTGCTAGAAGAAAGACTTCTTCGGTGAGAGAACGACGGATCTTGTAATATTCTTCAGGTTTAAAGAGATTATTAGTTTTATTTGATTTTCTAAAGGATATGCTAGTCTTGCTGTTGCTAGTTTTGGGGCTCTTGAGCATGATGGCCCATTCTGCCACTTGAAATGCACTCACTCTTTCCCAAGGAGCTCGAAATAATTGATGACACTAAGATCTGCATCGTTTCTGTCTGTTAAGAGTGCATCTGCTTGTGCATTTTCTCTTTATTTGGAAGTATTGAACATTTGTATTATTTTTCGACCATTAACCTGTGAAATAATATTATTGCCAATTGCGATGATGACGAAATAGCATGCATTTTGTGATACCTTTTGGGCACCATTTATTGCTAGGATGCTTGAGCTGCAGTGGCTTTTAGTGATCGTCGATTTGAGCTATGCATGATCCTACAGTGAAATGGTGAAACTCTATGTGAGAATAATAGATTCCTTGGACTAATTAATTGTTAATATCCCTTCATTCGTTTGCTCCCTGTTCGTAGTCATGGTAATTTGTTAGAGAATATGAGATGTCATTAACTCTTTAGTGTTCTTGAATTCAATTTTTTTAATGTATCTGTTAGATTTTTTTTTTATTTTTTTCCTCTTTTGTTTTCTTGATAATATTTACTGTCTGATTTGCTGAATTTGTAATAGTATTATTGTAGGAATCTTTTGCAACAGGTTTCCAATTTAATGTTAACGTAGTTTAGAAACGTGTTTCTTGCTTTTCAATCATAATTTGTGTTTGTGGACTATGGTATTGGATTCGGAAATTGATGTAAACCTGAATTCTTTATTTTGATTCAATACTAAACATTGCTCCCGATTTCTTCTATATGTTTTACAGTGCAAATCTTAGGCTTGGGGTTTTGGATATTAAGTTGTGTTGTGTGTGTTTCTATCGAAGAAAACTAAAATTGAATGTCTTGTATGATATTATCCATCTTTACTTTCAAATTTATTCCTCATTTTCCAACTCGACATATTTCATTCTCATTATATATTTTAAACACTAAATTATTTGGTGGCGTTTGATTAGAGTATCATTGTTTTTTATTTAAATACATCAATTTTGGGTTCATTTTGAATTTTTTACGGATTTTAAAATTGTCATAAAATATACAAATTTAATTATTTTAGTGATTTTATCATGATTTCAAATTCAGATCAAATTGAATTTAACTTTGCATCTCGAAAATTTGTCGTAGATAAAATGACCAATGATATAAATGATGTCGTAGACAAATGGCATAAACATTGTTGTTCCATCAGAATAAATCAGATTTTTTGAATTTTAAGATTCATTGTGTCAACCTCCATTAAAAAAATCATGTCCCTGATTTTTGTTGGGATCAAAACAATTGATGTCTTCTCTCTATGATGTTATTTGTATCATTGATCGTTTTGTTTACGATAGTTAGATTTAATTTGACTTTAATTTGAAATCATGGTAAACTAATTAAAGTGATTAAGTTTGTGTTTTTTTTTTATCAATTTTTAAAGTTCATGAAAAAAATCAAAATAAATCCAAAAGTTAGTGTATTTTTATGCACCAGTAACTCTTAATTTTCACTGATATTTTTTTTGTAAGGTATATGTTTGGAATTAAAAATTATATGATTTTAAATCCTCACATATCTTAATCAGGACGGACAAATATGTGACCCAAATGTACAACCGGACTAGACTTTTTTTGCGACTTATTTTTTATTTTCATCCGATAGTAGGCATCTAATTATCACTAAAATAACTATAAGCATAATGAAGATGAATCGATTTTGGAATTGATAATATTTCCAATAATGGGAAAAAAACAAAGTGTGCTTCATACTTTTGGAATGTAATGAAGAGAGACGATTACATGCATAAAAATAAGTTTGCCACTTAATCTCTAGAACCTTCTAGGGGAATAACTTTGCCCTACGGTTGAATCCCTACCAATTACTTCTACTTTTCACCAATTATCTTAATACTTGTAACCTAATATAATATGTCCGTCGTTATAACTCGTATTGTATATTAAAGTAATAGTCCGATGCTCTCACCAGCTTAGCTCAGTTGTTTAAGAGTTTAAGAGATAATGATTTAGAGATTTAGAAAATAGTCGATGGACCGTAAAAGACAAAGGGGTTTTAAGTCTATGTGGTTTAATTGATGGGAAATTAAAGTTATATGGTGTTATAGAAAATGAATACTAGCAAATTCTTTATCTCCTGTTTTAGAATAACTGTGATAATTTCGTTTTCAATGTTTGGGCCAAATTTATTGGGAAATTTAATAAGTAAGTTATCATCAGAATGCATAATAAATCTTTTACCAGTTTTATTTTATATTTTCAAGTACAAACAATGTATTTTTAATCATCAAATATTATATTTACCAGATAAATTAGTAACACATAATGTATGAAAAATATATAAATGCAAACACAGACCATTGGTTTGATTTTTATTTTTATTTTGCATTTCATTGAAAAATATAAAAGCAGTGTAAGTCGTAGATTAAGTATAATCAATAAACTAGAACTAAAACTAAAATAGTCTTTAAATAAATCTGCTTCTAGTCTTTAAATATATATTTATTCTTTTATTTTAATTACTTTGAAGTAATATTACTAAATTTATAATAATTAATTAAGAATAATTTAATCACTTATAAGTAAACACCCCAAAAAATATTGATTTAGTAAAAATACAACGAAGTCAAGTACTATAATTTATATAATCATACATTTTCTAAAAATTAAACTATGGATTCGAATTACAAAAATGCCATAAAAATTTCATTCGACTACCAAAAGTGAAGAAATCATGTTAAATTTGCAAAAATACTAAAGTTTAACGTTCTATTTTAAATTAAGAAAAAGTTCCATGCACAATCATTAATTAAAGCTAGTTAAAATGTTCACATAAATAGATTGTGACATTCCCAATAGAACTATATAAGTAATCTTTATACATGTCTTAGGTTGGATAATAGTAATTGAATAAAAATATTATACTTTCTCAGTAGTAAAGATATTTTTTTATTTTTCCTCAAAGAAAATTCTTTCTATTTTCCCTATTTCATTGAATCTACCCAATATAAAATTTCTAAGACAAACAATTAAATTATTTTCCTAAGGGGCAACCAAGGAGCCGAGTGAATGAATGCATTGTCCTCCACTAAAATAAATAATATATGACGTATAATGAGAAAGTGAGATGTGAAACTGCAATTGAAATAATGGTCACATCAATCTTTAAATCAGAATATTGTCCTCTTTTTGCTTTTGGCAATTGAGGAACAGAAAATGAGTACTTTTTGTGCTACACTTTACAAAATTGTCAACAGGAGTAATAAGAGCAGCGTTGATTATTGGTCCTTTTCATAAAATATTGCTTTTTTAATTCCATTTAAAATATATCATTTCTTTTAAATACAGATATTTAAAAAATTATGAATTAGTTGAATGGGTAAAAAGTGAGTATACCTCACACTTTTTAAAGGATTAATTATTTCTAAAATAGAACTAAACATTTATAATATGACAACCTCAAAAAAGAAATTGAGATATCTTAAATGAGAGTAATAAATAATTCACTTCTTATCAAAATTTATGAATTTTATATAATAGTCGCGAACAGTTATTCGATTGATGATGAAGAAAGAGAATTCTTGGTTCAGTTCTCCGTCTTAACGATAGAAAAAATAATTGATCAAATTCTATTGAGTCTTATTCATAGTGATCATTTATCAAAGAATGACTCTGGTTATCAAATGATTGAACAACCGGGAGCAATTTACTTACGATACTTAGTTGACATTCATAAAAAGTATCTATTGAATTATGAGTTCAATAAATCCTCTTTAGTAGAAAGACGAGTATTCCTTGCTCATTATCAGACCATCATTTATTCACAAACTTCGTGAGGGACTAATACTTTGCATTTCTAATCTCATGGTGGGCGTTGAAATTACGTATTTGAAAAAAAGTCGATAAATAAGAAAATTGTAAAATTGAAAAACAACTAAAAGTAGCCATGATTCTCTTTTAAAAATTCATAAGCAAAAATGGGTCTAAGTGCAGGATGTCAATTTTTTTATCTTTATTGGAATTAGATTCCTGACAACTGCAAAATTATAAGCCAATAATTTAAATGTGGTTTATTTAAATGTAGCATTCAACTAGTGCTAACAGCATATATATTAGTCTTAGTTTAAATAAATGAAAAATTGACACTATAATTATGGTAAGAAAGTATATTTCTACCTATGATGGATTCGACTTTTGTTGGGTATTTGGGCTGTAGACTGTAGTGGAGTTGACAATCAAAAAGGATTTATCTTAAACTACTCTCCAAAAAGGAAGGACGATAAGACTTTTGTCTATAACTCTGCTAAATTAAACATAGATTCTCTCTCTGCACTATTCATTTATTAACTTTACATACTAAACAATAATGATTTTCAATTTTGCAATCATCCCATATAGTTATAAAAATATTCAAAAGTTATTAATTATTCTGCAATCATCCCATGATAATAATATTTTAGCGATTTCAAGATGGTATATTTTATCTATGATTTTCAAATAAAAATTTAAAACTATCACATTCAATATCATAACCAATTTTTTACTAATTCACGTTCATAGTTTTTTAGAAACACGTCAACAGAATGATATATTTTATAATTTAATGAAAAGAATTAAAATATAACAAGTTATTGAACTTGGTCGAAATCGAGATAATCATGAATAATTCAATTGCGGGAGACCATTATAGGAAAAAAAGACAAAGAAAAATATGTGAGATAATATGTACTATAAACTTGTAAATCAAAAATAATATTGATATAATATCTTGAAAATAATATAAGCTATCAAATCTTATCCCATAGATATAGCAAACCACACAAGTTGTAATCTTAGTCAAAATAATCATTACCTTGCGGCACTAGGGGTGTGCATCGGTCGGCCGGTTCGATCGATCGAAAATTTCAAACCGAAAATAGAACTGAACGTATTTTTTTGAACCGAACTATAATTTCGAATCGATTGAAAATAGAACCGAAAAAATCTTTTGATTTCGGTTGGACCGAAATACCGAACAATCGATATATATATATATATATATATATATATATATATTTTTATAAATAAACATATTTGTATCCTAATTATTTAATTAAGATGTTAAGAATCATTATATAAAATATATAAATATATAAAAATAATAATTTCGGTTCGGTTACTGACCGAACATAAAATATAAAACCGAGAACCGAACAAAAAATCGATTTTAATTAAAATTTTGAACCAAACCGAAAACCGACTTTCTCAAAAACTGAACCGAACTAACCGAAAACTATCGGTTCGGATGGTTTTCGATTCGATTCGGTTGATGCACACCCATTCTTTGCCCCTATGCAAGCTTATTATATTAAATGAATTAATTTTGTGCAAATTATTTAGGTTTGAAAATATTGTTCCAATATCATTATCTCTCTAGTCTAGTCTTTATTGAGATCGTCAGAGATAATCCGTCATCATTGCTTGTTTTAATAGTCATAATCACAATCACAATCATAATCCTTTTTTCTGTTAACTTTTGTTCTTATTATAACAACCAAACAGATCAGTGGTGACTTGAATTGAAGTCCATGATGCCATCATTATTTTGTAAGAAATGGGCCCATTTGCTGACGAGGAGGATCCGTCTTAGTGGGCCACAAAATCCATTATTCGCGGCCCACTTATTGCCAAATCTATCTGCTGGCGCATACAAAGGCTCGTTCTTTTCACAAACTTCATTTATCTTGTGTTCTACCACATTCGTTTTAATTAAATTTTAATTAAAATTTGATATATGTTTATTGACTTTAATTAATATGGATGTAACATATGTTCGAATATGCCGGTTTTTTTTTTTTTTTTTTTTCTTTTTTGATATATGGGAACCCACCGCTATCTTAGGTGCAAGACTTTGGGTAACCCCATTCTCTGTCTGATAATACAAACCACAAAGGACATGTAAACCACACTTAGAAAACTAGATGTGACAGGCTCAAACCCATAGAGACGTTTGGTGGGGTTCGAACCTGTGACCTCTCGGCCACAGGAACCCACCTTAACCATTGGGCTGTCCCTAGGGGACAAATATGCCCATTTTTCTTACCTATATAGTTAAGGATTGATTGTCTTAGAATGCACAAATGTTTGCATGTTTTTGGATTTCACACACAAACTTTAAAAAAGAGAATCAAATACACAATCTCTAAATTTGTTATAATGCATAAATTCTGGTGTATTGTGATTTTTTGTCCAAAATTCAGTTTACTAATACATAATTAAACAAACAACTTTTAGCTACAAAAATTAAAATCAACACAATAATAAGCAAACAAAAGCAATGTAAAAGATATTACCTTACAAAACTTAAATATTGATGTTCTTGTATCACTCACAAATCCACAATGAATCTTGATTCTGATTCAATCACTGAATGAGAAAGAAATATATAAATTAAATATGAGTGGCAAAAAGCAATATATTTAGAACTTATAATTTTTAAGTTCTAACAAATATGATAAAAAGAATAAGAAAATGATAAGATTAACACCTCTAAGTCGATAATTGTTCCTCACCACTTCAACAAGATTCTTTAAAAAAAGTTATTATTGTTATATATATATATATATAGAGTTTGTTATTGTGTGGATACTTCTTATAGTGTAAATATGAGGACAAATATCAACAATTGATAAATCAATAATGGACGCTTAAGATTCAATGCATAAATTATGACACAGATGTATACATGTATAATTATATGTAGAAATGTGTATATAACTAATTCAGATACATAATTAAAAATAATTGTGTGATTTTTAAATTTAATGATTTGGTCTCATTTGTGTACGTTAAACATTATGATTAGATTAAGAACGTGCAAATAAATTAGCGTAACATATACAACAAAATGGTGTGTGTGTGTTGCCCTAGTGGTAGAGTGGTTAATGCCCGAGGCCAAAGGTCTCGGGTTCGAGTCCACCGTGACGCAGCCTTTAAAATTTCTGTATTAATTGACAAAAAAAAATAAATAATGAGGGAAGAATAGCAATCATTTAGAGGGGCAGACACAACCTGCATCCCTTTTCTAAAAAAAAATTATAACTCCTTTGATGGCATAGTTGACGTGTTATTTAGATTAAGGGAAATACCATTACAAAGATTGTGATGATTCGGACCTTTTCTTATTTTGTTTTTTCTTTTTTGTTTTTTTTGAAAAGGACTTTCAAGGAATTAAAATCATCCAGCGATTTCTAAAGACCGTGACGAAACCAGGTCTCACATAGTGGTAAATTCTTTTACTTCTTTTGTCATGATAAATAGTAAAAGTGAAATAATAAAATAAAATTAATGTAACAAATAAAAAAACAGCTAATTTTACGGGCAAAGTGACATAAACAGTACAACAATCCATGTTTTTTTAAAAAAAATAAAGAAATTTAAAGATCGCGTCACGGTCAGTGGCGGACCCAGACTTTTTATTTAGGGGGGTCCAAATAATTACTCATTTCGTCCACCAATTCGTTTACAAATTTTAGTGGCACAAGTTTTAATAAATTGTATTGAATGTAAGGTTAGTGGAGAAGATGACCCATAACATATGAAGGGTTATGTGGGACCACGTCCGTAAGAGGAAAAAAACGTTTCGTTGATGGCAAAGAGAAATAAGTAAATGAATTTTGTGGATGGAGGGACTATATAATTTATTATCTATAAGAAGAATTTTAAAATTAAACTTTGAAATAAATACTAATTTTAATACCACTATAACTCTATTTAAATTATATCATTATATCAAAAAGGTTAAGTATGACCATTCCACAATATTTCTCTTTTATTTTTTAGTTTGGATGGATAGGTCAGTTAACTGATGAAAATGATACATATATGCTTTCATCTACCTAAATAATAATAATAATTGAAATGAACTCTAATTTACAATCTTCTAAATTATGAAGAAGGAACTGCAAACAAAGCTTTATTGAATTTAAATTTCAATTCTTGATAGTATAGTATAAAAGCAAAATATATTTCTAATTATTGATACATGTGTCATTATAAACAAGCATCAAATGATAGAATAATATAATAATAGAAAATGTTTAATTGTATAGGATATCAAGTTTTTAATTAAAGAACAAAATATACAATAATTGTATACAAGTAAAAATCGTATTGTTCATAACTTGCACATAATAAAAAATTAGATGTAAATATATTTTCACTAAGATATTAAAAAACTTAACACCAATAATGACAAAAGGAAAATCAACTCAATATCTCTATCATACAAAATACACAACTCTACCACAACAAAAATATTAATCTATTTTAACAATTGTATAAAACATACATATATATATATATATATATATATATATATATATATATACCTAGTAATATTTTAAGACCTGGGGCCCAGGCCCCACGCCTCTTCTGGGTCCGCCAATGGTCACGTAGATTTGAATCAGGGCACCTTTGGCCAACATTAACCACTCTATCACTAGACCAACACACGCACACCTAATAATGTCATGTTGCAGTCACACTGTCACAGGATGCCATGCAAGAAAAGCTCCCATTTTGGACTTTCATATGCGAAAATGGTAGTGGCGAGCAACAAGAGATGGAAATTCAGATAGTTTCCACAGCAAGCACAAAATGATAATATTCCCATTTCCTACGTAGCAGCCAGCAGCTAGTAAACCAAATATACTAAACAAAACTCGCAAAAATCCCAGTAGCAGTAGTGTCAGAGATTGAATTATGCCGTGGCGCAAACACAATCATGATAAATTAGACAGTTGAACTTCATATTCAAGATCATGGGCATCCCTCAATCATCCGAAAATGCATGGACAAATGATTGAGAGAGAGATTTTCAATTCACTTTTCTTTTTAGTCAAATTTTGAATTATTTCCAATTGTTTTCAGAAAATAATCTCGAAGTTGTAGTTAAGGGCTTGCTTTATTATTTATAGTCACTGCCAACAAGCATAGATTCTCTTCCTCTATGCTATGCTATGCTGTAGTCAATCTAGACCCCTCCAACCTCAACGGTTCACGTCGAATTTGAATGTGTTGAAATCTCCTCTCTTTTTCCTCTCTGTTTTTATTTTTGGCTGCCCTAATTTTTATGCTGGTTTTGATTCTCTTCCTCTTTGCTGACGAAAAGATTGCCTGCTTTTTGTCCTTTTCATGGATGCCCCCCCTCCCCCCTCCCCCCTCTCCAATGTGCAGCTGGTTCACATATAATGTTTATTCCATATCCAACCTAGTATAAATAGGGGAGTCCAGTTTCAGCTCTCTTCATTACATATTAAGGTTTCAAAAGCTCTTATTTATCACTTAATCTACAAAAGGATTACTTGACAATTCAGAGGTGCAGTACTCATCTTCTGTACAAAATGAGCTATTCGAATTCATCAATGGGCTCTGGTTAGTTTCTTCAATCCCTTCTCTTTTTTGCCTTTTTTTCTCGTCTGCATTTTGTTTGAATAAATGCCTGCGTTTCTGGTTACTCTGAAAAACTTCGAGGGCTTGTTGCCAACTTTGCTTTTAACAAGTGTAATGTAACTTAATTACTCATTTTCTGAGAATTATTTGGTGTGGAAGAAAAGTATGACTACTACAGTTCTCTGCTTATCTGTTCTGGTTTTGTTTCTCGATGTTATTAGTGATTTAGTCTCCAATTATTTCGAGTCGAATTCGAGGTGTTTGTTGTGATTATCAGGGAGTAGAACAGCTAGAAGGAATGTTGAATTTGGGAGGACATATGTGGTTAAGCCTAAAGGGAAACACCAGGCTACCATAGTCTGGCTACATGGCCTTGGTGACAATGGCTCAAGGTTTCATCTCTATCTCTCTCTCTCTAAGAAGTTTGATGCTGAACTTTATAGATTTGGATTTAACTTGATAGTATTTTGGTTGAAGGGATTAGAAGTTGAATGTTCTTCATTTATTGGTTAGAAATGGGATGAAATCTTGAATTAGTATATGATCTTGTAAAACTTTATGCTGGCTAACATGATCTACAGCAACAAATCTGGTTGATATTTCTTGTTTCTTGGTAATAGTATATACTTTAACCCGAAAGTGGTTGTGTATGAGTGGACTTTATATCACTAAAGGGTGAGAAAAAGTTCATCAATCTAAACAGAATTTCAATGGACGACAAATATTTACTCATCCCATGAGTAACACTTCTAGTTGAGAATATTCCTACAGTATAGGAGAAAGTGGTGGCTCCCCAGAACTTAAAAAAAAATAGAAACTTTTTCATTTTTTCTCTTTTCTTAATTAAGTTGGAAATTATTTCACTAATTCTGGTAATTATGCTTTTGTAAACTTTTTTGCCCTATCTCATTCTTAGTCTAATAAGAAATCATTAATCAATTGAATGCGCGTGTGCATATGGTCCCATGGGACCGCTAATCGCCTTATAATTCTGTAATATGTTAAACAAGTAAAAGGGAGGTTCTCTTTAATAGTACTAACATGGCTGAAATGGTAAAATTTAACTTCACCTTCCATGTCTTGCTTTCTTTATCTTTTAAAACAAATAGATAGCATTATTCTTTTCACATAAAGATGAGATAAGATAGAAATGTCTTGTTCATTTTCTTCGATGTTTATTTCTGCAGTTGGTCACAACTTTTGGAAAGTCTTCACCTTCCAAATGTAAGAATTATCTTCCTAGATATATTCTACAAGCAGCATCACCATTAGAAAAGAAGAAGTTCTCGATCTTATATCTTTAATATCTCAATGAATTATGCCACACAGATAAAATGGATATGCCCCACGGCTCCAACGCGCCCTGTCGCTATACTTGGTGGATTTCCCTGCACTGCTTGTAAGTTTAAAGTACAAGATGACATATTCAATTCCCCGTAACAGGGATAACTTTTTGTTTCAAAGCAACTCACATTCTTATATTACTTTATTACAGGGTTTGATGTTGGTGAGCTTTCAGAAGATTGTCCGGATGATTTTGAAGGTTTAGATGCCTCAGCAGCACACATCGCTAATTTACTGTCCACGGAGCCTGCTGACAGTAAGATTCTTTATGGCTAAAATCACTTATTTCATTATTATGTATGAATTGTCATATTCAAAAGCTTAGACATAGAGAATAAAGTTCCCTTTTTGCTTAAAGTTAAGGTTCTTCTCTTAACCTTAATTGTATTTCTTAACATGAATAGTAGTATAGCTTTCTTTCGGTGTGCTATATTGCATTATTTTATCTACTCTTCCCAAAGCCCTTTTCTTACTCCAAAGTCATAGTTTTGGAGTTGCAATAGGCTTACTGTAGTCGCTAATTTACTTTGACCATTGCAGTTAAACTTGGTATCGGAGGCTTCAGCATGGGAGCTGCAACTGCCCTCTATTCTGCGACTTGCTTTGCATATGGAAAATACGGAAACGGCTATCCGTATACTGTTAATCTGAGGGCCATTGTTGGCCTAAGTGGTTGGCTTCCTGGTGCAAGGTTATTTCTTGTTTATTGCTTCTCATATCAATCATTCTCCCCCAAATAATTAAAATCTACCATTCTAACATATTACTTCACCTAGTAAAATAAATATAGCATTGCGATTTCTCATAAGAAATTGGGTGCATTTATGCTTATGCTTGACCAAATCCTTTTCTGTTACTGCAGGAGTCTGAGAAACAAGATTGAAGGATCACACGACGCTGCAAGACGCGCTGCATCACTGCCGATTCTGCTCTCTCACGGACTCTGTATGCTTCCTTCTTGTTTAAAATGTTAAATCTTTTTTCATAAATATTTTTCTTGATCTTGCTTGAAGACCTTGAGAACTTTCTGGAACCTTCATTCTGGGAAATTTTCAGTTCTATTCTTATCTAGAGATCGAACTTGTGAAAACAATCCAAATTATTCCTAGAAATTCAATTTACTTCCCGTAAACAGGTGATGAAGTGGTTCCTCACGAACATGGAGAGAAATCCTACCATGCTTTGAACCTTGCTGGTTTCCGAAATCTATCATTCAAAACCTACGAAGGGTATCGTCTGAAATATAACATTTCAATCCGAAACAAAAACATGCCATAAGCTTTCGACTAATCCACCTGGTTTTTGGCTTATTCTTCAGGATCGGGCATTACACCGTGCCTAAGGAGATGGACGAGGTCTGCAATTGGCTAAACTCGAGGCTGGGGCTCCAGGGCTTGTGATCACGGATTTTCTCGGGGAGCAATAAGAGGAAGGCGAGCACGTAGAGGTGTAGTTGCAAGCATTGGGGTTGAAGAGTTTATACGAGTTGTGGTTATACAGTTTTGGCTACTTGGTTCATACTTCATCGTAAAATAAAAGTTTTGAAGTATTTATTTTCTACATATTCTGCAGTAGTGATTTTGTCATGTAATATTTCCAGTGGGGTATTTTGGTGTTGGTGATAGTTTGTTTTGATCAATGTATAAGGCAGTGGCTTTCTCTTTCTGAGGTGTTTATGTAGATATCTAAATTCTTTCTTCTCATTTCATACACTACTAGATAACAAGCAGCAAAAGACATACTTAATTATCACAAAAATATTAAATACATTGAAATTCCAATAGCCTGTAATTCTGCAAATAGATTAAGGGGGATAAAAAGTTATTATATAAAATACATTAATCAACATATTTTGAAGAAATATTTTGAAAATAATTTAGACGGAAGAATAAAATAGTACTCTGAAATACGTGTATACAACTCTCATAACATATAAAAAATTGTCATTGTCTAGGGACAACCCAATGGTTAAGGTGGGTTCGCATGGTAGAAGGTCGCGGGTTTGAGACTGTCACACATAGTTTCCAAGTGTGGTTTATTGACCTCTCATGTGATTTGCGGTATCAGATGGGACCGATGGGTTTACTGGTCAAGCACCCTAGATAATACAGCGGGTTCCCATGATACAAAAAAAAATTAAAAAAAAATTGTCATTGTTTCAAAATTGCTCTTTGATATATGAATGGACTAATGGAGGAACAAAATTTCCATGCATGACAGTTTTGACAACTCTCTTTCGGACTTTAACTCGCCTTTCCTGGACTTCGCCAGCACTGGGTTTTAGGGTTTAAGCAAGCAAATCCGGGAACGCCTTCACTGCCAAAACCCTAAACTAGTCGGCCACACACACATTTCCGCCATGAATTACAGATTCCAGAATTTGTTAGGCGCGCCGTACCGTGGCGGAAACGCCTCCGTCGTCAACAACACTCTGCTTGTCTCGCCGGTCGGCAACCGCGTTTCCGTTACCGACCTCCTCAAGTCCGAGACCGTAACCCTTCCCTGCCAGGCTTCCACCAATATCCGCCGCATAGCCGCCTCGCCGGACGGTGTGTTCCTCCTCACTGTCGACGAGAACAACCGCTGTCTGTTCATAAACCTCCCCCGCCGCGCCGTTCTGCATCGTCTCTCCTTCAAGCATCCCGTCGCCGACGTGAAATTCAGTCCCGACGGCCGCTTAATCGCTGTCGCCGCCGGTAAGCTTCTACAGGTATGGCGCTCCCCGGGATTTAGGAAGGAATTCTTCCCATTTGAATTGATTAAGACGTTTTCTGATTGTAATGATCGGATTACGTCGTTGGATTGGAGCCCTAAGTCGGATTACTTAGTTGTCGGGTCTAAGGATTTGACTGGGAGGCTTTTTTATTTGAACAAAGTTAAGAAGAAGAAAAATAGCTATACTAAGCCGTTCTTATTTTTGGGTCATAGAGACGCCATTGTGGGAACTTTTTTTGGGGTTGATAAGAAGACAAATGATGTTACAAAAGTTTATACTTTATCGCGTGATGGTGCAATTTTTACATGGGAGTATAGTAGCAATGATCCAGAAGAACTTAATCAAATGGAGGAAGATTCTTCAGAGCCAGATTCCCCAGGGACACCGGAGCAGAGGCGGAATGGGGAAGAAAGTAAAGATGCTAATTTGAAGAAAAGGAAGGATATTGGTGCTAATGATGATGCGCCTGATGAAGATGAAGGGTTTTATTGCACAAAAAGAAGTGGAGCCTGTTAAAGAAGGACTTTTTTATGCAAGCACAGGCAAAGTTAACAGCATGCGATTATCACAGAGGGCTTGATATGGTGGTGGTGGGATTCTCTAATGGGGTGTTTGCATTGTATCAGATGCCTGATTTTGTGTGCCATCACTTGCTATCAATTTCCCGAGAGAAAATCACTACAGCTGTCTTTAATGATCTGGGAATTGGTTGACATTTGGTTGTGCAAAGCTTGGGCAGTTGCTTGTGTGGGAGTGGAAATCGGAGAGTTATATATTGAAGCAGCAGGGGCATTATTTCGATGTGAACTGCATTGCGTACTCGCCAGATTCACAGCTGTTGGCTACAGGAGCAGATGATAACAAGATCAAGGTAAGTGCATTGCCAGCTATTATTAAGTGTTTCATGTGGTATTTGCGTGTTTGTTGCATTGTTGAAGACTTAAAGTATATGTAGTCTTAGTGGTTATCGAGATACCACAATTCAATATAGTAATGGATTAGTGATTGTTATTTTTTTCGATCTAGATGGAAGGCAAAATATCAACGAAATAGTGATAGTTGTGCAATTATATGCCCTTTAACATTTACAGGTTTGGACTGCCTCTTCAGGCTTCTGCTTTGTGACATTCTCTGAGCATACAAACGCTGTTACTGCACTGCATTTCATGGCTAGCAACCATTGTCTTCTTAGCGCCTCTCTGGATGGGACTGTTCGTGCTTGGGATTTGTTTCGTTATCGAAACTTTAGAACCTTTGTTACCCCTACACCTAAGCAATTTGTTTCTTTGGCGGCAGATCAGAGCGGTGAAGTGATATGTGCTGGAACTCTTGATTCATTTGAGGTATAGATATTTGCTATATATAGATTTGAAACTTGAAACTTTCTTTGGTATTTTTGTATGATTTACTAATGAGATAATATTGAATTTCCCTAGGTCTTTGTTTGGTCAATGAAGACGGGCCGGTTATTGGATGTTCTCAGTGGTCATGAGGGTCCTGTTCATGGATTAATGTTTTCTCCCAATAGTGTAAGTTTCTCTGGGTTACATCGCATATACATCTCTAAGACCCCATGCTGTCATATATTCTGTTGAGATCATTTTTCAACAACCCTCTGATTGTTAATAAACAATGTTGTCATATCTTCCTTGTATTACACTCCTGGAAGCTTGAAATTCTTACCAGGTTACTTATCTAACAATGTTCCTTTTCCTTCTATTCTGAAGGCCATCCTGGCTTCCTCTTCGTGGGACAAAACTGTGCGCTTGTGGGACATATTTGCAGGAAAAGGTGGTGTTGAAAAATTCGATCATACACATGATGTTCTTACACTTGCTTACCGACCGGATGGCAAACAGCTGGCTTGTAGCACACTAGATGGGCAAATTCATTTTTGGGATCCAATAGAAGGCATGGAAATGTTCACAATTGAAGGCCGCAGAGACATTGCTGGTGGGCGACTCATGACTGATCGTAGGTCAGCTGCGAATTCCTCTGCTGGAAAGTGCTTCACAACTTTGAGTTATTCTGCTGATGGTAGCTACATATTAGCTGGGGGAAGTAGCAAATATATTTGTATGTACGATGTTGCTGATCAGGTTTGTCCCAAGCTAACTTTGTTCTCTCTGTTAGTCTGATTCTACTACTTATTTGTCGTGATTATTCTTTGAGGTGTTTGTTTTATGCATATATGCCTGCCTGAGCATATATGTACATGAAGAGTCATTTCTATGCATCTATACTCTTGTTTGTTGTCAATTCTTGTTATAATGCAGAACTCTTGTATAAATGTGTGCTTACAAGTTACCCCTGGTGGGTGGAGATTTTCTGGTGGGAACAAGCTAGAATCTGCTTAACGATTTTCCCATTCTATATACCATATTAATCTGCATACTGTACTGAAAAGTTTCTGCAAAACTTATCAGGTACTGTTGCGAAGATTCCAGATAACCCATAATCTATCACTGGATGGGGTTCTTGATTTCTTAAACTCAAAGAATATGACTGAAGCTGGACCATTGGATTTGATAGATGATAATGACAGTGACACAGAGGAAGGAGTGGATAAGCAATCACAAAAAAGATTGACATATGATCTTCCCGGATCAATGCCCAACCATGGTAGGCCTATTATTCGAACAAAATGCTTGAGAATTGCTCCGACTGGCCGAAGTTGGGCTGCTGCAACTACAGAAGGGGTATTGCTATATTCCATGGACGACTCCTTTATATTTGACCCCACTGATCTGGACATTGATGTTACACCAGAGGTGAGCAATACTAATGTTCAGTGGAAAAGTTCCTTTAGATTTTTGGCATTGTCCATTCACATATATATTGCACTCACTGTAAACAGATAACTCCATAACTTTTTATGTAGCCTCATTCTCAAAAGCCATTCAGCGAATACTGTCTTCATTGATGTGCAAGTGTAACTCTTTGTTGTCTGATTCAATTGTCAATTTCCCTTTTGAATAGGCAGTTGATGCAGCTTTAAAAGAGGATCAACCAAAAAGAGCTCTGATACTCAGTCTACGTCTGAATGAAGATACCTTAATAAAGAAGTGTATTGTTGCTGTTAGTCCTATAGATATACCACCTGTTGCTTCATCAGTCCCCTTCAGATATTTGCTGAGATTAGTGCAGGCACTTGGGGATCTTCTGGAGCAGTCTCCACATTTGGAGTTCATCCTCCAATGGTGTCAGGTGGGTTAGACATAGCTAAAAGCCTAAAACAATTATTGCATACGTATCCTTATCTTATTTGCATCTCCGTTTAACATTGCTAATCTGGTTTTGTCTGAATTTTGGATTGTCTTTTATTTGACAGGAACTCTGCAAAGCCCATGGAAGTTCTATTCAGCAGAATTCCAGAAACCTGCTTCCTGCCCTGAAATCCTTACAAAAGGCACTTACTAGGTTACATCAAGATTTGGCAGATACATGTTCGTCTGATGAGTACATGCTTCGATATTTGTGTTCTACAAGCAACACCAGATAGTAGCCATTATAAATTTATAATGATCTCAAATGCACACTTCGGTAAGAAATTTGCGAAGGTTTGTTTCAGAGTTCCATGATTCAATATATAATTTTGGTTTTCCTGTATGTGGTTTGTATCAGATTAGTTTATTTCCCAATGTACGACTAAGACATCAGACATGGAAAGAATAAGTTTCCTGAATTTAGGTGAAAATTGGTTGTACCGTCAGGCTCCAATATGAACTAGAAGTTGAATCCAGATTATTAGTTGTCCTTGGCTAGCTGTTTACATTTTGGTATCTAGCAGTTAAATCCGTGCTCGTTTTCCTTCTTGTCATGTGCTTCTCCAGTAAATAAAGTTATTTTATTAGTACGTCTGAACAACATATCTTCTGGCATGTGATATGTTGCTCGCACTTCATTAACTGCAATGAGGTTTTCTATATGCCGCTGTATAGACAGGGGTACCCATCATTGAGAAAATACCATAAGTACTGGAAAACCAAATGATGTAGTGTGTTCTTCTACTAGGCAATGATGGAAACATAGTTCACTTTCTCAGTGAAAGTAAGAGTAGACAAAATGTCATCACCTATTAGTCATTTTGTCTTTTTTTTTTTTATCATGGGGAACCCCGCAGCCGCTACCTTAGGTGCGCACTGGGTAAACCCCACGTTCCTGTGCAATAGCCTGCAAACCACATAGGACAGGTAACATTAGTCATTTTGTCTTCTTCTTTAGGATCTATGTGGTTTTAATATTGCATTGGATGTGATTATATTATCAGTTATCGTAGTTAATTTACTGTTTTCTTCCTCTTTTTACAGGGATTCTAGCCTTAGAACGATGAGCTTTACCTACGATCATTTGATTGCTGGAGTGGTATTAGCTGCTTGTTGACGAAGCTGACTACTAAAAAAGGAGTTTCAAGTTTGACATTAGGAGTATTTGATTGAGGCACTGTTGCGGTGTTTGCAAGCTCCTAAATCTTCAGCGGCTGTAGCAGAAAGTTGCAGCATTTTTGACCCAACGAAAGCGATGAATTGCTCATATACGAAGTTAGAGAAATGTATATTGTTCCAAGATATTCAATATGTTGTCACCTTATGAATTATTTGTGTTCTTGAAACGCTTTCTTTTGCCATTTTTGACACAAATGAAGATTCTTATCGAATTATTTGCTTCTCAGTTGCACTTATAAATTAAAAAGAATATTATTAAAATAATAAACATATTAATAAAAATTATAAAATACTGAATCTCACTCACTGAATCTCATCACCGTGCACAGGTACCCACTGAATCTCATCAAAGTGCATAGTACCGCTCGTGCACAAAAGCATTCATTATCTTGAAGTATTACACGATCACAACCATTCACGAACTTTGCTTTTTCATCAAATTGAATTTATTTAATACATGTGTATAACAAAGTCACTTTTTTTTTCCTCTACCATTTCTTCATCGACAAAACTACACATATAATTGTGTATGTTGACAGAGTGATTAATGTCCGAAACCAAAGATCTCGTGTTCAATCCTCCGAAACCAAAGATCTCGTGTTCAGTCCCCCGTGATGTGTTCTTTAAATTTCTACATTAAATTAACAAAAAATTTAATGTAGTCTCAACAGGCATCATCAATTTATGTCGAACCACAACCGTTTATATTCCTTCCAAGAAATTCAAATGCATTTATTACGAAAAGAAGCAAGAAGAAAACCCCATAAACAGAAAAACAATAGAACCACAGCACAGATTCCACAACACCTCTCCCCAACTAGTAATTATCCCTTTTCCTAAGGACATCCTCTTCATCCTCCTCCGCCATCCCAAAAGTGTGCTTCACCGCGTCGGCGGCGCCTTGCGCCATCCCCTTCACCTGCTCCCCGGTCTTCTGCATGAACCCACCTGTCTTGTCCTTCCCGGCCGCCGCCGTCTCCCTGCCGGATTCCGCCATCTGCGACGCCTTCTCCTTGGTGGCTTCGGCAGCCTCAGCGGCCTTCTCCCTGGTGGAATGCGCGCGCCGGAGGCCTTGTCCTTGGCGGCGCCCATGTAGCTCCCCGTCTGGTCCTTAGTCTCGCGTCCGCGCTCCCTCGTCGCGTCCGCCGCCTTGTCCCTCGCCCCCTGTAATAGCCCGAGAAATTTAAAACTTCGATTATTAATTTATTTAGCTAAATCGAGATTTGAATTTAGAGAGATTATTAAATTTTATAATCATCGACGTTTCGATTTTATTTCGAACGAGAAAATTTTAAATGAATGTCGGAGAACGTATACAGTTATAAGTCGAACCAGATGTTTTTATACGGGATAAATGGTATAGTCAAACCACATCATTTTCATTCCCCAAAATATTCCACTTTATCCTGCTTTAGTCTACTTTTCCCACATACTCATTTGTTCAAACATCACAACATCATTACAAAATTCTACCTCACATTTTCACTCTCATAACCTACGTAAATTTCATTAGCCTTCACAACCCATTCACATTCATTCAAACATCTCTCTACACACTATACATGTTACTCAAACTGGTACAACACCATGGAAGAGAAAATGGAGCAGAACTTCAAGGCCCTTTCAAGATTCAAGATCCAACAACTATCCAACAACTATCATCCTTTCTTCTATCCAATAAGGTTTGAATCTACTTCTTCAATCCTCAATAAATATTATCCATGCTTGAAACAGAAATGGAACCATAAAAATCATTGCTGCCACATAAATTCCATACATGTTTACATGTTCGTATTCTATATGCTAGAGTAAGTCTAGAAGCATAAATGAAATTAGAACATATACAACAAGTTCCACAATAGATTAAACACCTATACATGGAAGAACCAAATTAAATGCTGATTTATAACTGGAAGTCTACAAGTTGAGTGAACCATGACCGAGCCACTAGGGCTCGGCTATTGACTGACGGTGCGGTGACCGGAGCACGGGCCACGAGGCACGACGGCGTCCGGAACAGAGAGAGGACGACGGCGAACCTGAAAACACAAGACGAGAGAGATCCAAAAATTTGGGGGGCTAGGTTAGGAAAAATTAGGGTTGGTTTGTATTTTTATTTTGTTGGGCCAAATAGTGGGCCCTGTATAAATTTTGTTGTGGGCCAAAACTTTGGGCTTAGTCTTAGTTTTATTTGTGTTTGGGCCTTTATCTGATATGGGCCGAAAAGAATATATGTTGGGCCTGGTTTTAATTTAATTCATTGGGCAATGAAATTTTAAATGTTGGGCTAAGAATTGAAATTGGTAATAGACTTGAACTATTCACCTATGATCCATTAAAATTAAATTAAGATTGAATAAATTCTATATTAATTAAATATGAGAATTTATTTTAGTAATTAAATTTTGAGATCAATTCTTAATTAACTAAATAATAATCTAAATATAAATTATTTAGATTGAGTTAATTAAATTCATGGGATTGAATAATGTCTAAGTTTTGGAAATTGAATAACATAATTAATTAATTATGTTAATGGATAATTTGAGAATTATTCTTTTTAAGTAATTTATTTATGTAACGAGAGAGGAACCTTATGTAATTTATTACAAAGGTGTGATTGGAAATAAATCTTAATTAATGGATATCTAAGATGAATTAAATTAATTTGATTGATTAATCAAATATTATTAGACGTTTTAATTGATCCATTTAATTAATCTTTAATTATGGATTTACTTAATTAAATTGGAGATTTAATTAAGTAATAAGTTGCTTATGTCAAATAGATGATTGAGAAAATTTTATTTAAGCAACTTAAATTTATAAAACGTTTGTTAGATGATGATTGATTTACGAGAAATATTTATTAATTGTGTAGTATTAGTATGAGTTTCTCGGATAGAATATGTGGGACGTGTGAGACGAGAAACGCGGCGAAGAAATTTTAGCAATGAATGAGGATTTGGAACTCGAAAACGTTGATACGCGTTAACAAACGACGAATATTAGTTATGAACTTAAGATTAATAAATTATACGAAACGACGTGGAGAAACATCGATGGAAGGGAAGAATGCAACGTCGAAGTGTCACCTATCGTTATGACGAGACCAATCGAATAGACGAAATATGAATATTAATTAAGTCATATCGATGACGAGAATCCTAAAACCCAAAGACTTAAAAGATATCGAGCTGTCGAATCTTAATGATACTTCTCGAAAGAAGCGAATAACATACTAAATCATATTTCTTGCGTTGACAAGGTCCAGCGTGGACGTAAACGAAAACAACAGAGGATCGCTAGCAGGTATTCCAAGAAGGACAATTCTTGAGGTGGGCTTTTCTTGAAACAAAATGATTATGCATAACTCAAAGCATGATTTACAAAAGCTTTATGAAATATTATTGCATGAACTGTTATTGACTGCCAAATATTTATGTTTTGTTGTGTCCATATCTGAGGTTGGTTTGTCCAAATGTGGGACGAGAATTGATTGGTATATCCAATGTGGTATGTGAATGAGTTGGTCCACCAACGTTAAAAAGGGTAACGATCGGATCCGACTTAGTTGAGGACTAACTCGGATTGTGTACACGTGTGACTGTGTGTTAAGGTTAGCTACCTCGACCGGTCACGGCGACTATGTGTAGGTGGCCACCTCCATAGTGCGCGAATGAACGAACGTATGATTGATGAATGAATTACCAGATATGGAACAACGTGGATGAAATAGTCCGGCCGGACACTTTTGGAAAATGAGAAAATGTTTGATAGGCATGAGTCTTTCAACTATAATCCTCATGTGCTATTGTGGGCAGTTCAATAACTTTTATAAAGAAAATGTTTTCGGCAATGAGTCCACTGAGTACTTTTGTACTTAGCCCTGCATATTCGTTTTTGATGTGCAGGTTGAGCAATGATTGATGATGGGTGCGAGGCGGTGCTGAGTGGTATTGATTTTGTTGTTATTTTGAAAGGATTTCTAGAACCTTGAGCATGCATCATCATATGTATGTTCACACGCTTATTCTTTGTCAAACTCGATGTTTTGTTGGTATCTGTTAGTTATGACCGCTATCATATCGTATTAACCGGAGGTCGCACTCGTTCTTTGAAGTGCGCCCGATTGGGTTGACTTGAACATAGAACCTTTTGGCAAGTCTTTCGTGACTTGAGTTTGTCTTGTCAACAGATCCCTTTCGATCTCGCATTTATTCACAATTGATTGGTTAATCGTATTGGTTTAAATTATATATATCCGCTGCATTTATCATACCAATGACGATCCATGTGATCCGTATTTCTTTGGAAGTCGGGTCGTTACACCCCTCACCTTGTCCTTCACCGCGTCCATTGCGCGCCCGGTTTTCTCCTGTAATATTTACAGCATTTGCCAAAACAAGTAAGAGAGATTGAGAGTGATACAAAACTTCGATAATTAAACATAGCAGTACTCATTAAGCACAATTATTTATCAACTAAACTACTTAACTGAAATAATAAAATAATAATATGGAGAGAGAGAGAGAGAGAGAGAGAGAGAGAGTTGCCTGGGCATGACCCTTGGCTTCACCAGCTCTGTAGCTTTGCTCCTGAGACGACATTTCTGGATGATGAGTGAAAATAATTTTTTTGAAGTAGTGAGTAATTGAAGCTCGTTTGAATGCAAAAGAATCAAGTTGAGTCGAGTTGAGTGAAAGTAGGAACTAGGAAGGGGAATTGCATGGATATATATAGAGTTCGTAGGAATAAGAGGAGGTGCCACGTGTCTATCTGTGTGACGCGTGTACGTGTGATTCACCATTGAACTTTCTCTTAATTTTTTATTTTATTTTTTACCACTATCCTCTTATCCAAATGCAATGACGTGCATACCCGATCTATTCTATAACTACTTTTTAACATATTTAAAATTCCAACGGTTAATTTACTGCCGAAACTAATATACCTGTCAAAAGTCAACATTCACTGCAATCTAGAGCCAAACTTAAACAATAGCTATAAGGTACCCACAATGGTGAATTTTAACTAAAAATTAATTTTTAGTTTATCATTATGGATCAATAAATCAATTTTTTTTAAAAAAACAAGAAACCAGTTTCAAATTCGAAACCAATTTCAAATTCGAAACCAGTTTATTATGGTCCCCATGGCGCGTGACACGTCGACGATTGATTGGCGCGTCGCTACTGCACACGCGTGAACAACCGCAATTTTGAAACCCCCCTTTTTTTTTTCTTTTGCCCTTTCCTCTATGTCTCTCTACTTTACTTTCCTCTCTAGTTTCATTATATGCCGTCACTGTTGACTCTCACTGCATACCCCATATATATATATATATATTCACTTATTTTTAATTTACAATATTATTAATATGTCACTAATTTCATTATATGGACACCAAGCTGGGTTTCCAGCTTTGGTTGGTTTCCAGCCAAAGCTGTGTTTCATTATCTCATGTATAATCTAAATATATAAATAATGTATAAATAATAATACAAATAAAATTAATTAAAAAACATATATATAGATATATAAGAAGTATGTATTATAGTGGAACCCTTAAAAAAAGAAATTGGTTTATGATTGTAGGAGATGAGGGAGAAAAAAGTAGGTGAATTTTTAAAAGCTGATGTGTCATCTAAAAACTGAAAAAACCAATTCATGGTTGTGGGTACCCTAAGTTATTCGAATATGAAGACACGTGTCAAGCATACACCACAATATTCAAGGATATTTGCCAAAAATATCCTAATTAAAGAGAGGGGTTGCACATTGCAATGCCATGTAGTTTGTAATTAAGATGGGAGCACCACCCCCAAATCCCCAATAGAAAAAGCTGTTTAGATATCGCTTCCATTTTATAATAGTAACAATAATAAAACCAAAAGGCGTAGAATAGCTTGACAAATTAAAGAAAAATAATAATTAATTTTATAGAAAAGACGTAAAGAACTAATTTATAATTGAGTTAATAACACGGTACAGTAAACGTAGAAGAGAAACGCTCTCCGTACGGAAGAAAATTTTATCAAAATTCGTAAATAATAATTCAAGTACTTCTAAAATAACCTTACGAGGTAATTAAAGATCTAAAACGAATCCTAATCCTAGCAGAAAATTGAAAGAAATCATAATCCTAAAAGCAAACATAATACAAAAATAAAATAAAACTTACAAAACTTCTAAAAAGCAAAATGAGCTTGAAAACGTCTGAAATTGGGTCTAGGATCACTTACATCATCGCGCTACACGCGATGAATTCAACTCGAAACGTCATTCTGCTTTCGGAAATGTATTATAATAGCGATTCTGAGTCCAACTCCAAAAATTACGTTCGTTTCGATTTCTACCGACGACCACCCTTCGTATGATCTGTTTCCGACAAATAACCTTCTCCAATTTGTTCCACATCTGTTACACACGAGTACATGGGCACACTTCCGTGTTTTTGAATGCACGGTTCTTTCATCTCAATTAAATTTTGTTATAGATTGTAAAGTTGAATTTAGATGGATCTTACTTATAATAGATGCATCGTATGCGTTCGGACAAAATACAAATTTTTGCCATAATTCATAATTGAATTATTATTTTTGAATAAATACTAAGGAACGTGTTATAAACATTGCACATCTCATTCGATACGATTTTTAATTTTTTAGAAAAAGAAACATAGAGAAAGGTTCACGACCACAGCTGATAATTTCCCTCGTGAAATGTGCGCACAGTGCACCGAACAACGTTTGTTAGTCGGATTCTAAACTACCTATCCACCCATACCATATACTACTCGTAAGTCGTAACGTCCATCTACAGGGGCACTCTCGTCATTTGTAAAATCCTCTCCCGCGCTCCCTCGGTCCCTCCGACGCACTATAAAACCACCTTCCTTCGTAGCTTTTTCTCCACCAACTTCTGCAACTCAAGACACACACCCTCGCGCACGCACCAAATTCACACTGAGAGAGAAGATTTTCTTCATGGATCTCACGAAGAAACTGAGTGTTTTGGTTTGGTTTTTCTGTTGTGCGTACTAATCTATTTGAAGAAGAGAAAGTTGCCGCAGATTTGCGTTACGATCTCGAAGAAAGGGGTAATCTCGGAGAAGACGAGTCTCATTCTGATGCTGGAGCTCAGAACCGGCTTAAATAGGACTGCCAAGGCGAATCGTGTCGTCAGCTGAAATATAATCCGATCAACGGTCAGAGAATTGCACGAGATAAAGAATACCGTTGGCCCTGCTCTGTTGAGGCTCGATTTCCACGACCGCTTTGTCACGGTGATTTTCGGTTTTTCGTTGTTTCTACATTCGAATTCGAATATAGTTCTCTAAACTTATTGTCATTTGAGATTGGAGTATTATGTTGGTCTAGATGGCGAGTTTGTTTCTCCAAGTCTAGTTGTCAAGGAGTTACCGGTTTACTTTGAAGTTGCTGTTTGTTTGTGATTTTTGACCGAGAATCGTGAAATTTTAACCTGTATAGAGGTGTGAGCTTCAGTTTTGTTGGAATCTGACGGTGAAATGAAGAGTGAGAAGTAAATTGCTTCCCAATAGATTAGTGTGGTGTAGATATGATTATAATATATACAAATATTATTTTTTCATGCTAAAAAGTACAAGCAAAAGAAATAAAAAAATGGATAGAAAAAAAAATTTGGACCATTTCTCGATTTATGCGTGTCATCCTTGCGCAGGGGCCATGCTAATCTTCTCTGTATCGTTCCAATTTTATCGGATGTCCCCGAAGGGACAACAAATTATGCTAGCTTGCGAATTATAAAGATTACATATGCTGCTTATATTGCCGGTGTGGGACGCAATGAAAAGAAATAAAAGCGAACTGGGCCGGGTTGGGCAGCATATGAAATGGCCCAAACCCACAAAGTGATTCCTTCATTTTCTTTTACACCTTTTCAATTCTTATAATTGAGCATTGGAAATGTTGAGATGGTATTTTTTTTATTAATTTGTATGAAAAGAAAAAATAATTTATAATTTAGACCACGAATTTAACTATTTTAAAATAAATCATATTACATTTTGTATGTAGAATTATCCATATACTATACATATTGGTACAGAAAAATATCAAACACCAATACACGAAGCAATTAAAAAAAACAACTTCAACAATTGAGAGCATGATAAAGACTAGTCTAAGAATGAAAGAACGCATGTAGCCCTACTCTGTTTTTCTAATTTTCTTTTCTGGGAAAATAATCAGTATATGTAATTTAGGTGAAACAAAATTTTTGAATTTTGCCTTTATGGTTGAGTTATTGGTGGATATGTAATATGTTGTGGTTGCAGTTCATATAGGAAAATGAATAATCACCTACTTTAAGATTTTATTTTTCAATAAAGCTATGCGGCCACATTATGGCTGACACACACTCTTTTCCCACCTGTTCTGAAAAATATTAAATTATTAAATTTAAATTTAAATTTAAAATTTTCATTCGATAGGTGCAAATTGTAATTCCATAAGATGGTTTTAATGTAAAACTAATTTTTTAGTAGATCAAAAATTAAATAAATGATTTTTTCATTTAATAAAGTTGATTATGACCGGCCACATTATGGCCGAATAGCATCACTCTTTATTTTTTCAGTATATCATCTGTAGTGATTCAAAATTTGTTATATAAAAAAAATTACACGCATGACATTTTAATCAATGCCTATTGTCAGTATGATTTAATTGTCTAGTGTTTCATTACTTGACATTTCATGACAAAAAAAATTACTATAAGAGTGTGTGTGTTGGCCAGTGGTAGAGTGGTTAATCCGCGGGCCAAAGGTCTCGGGTTCGAGTCCACCGTGACGCATCTTTAAAATTTCAGATTAATTGAACAAAAAAAAATACTATAAGACTTGAGGATATAAGATGTCTTACATTTCTGTTTTGTTTTACAACACGTGTTCCGTAATCATTATTATACATCATATGTATTAGATGCAATAATATTGTATCGAATGAAATCGTAAATATACATATAATGTGTATTGATAACATAAAAAAAAATATAATATGTAAAAATAAAATGAAAATTAAAACCATAATATAATAAGATTGGACTATCCATTTGGGACAAATAGGCATCACACTCTTTGTGGGATGCACCTTTTTTATTTTTCTTGTCAAATGTAAAATTTATAACTGAGACTATCAGTTATAACCGCATAAATGATAAGATATTAAAATACCGTACAAAATTAGTTTCAAGATTGTGAGTCATCAAGTGAGATGCATTTTAGGAAATAGAGGGCATCTATCTCTTTCTGAGGAACCCTATTCATTGGGGTGTTGGTTGGATTTCGAGAAGATCTCAATTTTGATTGGTTGTTTATCACATGTCTAACATGATTGGAAATATATATATAGGGGTTGGTGTGTAGCACAATCAGAATTACTATATATTATACGTGTTAGTTTAGCGTATATTTCATCCATTCGTAGCACATATCTAAATATATTAGTTTAGCATATCTTTCATTCATGACAGAAGACAAGAAGAGTTATAGTCTTTTTGACAATAATCCGTGTAGACACAAAACACAAAATCAGAAGACACCGAAAATTAAATCTCAACCATTGATATAGCAAATCAAAGACCCGGATTCATTCCTATTTCCTACAAAATTATTCTTTCCTACCGATCGATCTCCTATATATATATATATATATATATATATATATATATATATATATATATATGGGTTAATTATGGTGAAGCTTCTTAATGTGCGAAAATAAGAATAGCAAGACATCTTTCATATTTGTGTAGCACAATCGAATTACTATATTGCACATGTTAGTTTAGCACATCTTTCATTACAACAGAAGCACAAGAAGAGTTATAGTGTTGCACAATAATCCGTGTAGCACACAAAACACAAAACTGTAGCAAACCCGAAAATTAAATCTCAATCATTGATATAGCAAATCAAAGGCCTAGATTCATTCCTATTTCCTACCAAATTATATATTCCTACCGATCCATCTCCTATATATATATATATATATATATATATATATATTAAGTTTTAAATAAGAATAATTTTAAACGTGAGATCTAAGAACTATGAAAATCCACTCTGAATAAAATGAATTTATAATAAAAGTTAATAAATCTGCTGGAAAAATTGCCGAATCTAAACATTTGAAATTTTTTACCCAAGTTCCAATCCCATGAGAGGTGAAAATTCTATTTTTCTGGATTCAGTAAGCTTTTTAACGGATTCATCAACTTTCACAATGAATTCATCATTTTCTTATTCTCATATTCTCACGATAAAAATGGTTCTCATGTTAACCTCTCTTATATAATTAAATGAATATATTATTTTCCAAGATATTTAGTAAAATTACGATATATGAGGAATACCCATTTTTTCAAGGGAAGCACAAATTACCTATAATTCCCATTTAAAGCTTAATGACAAATAATAAGAAGTTTTTTTGTCATATATTGTGTTTAATTAATCTCAAAAGACATTTGAAATAGACTATAATGAAATCTCAAAAACAAATACCTTCTTAAATTGATCACAAATACCTTAAATTGATCATAATCAATTTATTTTTCTAAGCGGCTAGTACATCTAATCCTTGCTAATAATAGGCACAAAAGGAACTTAATGTAAAGTTCCTTTTTTTCTTTTTTCTGAAGGAACTTAATAGGTAAAGTTACAATAATATATTATTAATTAAAATTATTAGGTGAAGTCTAGACTCTGCGAATAATTAATAACAAAAGAAAAAGAAAATTATAAGCCGAGAAGGGAAAGAAGTCAATAAAAATGAAAGGCAAAAAGCCTAAAAACAGATAAGCAAATCAAGAAATTCGGCCCACTATATATCTCAGCTATGGCTCTCTTCTTCGTGAACATCGTCCGCTGCTCAAATACTGTTTCTCCGCCACCACGATTCTCTCTCTTCTCCATTTCCGAATGGCTGCTTGTAAGCTTTCACTCTCTCTCGCACGAATTTAATGTTTAATGCTGTTCACATGCCATGAAAATAGAATACGTGCTGATTTCTTGTCAGTTATGTTGTTTCCTCGCTTATGGATCGTGTTATTGTGGAGTTTGTGCAATTCAGTTTCCACTTTTCATGATTGTTTAGACTTCTGGTACTTCTAAGAATTTTGATTTTTGCGCCAGTTAGTGTTTGTATGTGTGTGTATTTCGTGTGTGAAATTGCATTGGGGTAAACCAAAAATAATATTTTTTCCTGATTTTTGGTGGTGGCTAATTGTTGCAGGTGGTATTAGGCCTTCAGGCATTAAGATAAAGAGCTTGGATTTGGGTTCTGTAAGGCCAAAATTGAGAACGCTGCGACCATTGCATGGTTTAAGGACGCCCAAAACTGCTCAATTTGATGGTTTAGTGTTGTTGCGTAGACCGAAGAAGTCGATCATTGCATTTCGAAGTTCAGCTTTTGAGAATGATTGTGAGTAGATTTTCTGATTTGTTTTCTAGTTGGTGCAACTTTGTTCTGTTTGGTCTAATGATGACAATTAGTGGAAAAATTAATTTAGTATAATGTAATAAACTCGTATTAAGGATCAGTTTAAATGGTTGGTTGTTTTTGTGAAGATCGAAAAAGGTTTTGTGGCTTGCCATTAAGATGATGAAGTGATAAACTCGAGCAATCATATCATATCTGTTTATTGTTCTTGGACATTGGCTTTTAGCACAAGGATTTACGCAATTGCATAATCTTGCATGCTATCTGCGCATCGGCTGGATATTGTGTTATTTTCTTCTTGTGCATTGACTAGTTACATCAATAAAACTTCTAGCCAACTTGATATTTGAGTGCATTATTATTTTCTCTTAGAGTAAGCCTATCAAGTACCATATTCGAATGAAACCGTATTTGAAGTTAGAGAAAGTGAGAAACTCAGATTCGAGTTAAGTTACTTGCAAATATATGCATAAGTAAGTGAAATGCTTCTGTTCTTCATTTATCATCTGCTGATCCAAACAAATATTTTTTGCAAGGCAATCTCCAGTGCACCCTTCACTTTCACAATCTAATGCAGCTTCTCTTTCAATCACAGCAGCAAAAGCCAGTGTAGAAGACGATTCTAAAGAAGCTGCAGCAGCTGATGCAGTCAGCACACTTATTCCCAACGCATTTGAGGTATGTTGTTCGAGATTTACAGACATCAGCTTTATTTTGCGTTTTCCTGAATATTGATGTATTTTCCATGCTGTGGCCTTATTAATAAGATCTAATATCATGGAAATAAAGATTTTAGTAATTTATTTTCCAGCTGATCTAATAAAATCAGCCATCCACATTTCATAGTCGTCTGGAGAAATATGTAAGAAGTAAGATATTCTGTATTTTCTCAAACAATTTTTAGATGGAAGCTGCCTCCCTAGGAGTAAGAGAAGTGAAATAGCAAAACCAGCTTCTAACTCATTCCACGATTCTTTCCATTTCTAAATGGTAGTAAGATATCGCTAAGGCTCTTTGAAAGGGTCAACTGGCTCATTAGTTCTTCCAAAATACCGACCAGATGACCATTTGTGCATAAATAGCAGTTTTGTTATGCTTTTGCATGCTGCACTTATTAAAAAAATGTAATGTGTAGACATAGGCATAAGTCTAGATAACTGGTTACAGCCATCTTATTGAAATTTTGCAGGTGGAATCACTTTTGACGGTACTATGTGACACAACATCAATTGCAGAGTTTGAGCTTAAAGTAAGCTGTTTGTCCTATTTCCGTTTGCTATTTTGTTGTTGTCCACGAATGGCTTAGCAATTCTTTAGCTTCTAAATCTAATTTACCCTTACTGTTTTGATTTATCTTTTACTTTAATGATCAGCTTGAGGGATTCCAGTTATATGTCTCGAGAGACTTGGCTGAACAAAGTGCACCTCCACAGCCTCCAGCTCCTGCTCCTGTTACTGCCCATGCAGTTGTCGAGACACCTGTTTCGAATGGCTCAGCCTCATCACCATTATTGGCACTCTCCAGACCAATTTCTTCCTCAGGTGGAGTTCAGTCTCTGCTTGGTAAGGCAGCAGATGAAGGCTTGGTGATACTTCAGTCTCCAAGGGTAAATATCCAATGATTCTTTTCAGTGAAGAATGACGGACTTTTCTGGGTGTTTGTGTCACTAACGTTATATTGGATGCAGGTTGGGTATTTTAGAAGATCCAGGACCATTAAAGGGAAGAAGGCTTCTCCTTCTTGCAAAGAGGTAGCTCTCTCTCTCTCTCTCTCTCTCTCTCTCTCTCTCTCTCTCGTGTGTGTGTTTCCCTTTCCGGGGTTGGTAAAATTGTCACCTGTGTTCGATTATGGAATGGTGATTTTATAATGATTTTGTGATTCTTGCTACCAAGTGTGCAATTTATTCCTTTGCTCTAAAAATATTCTCTCATTCACAATCATCCTTAGTTGGTTTTCTTTCACTGTAGACCCCCCTCCTTTTTTTCGGGTTTAAGATTTTGTGTCCTCTATATCCTTTGACATAATCAACAAAATGGTGTTACTTCAGCATGGATTAAGGGCATATATGGTGTTTGAGCTTGTCCAAATCATATGATTTGGTGCCTGAACTTCTTTAGCTTGCATTTTGGTGTTGCAACGTGTAAACGAAGTTACGAATAAATTATTTTAGCAGGTCCCTCTTTGTTTATGAAATTAGACGGTTGCTTTTAGCTTACCTGGTTTTTGTGAGAAAAAGGTAAGGCAGATATTTAATTTCTTTCATATATTTTATTGTTTTGAAGGTTCAAATCAATAAGAACATTTGATTATTATTGCAATTATTTTATTTTTCTCTAAGGGAAATTTTGAAATTTATCAGTGTTTGGTTTGCTTTGCTTTATTTTATCCAAACTAGGATAAACAAATATAATTTATATAGATTTATAGACATTTGAATTTTTGTTTCTGATTTCTGAAGTTTAGCTGAACTTGTGCCTAAATCTGGTATATAATATAAGTAATTAATACTATAATATTAAAGTAAGTAATAATTATATATCTGTATAACTAACTTTAGTCCTATGGTTAATGAAAGCATAACAAATAGTCTATTAAACCTAAAACAAAATTTATCTGAAAAGTAAAGTTTTAATATCATATTAAACTTTTTTTACTGTACCAGATATTCAATTTCAATTTGATTTGATTAACTCATCAAGTTTAAAACACATCTAAAATCAATCATCCTTAATAATATTTTTAATGAAGCAAGAAACGAAAATTTAAGATAAGAACTTGGAAATAACCTGCTAAAACAGTTATCCTTTATTCTTATATAAGTTGCAACACCTAAATTGTTAAGACTGCAACATGTTCAGACTATTCCTGTTTGCTATCCATGCAAGTTGATCTTCTTGTCTAAAATTTAACTTGAAAAGAATTTGGTGCAATCAGCTGTGGCATGATAAAAAGGGACTCTTTCTTTACTTTCTCTATGAATTGCCTTAATATTTACAAAGAATATGAGTCATAACTTCTCTATCTATGTAGTCTAAAACCATTCTGGAGGCATTTCTTGACCTTAGCTTTTTTTGACTTGGCGATATCTACTTGTATTCCCTAATGACTTGACCGGTTACTATTGTTGCATAACAGAAAGACACGGTAAAGGAGGGGCAGGTGCTCTGCTACATTGAACAGCTAGGCGGCGAGATCCCCGTTGAGGTTTGTGTCTGTCTTTCGTCTTTACTGGCATGCTTGAGTTCAAACCTTTTACATGATTTGGCTCTTCCACTTCTTTTTCCCTAAATTTTGACAATTAGTAAAGATCTTAAGCTGCAGCATGCTAGATTCTAGACATGGCTTTTGCCTTAACCCCTTGTGTCCACTTTCTAATTTCAACCATTTGTTACGATTCTTGCACTTATGGTAAGATGATAGGAGCTGAACTCTTTCATTTCTTGATTTTTGCTCAGTCGGACATATCCGGAGAGGTGGTCAAGATACTTAGAGAAGATGGCGGTATGCTTCTTTCTTCCCATTACTTTAGTTGATGAAAGGTTACAACATTTTTATTACTTTACATATCATAATCACAATGTAACTCTTGAAATTCACAGATCCTGTTGGGTATGGCGATGCCCTTATTGCGGTCCTTCCTTCCTTCCCCGGAATAAAGAAGCTCCAATAGGTCACCGTATGTTCCTTGCAGTAGCTCTCTTGTTTCCTCCAACTCTCTCTCTCGGTTCTATGCGTGCATGTTATTCTGTGATGTGGGTGTGTGCGAAAATGCGAGAATAGGATTTCCAAATCGTTGAGAAATCATTTTGATAGAATGAGAATTGCTTGTATGGATATTCAAATTTATTTGAACTTGGAAAAGAAATGCTTATTTTCTGCGTATTCTTCAATTTTTAGACTTTGTTTCAGCATTGGCTTTTCTGCTCAAAAGCTTGTCAATCTTAGCCACCCTTTTGTAAACTTAGATTTTATGCTCTGTTCGCAGAATTTCATAATAATGAATTAAGTGCTTTTGTTTGGATAAATTTGATTTACTTTCTTGATCGTTAATGTTGATTTTGACTTCTTATACTGCGGTAGAGTATTTGTTTTAATCAATGGGTTCTTATTCTTTTACCCTATTCCATGGAAGCCTATTTGGACTGCCTTTTCACATATTCGGGGCGTTATAAATGCTTTACTCATTCTGCAAAAACTTGGGTGCGGCACAATTATTATTCATTATTTAATCATTATTATTTAACTATATATTAATAAGGGATTAGTAATCTTCGGTTCGGATTTATCAATATCTAAAATGATTTATTAATTTGAATTAGGAATTATTAATTTTTAATTATATTATATTAAGTACAATTAAGAATTAATTAGAGTGGATGTCCAAGATGTACCGGAGTGTGTATCTTCATATTTTATGTCGTTCTATAATTAAAAATGTTTGATTGTATCAATTTACTTGTTTTATATATTTGAAACAAACATTATGATAACACGAGTATTGTAATTTGATGGTATTTTTCCAATTTATAAGGATGAGAGATTAGAGTATGGATTCTAATTCTTTCATTTCCAAGCCAAAAGTAGGGGTTTTCACAATTTGAGTTAAATCGTAAATCAAATCGGATCAAATCGTGTTGCGGTTTGATTTGCTTTAAAGTTTGCAAAACTCGGTTCGATTTAATCTTTTTGAAAATTATGGTTTACAGTTTAGGTTTCCTTCTATTGTCGAGGCACGATCCATGTTATCGTCTCCCTTTATATATTCTGACTTTTTTAGTTTTATAATATCATGTTTTTTCTATTTTGAAGGTCCTTAAATAATTGATTTAGAGGGTGTTTGGCTGAGCTTATAAGCTCTTTAAATTTTAAAATAAGCTGTTTAGGAGCTTATAAGCTGTTGCAAAGTGTTTGGCAAAATAAGCTCCTAACCAACTTATAAGCTGTGAAAATAAGCTCCAACATCTTATAAGCTCCCCTAAAAATAAGTTGGTCAACCCTAACTTATTTTTTCATAAACTTATAAGCAACCATGAATTTATCAAAATAACCTCATTATAGTTCGTTATTTCCTACATATACACTATCGACTCCACATCTCGTCAATTTTATCTCTCTAATTATGATTTTCTCTCTCTAACTCACGATTTTTTCTCTATCTTATAAGATCAATTATCCAAACACTTTAACAACTTATAAGCACTTGAGACATTACCTCTTACAAGCTCTTGAAACATCTTATAAGCTCTTGGAACATATAAACTCTCTAAAATAAGCTTAGCCAAACACCCCCTTAGTGTTGTTTTTAAATGCAAAATATAAATATGTTTAAATCCCAAATCAAACCACACCAAATCGTTGGATGAATGGATCATCTTGGGTGGGATGACTGAAGTAATTGCTATTCATGTTCACTACTGCCACTAAACAAGGTCTCGAGGGCCACTACTCGAAAATCAGGGATGTAAGTTCAGTTTAAAATTTATGGATTGATTCGAATAAATCAATAAAATTAAAAGATTAGGTTTGAAAAGTGGTCGAACGGAGTCATTTTTGGGCTTATCCATTTGGATTGTCGGATCCGTCAGGTTGGCTCCGACGACCTTCAATTTTGGATCATGAGTTCGTGAAAATTCCAATTCATGAATATTTTGGTTGTGATCATGAATAGATTAATGAGTCATTTTCAAGCATGTTAATTTTTTTAAGTCTTACTTTTCATTTACTCTATAAAAGTGCAATTAGAAGTATTTGATAATTCGATATTAAATTTGAATATAATATAGGGTTGCTGCTCTTCTATTCTTACTCAAAATTCAAATTTGAAACAGTTTTTTATTCTATTCTTTTTGTTATTTCCTTTACTCTTATTTTCCCTCCCTTATACGATTATCTTTTCAATTATAATATTATATTCTTCATCAAATCTTAAATTATCTCATTGTATTGTATTATAATATTATAATTTTAGATAAAAGTAGATGCAAAGATGAAATTGATAATATAGTCCAAAAATCGAAAGTTTAGGATTATGATCGAAATTTTTTAGCCAAAAAATGTCCAGTTTGAATGTAGGCTGACTCGATTGATATCCATTTCCAAAATGCATAAACAAATTTATATATAACATATGATGTTATTTTTTCAATATAGATTTGAAATTGCTGCTCGTTAAGTATCGGTGATATTTTAATTTTATGATATTTCAATCTAAGATGATCAAGCTACAAATTTATCACTGCACCAACTAGGTCATTTCATGATAGGACTTTTATTTTATTTCGGAATTAAATCGTTCTATTGGGATTTTTTAATACCCTACTGGATATGTATTTAAATTTATATAAAGAACCCAAATATGGACCCCTTACAAGGTTTAATAACTTCATTTTATACTCCTCCCCGTCTCACCCAAGACGTCTCATTTCTTTTCGACACGGTTATTTAGAAGAATGATATAAAATGAATAAAGTGATAAAAAGTAGATAGATTCCATAACTTTTGAAAAGATAATTATTTCTTTAAAAAAAACATATCATTTTGAATGACAGTCCAAAAAGAATATACGTAATCTTAGATGGAACGAAGGGAGTATTAGACTATTATTCAGTTTGAATTAGGGATGCCAATCGGGCCAGCCCGCTCGGGTTCGGGCCAACCCGCTCGGGTTATCGGGCTATTCGGGTTGATATTTTTTCCGGGTTAGAAATGTTCAACCCTAACCCTAAACTCTCGGGTTTCGGGCTAACCCATCGGGTCAATCGGGCCAGAAGTTTAAAGAAAAAAAACTATATATATATATATATATATATATAACAAATATTTTATATTAAGCGTTGGAGTAAAAAAAAATAAGTGAAAAATAAATATAATACATTCCACAAGTTTTTTTTTTTTTTTAAATCTTATTATACTAATTTTGAAGAGCAAACAATGAAAATTAAAAATAATGCACATGACTAATTTTTTTTTTTTTCTAATATGCTTTAATATTCGCATTCCATGTAACTAAATGATCTCTAAATAATATAATACAATTATAGGGAGTTAAAACTTATATATAGAAAAATTTTAATACGTTAATTTAATATAATATTATTTAAATTATATTACAATTTCAAAATAAAAATAATGCTAACAACTAAATTATTTTTTAATATATAGGAATATTCATATTCTATAATAGCTAATTCACTATTTAATAAATATTTTATAAGTTAATTCACTATAATACCAATTAAAATTTATAATTTGAAAAAATTAATAAGTTAATTCACTATAAATAACTAAATAAACAATCAATCTATAATATTTACAAAAGTCAAGATAATTAAACATGAAAAGTAAATTTTTGAAATCAAGAATTTATTCTAACTATTAGATAAAGAGAAGAAAATGAGAGTTTTTTTTTTTGGCTGCCCGCCGAAATGACCATGACCGACCGGGTCAACCTGATTAACTCAACCCGAAAAGTGGCCGAATAGCCCGATTTTATATTCGGGTTATGATTTTAAAATTCAACCCATTAATTTTATCGGGTTATTCGAATTCACCGTGGGTTTCGATCCGTATTGACATCCCTAGTTTGAATCTCTCTTTCATTTTATCGCCTATAAATTACACAATAAAAAAGAGGGAAAAAAAAAACTATTCATCATCCTGTAAAATGCAGAAGATGCGTACAGTTTTAAGGGAAAGATAAATAAATGAAGCCTTACTGCGTCTCTTTGCATGATCGTACATACCACCTTCCAAACAAGGGTTTCACTCTCTCTCTCTCCCCAAAGCAAAAGAAATCATTTCCGCTCATAACCATTCTCATTCACCATCGTCAAAAAAAATTATGTGATCGTATAGTTGGTTTCCTGCTCAAAATGTTTCCCATTTCTGAAAAAAATTCACCACCAGTCCCGCCAACTTCTTAGATCAAACTTGAGTTTTTCATGCTCGAGATCCATTTGGGTGTGCTCTGCTTGCGTTAACATGAATCATTCTGACGATAGTCAAAGTTCTGCGCCATTTAATTTGGGCGGCAAAATTGCAGATGATCACCGTCCGCAGTCAAGAAACCCTAACCAACAATCCTTTTCAGATCTTGGCTTTAAGAGACCAAGACCAAGGATTCCCCTATCAGTAAACAGGTCAAAGCTCTCGATTCCTTACAAATCAGAATTGTGCAATCTGTTCCAAAAGCGTAGGTGTCATTACGGTGAAAACTGCCATTTTGCTCATAGCCTGAGTGAAATCAGACAGCCAGGGCTGGAAGGTGTGGCTATGGGGAATCCATCAAGTGAGAGAGATGGTGTGTGGAGAGGGCGAGATTGTTATTTCTTTTCTAGTGGAAGCGCTTGCCCTTATGGTGATAGATGCCATTATCCTCATAGACGTGATCAGAGTCTTGGGAGAGATGACACTGTCTTGAACAGAGTGAGTGGTAGAGGTGAAGATTGGATCGAGTGCAGGAGTTTGAGCGGCGGCCGGCGTTATAAGACGAAGCTGTGTGCCAAGTGGTTGGAGAGGTTTGACAGCTGCCCTTTTGGGGAGAAATGTACTTATGCTCATGGAACAGAAGGTGGTTTATCAGTGCTATCCATTTCTTTGTTGTTATGTTCAAGATTTTGAAGTGCTCCCTGTTATTTGATGTTTGTTCTGTGTTGTGTTGCATTTATGTGTATGTTAACGTGGTGTCTGAATGAATCAAGAGTGGCGACTTAGGCGTTGGTTAAACCTTTTGTGGATACCACTTGTTTGTTGTGTCTGTAGTCATTGTAGAAGGTATTCACTCTTGTTGCAAATTTTGTTCCACAGAATAGGAAGACACATTATGAAAATGAGAGTAGTGTGGTTTTCTTAGTCATCTATTGTCTTTGGGGACATGTTCAAGAGTAATGAAGTTATGAAAGTTTGCTGTATGCAGTTATTTTAGATCTTGTGAGTAATGCAGTTCATTTAAATGGATATCTTTGAATAAGAACACGGTTGCAGTTGAAGATCATTCTAATTATGTTAGCTAATTGATGCTGCTAGATGTTGTCTTCCTCCCCATCCCTGGCTCTTTCTTGTACTTGGGTGCTAGTGATAAGTTTCTGGGCATCTAGTAACGAAGAAGAAAGTACAACTATCAGATTATACGAACATGTAGCTCGTTAGTTTTACTTCCAAATACGTGGGCAAGGATGAAGAAGGCACGACTGGTGAAGGTTAACATGCTGGATATTTTGCTTTTGCATCCTTCGGTATGAAGGTTAAATGTCCCTCTACTGTTATCCTATTTACCTCGTTTTGAACTTTTCATCTGCAGTGCTGCAAATGTTTCTAGCCAAGTAGTCTCATCATCGAGTGAACTAGATATTGTCGTAGAATTTATATGAGAGTGCGTCAAGTGAAAGCTGCCTCCTTATGTGACCATTTCTTTTACTTAAATTCATGTCCCCTTCTTCTGAGGGAGAAACGAATGGCTGCATGCTAACACGGATTTCTTTGATGGACAGAACTTCAAGAATCTGGCTACTATGCTGAGCTGGAAAACAGGCACGATTCGAGGTTGATGTCACGACACAGCTTTGCAGGGTCGTGTAAGATTGGAATGGAGACTGCTAAAGAGGAAGGCGGAGTCCATATCATGGACTGGGACATTGCAAAGATCAGTGAAGTCTATGCCGATTGGGTGGGCGTTGGGCATGATTTCGATGCCCCATGGAGTGCAGTCGGGAGATAGTGACATAACCCTTATTAATGTGCCATGATAAAGATAGGAATACTCGAAGCAAAATGTTTGTTGCAGCCAACTCTTGATATGCCTTTTGCTTTCAGATTTGTTGCTCTTGTAATCCTGAAAACATTCATCTGTAAGATGACTGACAATAGGATGCATGCATAAATTTTGCAGGCTAAACATATGCTGGGGATTTACATATTGTCGTTAGATAATAATCAGCAAGATACAAAATCCAGCATCAAATAGAACTATATCATACTCATTTATCAAACAAATCAAGTCCAAGAATCAATCCTGCATAGATGCGTATATATATATAATGTATGCCTTTAGGCAAGAAGGAATGGTATCTCTATTAACCTTCTGCTGATCGGGCATACTTGAGAGATGAGAGTGCTAAAGCATCTATTGGATCTATGCATTTCGTTCAGAAAGGATCCTCCGGTGGCAAGAGCTGCTCCAGATTATCTGTAGCAAGGATGACTCTGTTTACAGCTTTCAACAGCAGAACTTGCAGTGCAAATCTGAACAAATTCTGTGCCCCTCCGGAATCCTTTCTGTTCAAAGCTTCGACTGCAGGAAGCACAGTGTGTTCCACTGTCACCTTATCCAGCAAGACAATCTCAAATCCATGCATTATTCACCTCATCATTGTAAGAAAACAGAGAAATTTTAGTTGAATATACATGTTTTTTAGAGTTCATCAGTAACTACCTATTTTTCAAGTTTCTCTTGATAAATTGTGGGCAGCAAACATTGATTAGTTGTAAGAACTCCGATACGAAAAGGGCTTCCAGATTCAAGTGGCTTCAACTCGGCCTGCTTGAGTTAGTTGGCCACGCATTCGCCAACATGAAGGAAAGGAGCCGAACACCCCTCTTTAATCTCATCATGCCAAGAATGTGAGATATGGCAGGGCATCACCACACAACACAGTCCAGAACTGTCAAGAAAAGCTCGTTTTCGCCTCAGATTCTCCACAATGGCGCTGCAGTCAGCCTCTGCAGGTTCAGTTTTGGCCGAGGAGAGCATCTGCGAGTTTATGTCGAGGGATGAAAGCTCCTTGCTCAGAGCTGGATCAGAACACAGTATGAAAGGAGGGCTACTAGTAAAATGATCCCATAATCCATACAAATGTTTACACAATCAAACGCTTGTAGGCATATGGAAAACATTGTAGTTAAATTATTGAAAATTAAGAAGTAATAATATGCAAAAATAGGCAGACTTTTTGGCAAATGCCACCGTCCACTATCCCTTGCTTCCCAGTTATCTCTGGTTTAGTTGGGAGACAGTGCACATTACATAAAATCTTGGCCCAACTTGTGATTGAAATTCATGAATCCAAAGAAAATCTGTTACGATTTTTAGGGATCTCAAAATCTTGGCATGGTCTTTGTTTGGACATGACAAAAAAGAATGTCCTAATCTTTGCATTTCACAATTTTAAGAAATTGCTGATATCATATGACTCTCTACCCTCTAAGTCAGGCTGAAATACATCAAAAAATATCCTATGCTTATTCTGCCAAAAACAGAGGAGCATGCTACTACAAAATGAGGAGTTCGAACCAAAAAACAAACTCAGCTATATTTGGCTTTGGACCGATTCTTGAGACGTTTAGCAACACAGTCGGGTTTGCAACATTTGAGAAGTTTCCTCACGTCCCGTCTCATAGACAAGAACGCGATGACCAAGGTGATAATCATCTCCGGAAATAGGCATGAAGCTTCAGTAGAATCTGATGCATGCTTCCCTGCAAACATATCCCTCGCGATGCCCCATAGGATTAGGGTTAAGCCAAAGTAACTCATTCTCCCGCGCCTCAGCAGTCCTAGAAAAGCCCCTGCTACAGAGAGGTAGCTGCCTGCAATGACCTGTGGTGAAATGGAATTATCAGACATTCAAAAACATTGATTTTCTAGCTAGATTTTCCTAACAAAAACATTCGATGTACAAACCTCCAAGTGTTTGAGATCATATGGTTTACCCTTCTTCAACTTGTAAGACTGCAGCAGTTGATCAGGGCTTGGAGTGGCTGTGCCTTTCATTAAAGACCGTTTAATCGCACCGGGATAGAGAAGGGCCTTCACCACAAACTCTGGTAGGATTTCACCGGCGCAGGCCATCACCTCCACCGGTGTTTGGCAAGTGCTGGTTCTACATGGAACTCTGAGAATCCATGAAAACAACAAACAACTATAAAAAGTATTGTCATAATCCAAACATGCTTCAATCAGAGTAGCTTGAATCTGATAACCTAAAAATCAAACTCAAGAAGCTGAACAACTTCATCACAACTTTATCAAGAATGTATACATATTAATTTTCAAAATTGTTGCAGGATATAAATTTCAGACATCATGTATTAAGCTTCACAATAGTTCAAATAAAGACTGCATTATTCAGCACTGGCACTAACATAGCCTCTTAATGCATCATATCTTTCAGCCATAGTATATTAAACATTTTAACACCAAAAAAATTGTCAATACATATTAAACAGTATAATATTAAAAAAAACAAGAAATTGTTACTACATCTATCATAAAGAGTGATAAATGCCAATCATCATAATAGTATCTTTTCCTTGAGAAAGATACCAATTGAATCTCTTTGCCTAATTCGACAGAAATAGTCTATGTAAAAATCAAGATTCTACCAATTCGAATCCAATTCCCACCTTGATAAGGAAGAAGTTCTCATATGGCAGCATTTCTAGGGTCAAGATTATTCCAATTTTTTTATTTTTTTTAAATGACAGAAAAGACGACAGAAGTGTTGTGGGCCAAATCATAATAAAGTAGTGATGGTCATCATACGCTTCCAGGAATTGATTACGAAATTCTAATGCTCAAAAAAGGATATAAATATAAAATCAATGAGCCACAGTGCTAAATTCAGAACCCTAATCTTTAAAATATTGAAAAAACTCCAATCATAACATTCAATAAACACTTTCATTGAATAATAAATAGATCAACTGACGTACCTGAAAAGTGGGACTTGCACAATAATTATGCAAAAATACAAAAGGGAGGCGAAATTAGATATGATTTGTGCCCATTTTTTTGATGAGAACCTCATTCTGCAGAAGAATTTGAAATTGTAAAACCTATTCTTTTTTCCTATTTCCTTATGAAATTTTGTGTGTGGATATCCTAAACCAATGGCAAAAAAGTTGAGAATTTTGTAGAGGGAAATAGGAAAATGAATCTACTTTACTAATGTAAGATTTAATTTGTCCCCATTTCTTCTATAAGTAAGTAGTTCAATTATTTCAATGTCCAAAACTTTTTGAGGAATTCTCAAAGTACTGAAAAGAATCATCTCTAATTAGATAGTAAATCCGGAATTTATTTTAATTAAATCTTGCGATGCTGGGTGATTTATTGGTTGATTTAAAAGATATCGATAAAGTTGCTAAGATAATCGTTAATTATAATAATATATAATAGTCATTATAACTTATTATATAGAAGAGAACTTGAATTCTCGAGCACATTTAAAGATATGATAAGAGGAAGTTGAAAAGGAAAATGTTAAGTCGAAAAAGAAAATGGTTTGGAACTTATAGTAAATATATTATAACCTAAGTGGTTATTATCATCGTAACGTACATGCTGAAGTTTTGAAAAAATTAAGTAAACAAACTTAGTGTGTGTTTAAGTTTAAAGGCACAGTGGTAGAGTGGTTAATAGACTCATATAACTCAAATTAATTATTTTTATTGAGTTAAAATGAATAGTTCTCTTACTATTTTAATTAAATATATAGTTTGAAATTTTCAAATCAAATCAGCCTGTCAGGTGTTATCCTTAGAATATCAAAATATATTATAACCTAAGTGGTTAAATTAACAAAAAAAAAAGAAGTAAAAGTTGATTATGGCTGTGCTGTGACAAACTGTATAAATATATTTTCCTTCAGAATTTAACTCCCAAGTGTACTGTAGTTTCAAGATCATTAAAAAGTCTGTTTACAAAAATGGAAGCAAACTCATACCCTGCTCTGAAGATCGTGTGTGTAGCAACCATAGCGATAAGCCCGCCATGGACGCCCGTCTTTCTTTGCAGAAAGGCGCGACACTTCAGACACGAGCGCGTTGAGCATCTCTGCAAGCAAGATGTGTGCATTAGCTAGCAATGAGCCGACCACAAATATACCAAGAGACGCTACGACATTTCAGCATTGCGTTCCCACGATCCTGTATAAGAGCTTCGTCTCTTGGGCTTATACGCTTTGCCTCGCTTTCTCTGCCCTCTTCGATTCAAGACCATCACGTACATTACCACCAAAAAACCAGCGATGGAAAACACCCAAAGGCCCAGTATCCAGACTCTCATCGAAGTGAACACTTGGTTCGCTTCCGCTGGTGGAGACAGCTCCTTAGTCTCGTGCTTCACCTCTGAATCATGCCTTGAAACATCAATTTTCTCGAGTTTTCCAAACTTCCTCCCGGTTGTTATCTCACTGGTCGTCTCGTGATCCGGAGAGCGCAGGGCGGGAGGATCCGGCGCCTTCTGAGTTGGAGTCGTCAACGAAGGAGGAGGATGCGTCTCTCGTGTCGGAGGGGGCAAGGAATTGGGATCGGGGCATTTCATTCTATAATAACCACGCAGAGCCTTGTTCAAGGATTTCACACACTCTATGCTAAGCAAGTCCCGCTGCAACGACTCCTTGTTAGACCGGTCGAGGGTCGATGGATCTGGAGGGTCGGGAAATGTAGCCCAACATTTGTCAGCTATGTCCATATGTCTCCATTTAGCTTTGTCAAAGCTCCAGTTACCGACCCTAAACTCCAGGCCATAGTGAAACACTCTATAGCTCACACCGGGTACAGGAACATATCCAGGGTATATCAAGATGTCGTTGCTTATGACATGCCGTAGATTCAACTGCATCGAGAAAATTTACCACTCGTGTTTAAAGCATTATCGAAAAAGGAAGCTGCTTTAAACAATTAAAAAGAGTGCTTGAATTACCTCTGCTGCAGCAAAGGAGTAACCATACATCTCACTGATCCAACCGGCTTCATAAATATCGCCTGTGAATTTTTTAGGCCAATGGGCCATATCGGCTCTGACTTCCTCCGTCTTGTGCAACCAACGCAACGCAAATTTTCTGAGATCCGTTATGTGCATTATGATCACGCCTCCGACCTTGTCGCAGAGTTGAGGATGGCGAGTGTGGATCTTCGCTAGCTCGTTGTCGCAGCCAATAAGGTAGCTGTTGCGGCATACAACAAATTTAAAGTAAACAACGAGTAATCCTTCGTTCTAATTGAAAATTTTATAAAGGCCGGTCGAGCTTCATGACGAATCTGTAAGGGACAAAGTCTTACTCATAGGGAGTCGAAACGGGTCTGCCCTTGGCTGCTTTGAACTCCCACGGCGTGATTGGTCCTCTCATTATCATGTCGGCGTCGAGGATCACGATGTATTCGGCATCGGTCTTTACATGGTTAATCCAGTGCACCACGGCAGCTGGTTTATTGATTGCTGGATACCTGACATGGAGCAAACAAATCTCAGCTTAATGGTTGTCTTTCAAACGGAAAATAAGCACTCAGAAAATTCGATAATTAAAGATATCAAGATACAATCTTAAGAAAAGTTGCACAATTTCAGCAAATGAAGAAAAGGTTCAAACTCTTCAGGAGATATGTAGCAGCTTAAAAATGAAGTCTACTTGGTACTTGAATATAATATATCTAAAGATTTGTTGGGAGAAACTATGTAATGCCAAAAGAATGCTTGCATTATTGAGATGAATTTAAATAATACGATGCGAGTATTTTCAGTTCTAAAACATATTAAAACTTTAAAGTGCACAGGCAGAAGTAACAATGTGAATGAAGAGTATGAAACTACATTGATAAATGATAACCACGGAATGTCGGTTACACTGCTAATGTTTCACCCAAGAGATGTCTCTAAATTATTTTCCCCAAATATGTCAGTGATTTCTGATGAATTAGCATGAAAAAACGGCACAATCAAATCCCTTAATAATCCATTTACTCTTATTTTCCTCCCCCCCCTCCCTCTCACTCTCACACACACACACAAAACATACACACATGTACACCCTGCACAAGTATTTATGTATCAAACATTAGTCAATTTTCTCTATAGGGCATTACCAATCTCCTGTTAATGGATGTCGGCTCATGGATGGGACATAATGAGTAGGAGCTAGATCACGTCCTTTGTATTGCTTCAGGTCCTCGTCTGTACAGCTTAGAAGCCTCGTGATTCCCCCTGGCTGGCCGCTCTGGTTGAAACTATGGACAAGCCCCAAAGTTTGCCAATCAAAGTAAGGGGAACATTCTGTTGAGAAAATAGTATGTATTTTGGGGTAAGGCTTTTCCGGGTCACCAACATCTTGCTTCTGTTTGTGAGCCTCCTCCATCATCTCACGGCTTTTTGTAGTCAGTTGCTTTGGTTGTGTTAGTTCTGCGAACGTTTTGCTCTTTAAGAAACTCAAATATTTTGACCACTTTGGCTTCGGACAGCCGTGCTTTTCATGGTTCAACAATAAACCTTCATTTAGGGTATTTATACATTCTAAATTAAGAAACAGCGCCCTTCTTTTGTTTGGATCACTTTCCATTTCTTTCACCTGCAAGAGAAATATTTTGAATACAGAGTAGAACTTGGAATGCAAAGTTCAATTTTTGAAAGTACGAGCATACCTCTCGAGGATAAGGAGGTTCAGGAAAGAGGCGCCCACAATCATACACAATACTGTCTTCATGATGTTCTAATTTACTGAACGACCAATTTCCGACACTAAAAGGTAAGCCATAGTGCATCAGGATGGGCTCGACACCCTCTCTAGGAACATAGCCTGGATAAATCATCAAGTTATCGTTTATCTTGTGACGGAGTCCCACCTGATCAAAGCAAGGTTTTCAATTCAGAGTGGTCGAGCAATAATATTTAAATTTAATTCTACAAATGAAAATTTTGCGAAACACACTGACACACATATAACTTTTCTTTTCTCTCCCCCCCCCCTCTAAAACCATCTAATGTTTCTCTCCCCGATTATTCTAGATGTTTATATGGTTCTAATAATTCAAGCATTGTGGCTAAACCTATAGTACTTTTAAACATTTCACAAATGGTTTTCGAGAACATCATAAACTATGAGGATGAAATAAGGAAACACCTTTTCTGGTAATTGAAGAATATATGATTAAAAGCTACCTCTGCAGCGCCAAATGAATATCCATACATTTCACTGATCCACCCTGTTCCATATATATCACCAGTGATATTGGTAGCCCAGTGAGCTTTATCTGCCCGTACTTCTTCAGTTTTTGATAACCACATGGGCGCAAAAACTCGAAGATCGTCAATATGAAAGGCTAGAAGCCCACCAACCTTGTCACAGAGTTCAGGATGCTTTGTGTGTAATTTAGCAAGAATATTGTCACATCCAATCAAGTACCTGCTCAAGAAATGCTTGTAGCATGAAATATTATCATGACAAATGTTACATGACAAACCAGAAAAGTTTCTTCTGAGAGAATTTTTATGGTAGGACATAAACAACAAAAGAAATTAGTCATTTTTTTTTCGGGTCTTTGATCTGTTTGTGATTCTTCAAATTGAAAATTCAACTATCTAAACTAAATAATGACTGCAATTACTGGCTGCACCATGTGATAGGTAACCCACCACGGCAAGTTGTACTTAGGGATACACAACCTACGGTAATTTGGTTAATATCAATAATCATTAGTATATTAAAACCTAAAAGGTAACACCAGAATCAAAGTTGATGTAGATTTTGATTGAGATCTGTATGCTTTTTCAACTATAAGAATCATAAAAGAGATACCATCCGGCATCACTACGAAACTATATTTTTCTCACTCTTCTAGGAAAATGATAAACTAATAATTTCCAATTTGACACCCAAGCTTGATAAATTGAATATCGTAATTATGAAAAAGAAGTTTAAATCATCATGTAATGGCAAGAAAGTGATATTCATCACCCATAGAAGTTCTGATTTGTGGGATCTCACATCATTAATGAGGCACATCCCATGAGCAAGAGAGGACAAAAGATTGACAAAATAAGTTTGGGAAAGAAGGGAGAAAAGTGCCTCCCTAAGTGCAAGTTTAACCATTTCACATATCTAATGAGAATTCAAAACGAAATAACAGATGATTAATACTCCAATCTCCCAAAACTCACTTAGTTCCTATCCAATCAACTATGCTTCCATTGAATTAAACAATCATGAAGCACAGTTATTAAAAGGAGCAACTATAGTTACCCATAATATGCAGCAACTGGTCTGCCTTTCTCAGCACCAAGCTCCCACGGCAAGATTGGACCCCGGATGATCATATCGGCATCTAATATAACCACCCAATCAACATCTTCTGCTTCTTTGCTATGTTTAAGCCAGTGGACTACACCGGCTGGTTTATTAATTGCCGGATACCTGCCATAATAACCAAATAGTATAAGGCAACGGCCGAACAAAATCTCTATGCAGAGAAAAGGTGTAATCTCTAACAATGGCTACGCTCATACCAAGTACGCCAAAGCTATATCTCCACTTACAAAGTATGATTTCTTGAATCTGTGAACATATAAATGAAGGCAAAAAACATGTACCATCCGGATGCACGGTGCATCCAACCCAATTAGGGTTCATAATCCCCAATTAGGGTTTATTAATCCCTATTTAGAGTTTACTAATCACAATAAGGTTTAATTATGGGGGATGCTCACAATTAGGATTTAAATTAGGGTGGATGCAGGGTGCATTCGGATGCACCGGAGTGTGGCTCATAAAGGACATCGACTACCTTATGAAAATCTACAAACAGGGAGCAATAAAAGGAACAAAATCCCACTTCTTAATATCGAGAATCCAATCCTAACCAATAAATGCATACAAATCTGCAACAACAAAAAATAGCATGCAAGCTGATGGAGAAAAATAAACTCATGATCATACATAAGATGACATTTTCACACACCCAAACTCAAATAGTCCTAATTATATCCACCATATGTGTGCAAAGACACACATTTGAACTTAAACTCACCAATCACCAGTCTTGGGGTGCAAACTCATGGAAGGGACCTCAAACGTGGACGCCAAGTCCATGCCTTTATAATTCTTCCTCTCTTGCTCAGTGCAGCTCAGCAGCCGGGTAATCGGGCCGGGCTGCCCGGATTTGCGGAAGCTGTGCATGAGGCCCACCGTCTGCCAATCGAAGTAATTCTGGCACTCCACCGAAAACAGCGTGTGGATTCTGTACGGCGCAGTCCCGGCCACTGCCTCCGCCGCTCCACTGCTCACCACCACCGCCGCCGCCGCCACCAACACATACAGAAATCTCACCACTGACATTGTCGCATAGCCGAGAACAGAGATGGGCTTTCTCTAAAAGGATCTGAAATGTGACTTTTTGCCAAAGTCAGCTCTCTCTCACATCATTTTTCTGTGTATAATCAATTGGGAAATTGAATTGTGCAGTGCTCCAATTGTAAGAATTTATTTCAAGAACTGTATATTTTTGTCGTAGAAGGTGATCTAGTTTTGCTGACAGTGTGATGCAAAGAGGGAGCATTATTCTCGTTGACTTATTGAAACGACGACATTTGCCTATTAATTAAATAACTAGTTAATTGCACTCTCGTAGTTTCCGTGGCCTTGTAATGATCCGGACAAAACATCATTTTCATATTTTATTTTAAAAATATTGAATTATTCAAACTAATGCAAAATATCGAGATACCTCAAAATAGGGGTGGAAATCGGTTTCAATTAATCGAAACCGAACTACATCAAATCTATATATCGAATCGGTCGATTAACCGATCGGTTTAACCGGTTAATCGATTAATCGATCGGTTTAATCGATTAACCGGTTCATTTAGAAAAAAACTGAGTTCGCTCCAAGTGAGAATCGAACTTACGACCTTAATAAAAATAGACATGCACTTACCCAACTGAGCTACGATAATTTCTTATAATAAATTCATTTTAACTATATTTATAATTAATCCGTTATCTTAAAATAAATAGGTTGGTTTTCATGATTCGAATCAAGGCAAAGGCTTGAAACATGCCAAAACCAACTAGTCTACAATAAAATTTGATAGGATAATATTTTGTAATATATATATGATGTCCTTATTGGCCATATTCATGTTGATATTATGTGTATAATTAATTAATACCAAATTGAAACAAATCAAGAAATTGTAAAATCTCATGTGACGAAGCGATTGGGTCTTCTTTTTAAAAAAAAGCCATCGCTTGCATCACCTTAAGACTGAAATTAATATGACATGCAATCACAATTCAAAACTTATGAATTTGGATTCACCAACATTTAAAATGAAACTACATAAAGTGCATTTATATGAAGCGATTACCTTGTTCTTTAAAGGATACGTCCATAAATTAAATGGGTCCGTCCACATTAATGAAAACCTAAAGTTCTAAAAATTGTGTATACAACTAGGTTGTTTTAATAAAGGAATAAATGTAAGGGATCAACAGATCTATAAACTGTGGGAAGGGATAAAATTATTTGGAGTTTGTATATTAATCAAGAAAAACCCAAGTCAAATCCCGGTACAAAAGTGGCTTATTAACCTTTAATAAATTATCATTAATTATTACATATAATATTAAAGATTTTTCTCGATATATGATGTATTTTTTCTTGTCGTGTATTATTTTTAATTCACTTTAAATATTATTCCATTGAAAAATACTCATATATATCTCACCTCACAATTTAGTTGTTTAGTTTCTATATCTAATCTAGGTTGCACTGCATTAACAAATCCATAACAAAATTTCAGATTCTTGGTCGTCTAGCAGAGTTGTCATCTACGGCTATTGCTTCAATAAGTAGTCTAGAGATAATATAAATTTCATTTGGTAGAAAATTTGAGGGAACTACAAATATTGTAACCTACTCCACCTCCAGCGGATCAAAAATTCTGAAAATCAGCATCTTCAAGAATGAATCTGATAATTCATCTTGATAATTGTACGGACGAAGATCATATATTTGCACTCTTAAAGGCCTCAGCCGATCTTCTCCTTCAAAAATTTTAGCATATAAACATCAGAAACGTGTTTAAGATGATATATGATAGTCATACAAGTAGCAAAATAGGGTCTTAAGTGCCAAAGACGCTCAAAATTCAACTCAAATAATTTAATAGTCAAGATCCTTAGTGATCAAGATGCATGTAACGAATTGGACTGAGGAAAAACCAATAAGAAGCGGATGAGTCCCTTTTTTCAGTAAGACAATATTTCGATTCATTTTGCATCAATTGGCTTCCTCAAGACAAAACCAATCAGCAAAACGTAACTCTGGAAATGAATGAATGAATGAATGAATGAGATAGCTTTTATCCAGATTATTAAAAGAACATTAGGTTCACGAATGCTCCATGTGAATTATAATATGTCAAAGTACATAATACATTTACAAAATCATGCAGATTTGCGTTCTTACCAGCATTCAAACCGACATCCTGAACTTGAAGGCTACAAACTTCACTTCCTTGTTGTCGGGTCCCGACTAAGACCATGTTTCTTTAGAGTTTTGATGTAGTTTCTCATGAGCGAAAACTTGTTGCTACCAAGATAATAAAAGTAATCCCACGTGAAGATCCCTGTTTTATGCAAGTCATCGAAAAGTAATCTACATCAATCACAAACAACAATGCCATGAGTATATAATAAGTAAACACTTCTCGTAAATGGCTTCTCTTTAACAATGGAATTATAGTACCTCACCCCATAGTTTCCCACAGGCTCTGCAGACATGATCCCAACATGACGCCTCCCGGCTATAACCTGATCAATGCTCAAGTTACTTTCTATGGAAATGGAAAATAAGCAGAGGATCAAAAAGTTTCCGATTTCATGCACCTATCGTTATTTTTTCACCACATCCAAAGTTAATACACAGACAAAGATTCGGCCCTTCACCTCCAAGCATCAAACCATCATATGAGTCTTCATAGCATTTGCTATAATGGGTGCTGAGAATAATGCATTAATGCTGTATATATTTTAGTTACCTTTTCCCCTCCGATAGATCTGATCTTACTGTCAACTGCAGGGCTATATACTCGCAAGTATTCAGCTGACAGATTATATGCACTGCCATTATCAAATTCCACCTCCACCTGGGAGAATGTTCGTACAACAAAGCAAAATATGATGAGAATATTAACACAGCACAGTCAAAATTGAAACCATTATAGCCTACACAAGAAGTATAACTTGCATTCACTTTTGAGCTCTCTTCTTTACTTAGCAGGTCCCATAATTTCATTTTGCTAAATGAAAGGGATATATGAATACTCTACACAATATTGTCAGTACGCCATGTAAGAAATTTTGAGACGTTCTGAATATATGATTTGTGCACCAAAATTTCTTCCAGTATTAAGAAAAAACATAGCATATGCTTTGTCAATCCATACGAGCAGCAGAGTCTGCAACCAAGATAATCTCAGAGCACAAGGCTTCTAACTAAGCTGGTAACTGATGCATGTAGCTCCTAACATGCTTTATAAATATTAATGCTGCTAGGTATTGCCAACATGAACTGGAATCATGCATCTAGCACTTCAACAAAGCTGTCACGAACAACAAAAGGTATTGGAAACGTCAACCACAAGAAAATGCTGATCTTATACTAGTAACAAGTAGGGATTGATTTCCTTAGTTACTATGCAGATATTCGAATAGTTCAGCAAACACTATAGAACACTTAAATGTAGATCAAATAAAAGAACGTGGCTGAGTTTCAAGAATGTCCAAAATCTATTCTTCTTGCTCCTTCTATTTGGCTCTCGAGGCAACACCCAAATATTATAGCTACTTTAATTATGCCAAAATAATTAAATAATTCTACTACTGTAAAAGGATTCAACTTCCTCACTACACATCCATTTAAACACAATATGTTAAGTTTGATAAGTTGGTTTTAGTTGAATAGAAAGCTTTTGTAAATAAATTGCTGGTCAGCAATCTTAGTTAGGTTTATAGGATACTGGTATAAATAGTGAACTCTTTTAACTTTTCACAATATAATTCAACAAGATTTATCCCCAAATTTCGCTCTTCTATTCTCAGCGTTTCTTCTTCTTCCTCTCTATGATGTTTCTGTGTGATGTTTCACTAATTTCAACACAATAAAGTTTTAAATAAATAAATGAATCAGAAAATAAAGCTGAAACAAACAATTAACGACAAATTCACAAAACACTCAAGTGATTTGCAATGTGTATCGACAATAAATAGCCGGAAATATAATATTTTTTTATTAAAAAAAACAGAAAAATTTGCTTACTGATTTAGGAGCGTGGAGAGAGAGCCTGGTGAGGCGAGGGCACTCGGCCGCCGTCTGTACGCAACGAATCGCGCTCAGTGTTCTCTTCATCCCTCCAATTCTCTCTCTCTCTCTCTCTCCAGTTGCTTCCTTTCTCTCTCTACTTGCCGGTGAGATTGAGTATATTTGATCTAGTCAGCTACCGTAACAGTTCGAGTAAAACACCCTCTCAAAAAGAAAAAGAGAACAAATTATTGGCAACCGGAATAAAATAAATTATTTGATAATTATACTTTTAATTTGTTAAATAATATCCCTTCAAAAAAATTGGCTAAATAATATTGAGGATTGGATTAATTAAATCTATTGATAATATATTGATATAAAGACGTTTTCGATACTATTTTACTCCATTATTTGTTGATTATTCACTTAAATTTTTTTAAAATTTTTAGAGTGGGATAATATTTTTTTGTTTCAGTATATATTAAAATAAGCACCAAATGCCAGAAATGCCAAACCCATTGGGCCATAAATGTTTGGGCTGTTGGGCCATATGGGTTCGTGTTGAACCCGCAGTCACCCATCATTTGCCGGCTTAGGCGTTGTCCAAATTCAATTGTAACATCCTATTCAAATTTTATGACCGTTGTACAACCTTTCTTCTTCCTTGCGCCAGTCCACCCCAATAATTCCGCCATATCGGAAGAAAATACTTCAGAAGAAATGGCTGTTGAAGGCGATTCGATCAGAAGCCCCGGAATCTCGGGCAACCCATCCAAAAAACGACAAGAACTCGTTGAGAATGGCCAGAAAGATGAGAGTTTGTTCAGTCCGGGGTTCCGATCAGTCGCGGCCATGGCTGGTTGGGATGAAGAGGCGCTCTTGATCGCAAGCCTCATCGAAGACACCCCGATCGAAGACACCAAAGTTTATTAAAGCAAAATTACGTTTTTTATTGTATATGTGCGATCGACAGTTCAAGATTTCGGTGAGTGAGAAATAATGGATCAAAGTTGGTCACTTAAACATGGAGTTATGTGATTAATGGGATAAGCAGAAGAAGAGATCAGCGTTTGATCGAGCCCAAAGATGAAGTTGGTCAGGGCCCATTCGTGTAGCCCATCCGTTGGGCTGTTTGTGCGATGGGTTGGTCTCGTGTGGCCCAATCCGTTGGGCTGCTTGCACTTGAAGAGGCGTCCGGATCGTCCAATGAACACGACGCGCGCGTGCGGTTCGTCGTGGCCGTCGCTGGTAACGCCCGACATGATGGCTCTGCGGAAAGCGTGCCACGTTGTCTCGAAACCGCCAGCGCTCATAGGGGACATAACTCCGTAACACCCGACATCAATGCGGTGTTGACTCAACATGCTTTCCCATGAGGGGCGGCGCTATAAATAGGACATGTCTCCCAAAGCATAAGCCACCAACTGCGCCAATGCATTCCAAGGCATTCAAAGCACTCCATACATATGGCTAGTGTCGAGCTTTGTCCTCGCCTCATTCAGATTCGCGGGAGCTCGTTGGTCCGCGTGTCTTGCCCACAGACAGCTGCCGTTTATCTTTGGAGACGACTGCGCACTTTTCGATGGGTCATTGTTGGATCCATGGGATCTAACACCGGTGGATCCGGTCATGGATCGATCTCGGCGCTGTTCATACCGCATGAGGATGATGCCGCCGAAAGCCGCCAAGTTTGGAGGATCCGACTTGAGATGGCGACAAAATGTTGTTCTACCTCACGACGTTGGGCTTGCCAACTTCTTGGTGGAAGATGAGCCCACCGTTCCGGGTTGAGTAATGGACTTTCACATCCGAGCGACATATGACAATGGCGCCTTGGCGACTACCTTTGTAAAAATTTTATACTTGGTAGTTTAGAAGATAGCTTGTATAGTGTTTATCTTTGTTGTAACGACATCCAAAAGTATGTGGGATCTTGTTAGAAAAGAAGTACCGTAGTGATGATGCGGTACTAAGAAGTTCATTGTAGCGAATATTTGGACTACAAGATGGTCGATTCCGACCGATCATGGACCAAGTGCAAGAGTTTCAACTCATTGTGCACGAGGTTCAAGCGAAGGCACACTATTTCGGACGGCTTTGTCGTCGCTACGATGATTGAGAAGCTACCCGGGGTGGAGAGACTTGAGGTCTACCTTAAGCCTGGCGAAGGATATGACACTTGAAGACTTGATCGTCGAGGCTATCGAGTCGGCGTGAAGAAGCTAGAACTAAAGGGAAAGGCGATCGATGTTAGAGCCAACTGTTGGAGAGGCGGTCCTCCAACAAGCGTGTTCGTCGATGTCAAAGATAAAGCGAAGGAAGGTGGTTTCCGTAAGTTTGACGGGGGTATTACAATTGTGGCAAGCATGGCCACACGAGTAAGGCTGCCGTCGACTGAAGAAGAAGGCTAAGCAAGTTACCAACGTTGTCGAGAAGGACTTGACAAATGGGACAAGGATGACTTGGCTGCTGTGGTGACCGAAGAAGTCGATCACGTCGAGAATCAAGGTGGATGGTTCATCGACATCGGCGCAATCGCGCACGTGCGCCGAAAAGATGCGTTTCTCCACCTACAAGCTGTTGAGGGAGGAAGCTCAACATGGGGAACCAAGCTTCGTCCGAGGTTGCGGAGTTGGTGATGTGGTGCTCAAGATGACGTCCGGCATTGAGATCACATTGAAGGATGTCTTTGCATGTCCCGACATTCGCAAGAACTTAGTGTCGAGCTCTATTCTAGTTAATAAAGGTTTTAGACTAGTTTTGAGTCGGACAAGTTTGTCTTGACTAAGTTTGGAAAGTTTCTTGGTAGAGGTTATCTCACCGGGTCTTTTCAAACTAAATGTAATGGTTGTCTTGCCGTGTACCCAAAATTATGATGAATAAAAAGCATCTACTTATCTTACGTTGAGTGCTCGATTTATGGCATTGTAGATTAGGACATGTTAATCTAAATGCAATAAAAGATTAGTAAATTTAGATTTACTAAAGTTAAATGAAGTTAATACACAAACGAAATGTGAGGTTTGTGTGGAAGCTAAAATGGCTAAGTTACCGTTTCATTCGGTGAGAGCAGACACTAAGCCTCTAGAACTTATTCACACCGATGTGTGTGATTTAAAGTTTGTACAAACTAGAGGTGGTAAAAGTACTTCATCACGTTTATTGATGGTATACAAGATATTGTTATCTTTACCTTCTAAGAAGTAAAGACGAGGCTATTGAAGCTTTTAAAACTTCAAGAGCGAGCCGAGAATCAATTAAGGCTGTCGAATTAAGGCATTGAAGTGATAGGGGAGAATATGTAGCTCCGCATAGTTTAAGAACCCCACCAACAAATTCGAGAAGGTTGAATTTAGTCAAAGTTTATTAAAGCAAAATTACGTTTTTTTTGACATGAAGGACATGGGATTAGCTGATGTGATTCTTGGAATCAAGATTCTAAGAAGATCGACGGAATTGTCTTGACACAATCTCACTATGTCGAGAAAGTGCTTAAGAAATTCAACGCGTTTGATAGTTTACTGCTAAGACCCCATTGAGCTCAATGTTCACTTGAGTAAGAACGAGGGGTGAACTTGTTGGGCAAGAAGACTATGCTAAGGTCATCGGGTGTTTGATGTATCTTACAAATTGCACCCGACCCGATTGAGTCGTTACACGAGCAATCGAGCAAGGAGCATTGGAAGGCTTTAGTGAGAGTTTTGAGGTACTTGAGTATACTCAAAATCATGGGCTATATTTCACGAGATATCCCGGTGCTTGAAGGGTGCTTGTGATGCCAATGGATATCGACACGAAAGATTCACTTTCTACAAGTGGAGTGCGTGTTCACGATTGGGAGGTCTTGTTTCTTGGAGATCCACGAAGCAGGCGTGTATAGCTCGATCCACCATGGAATCGTAATTCATAGCTTTGGATAAAGGCGGTGAGGAAGCAGTGGCTCCGTAATTTTTGGAAGATATTCCATGTTGGTCTAAACCCGTGCCACCGGTGATGATTCAACGTGATAGCCAGCGACTATTGGAAGGGCGAAAAGTGGTTTGTATAATGGTAAGTCTCGACATATCGTCGACGACATAATACCGTGAGGCATTTGATCTCAAGTGGGGTTATATCGATTGTGCTTGATTCTTGGTTTCTTTACGTTTTTCCGGAAATTGCTAGATTAAGGAAAAACTACCTCCTTTAAATCTTATAATTAATCTTCTCGTTGATCGTTTTGGGAAATTTCTTTTCTTACGTTCTGATCTTTCATTATATGCACTTTTATAAGATTTAAAGCATATCTGTAATATTTGAGGGCTATGGTTTTTCTTATGTTTACTGGAAAGAGCTAGTTGAAAAAAAATCCTCTTTTATATATTATGATTAAATTTGTACGATGACGATGATTTAGGTAATTTACTTTTCCTATATACTGATCTTATGTAGCTACTAGCTAGTGGTTTGAAATTTGGTCTTTGATAGGTTTCTTTTCTTATATATTGATATTTCCTTGCATGTAGCATAGTGGTTGCGATTTTGTAATTGGAAAGAATTAAAACATACATCTTTCTTCAATGTGATCTTTGAGGGCTTAGGCTCTTCTAGTTTCTCCATCTAGTTTCACAGTTATGGAAGTAAAGAAGCAATCCATGTGCATTTATCACTTTGTTATCTATGTTGCTTCTTCTCCTGTTACAGCATGCTAAGTTTCGTTCCAATTTGTTGTATGTAGAAAACGGAGTGCTCAGAAACGAAGCCCTGCATCGATACCCGTTACCATTCTTGATCTTGATGAATATGAGCCAAAATCAAAACAAGGTAGTCCCTTTGTTTTAGTTGTTTTCTCTTTCCCCTTTTGTTAACAACATGTTTCGTGTTCTGATTTTGTTATTATCTTTGGCTTGAATTATTTGGTAGAGAGTGAGAAGATAAGTAAAGAGGAGGCAACCGTTGCAGAAGTAGAGAAGCACAATAGGGTAGATGAGGAAGTGAATGCAAAGAGCAGTGGTGTTTCCAGCTCGATCCCTTCGATTCCATGCCTTGATCGCCTCCGGGAGGAGCTCTCATGTGCTGTAAGAAAAGATAGAATAGATTCCTTTGCTTCGTGTGGTGATGTTATGCAACTTTGCTGAAATTTGATTTGAATTTGCAGATTTGTCTGGAGATATGTTATGAACCAAGTACCACGCCTTGTGGACACAGGTAAAATCGAACTAGATGGATGATCGCAATGAACAACCTCAGCTGTATCTTCTCATGGTTTCTTTTCTTGTGTGTTTTTCGTAGTTTTTGTAAGAAATGTTTGAGCTCCGCGGCTGACAGATGTGGGAGGAAGTGCCCTAAGTGCAGGCAAATCATTAGGTATGGTATAGAGATGCAAAATCATGAGCTATTCTTGCAGCATTGTTGAAGCCCTTTGATCATCCACCTCCATCTTTTTATCTTCACTAACATGTAACAAGAAAATTTGCAGCAAGGGGAGATACTGCAAAGTGAACACAGTGCTGTGGAACACGGTTCAGCTGCTGTTTCCGCAGGAAGTAGAGGCAAGAAAAGCAGCCGATTCTGCCTCAGAGAGCCAGGAACCTCAATCAAGAACGAGGAGCCATCATAATATGCGAAGCAGAGCCGTTGAGGACTTGCGTAGTCGAGAGTCGTCTAGCCATGGCAATGGTGCGGGGCAGAGAAGAGATCATGAACGTGAAGGCACCGGAAGTAGTAGGAGCTTACGGCCTCAGTCGAGTAGAGGAGACGCTACAAGAACGGATTTGGCGAGCCAAGGTAGGGATGCTGCATTGGCTTTGAGGTTGCAGAGGGAAGAATTTATGGAGGCTTTTACGGCTCCCGATGACCGGAGAAGCTCACTTGCATCTGCAACTGCGAGAGCTAATTTGAGGGCTATGGCTTCGAGGGCCGTTAACATTCGGATAGGCAGAGGACGAAGAGACTAAACAAAAAAATTAGACGTTTTTTTCTTTGAGTAAGAAATTTTTATGCATTGTAATTTGTAACTGTGCGCCACTATTGTTATGGTGTGTTGGTCGGGCTGATTTGGACGGATATCTGTATTTAGGGAATATTATAGTTTATATAAAACCATAAACTTCAGTCTATTTGAAAAATAACAAAAATATTCTTAACTATTGATAATTATAAGAAAATATACAAATTATTTAAAAACAAAAATATCTCTTTATTCGATTTTCGGCTAGTTATTTCAAGCTGCCAAACTTCCGGCACGTCAATTATCTTCTAAACTATGTCAAACCATTTTTTTAAACATTTGAACTAAAATTCCACTTTAGGGGACACGTTATAAATCTTTCATTATTTAATCAAATGAGATATTTTTGTTAGTTTTTAAATAATTCATGTTTTTTATTATAATTCTTAGGAGTTGTTAGTTTTTAAATACTCCGTGTAATATATTATAATTATCAATAATTCATAATATTTTTATTACATGGTGAATTATTTAAAACATAAATAAAGTACTCCCTTCGTCCACGATAAGTATCACTTGTGGACAACATGAATTATAATAAAATTATTAATGAATGTTATTTGAGTTGAGAAAATATATTACCATATGTTAGATTGTGACTTGTGGGTGATTGGAATAGTTTTTTTAAATAATAAGTGATTATGAGGTTGAATAATAAAGAGCAATGTCGTAAAAAGGAAAATGATGCATTTTTTATATTTTATTGATTTTACAAAGCAAAAGTTATCCCAACTCAAAGAGAAAAAAAGTCAAGAATATCAAAAATTAATAATCAGCCTACCTCATTGTATATATACTGCAAAATATCGATACGAGTAAATGTTTCCTTTCTTTTATATAATCTTTGATATGTTTTTTTTAAAGAAGTCAAAATTTTGATACATTCTCCAGCTTTTTAAGTTCACTTGGGGTGGTCCAACAAATCAGGAGCAGAAGTGGTCGGAATTCAAAGCAAAAGATTTTCAAGATCATAAATTAATCAGCAAATCTTTTCTACGGAAGAAAAATCGTATGAAACTCTATTTGAATTTATTAATTTCTTTTAAATAATAAAAAATAAAATGATTATTTCTGATTATAATCTTTGCAACGCAAAAAAAAATAACTAAAGCAAAACCAACAAATAGCCAGGAACCCCGTCGTCCTAGCCACGGCAGGGGATGTGAAAGAAAACTGATAAGTGAAAACAAATCAAACTACAGAATTAGTTGACCATCTAAAAAAGTTCCAAAATTAGTTCAAAATTTCTGCCAAAATTAGAGACTAAACAACAATGGCTAAGGAGCTAACTTTCTATCAAAATTTAATCATGAACCAATAAATAAAAATTTCTACAACATCTCAGACTCAGTTCCCAGTTGTGTACAACAGGCAAGAAAGAATACATCCCCTGCAGGAGAGCTGAATCAATGTCTGTGGGAATGTTTTCTGCTCCGGTGATATGTCTCGCCGTTCTTCGTCTGTACGACTCTGAAAGCGAAGGAGACGACTCCGATTGTAGCCATTGCATAAAACACTCTGTACGGAGCTAATGCCAATGCTGAAAGATAGGAAAAATATCCAGCAACGAGATAAGCGAAGCTCAGTCGAATTTCCCAGGATCCGATGGGAAAGAGATAGAAGCTGAATTCGGGCTTTGAATTGCATAAACCATGCAGCACGACCCCAATGCTAAGTACAGAATCCCAGAACCACGGAAAGCTCTGACCAATACCAATCCGCTGCAAATGTAGAAGCACCAAGTGTCAGCAGTAGACTAGAATGTGATTTTTAAAAGCTCATGTAAAGAAAGATCGCCCTAAAGGCTGTCCCCTGGTTTTAACATTTTTATCTTATTATTGTCCTCCATTATCATGATATAAGATACAGATACCTTTGGACAATTAAAATACCAAACTTAAGCTCGAAGTCCAAAATCACACAACGACACGAGGAAAACCAGCATTTTAAGGATGAAGGTAAGCGACGTAACTTTTTCATGTCAAAAGCTTGTTTAATTTCCTCATACCTGAAGCCAGGCCACAAGCGAAGGGACAAACATCAACGCTGCGAGCAAATGTAAAACAAGCAACCCATGCCGGTGGTGGAAGATCTCTAATTGTGACTCACCATAGCTTTTTGTGTATTTGGGGCTACCACTACATGTCTCATTTGTGGGGAACAGCTTGGTATTGTTATCATAATTGGAGTTATGTAGCATTTCACTACCTTCGCCTTCACTTCCAGATTCATAAAACTCCTTGGTCTGGACATGGCTGCGAAATGAAGCCATCAAAAAACTGTTTACAAAGACAAAACAAAACTTAGATTGTATTAGAAATGGATAAATATATAATAATACAGGTGAAGTAGGCTGCCATTGCACCACTAGAATAAGAAGAAACAAGAAGAAATCTAAACAGAATAACAGATAAATTCCAAACAAAATGTGTAGGAAATATTAGAAAAAGGAAAGCCATCTGATACTCATACAGGTAAACAGCAAGTTTTCCAGAATTTGGAAAAACTGTTTGATCAGACAGCCACAAATGCATACTACAGCTCGAAAAACCAAGCAGAGTGAGTAGGGCTTAGTGGCTCAGTGGAGTATATTGGTTAAAATGTGCATCATTATTCATCAGGGGGACATCTAACGTCATACTTGCACTGGAGGAAGTATATTCTGTGATAGGTTCAGGAAAATGAGGTTTATACTTGATCAGATAAAGGAATTACTTCACTTTCCTGTTTCACTCAAGAAAGAGGGAAGCAAACTAGCACAGATAAAACAACATGTTCACCCTCCCCCTCTGCAACCAACCCCCAAACCCACCCACACACATGAAAAGGGAATCTAACAAGTACACGTCACCAACCCCAGTTATCAGGAACAAATGTTATAGCATGGAATTTGGAGGACACTAATTTAATGACCAATGGCAAAAGTCTTGTCATGCATGTTCAGGATTTCTATAGCACTAAAAATGTTTAGCCATTAAAACACCCAAAACCTTGAGTTCTCATTATCGCCAAGGCTACATTATCTGGTGACTTTGTTCTTTCTCTTAGGTTATTAACATGAAGGAAAGAGCTTGGCAAGGGCAATCATTACATCATTACATGTAGCAATCAACTTTCTTGTACTAATATTACATGTCCTCTTCATGTATGTACTAGCATATGAAAATTTCAAAATAAAGGATCATTACTATATGAAAATTTATTAAAAGTAATTATTTAGAAACCTGGATAGAGCGCTGTGGCAACACAGAACATGTGATAAGAGCAATACAAATAGACCGATTGCTGGATGCACAAGACACGCCAATGTAATAGCAAGCAATGACGTAATAAGCAGAGGATTCACCGTCAAAATCCTTACCACCTGCCCCATGAAAGATTGCACAAGGTTATGAAATTAACTCTTAATAACTCTATATCACATCAAATTAAGGAAGATTGGATTTTAAGAAGAAAGCAGTACAATCTGTTGTAAAGAAGAATAAACAGTATGGGTTCACAGCTTACTTGGTCAATTAGCTTTTTTAACATTTTCGGAGAGTCAATTTTTATCAATTACCACATGTGTCTCCATCAGAAGTGGAATATTACCTTAATAGATGCAAAGCTGGAGGATATATTTATGAACCGCTGGAGAAAATGAAAGGAGAAGTTCCTTTCACAAACTTGCCACCTGAAATATTTGATTTTGGTTTAGCTTATGGTTAACAGTCCCCATTATTAGTTGCTACTAGAACAGAGTTTTTCGAAATGAAATTGCTAAACTGTTTTCCAGGGACTCCTTATAAAATGAGATATGGACTATACAACTAAAGCATTGATTAAGTGATTATGAGTAAACATATCATTCACATGCAAGTGAGAGTGTATGTGCAGGCACACAAATAAAAAAAGTTGCTAACCATTTCTTGACAGCTACATGGAGAATGCCAGCCACATAAAAAAGCATTTGGGAAAGTAATATCAAGAGAACTATCGCGCCATTTGCAAAAACATAACAAAGGATTGACACTACAGGGAAACTTATAATTGGAGAAAGGGCTTGAGAGCTTAGGCAAGACAAGAAAATAGCTAAGAAAATTGGAAATATGGCAAGGAAGAAGAATGGAGTTGGGATTCTCAAGTTTGATTCGACAGCAGATAGCAGTGATGGTACAGGCTGATCAATCTCCCATGCATATGCTTGCCGCATCAGAGCAAAAAATGCAACAGCAAAGCATAGACCACTGATCTGCATGAACGGGTTACATTAGAGCAAAAACTGTAAGTAATGTGAATAAAGCTTAATAAACCAATGAGCTAGGTAAACAGTAAGCAGAATTTCAACTGTCAAATGTATTTAAGGATGCATATATAGGGAGTGGATCAAATGAGAACCACATCTTTTTTGCGAACCAACCATGCATAAGACGTTGAAGATGATGCACAAAACGTATAAATTTATGCATAACGAAAACTTTCTAAAATTATTTTGTTGTGCAACAATTTTAGAAAGTTTTCGTTATGCACAACTTTATTATCTTCAACGTTTTGTGCATTATCTTCAACGATATATATATGGTTCTCAAGTTCTCAAAAAGATGATGCACAAAAGCGAGTATAAAGTTGTGCATAACGAAAACTTTCTAAAATTATTTTGTTGTGCAACAATTTTATAATGTTTTCGTTATGCACAACTTTATACTGTTTTGTGCATTATATCCAACCCTTATGCATGGTTCTCAAGTTCTCATATATATATATATATATTTGGGATCCGAACTTATATAGAAGAGACATGATCATTACCAAGTCTATGTGGGATAACAATCAGGGAATTTAACAGATAAAATTAAAACCAATTTTAAAATATAAACTAGGAACCATTTTTAGTCATTAGATCATGAAGATCCACGGTGGAATCATCACCATGCTAAATGAATTCATTCACCTGGGTTCGATACCATGAGGGGAAAAAATCCCGTTTTTTTATTCATCAACTTTTAGAAGGAATTCATACATTCAACAGTTTGTAGTTTAGAGGTCAAGAATGGTTATAGGTTAACCGCACCCTATATATATGTATAGATATATATTGGAAACAATCAGAAGGCATCTCACCAAGGTAAAGAATAAAGCTTTATGCAAAGCCACAACATTTTTTACTGATATATTAAAATGACATAGATACTCAATGGAAAATTTGTATATTGAAAATAACCTGAAGGTATCTCACTGAAATAAAAAATTAGAGCCTTATGCAAAGTCAAATCAATGGATAACATATATTCATTAGAACTAAGAGATTCAGACAGTAATGATGTGGAGTCAACTTCAGAACGGTGAAAAATTGCTCAAATCAAAAAGGTAATAGATCATATCTGCATTTTTGAAATTATTGTTAAACTCTATAAATGCATAAAAACCATCTGCAAAATCTAAGTTTCAGAAGGATAGATGCTAAGAACAAATGTACCTGAGAGAAGTACAAAAGCAAGAATCTACCAGCACTAGCAGTAACAGAAACCCCAATAGTACTTGTGTAAGAGCAATGTGGGTCTATCTGCAACGAATTTCAGGAAAAATTTAGCTACCAAAAGTACTTGAAGAATACCCAAAAAATTCAGGCAACAAGTTCCCTTGAGCAGGTATAATTTTTTCAGTCATAATACCAGTAACAAAACACTAGTCTTGTCAGAATCTTGAGAAGAAGTCCAGAGTGCTGGAGAAGAATCCACAACAATTGTTTCAGAATACAAATTAGGATATACATGCAGGCCAGATGTTGCATCCCAAGCAAGTGCCACAGGTGGGAAACAGCGCCTCTTACAAAGTCCTGCATTCATGAAATAATTCAATACAAGAACAAGAACAGATGAAGCAACAAGACTGAGTTCTACCTAGAGACGGAAGTAAGATGTTTTAATAGCTTCTAAATTAACAAGTGTTAAGCACACAATCTACTAGTTTACAATCAAAACAAGATTAACGAGGAATAGAAAAAATCCAAAAAATGTAATCAGGATTTGATTCTTAAATTGGTTCAGGCACAGCCCATGCAAGTTCAAGTCAAGGAGGGAGAGAGAGGGAGTCCCAGAGTTAGAGTGAGTAACAATGAATCCAGAGGGATTGCAAAACCAAAATAGACAAGCTGTCACATGTGATAAGTGATAGAGCATTTGAGCTTCAATTTAACAAAGGTGTTTACCATTGCAACAAAATAAACGATTGGTATTCACCGAGTCCTATCATTTTCATTCTTTACGTCTTGCTAAACTCATCTTAGTAGCGGATGGTAAAGCCTTTTGGCTAAGATCGCTGCTTAGTTATAACCGGTCAGTTCACCTTGGCAAGAAGATTGGAACTACTTTCTCTCACTGGTGATAATCAACCCTGGCTGGCAGAATGCAGAATCTCATTTCATAGAAAGTTTGATCTTGATAAATGATAACAAACTTCTTAGGCTGCCTAACTAACTAGTTCAAGTTTTTTCATGTAGCTACATGCTATACCTAATATGTTTTAATATTATGTAGGAAGTTATATTGTTTGAAGAGTTCAGCAAAGCTATCGTGACTCGAGTGTAGAGTTTTTAATGATTTAATTAATCTAGATGGAGAGTTTTAGCATAAAATTGATGCCCATTATGTGTATTCCAATGGAATACACAGATTACATATTGTCAGAGACGCACGCAAAGGCCCTGCTGAGTAAGAGGCACCACTTTATCCCAGTTATTAGGGTAGTTGTGCAACTGCAGCAAGAGTTTCATAGATTGGACGAACTCAAAGATTAAGTTCAAGAAATAACCTATGAAAAATGTGATACATGATGGGGGTGAGAACACTTACTGCTTGTTTCCTCATCTCCAGACTCTTCAATAGGAAATTCCGATTTTTTAATCCCACAGCCGGTTGTTGTGATGGATAAAGAAACAGGAAGAAGACCTAAGCTAGCGGAGAATGTAAGACTGAGAGCAAGAGGATGATCTTCCTTCAAAGTCATATCCTGCTAAACAACCAAGTTATGAATATCAAGAAAATTACTACCAAAGATTTGCTGAATTATCTACCAACTTCAGTTGCTAAGCTATATATCTCAAAAATCTTAACCTGTTCCGTGTATAATGAACTGATCAACTGGTAAGAGGAGAAAATTTTCTCTCCATCCTTTGGATTGAAAAATTGTCCAACTCCCATGGATGCAGCTGGTGGGGGTCTCCCTGAAACAGTCTGAGAACAGGAAGTCTCTCAATGTAGACAAGTAGAAAGAAAATATAAAGGGGATTTTAGTGCTACTTATTAGTTATTAATATGCATGCTTGAACTACAAAGGCAAACAAGAGAAAGTATAAAAGTTGTAAGATATGTACCGGACGAGGAGCCACAGAAACTGTCAGAAACCGAAAGCCATGCATATCTTGAGGATCCAACCAAAATATAGCAGATGGAGGAGCTTGTTCAGTTTGACTTCCTGGCTCAATCTTACAGGACAAATGGACATGTTCAGAATGGGAATATATAAATATGGGCTCATGAAAAAATACTCTGGCTAAAACAAAGACAACATAATACCTGCCTTGGGGCTGGTCCAGATGGAACGTGCACCATTTTAGCTGTGACTTCAACCCGTTTGTTCATTGAAACTTCTGAAGCTGAAGTTCCCTTCTCTCGCCAAAGATTTAGTCGCACACCAGAACAAGGTGAAAGATTTGTGACAAAAACAAAGTGGTTTTTTCCATCCTGACCCTGTAATTTGAAAGAGTTATATGAATCTGATTGACAGTTTATTAGCATTAGTGCGGTACCATCTTTATCAACAATCCTCACTACAGCTACCAATTTTCCTTATCTGTTTCAATTTCTGGCTAACACGAACACACAATAACATTGGTATTGATTTAGAAAACACAATTTGCTCCATTATGCTTAGGCTGTTACATCATGTACAAAATATTCCTAAATAGTAGACCTAGGTAATAAATAAGAGAATACTATAAACCGAGCCATATAATTTCTGAATTCTTGTACAAGGTAATGTGATATGGGAAGTCTACAACCCTGACGGAGTTGTAGATTTATGAAGCTATAGAAAAGCCCTATATAACAGGGGAGATCAAGTTATCTCAATTTCAGACCTTTGAACCCTATACCCATCCTCATAAAATCCAAATAGGATAAGTTACTAAAGTTCTTTGAAGCTAACCAGTTTTTGAATGTCCAACCAACGTCTTCTCCCATCCATAGCTAAAACAGTGACAGTAGTGGTTTGGATGTAGAGGTCTCTTTCAAGTCCATCTTCACTCCATTGGCTACTACTTGGGCACCCAGATACTCCAACACCCAATCCTTCTTCATCAAAAGAAATTTAGAAGCATTATTTATAACAGAAGATCAAGAATAACACTACCAAAAGCTGATTCCGAGCACAAGTATCATGTAAAATCAAGAATAGATAAAGGATAGGCATAATACCAAATAACTTGCACAACCAAGGTTATTTTAGGTGACAATATCCTCATTTTCATGAGTGCCTAAATGCCAAACAAATGGTTTAAGATAAATCCAAACTGTCTGGACCCAATGCAATAGTTAATAGCTTTGGGTTCTGACACAAATTACGATTGACTAATTAAGCAATAAATCCAAGCCAACTGATTCAGCCAGCTTCTGCACAAAATCATGGGATTCAGAAGGGAAGTACCGGGATTCACTTTCTCCTTTTGATCATGGATATGGTCAGGTTTATGTGCTAGTTGCAATTGTGTCGATCCAACGAAGTTCTTCGGAATTCCACTATCGAGCATTTTCTTAAATATTCCAAGTCTTTGCCGCACATTATTTAAAGGTTGACCTGTCTTCATGTCTATCAGACTGAGGAGAGTGTGAGACATCTACAAAGCAATTTTGATATTTAGGACTCCATACCCTATGTGATAGTACTTCCGGTATAGAAATATGACTTACTTGCACAACTAGCTGATTACACCATAATATAACCTGGTGCTCCATTGACAACCACACGTTTTTCATGCCAGTGCTACTTATGAAAAAGCCATGTGTGGGAGGAACAATGCCATCAAGGGACTCTAATTTCGAGCGTACCTGGAATTAGAGAAGTAAAGATGCAGTGCAAGTAGAAGTAGGATATACAGAGATGCTAAGAAAATTCTATGAAATGATCCCATAATAGAAGAGCTCCCATCTGAATGTGAATTCACAAGTTTCCATGAACCAAATCTCAACCTGTCCAATATAATATGAGCAAGGACACATTTATTTACCTGGTAATCATTATAACCACCAGAAATGGAGACGACGATGACACGGGAAAGCAAAGGATCAGACAAGTAGCGTCCAGTTCGAGAGGTTTGGACCTCATATCCTTTCCTCCATTCCTGATTTACTTGTGCATAATAGTGGCCCAAGGAAGGCTGTAATGCCACAGGAGGAGACCTGGACAAAATTGATACATTACTGACAACTGTATAATCTATCTAAGATTAAAAACTATATGAAAAATGAAGAACATTAGGACACATTAAAGAGATTATAAAATTTACTGGTGGGGTGTGGAGAGCGTCAGAATAGTTTCAACAGAAAACTTTCTCAAATTGGGGTGCACTACTGCAGCCCTAGCAACAAAACCACCCATAGAGTGACCAACCAATATCACACTTTTAGGGAGACCGCCTTTTGCTCGCGCATCATGAGATTCTTTGTAAAGATCCAAAATCTACAAAAATAAACAAAATAGCTATTAATGGAAGTATAAGAGAACTTAATGTTATACGTTTTCATTATATAAACAAAGAGAGCAAAACCAGCAAAGGAAATAACAGAGATAATTGAGCCCAAGGCAAGAAGTAAAGCAATTATTCTACATCAAGCTGCAGCTGTTTTGAGAATTAGACCCACCAAGTGCCAGAAACATGGTAATAACAAATATGTCCAGTTACCCGCAAGTTGAAGTGAATAATTTAAAGCTACAGGTAAGAGAATTAATAATCAATTTCTGGCTCTAAGTTAGATAAGATGCTGCCCTGGTTTTCCAATTACTATTAGGGTTAGCAACAGGGAGGATAACAAATTCTCTTTTCTTTTGCAACAACTTCTTCTTTGGATTTTCCGGGTGTACTGTTGGTTTAGTTAATATGTCTGCCTGCAATCAATTATGGATGAAATTTTTATCCAGCCTCAACACACCTAATCATAATTCGTGGAATTAGTGACAAGAGTGGTACCGTGTGAATGGCATATACGACATATTCCGAGTGTTCTTGAAGAATCTGACCATCCATTGCAGAATGTTCACCTTCAAGATCCACTGCAAACCAATCAAGCATGGAAGTATATTTACTGGGTAACAAAATGTTAGCCAAATCAATATCCACGCCCTCTCCCAAAATTGGATAAGCCTGGTTAGAGACCGATTCAAGTGGACCTCCTTGATAAGCCCTATCAGATTCTGCACCAATGGATCTGACCTGTACAGACGCAGGAAAGCCTTTACATGTAAGTCGCCAATAAGGGAAATAAATCTCAGCTTCATATGCATGAAAATCATAAATCACAGTATTATGGCTAATCTAATGACAGAAAATTCCAGTTAAAATAAGGGGCTCGCCTGTTTGTAGCTTCCACCATTGCCTGGGATGAAAAGAACTGGCACACCATTAATCTTCTTAAGGTGATCATCATAATCAATCTTTCTCCAGCCTTCATGGTACAAGAATAAGCCATATTTTGTTGTCGACACATTCTTCGGTGTGGGAATGGGAATGTATGTCGGATACATATACGTCATGACACAACCATTTGCTACTGGCTTCAACAGATAATAAACCCCCATAAGCCCAATCCATATGGATATTATAACCACAGTTGCTACTCTAAACTTCGCCCTGAGCGCTTTCATGTCCACACTATCTCTAAGCCCCATCCTCGAAAATCCAGTCTCCAATCACCAGCATCAGAAAGAAGTTCCCATCTTAAAATCATAACCAAAAATTAACACAGCATTACGCCACAAGATAACTACGGGAAAAAGAAGTAATACAATAGTAGATTCGATGAAATTATGCTACAAGCGAGGAATCTAAACGAATCATTTTTGCTACTAAAAATCCTAACTAATTTGCAACTCCGATAATTGCAAAACTTTAAAATCATGCTACTGATGGAGATCAGACATTTGAAGAGTTCGCCCTAAAAATTAAACAGATCAAGCGTAATGCAGACATATCCGCAGCTCGAACACGCTCCCCTCCCCAAGTAAAAAAAAAAAAACAAAAAACTGAAGGAAAAAAAAAGGCAGAGCTACCTCAAAGTGTGAGATCCAGCTGAGAAGTAGTAGAGAAGAGCAGGCTCTGCGGGGATGGGAGAAGGAAGATGGTCAGATAAAAAGATTTTCGCTCAGTAATGGAAGAAATTCAGTTTGAATCATTTCAAAGATCAAAAAATGGCGTTTAAATTTTGATTAAATGTTTAAAAGCCTAAGGGAAAAGGAAAAAATACACAAGAAAAGGAATTTAATAGTTGGTCCAATAGCGATATGACACGCGTACTGATTCTTTTTTTTTTGTCTTCGAGTTCTATGAAAATGAACTGTATGTAGTGGCGTATTCAGCTTTGATTTTTGGGTTGCGCCCTACATTCTTATGTTCTCCGTCAACACAATCTGAATCAGCCCACTGCGCAATACCCTCCACCGTGAAAATGAAACATCACCGGCAATTCCAGTTTCAGACTTTAAATTCACGTTTTCCACGCTACCTCCCTAGCTCCTCCTCCTTCAACCGTTATCAACACTGTGAGCAGGCTCATCCGAACGAAAACAGATGTTAGAGGATACAACATGTGTAACTTTCGTCGCGACGCCGTCCGTGAAGGAAGGATTGGCAGCCGCCGTCGCAGCCGATGCTTAAGCATAAACTTGTAAAATGCACTGTACAATCTGACATAAACGCTTGGCATTTCCCGAGAACGACAGAAATTAGTAAACGAATTCCACGATTCTTCGCGCATCGGAACGATTAGCGGAAATCAAATGACACAACAACGAGAGTAAAATACGAACATGGCCGAATAAACAGGTGGTTTTACTTATAAAAAAAGGGTGGATCTTTTACAACAGATTAGAGTTTATATATTGTTTGCAAGGGCATTAAATGCGAGTTGTCTCTGAGCAATTAACGAAACACATGAGATAAGAGAATGATGAACAGTTCACCAATATCAAGAAAAGACAAGTATACTTTCAGATAGTTTCAACAAACGAAATTCTGAAAACGTATTTGTTCCATGTATTTGCAAAATTTAAAGTAGTTCTAAGTCGTCCACTTATTTGAAATAATGGTTTCAATCATATTTATTTGTACAATAATTCTTTTTTACAATTTATTTTGACTATATTGGTTTTTCTTTTTTTTTTTTTTTTTTGGTCAATTAATACAAAAATTTTAAAGATTTTCGAACCTCGGACTTTGACGCCGGCGTTAACCACTCTACCACTAAACTAACACACACTATATTGGTTTTTCTTTTTTTTCTTTTTTTTTTTGGTAATTTAATACAGAAATTTACCACTCTACCACTAAACCAACACACACTATATTGGTTTTTCTTTTTTTTTTCTTTTTTTTTGGTAATTTAATACAGAAATTTTAAAGGCTGCGTCACAGTGGACTCGAACCCGAGACCTTTGGCCTCAGGCATTAACCACTAGGCCAACACACACACACTATATTGGTTTTTCTTGTACATGGTTTTGTACATACGTCATACCCAAATTTTCATATATCAATTTTCGGTAAGGTAATTGCATGATACTTTCATACCAAAAATTTCGGTACCATTTAAGGTATGGCAAGAAAAAATTTCATAAAGTATGATATATACCAACCCACCCTTAATCTTCTCTGATAATATTTATTTTCCTCTGTTTAGATTTCGGCACAATGTCGGTAAATCATCTACCTCCAGCAAGATTGAGGCACAGCTTCGACAGATTATTTATTTGTTACATCCACAACTTTTATGTGCGTCGCACTTAACATTTAATTGGCGATATAAAACAAGCCTAGTAATTTGGTATGTGAATCCCATAATATGGTGCAAGTCAAGTTGATATGTGAAAGAAAAGTGGACCTTTACCACCAGTTTCATTCCAGCTACAGCTTATAACATAGAAATTAGAAAGATTTTAAACACTACAACCTCCAATCCGATCAGCCTGCCAGCTCTTCCATTTGGCCCTGCTCATATCAGTAGCTATCAAGTTACAAAAGAGTATCAAACCAGTGGCAGAGAAGTGATTAGATAGATAAGTTGTAGAGCCACCTGAGTGATGTATTGCTCTGCATCAGTTCGTCGCAGGAACATGATTGCATGCTGCGCTAAATTGGCTACCTGATCGCTGAGCGCAATCTCGCCAATATCATCAAGAACTCTCACCTTTATGTATGGATCTTTCGGAGGAATCATATCCTGTATATCACCTTAACATAAGATAGACCTAAATGATTGTATAGCTCCCCTTCTAACCAGAGGATACTCTCCAACTCAAACATTATCACATATGATGCATAAAGTTGTGTATAGAGAAGTAATTACCACAGTCAGATGAAGGTCGAGCTCTGCCATGTATGATTGTAAAGTTGCAGCATGATTTTTGAAATATTCTTTTTCAGCAGTACTGAGTTTCTCTTGGATTTCTTCAGGAAGCACACTGTCAACCATCCATCCCAAACTTCTAATGACTTCTGCCCGTTTATATCTATAAAACAGGAGAATGTGATCTATAGGCCATGATGAGGATATGGTGTATATACAGAAAAGTTGGTTAAGAGTGAAATTTCTGATTACTCACACATAAGCCATGAGACAGCGCTTATTGCGGACCAACGAAAGGTGATGGACCAGTGCCCCAAACTGATCAGATTTCAGAGCATTTTGGAGGAGTGTCTTCTCAGCTTCAGAGTTTCTCGTTTCATCTTCTGAAATTCCAATTTCCTCTTCTGATCTCCTTTTATCTTTCAATTTATTTTCATGCTCTTGTATTTTCCTGGCATCAGCAAATTAATAGTTAAATAGGAAAACACCATGGACATCTGAAGTCATGATAAAAAAAGGGCAAGACATAAGACAAGCCAGTAAGGAGCACACAAAGCACTAGAAAGCTTACCTCATTAAAGGCTGAAGGTGAAGGAGATGCCCATCACATTCTTCAAGCACTTGAGCAAAAAGGTCATTCTGTGTATGCATAGAAACTGATGTGAATAAAAAAAGTTGAATGGCCAAAAGTTTCACACTTGGATCCTAACAGGAAAGATATAATCATACCGAGCAATATAGAAAGAATCTCAAGCCATGAGCATAGGCAAGTAAAAGAGTAGCTACAATGGTTGAAGTGATTGATAGCTTGATTTAATTTTCATTTTCCTTCTACATGATTAGTAAAACTTAAAACTACTAAATTCAGAAGAATGAATTCGAAAAGAAAAAGGGAATCATAGTTCAGAAGAACAAGAAAACATAAACTTCTTCGTGCAATGTTCTCAACTCGCATTTTCCTTAATATGCCGAGGTGTTAAGTGATCCCATATCCTCAAGTCTAAGGATGCAACAAAGCAAGCAATCATTCTGAATTTCAGTAAGAACACCTAACTAACTATGTATCTAACTCAAGCAAATATCAAATGCATGGGCATCATCATCATCAAAGCCCATTCCCACTACTTTGGTGGGCGCGGGGAGGTTGTATAATAAAAGAAAATTTCATGATTTAAATAAAAAAAGAATATCTAAAATCGGATGTTGTGCCAGCTTAGTTTATCAATGCTATGAGTTTCGTATGAAAAAGGGTCAAGTAGTACTGAAAAATCTAGATCCAGATTTTGTACATCAACACTAACAGTCCTCCCAGAAGTCAACATGAAGTTAGTTAATACAACCACAAGCCAATGATCACTCACACTGCAGCATCCAAGCCAAGTTCAATTTGACTGCCATAATTATCTGAAGAAAAATTGCTTGTTTTTTAACCAATTATGGGTATCTAGCACTAAATTTACTAACAGTAAGTCAGTGACATAGCTAAAGGAAGACATTGTACAATTCACTATTACAGAATTGGAAATTTTTGAGGAAAAATCGAAGGAAACCCTAGAAAATTTAAAATCCTACAGTAGTCAAGCCATTTACTTCAGCATTTTACTACTGCAGTCTATAGCATTGAGGTGGACCAATAACACTCAATTCCACAACACACTGTCTATATAATCATTGCCAAAGTCACTCGGTCCTGTCAATACCATCAAAGAAACAAGGCCAGTAAAAATGAAAATCAGGCTCCACATAAACTGAAGAACAATATTGCTTACATTGAAAGTGCTAATCTGCCCAGGTTCACTACTAGCAAATTCCTTCACCAACTCACTTGCTTTTCTCCCGTACATTTTTCTTCAAACTTCAAGGGGTTCCAATTTTTGCAGCCAAACTGCAACACAGGCATTTCATCAAACATGATAGGTACAGAAATTAACTCCTTCGATCAACAGGAATAAAACGACTGATATGCATACATGAAGCAGAGAATGATTTGGCAGAAGAATTACAGCTGACGAGATAGAGTGTAAGAACAGTAAGGTAAACCACCACCCACCCCCGCGGCCCGAACCATAAAATGTTTAAAAAAAAGACGCACACACACACACACACACATATACTCATTAGTGAAGTGGAGAAGTGTATAACCGTTAAACTCGGGTGTTTTTACCACAATTTTACAAATAAATAAATGAATGCGTCACCCAAGAATCAAGGCAATAATACATCAGAAAGAAAATCACTTCGAACAATACTAGACAAACCGCCAACAGAGAAACAAACATGATGAAGAGATTCATGAGAGGGTTTCCCAATTCTCAAATCATGTTACAATTCAAACTTCTAAGATAAATTATATTAGACTATTACTTAAGATCGTACAAAGAATAGAGAAAAATAAAGGGCTTTCATCCATTAATTAGTGATTACCGTTTTCGGGAAATTGGGGAAGGCGGAAGATTCGGATAATAGGTCTTCGAGAAACGAAGAGATCAGATGAACTCGATGGCCGAGAAATTGAGACGGATATGGCGAGTTCAGATGGAGAGAGATTGGCTAATTTGGCAGAGCATACTTTTGGCGGGAGAAGCAAACATTTTAAGCCGCTAAAAATGCAATAAGCTTGCTTTCTCGAACTTCTAAGTGATACATTCAATGGGCCGGTCTAACAAATGGGTTTTGACTTGTCCAACTGTTTTGATACAAAATGGGCTAACGGGGTGGGTCGCCCCGCCAAAGACGGGTCGAATACAACCAACCCAAATTGTTATGACTTTCGACTAAAAATATATATCTACATTTATAAGTAATTAAACAAATTAGAGGAACTCATACGACTAAGAAAAAAATCGGATACTGAAGAAAAATATACAGTTTTGTGATGTTAGTAATTGATTTAAGAGTGTTTGGCTCTTATAAAACAACTTATAAATTGTTTAGGAGCTTAAAGTGTTTTGGCAAAATAAGCTTCTTAAATAGTTTATAAACTGTGAAAATAAGCTCTAACAACTTATAAGTTTCATAAAAATAAGTTGTTGAACTCCAACTTATTTTTTCGTAAACGATAACTAACGATGAATTTACCAAAATAACCTTATTATAATTTGATATTTTTATATATATACTACCAACTTCATCTATCCTCAATTTTATTTCTCTAACTATGATTTTATCACTCTAACTCACGATTCTTTCTCTAACTTATAAGATGAGTTATCCAAACACTTTAACAACTTATAAGTTCTTGAGACATTACATCTTATAAGTTCTTGTTTGGCTTAAACATCTTATAAGTTCTTGAGTTTATAAGATGCTAAAATGTTTGGATAACAAGGGTATAAAAAAATATATCAAGGTTATTTTTTTTTTGTTGTAAATAAGATCATTAAAAATAAGTTGGATTTTTGAGCTTTTTTTAATAAACACCCCTAAGAAAAAAACTCGGATAACTGAAGAAAATTGAGCTTATACCTAAACAACTTATTTCTGTGATGTTAGTAATTGATTTGGTGTTGTAGTGTATAAATTGGTAGTTTTATTTAAATATTGGGCTCGTTTGCTAAGAGTGATTAGGGTGCATAATATAGCTATGATACCTTAATATCATGTTTACTTTAAAACACAATGTCCTTTATAAAGCAAGGATCCATTATATATTATGCAGATTTTTTGGATTATGTATATCACCTCCTAGGTGGGATATCTAATACAAATCTTAATTCTATCATTTATTAATTTATTAATGATTAAATTACCAAACTTTTATCCCCTACCATACTTTATTTCTGTAACATATAATTTAATACATGACACCAGATATAATACTGACACATTACACAATATAAGACATCTCAGTCAAATATATCAAGCTCTTGGTATTATGGTATATACACATTCACTCAATCCTTTATCCTATTTAATTGGCCAAGTTGTTTCTAAAATTTCAATACTATTTGTAATTTATTATTACGCCCAAGTTTCAAGTTAATGAATCATAAGATTCATAATTTTTTTAAAAAAAATCATAAGCTAGTTTATAATTTGTTGCTTAAACCAAAGTCATGATCATATTACACAACACCTACTTTTAAAGAGGTAAAGATTATAAGATAACCCTCACAAGTCACAATTTTCTCCACGAGAGAGTAAGGGAGTGTTTGGTTTGAGTTTTAAGGCTTAATCGATAAAATAATTATACTTAATAAATATTTAGTTTGAATGATTTGACTCTCGATGGATTACTTGGCCCATGTTATTACCCAAAATTTGAGTTAATTATTTAACTATCCTTCTATTCCTAGTGAAATTTTTCAAAAATATCATTTTGGAATTACTATTTTTCAATTTGCCCTCGAAGCTTTGCATTTTTCTACACCACAAGGATAATTTTGATATTATGCTAGATTTTAGTCACACTTCAATTTAACATATACCATAATCAATCAAAACCCAAAACTAAATAATATGAAAATTTCAATCATATTCTATCCTACAAATCTTATCAATCTCATTCAACCGAACCAAACACCTAATAGTGTTTTATAAGCTATAAAGTCAAACCATCCTTTTATTCTTAAAAAACTTAGTAGCTAAATACATTAAGGCCAAATCAAAATATATGTAACTGAATCAACCAACACATGTATGTCGCCAATAGGAGGTTGTGTTGTTAATCAACCAAATAAATATTTAATATGAGCGTAAAATAGGAGGTTGTGTTGTCCACCGTGATGCCAATAGGAGATTGTGTTGTCCACCGTGACGCAGCCTTTAAAATTTATGTATTAAATTATCAAAAAAAAAATATGAGCGTAAAATAATAATTAACGAGGTATTTGCGATTCTTTCCGTTTCGTGCGTACTCAATTTGTCGATAATTCCTCAACATAAGGTTGTCAATTACGTATGAACAAATAATATATGATTGAGTGCGTTTGAATCCATTTTTTCATATACATAATTTATTAAATAAAGAGCATTAAATTATGCGTCTACTATAAGATATATTATATAATTTTTAAAATATTGTAATGGTAGACTAACAAACATATTAATTCAAACAGAATCAAAGTCCCTCCGAATAATGAGCTTGGACCTACTTACCACTAAACTAGTTCTCCTTGTGATGGGATATGGCCCAACCGACCGGGCCCACTAACAGCCCAAACGAGCCGGGCCTAACGTTGGTAGCAGCCCACGCGGTCGAGCCCTAATCATTGCCCAAAACGCTAGCCCCAACCGCCACTCCTCCAATGATGGAAGATGAACCAGGTCGCGCCACCTCCACGTGCGCGCAGAAGGCGAGAGGTCCCTCCCGCCAATGGAGGCACGCCAGAGGAAGAGTCACGCCACGACCAATGGAGAGGTCGGGCGCGCCGAGTGAGTCGAGTCGGTCAGTATAAATAGAAGGAAAACGATGTTAGAGGGTTAGCAATTTCATCAATACAAAGGCAGTAACCAATACTCTGCATTTAAAAGCTATAGTAAAAGTATTGAGGAATCATTCCTCCGTGGACGTAGATCTCATTAACGATCGAACCACGTAAAAGCACAGGTGTTCTTAATTGCATTACATAAATCTCGCACACTCACATAGCTAGACTCATCATTGGCGCCGTCTGTGGGAAACCTGAACAAGAAAGCTTCGTTTCCCTCTACAACTAAATGGCAAGAACACGCACAACCGCCGCCCACGCTGGCAACAACCGGCCGAGGGCGACCGGTGGTCACCGTCGTCGCGAAAGAGATCGCGGACGCCACGAGCGCCACACTCCCGAGGCAACATGGAAAATGCTTCCATACACCTCGGGACCGCCTCCCCAACGTGGGGAAGATGTCGACCTCAACGAGGACGGCAACAGCTCATTCGTCCCACGAGGTCCTCGGCCGAGCTGTGAGCGAGTTCCTCCACGCCAATCTTGCCAATTTCAAAGCTTCCTCAACCAGAGGACCAACGGGCGGGTCCTCTAGGGCCCCTGATCAACACCACGGCCTCCGAGGCCGCTTCCCCATCCGGCATCGGCGGCTCGCCCGCGTGACAGCCGGAACGCGCATCGCGCCCGACGCGGAGCCGCCACCGTGGCCGAGCCGCCGACATCATTCGCGGAGCCGCCACCGCGGGCGAGCCGCCACCAATCGCCCCCGCCATTCGCGCACCGCCTCCACCACGCCATGCCGACCGAGAGTCGAGCGAAAGAAGGAAGAAAGGCGAGTCGAACCCCCGGAGGACGACAGCGCCGCTATCGATCCCCACCCTCCAGAAGAGATGGCAACGATCTCCGGGGTTCGACCGCACGGAGAATCATCTCCCTTCTCCGTGGAGATCCTGACACGCCCCCTGGCCGACGGGCACCCAATATAGCGGCCACGATGGCCTCGGAGACCCTCCGACTTCCTTTTGCCTACACCACCAACATGGCGATCAAGGAATGGAAGATTTTCACATGTGCAAAATCTTCCCGAGGTCTTGATCTCCAACGCGCCGTTGGTTCACCTCGCCCGCCGTAGCAACATACACCGCTTCCGTGACCTCATGGATCGCTTCAGTGGCGCTTATCGAAGATGCCGCCCAGAGCCTTCCTCCGACCTACTCACAATCCGCCATAGGCGGGGCGAGACGATGTCGAACTTCGCCTCGAGGTTCATCAAAGAGTCGCTCAAAATTGACGACAAAGAACGATCTCTACATCATCAACGCGTTCAAAACGGATCCGACCGGCCAGCTGAACAAAGAAATCACCAGGAGAAACCAAAGACGGCGAGTAAGCTTTGGAACTGGTGGACAACTTCGTCGAGGGAGACGAGTCGGATCGGAAGAAGCGGGAGATCCGGGACGAGCGTAAGTCCGAGAGAAAAAGCGGACGATCAAGTCGAGGCGCAGACCGCAGGAAGCGCTTCGACAGATCGAGAGAGGCCACCGGAGTCCGTGCTCGGACCTCGCCAAACCACGAGGCGGGCGCCCCTACTCAAATCAAGGCGGAAATATTCGAGCTCGGGCCGAGCTCTTCCGAAACCCGCCCCTATGAAAGGGATCCAAGAAGAGGTCCACGACGAGTATTGCGACTATCACCAAGGGTATGGTCATGATACCGAGGATGCGAAACACAGGCTCACGGATCGACGAGCTCGTTAAGGTGGAGCCTCAAAAATACCTCGGACGAGCCGGTCCAAGAATGCGAAGCACAGAAGGAATGGAGCGGCAACAATCTGCGGCCGACCCCAAGAATGACCCAACCCAAGACGACGAGGGCGAAGGTCCCAACGCCATGGAGCAGTGTCTATGTTGTTACCGGATCGCCCGGACGACGAGGTCGCCCTCAAGAACGATGCCCGAGGTCGGCCCTCAAGAGCCAAGAACAAGCGACTCGGATGGCGAGAACATAACGTTCTCCAGGAGGACCCGTGCCCAAGATCATGCCGCACTGTGACGCCATAACCATACAGTGCGGTGGGCAACAAAACGCCCACCGGTCTATATCGACATTGGAGCCTCCGTCAAGATCATCTTCCGTAGCCGCGGATAAGCTTGAGGTCGGAGGCATTCAGTGCTTCCGTGCCTCCCAGCCTACGGAGCTTCACTCAAGAAGCGATCCCAACCCGAGGGTCATTACCTTCCGGTCACCGTAGGCGGGCTCCAGTGTCGGTAACTGGGCCATCCGATTCTTCCCGGTCCGGCTCCCTCTCCGCATAACATTATCCTCGGGAGAGATTGGTTGTACGCCACCAGGCCGTCTGCTCGGTCTACCACCACCGTCAAGATTCCCACCCCGTGGGAGTGCTCAAGATCCAGGGACCAAACGGTCAGAAAAGAATGCCTACGGCTCTCAACTCGAGATCGGCCTCGCCCGGGCATAGCAATTACCGAGCCCCTGAGGTCGACACCCCGGATGACCTGACCGGGACCTCCAACTATACGACGACGATCCCTCGAGGGTCATCCAGGTCGGCACCCAGGGCCCGACGGACGTCCGTCGGCACGTCATACGACTTCTGAAAGAATATAGGGACGTGTTTGCTTGGTCCCCGCTCGATATGACCGGGGTGTCGCCCGAGGTCATAACTCACCGCCTCAACATCGACCCGGCCACCAAGCCACTCCAGCAGAAGAAGAGGATATTCGCGCCGGAGCGCAGCCGGTCATTGGGACGAGGTTACTCAACTCGAAGGCCAAGATCTTGTTCGAGGTCAAATACCCGACCTGGATGGCTAATCCAGTCGTGGTCCGAAGTCAAAAGCGGAGGGTGGCGCATGTGCGTCGATTATACCGACCTCAACAAGCACTGCCCAAAAGATTGCTACCCCCTCCCTGATATAGACAAGAAGGTGGAGGCTTTGGTGGGCCACGAGATGTTCAGCTTCCTGGATCTATACAAGGGGTACCACCAAATCCTGATGAGCCCGGAGGACGCACCAAAGACTGCATTCATCACCGACTTCGGCGTCTTTGCGTACCGAAAGATGCCCTTCGGCCTTAAGAACGCCGGGGCTACTTACCAGAGGATGGTGGATGCAACATTCAAAGACCACATCGGGGAGATCGTCGAGGTCTACGTCGACGACATAGTAGTCAAAGTCGAAACGGAGAGTCGCGCCGACGACCTCGGCACCATCCTCCAACTCCTCGGTCGGCCAACCTCAAACTTAACCCCCAAAAATGCACGTTCATGGTGAAAACGGGGAAATTCTTGGGGTGTTGGGTTTCAAGAAGGCTTGAAGGCGAACCCCACCAAGGTAAAGACGGTGCTCGACATGCAAGTTCCAAAACCATTCGCGAGGTCCACAAACTTACCGGTGCCCGGCCGCCTCGATGAGTTCCTCTCCCGGCCGCCGAGAAGCAGCTCCTTCTTTAAAATCTTGAGGAGGGCCCCTGACTTGGCGTGGCGGGAAGAGCACCACCTCCTCACACACGGTGAAGAAGTACCTCACCGACCGCCCACCTCGACCGCCCCCAAAAGAGGCGAACCTCTCCTTGATTGGCAGCCTCGGACGAGGCAATTAGTCTTGATCTTGGTGCGGGACGAGGTCGGACGGCAGCTTCCTATCTACTTCATCACCGAGCACTCAAAGGACCGGAGACAAGGTACGCCGCCTTGAAAAGGTAAAGACTGCACCGGTGAATGCTAAGAGGCTCCCGACCCTACTTTCAGTGCTCACTCCATCCAGTGCTTCGACCGACCTACCCCGAGGCAAGTCTTGACAAAACCCGAGTCATCCGGACGAATAGCCAGTGGGCCTCGAGCTTGGCGAGCACGATATCTCGTACTCCCCTGCACCGCCATAAAGGGCAAGCTCGCCGATTTCTGGTAGAAGCCAAGTTTATCGAGCTCGGTCGACCGCTAAGATTAGCTCCTCCAACGCCCACCTCGGTCATCCCACCCACACGGAGGAACCGGACCTCATCCACCGGATGGTTCTTTGGCAGATGCGTGGGCGGAGCCTCGTGCAAAAGCGGGCGATGGAGCGGGCATTCTTCTCCTCGGCCCGATATGCGGAAGTCACCCACGACTCCGGTTTACCTTCCCGACCACCAACAACGAGGTGGAGTATGAGGCCCTAATCTGGGGACTCACCTCGCTAAGGAGCCGGGGTGGATGAGATCCAAATCTTGGCGATTCCTGTGTCGTCGTGAACCGGTGTTAAGCAAATACGAGGCGAGGAGGACCGAATGAAACAATACCTCGAGAAGGCAAAGGAGATGTTGACCTCGTTCGGTACTTCACGATCCACCGAATCCCAGAGGGAAAGCAATGGTGGACGTCCTCGACAAAGCTAGTGCGTCATCAACAAGTCCACCGGTGGAGAGATCCGTTCCGAAGCATAATGAGCCCCACGCCGGCATCATCATCGAGATAGAGCCGAATGGATGTCTCCCCGAGCCTACACGGAACACGGCGACTACCTTCGGATCGGCTCGAGCGAAAAGGTGATGGCAAAATCCCGTAAGATCTCATGCACGAGGCGCTCACCTAAGTCTTACCTTCAACCCTCACGAGATGCCTCGGGCGGAAGAAGCGACTATGTGCTCAACGAAATTCACCGGTGGTCTTGTGGAAGCCACATCGGTCACGAGCACTTTCAAAGAAGACGAGGTCGGGATACCATGGCCCACACTGCAAGATTCGCCGAGCTCGTCAAGAAGTGCCCAGTGCTAGATCCACTCCACGGTCAGCGCCTCGATCGATTTGAGCGGCTGCAGAGTCCGTGGCCTTTCATGCGGTGGGGATCGACATCGTTGGCCCATTCGACCGAGCACCGTGTCGACCGATATTTAGTCGTGGCCATAGACTACTTCACAAAATGGGTCGAGGCCGAGCCACTTTCGAGCCTCACGAGCAAAAGGATTCAAACCTTTGTGTGGAGAAATATAGTGCCGCCGCATACCGCACATCCCGGTCTCGGACAACGGCATCCAATTCGTCGACAAAACTTCAGGAATGGTGCGAAGAGCTTACATCGATCGGCTTCACCTCGGTCGCGACACCCGCAAGCAAATGGTCGGACCGAGGTGACGAACCGCACGATCGTACAAGGATTGAAGAAGAGGTGAACCGAGCTAAAGGCGATCGGGCTGAAAATCTCCTCAAGTCCTCTCGGTCCCCACAGACCACACCTCGACGGCGCACGGGAGACCCCTTTAGCCCGGTCTATGGTACCGAGGTCGTCATACCGGCCGAGATCGGCGCGCCAAGCCCTCGCACTCTCCACTTCAACCGTGCCGAACGAGGAGACTGCGGGCCAACCTTGACGCCTCGAGGAGAAGCATGAGCTCGCCTTCATAAATGAAGCCAAGCACAAGAGCCGTGTCGCGCTACAACAAGAGAGTAAGGCCTCCACTCCGGTGGCGACCTCGTCCTACTTTAATAATGAAGCAAGCCGAGCCGAGCGTCTTAACAAGCTCGATCCGACATGGGAAGGACCTTACCGCGTTCACGAGGACCTCGGCAAAGGGGCCTATAAGTCACCCACCGTCCGGGGCACTTATTCCCGAACTCGCACATAACTCATCTAAGGAGGTACTTTACATAACTTTGATTTTAGATCGCGACATGTTAGCCCTCCTATTGTTTTGGTGATGTGCGATCTTTGTTTACTTGTTTAATAAAACGCTTTGTTTTCTAATGAGTATTTCACTACGTTCGCCTTACATCTATGTGAACATCCATTCGGATATACCACATCTAAAACCTTCACAAGGGACGCCTACGAAGATGAAAATCCCACCAAGTAGGTGCACTGATTACCCATTAAGTTGGGCGACGCCTACATGCAAAGCATCTGATTACCCATTAAGTTGGGCGCCTACATGCAAAGCATACAGATTACCCATTAAGTTGGGCGCTCACATGCACGCGACATCCGACCGATCTCGCCAACTCATACCCCTTTATTTGGGAAGATATGCACTCGGTACAAAGTCTAAATGCATTAACGACTACCAGTACCAAGCCATATCAAGACAACCGGGCAGAGCTCGTTTATACCCCTTTATTTGGGAAAATACACACCTCAGATACAAGATAAATACATTTACGACCAAAACGAAGTCCTAAGCTATGTTTGTACCTCTCGAGGGAAAATATACACTTCAAACGAGTCTAAATACATTTATATCTACATACAAGGTCCTATACTATACACGACCTCATTCGGCTCCCTGCCTCGATAAGCCTCATTTTACATGTTTTATTGGGTTATATTTGTCCTATTTCTAAGTGATAATCGATTGGTTGAGCTGCATTTATGTTATATTTGAATGTTTTGAAAGATATGATGCGTGTGTAGTTTGTGTTGTTTTAGCATAGGTTTTATCCGAAATGGAAGACACACACACGCTGCATAAAGGATTTGGAGTTCGCAAGCAACACTCGCGATCGCTCGAGCGAGAATGCGAAATCTTTCCTCGCGACACGCTATCGCGATTAATTACATGATGAAGACTCGCGAGGCAATGTTGAATCTTGTGCAAATGGATGACTCGCGACCGGCATCGCTACCAACACTCGCGATGGGCGTCATGGCGAAGTGATTATCGTGCGAAAAAGGAGAGCTCGCGACACGCTTATCGCGACCGATATCGCGATGGAAGATCGCGAAGTCTCGAGGAAGGCACATCGCGCTTCGCTATCGCGACCAATGTTCGCGAGGAAAGAGAGGTGCGTCTCGAGGCGCACTCCTATTCCGTGTACAATTCTAATCATAATCCGAGATGGAGAAGGCTTGTGCTATGAATCGAGAAAGGAGCTCGCAATTCATTATAAAAGGAGAGAGGACATTGTTTTCTACACCATTCCATAGCGAACACAAATTCTTCTTTATATTCTTTTGTAGTTTTATTCCGCTTTATTAGCTTAGTTTATTTTAGAGTTCAATTTTATTTACTTGATCGAGTCGCTACATTGTTCTTCATGAATTCTACGGTTTTATCTATCTAATTCAGTTTATGCTTTATTTAATTTTTATTGCTTTGGTAATTTAATTATCGTAGCTAAATTCGTATTGATCCCGGGATTGTATGTCCGACTAGATTCGTATAATTTATCTGTTGATCTTGTTTTGCCGTCCCTTCATGATTTATAAATCTTGGCTTTAATTCTCATGTGTTGGTATCTCGATCAATATCTATGCATGCTAGTTATGTAATTAATGTCTCTGGAATTAATTGCATAATCGATATCTGAGTTTATAATACGCTTATTACCTTGAGACCCGACGGAGATAGGTGAGTCAGAGGAGGTTATATCTTTGTGTGTTTTGGTAATTAGCTTACTTCTCTTGAGACCCGACGGAGATAGAGTTTAGGCTAACCCACTACTATAGGTTGTCCCGACGAAACTATAGTTATATTTGTGATCCTTCATCCGAATGTGGATTAAATTGGTAAAATGTTGATAGGTTAATTGTGTGAATCGGTTAGGTTAAGTACATCCCTAGGATCGATATTTTATATCCGAGTTTTATTCATATCTTTATTTGCAAGTCTAGATTTATAATCTCTCTCGATTTGTGTTGCTTGGATAATAATAAAGGTTACGTGTTAATTACTTGTCGTGTTCTCTAGTCGCATCCACATGGATACGATATATATATACTTGTTGTTTTTACTATCATTTATTTGGTAGGAATATTAGCGATCAAATTTTGGTGCCGTTGTCGGGGACTGTTTAGATTTCACAGTGATAATTTTCTGAATTGTAGTTATTAATTCAAGCGTTTTTAAAAAATAAAAAAAAAAAAAAATAATTTCTATTTTATTGTTTTATTTACGAGTTACTTTTAGTTCGACTTGGTTTTATATACCTCTGCTGATAGCATGATTACAAGATCTCAAAGGAAAGAAATTATTCCTTTAGATCTTGAGATTGAAAGATCCCATAAGAGGAGAGCGAGAAAGAAGACAAGCAATGGCGTATGACGAGCCATGAGCGGATAACCGAGTTAGAGGAAATGCTTGGCGAATTCGCACAATCGGCGTTAAATAATCAAATGGGCGATTGGGCGACCACCACCCGTTCCGTTGAATCACATGTACAAAGCCACCGACGGATCTGCTCGAGGTGGAGGATGGGGCCGAATGTTAATGCGAATAATTTCGAGCTTAAGCACGCCTCATTAGTATGATACAAGCGGAACAGTTTGGGGAGGGTTATCAAGACCCCAATGCACATTTAGAGGCTTCTCGATATCGTGATACAATCAAGCGTAATCTGAAAGCCGGTGATGCCATCCGAATGCGGATGTTTGTGTTTTCATTGAGAAACCAAGCTAAAGAATGGTTCAAGGGATTAGACAGATCAGGAATTAGTACATGGGAGCAGACTTTATAGAAATTTCTATCTAAATACTTTCCACCGCTAAGGCTCGAAAATCATTCTTTGAGATTTCTCATTTCTCACAATTGGGAGATGAGTCATTGTTTGAAGCCTGGGAAAGATTCAGAAGTCTCCTGCGAAAATGTCCACAACATGGTTATTCTCCGAATGCAAGGTAACACGCTTCTACAAAGGGTCCGATCAGAACACCAAGTATTTTAGATGCTTCAATGGAGGATGCCTTCTCAACCAAGTATAGATGAAGCGTTGAGGATAATTGAGAGATGGCATCTAACAAACTATCGATGGTCGATGGAGAGGCAGCCAAGAAGACGAGTTGCAGCCTACCGAGGTGGATAGTAAATACGATGATCTTTTAGAAAGTTCAAAGCCTCGCAACAGAATGTGAAGAAGAAAAGAAAGCCAAGATAACTGCTTTAATGGCACAGATATTGAAGAAGCTAATTTTGTGAATCGAGGAATAATTTTCGTAGTCGAGGCTTCCAAGGAAATCGGGTGCAAATCAACAGATCATCCGAGTAATAGAAATCACCCTAATTTGTCCTATGGAAATGCTCGAATGCACAACAACCACCACCGGTTTCACCAGTAAATAATGGAGTCATTGTGGAGCCAAAGAAGTTTAGTGTCGAAGAGATGTTGCAAAGAAATCTTAATGAGTAATCGCAGTCATGAAGAAATCATCAACAAGCCGCGGCCCAATGTAACACTCGAATACAGCAGACGGGCATCGAATAAATGTGTTGGAAAGTACCACATTCCATCAATAACACCGCTACTCGATTGGAAAACAACTCAAGATGGTGGAAAATCAAATAGGGCAGATGGCCAATGAGAGAGCCGGGGTTCACAGTGGTGGTCAATTTCAAGTAATACTGAGCGTAATCCAAAAATCGACACCTCGTAATCATGTGAATGCCATTCGGACGAAAGTGGAAAATCTTATATAAATCATCCCGAGTATGAAAGGGAGGAAGAAGATCGAATAGGCCTTGAACCGACCACGCCTCGCGAGTGATCTTCGCGAAAGAGGCGCTAATTCAAGGTGATTTCGCGAGAAATCATCGCTGAAGAGAAGAAGACATCGCGACTCACTATCGCGAGACAAGTTCGCGAGAGCGCATCGCGAGCCAGAGATGGAGGACCTCGCGACTCATCATCGCGAGGAAACTTCGCGACCAACAAAGCGCCGGGTGAGGAAACGCGATCGCGAGCCAAGAAAGAGAGAATGGCTCGCGAGAGAGGATAGAGGCCAGCGTCGGCGAATTCACGCCGCGTGAAAGACCAATCGTCGTTATTCCAACAAGACCTTTCCTCGCGTTAGGAAAGCAAAATACGATGCCAAGCTCACCCGCTTTATGGAGATGTTTCAGAAGTAAATATCAATATACCTCTCCTTGATGCGCTTGAGATATGCCCGGATATATTAAATTTCTCAAGGATGCGAGAGCAAGCAAAAAGAAGTTGGGTAAATTTGAGACAATCAATCTTTCAAGAATGCGGTATAATCCGAGGAAGTTGCCACTCAAACAAAAAGACCGAAGCTTTACTTTGATGTGCGTGATTGGAGAGCATACTTTCCTAACGTTTTGTGTGATTTGGGAGCAAGCATTAACTTGATGCCACTTTCAATTTTCAACCGCTTGGAGATCGGCGAGATGAAACCAACCACAATATCCTTATTGATGGTCGATGTGTCTGCTTTCTTACCCTAAGGAATTGTTGAAGATGTTCGTAAGAATTCAAGATTTTATCTTCCTACGATTTTGTGATTGCCTCAAGATAAAAATCACCATTAATCTTGGTCGACCTTTTCTAGCCACCGGTCGAGCTTTAATTGATGTGCGTGATGGTGATCTAACTTTAGGTTGAATAAGGAGGAGCTCAAAATCTCGATTTATGATGCCATCAAGAGACATGATAACTCGATTCCGAGATTGTTGCTCAATCACCAATTTCACACCTTTTCTACCACCAAAGACGATAAGCTAGAACAAAGGTATAAGAAATTCGCTTTCTTATAATGATCTAGATGAAGCTTGTGATGAAATTTTAGAATATTTATCTGTGCTTGATACCACTCCCGTTTCTAAACAGGTCTCGTACTTGGATATTCATCGATCAAGTGATGGGGGGGGCATTGAGAAAAGTTCATCAGCAGAGAAGAAACCAGCAGTGGAAACCACGGATACACCCAAACTCGAACTAAAACCACTGCCAGATCATCTCAGGTATTCGTTTTTGGGAGATAATGATACTTACCCGGTTATTGTTTCTGCTTTGCTTAATCCTACAGAATTGGAAAAACTTTTGCGAGTTTTGAGGAAATACAAGGAAGCTATAGGTTGGACCATTGCAGATATTAAGGAATCATCCGTCTTTGTGCATGCACCAATTTTGTTGAATCCGAGAATAGACCAAGGTGCAACCTCGCCAGAGATTAAATCCGCTATGCAAGAAGTGGTAAGAAAAGAGGTTCGAAACTTTTAGACGGGATGATATATGCCATATCCGATGGTGAGTGGGTAAGTCCCACAAAGTTGTCTCAAAGAAAGGAGGATGATGTGTGATCGAGGATGAGAATAATGAGTTGATAGCAACACGATTGGTCATCGGGTGGAGGGTGTGCATCGACTACCGAGCATTAAATGCGCCCACACGTAAGGATCACTTCTTTTACCTTTATTGATCAAATGTTAGATAGGTTGGCGGTCATGAGTTCTATTGCTTCGACGGTTACTCGGGATACAATCATATCCCCATCGCTCCGGAAGATCAGACAAGACAAAGATTTACCCGCCTTACGGTGTTTTCGCCACGCACGGACGCCATTTGGGTTATGCAATGCACCACCACATTTCACGGCATGATGGCAATTTTTCATGGTTTAATAGAAAACATCATGGAGGTATTTATGGATGATTTTTCGTATTTGGATCCTCTTTTGATGTTTGTCTTGATAATCTTAGCGGTGTTGCAACGATGCGAGGATACACGCCTTGTGTCAATTGGGAAAATGCCATTTTATGGTAAAAGAAGGTATTGTTTTGGGACATAGAGTTTCAAACGACTTTGGAGGTTGATAGAGCCAAGGTGGTAGCTATTGAAAATTACCTCCACCAACAAATGTGAAGTCGGTCCAAGTTTTCTAGACATGCCGGATTCTACCGTCGCTTCATTCGAAATTTTCTAAGATCACCAAACCACTTGTGTGGATTGTTAGAAAAGATGTTAAATTCATTTTCACCAAAGACCGCTTAGAAGCTTTTGAGATTTTAAAACCGCCCGACTACTACACTGCTCTTATTTCTCCGCATTAGAGCAGCACCGCTCAATTGATGCGTGATGCGGTGATTGGGCAATTGAGCCGTTTTGGGTCAAAAGAGGATAAAATGTTCAAGGTCATATACTACGCTAGCAAGACATCGATTCTCGCCGATGAATTATACCACAACCGAAAAAGAATTATTGGCGGTAGTATATGCTTTTGATAAATTTCGTCCATATTTAGTGGGTTCCCACACTATCGCGGCACACCGACCATGCAGCTATACGCTTCTCTTCAACAAGAAGGATTCAAACCACGCCTAGTTCGTTGGATTTTATTGTTGTAGGAATATTAGCGATCAAATTTTGGCCGGGCTCGCGCCAAGACTTCTTCAAGCCGCACCGCTCTTCACGGTCTCCGTGTCGGCGGTGTATGCCGGGACGAACTCGGTGCCTTCAACCCGGTCGATGAGGCCGGACTCACCGCTGCCCGCCTCAAGAGCTCGGCGTGGGCTCGAAGCGGCCGACAGGCGCCGACCTGTGGTCGGCCACCCATCCCCGACACTTGAGCGGCTCAGCGCCAAGATCGGCATTCCGGAGAGTGGCGATTCACCCGGCCGGAATGCGACTCGCCCCTACCCGCCGATCTTCCCGCCGACCCGAGGTCCTCGGTCGCCGCCTCTCCCGTAAGACCGCCATCCCAATGATCCGCCTCAGAGGGCCCATCAACCGCAAAGACTTCGGCATGATCGGAGTAGCCGCCTCTGCGGGTTCCTTTGTGATCGGGTCACGGAGTCCGCCACGCCCGCCGCCGTAGGGCATCGTCGCTTATGGATGATGTCATACATCTCCATGTATTTCACGACGGAGTTGACACGAGCTTTGAACTTCTTGCTGGGGCCCTCCTCCTCCTCAAAGACCATACCTCCGCCAAAGAACTCGAACTCTGGTCGTCGGCCGGATATGGTGGTCCCACCAGCCCGCGGATCGCCTTCTCATACTCCGCATGCTCCTCCGACACCGAACTAGCCTCCGCGCGTCAATTCGAGCCGCCTCGCAGACCGAATCAAGCGCCTGAATAGCGTCGGCAGATAAGTCCACCTCCGGACTCGTCCCGTGCGATCCTCGACTTCAGACCTCGCTCACCCACGAGGCGGGCCACCTCCCGATCAGCCTCGCCAACTTCTTATTCAGCCTGGATGAAGACGCCGAGCTCGCGTCCATGGCAACCAAAACTCGGGTCACCCCGGCAGACCGACCTCCAAAATCGCACCTCCTCCTCCTCTCCGGCGTGGCACCCTGACCCCTTTCACAGCCAAGAATTCATGGTCGAGTCCCAAGTATTGAGATGCGAGAATCTATAAATAAAAAGACAACACAAGTCTCGGAAAAGTGATAAATATTTTTTATCAGACACGACAAATTTTATTACAAGTGGCTCGGGTCCCATCGACCCCGGCGGTTCAACCTATTACAATCGGCCCACTAACCTCGGCCTCTCTCCGACTCACGCCCCGCCTCCCCGCCGCTCGTTGCTCACTGCCGTCTGGGTCATGGGTCGACTGAGCCGAGCTCGAGCTCCTCCTCCTCCTCCTCCTCCTCCTCGGCCCGGCCCGCACTCGCCGTAAGCTCCTGGCTCTAGATCTTCATCCACCGGCATCGGATACGGCCTCGGCCGTCGGGAGCGATGTCGAGGAGGCTAAAGCCTCCACCACGGGAAGGCGGCCGACGGCAAGCACCGCATACTCCAAGTTCACCGCCTCCGATCGATCTCACCACCATGCTCGCCTTGTCAAAACCGCATCGTGGCCGCCAACCCTCCGGTGGGTAGATATCACCGCGGCCTCATCACGGCGGCGGTCGGAGATAAAGGCGGAGAAGGACTCGACTGATAAGTTTGTCGCGAATGCCTTCAAGATGGGCCTCGCTCCGCCAAAAAGCACTGTCCGATCTGCCGCCTCTTCTCCGCCTCGGCCACCTCCTCCCGAGCGCACTCCACCTCGGGTGGGCCTCCCGCACAAGACGGCCCTTCTCCTTGTTGCGGCCTCGGCAGCCCGGCAACCTCCACCTCCTCCTCGCACCACCAACGAGGACTCACGCCGCCGCCTTTCTCCACCGCCGTGCCGGATGCAACAACATCGCCATGCGGCGATTTCGCTCGCGATCAAGGGCAGTCCCGCAAATCAAACGATTAGTAGCGCAAAAAAAAAAAAAAACACATGACTAGACAAGGCGTAAGATCGCAGGAGATCGGTACTCGCACAAGATCACGGCACGAGCCTCCACCTCAATGCCCGAGCTTGGAGATCGGCCGCGACCCTTCAGCAGATCGCCGACGTGTTCCACCACCACGGGCTGCGGTGGGCCTGCACACCTCTCTCCCTCTTTAGAAGGCTCGCCGCCCGGTGGCGCAGTCGAGACGAGGCCTACCGCTTCACCTCCTTTGTGCTTAAGCCGCACCGCATTACAGAAGAAAATCACGTTAGTCAAACAGAGGTCGAACCTATAAGAATGAGAAGAGAGGGTGCCCTCACCCAGCTCGGACCCCGTCCCCGGAGCCTGCGACCTGTGCACACTCAGCCCGGCATCATTAAGGTTGTCCTCGGTGAATTCTAGAAAACTTCACCGAGCGTGTTGAGTTGTTCCTCTACCCACCGAGGGCTTAAGCTTTATATCCGCCACCTTACCCATCCCCCAACCAGATCGGATGCCCATCGACCTCAAAAGAAAAACTTTTGCCATCCCGACACCTTCGAGGTCGACTACCCTAAACGGCCGCCGAGGCGAAAGATAGTCTGACCTCCCGAGTACTGACGCTAAAGAATCGCATCAAGAGCTCAAAGGAGAACTCCTCACCACATAATAACAAGCTAACCCCATCTCAACCACCGACCTAATGGAGTTCGGGTGAATTGGCGGATGGGATTCGAAATACTCTGGAGGCTCAAAAAGATGGGCTAACGGGAACCCAAGACCGCCCTAAAGGCGCCTATGTACATAGTTATGAATCCTCCGGGGCTAATGTTTCATCGACGGGCGCGAACACACCACCAGCGCCGGCCGAATGCGACATTCCTCCTATTTTTATTACATCGTCAAAGATCACAGACGATCCGACGTCCCTCACCTTAACCCCATCCCACGCAGATGATATTGCTGAACCCTAGCGCTAATCTTCCTACACCTACCCGACAAGGTATAGCAGAATAATCCCTAACCTCGATTTCACTATCGTGAGGGAGGATGAGCTGTTCGAACCGAAACTCCGCGGAGATGATCGGGCGGACCCTAAATGTGGCGGGGCGCTCGAAAATGTAGAGAAGAAGACATACTTACTTTTTTACTCGATCGCGAATTCGTAAGATGGTCGAAAGCTACTCCAAATCGGGAAATTCTCTCGAGTATAGAAGATGAATGCTTTTAGTGAAGGAAATGAACAGCTTCACCTCCGCGCATTTAAAGCACAAACCGGCGCCTGAAGCTTTCCACGCGCTACACGTGATTGGAAGTGAGTACACGCCGCATTACGCTCGAGTGCACAACTACCGCTGCCAGATGACGACGCTAGCTAAGATAGACCGCCACCGACCCGTAAATCATCATACGGACCCGCCTCCCGGATGGCGGCGACTCAACGCGACCCGTCAAGATCGGAGCCCGGACCCCAATCAACTGACCGCGCCCGCAGACGGAAAATTCCACCTCGGATCGCACCTCGGTGTAACCTACACGGAGGCGATGCCCGATCGGATCCCCAGCCAAGCCCTGCACTGTGGTCACCCAGGTGCACCTCGACATCCCCGAAGGAGGCTTCCCTAGTCGAATACGACACCAACCACGTGAGCAACACCAGCCCTGCATCGCACTCGACGTAACCAACGCAGGCGCTGCATATCAGGTCGGACTTGACTTCTTTCTGCCACATCTTTCCCCAAGCGACGACAATAAACAACCCAACCTCGAATCGGCACTGTAAGACCCTCACATCCAGAAACAACTTGACCCACCACACCTCACCGCGGTGGCGTTGTCTTCACTCCACCGCCTCGCCGTGCCTCTCGCTATTCGTGGCTATGATGGGATATGGCCCAACCGACCGGGCCCACTAATGTGCCCAAACGAGCCGGGCCTAACGTTGGTAGCAGCCCACGCGGTCGAGCCCTAATCATTGCCCAAAACGCTAGCCCCGAAACCGCCACCTCCGCCAACGGAGAAGATGAACCAGGTCGGCGCCACCTCCACGTGGCGCGCGAAGGCGAGGTCCTGCTCCGGCCAATGGAGGCACGCCAGAGGAAGAGTCACGCCACGACCAATGGAGAGGTCGGGCGCCGAGACAGTAGTCAAGTCAGATAAATAGAAGGAAAAGCGATGTTAGAGGGTTAGCAATTTCATCAATACAGCCAGAACCAATACTCTGCATGCGAAAAGCTATAGTAAAAGTATTGAGGAATCATTCTCCGTGACGTAGATCTCATTAACGATCGAACCACGTAAAAGCTCAGGTGTTTTAATTGCATTACATAAATCTCAAGACACTCACATAGCTAGACTCATCACCTTGCAAATTACTTAAATATATTTACCTATTTTGATAAATAAAATAAGTTGCTAAAAACAAACTCAATCTAACGAAAAAGGAAAGGAATGTATTTTAGTTTAAAAATTATTAAAATATTGGAACGCCATCATTAAACTCCTTATTTAGCTCCACAATTAGTCAACAATAAAAGAGAAAACTCGAAGATGTTCTAATTGGCATTAAATTTTTCCGTAATCAGAAGAATATTCAACTCCATATAGTTATAAGCAGAACAATTAAAAATGTTGATTAATCTGTCGGTCAGAAAGAAAAATTTGACTAATTAAACTTGTTTTTGACTAGGTAAATACTTCCTATCATGTTTTTCTGCTACAAATAATTTAAAAATATATTCAAATGCATGGCATATACAACATCGTCTATCTAAATATGAAGCTATTAATTTTTTTAAAATATGAAGCTATTAATTTTGGCTTATAGAATATACAAGATTTTTTTGGTCAATTAAATACAGAAATTTTAAAAGCCCACGCCACGGTGACGAACCCGGACCTTGGCGATCTGGACATTAACCACTCTACCACTAAAATAGCATACGTAATATACAAGACTTGGCAGTAAGAGTTGACAATTTATGAATGAATAGTATTTTATTTCGCCTCCTTAACTAATTTGATCAAATGCGTCGAGGAAAACTTCATATATTAAAGAAAAAAAAATACCCACGTTTCTTAATTTTGTCATTTTGATCCCTTAATTCGATTTTTTTTTTTTATCAATTAATATAGAAATTTTAAAGGCTGCGTCACGGTGGACTCGAACTCGAGACCTTTGGCCTCGAACATTAACCACTCTATCACTAGGCCAACACACACACATTCCCTTAATTCGAATTAAAACCATTTCGTTTCACCGCTCAATAATTATATCTTACATATATTAAATGTTTACGTTTTGAGCCCCTTTACAATATTTGTACTACCCAAGAAGACTATAAACGCTCAATTTTTAACGATTAGTGATTCTTCGAATAATTTATTGTATTCAATGATCACAATATACAATTAGTGCATTCATTGTTTTCTTAATCTATAATACAAAAATAATTATTACGATTAAAAAAAACTGAGAACTTATTTGAACACAATTAATATTTGAGGGGCTGCAATGCAAAGTTTCGTCGCATATATATTCATTCATATATACTGGTTCTTGTATATGCCTACAGCCTACCGCATAATATACACCACATATATACACACACGGAGACACATAGAAACAGATCATTTCACCGTAGCCTCTAAAACATCTCCCCAAAATTCCCAGCCTCCACCCGAGAGAGAGAGAGAGAGAGAGAGGCAGGAATTATTGAGATGGCAGGGTTGCAGAGATCTGCAGTCTCATTCAGGAGACAAGGATCCTCGGGATTTGTATGGGACGACAAATTCCTGTCTGGCGAGCTCAACAAGCTCGCCGACCAACAAAAGGAAGACTACAAGAACAAGAAACCTCAACACATCAAGACGGCGGCGGACAACGACAACGCGGCTGCCGTCGCCGAGAACTCGTCTACGAGTGGTGGACTGACCATCGAGAGGAGCCGATCCAGCGGCGGACGCGCCTACCGCCACGGGAGAGTGTCGCCGGCGCTCGAGCCGCCGTCCCCTAGGGTTTCCGCCTGCGGACTTTGCGGCGCCTTTAGGAACACCAACAAGACGCGCCGCCGGCCGCCCAGGTCCGGGAAGCGCGTGATGTGATTTTGTGACCTACAAGACAATCGGAGGATCACGGTTTCTCTCCCTCTTTTTTTTTCTCTAAAAATGAAATTGTGTTCGTCTGTAGTTTTTTTTTCCTGTACATTTTTAGGGTATAGTTTTCTTTTAATGTTTATTCAGTTTGTAACATATGTTATTATCTTTGGACATTTGCTCTACTTGTTTAAATCAATTTTCGGGTGTTAACGTTTTCGTGAAAAATATATTTGCATATTATTTCATTTTCTAGAAACGTCAAGACGATTAATACACAATAAAATGTGATAAACTTTTGCTTTCTCACGATCAAAATTATAATAAGATAAAAAAAAGGGAAATTTTATATGTAAAATAACATTAGTTACAAATTATTTTGTTTTTAAAAAGTTTTGTGGGGTCGAGTAAAATGTACAAGGAGATTAGTTAAGAAGAATTTGTTGGGTCTGAGAGAAAATATATTAAACTAATAACAGGAATAAATTAACTGATCTTTCGGCAGAAACTGACGGGGAAAGAACAATTTTTCGAGTATAAATGAAGATTTTGCTAAATTATATTGTGTATTATATTATAATAATATTTGTTTTATTTGGTAATATATAGTAAGATTGGTACCATTATCAAAGTTAAATTAATTGTAGCATTACAAATCTTGGATCAGGAGCCCACATGTTGTTTACAGTTTTTTCTAAGAGACGGAATTTGAGAACAAATAAAGAGCAGAAATTTCCTTGGTAATCATTCATTTATTTATTTATTTATTCAATTAAATACAGCAATTTAAAGATCGTGTCACGGTAGACTCGAACCTGAGACCTTTAACCTCGCTATTAACCATTCTACCACAAGATCAACACATACTCTAATCATTCATTTATCTTGCTTCATTTGGCTCTTGGTGGTTACAATTGGCGTGAATTAATACTTATATATAATTAATTAAGAGGGAGGTTTATATGTGCAATTTATAAAATAGTAGTATTATTTTTAAATTTAATGGGATTCTCCAAAATAACTATATGCCAAATAAATAGATTACCCAACATTTGGGTACATAAAGTAATACTTCATGTTGGAGTGAGTTATTATAAAAATCTGTGTAATCTTACAAATATAAGAATAATGCGTTTTCATGAGAATTCTTGACTTAAAAAATATTAAATTTTCCAAAAATCACGATTCAAACTGTGTGTGTCTTGGCACAATAAATTTATCCAGTAAAATGATACATCATCATAGATCTTCGTGATTTAATAGCTGAAAATGATTCTCATGTTTCACTTTAAATAAGTTTTTATTTGAACATTTTCCCTTTTGTATATCCATGTATTCTCCAAAAAAATCTTCCGTTTCCAATTAATGTGAACAAATTTCTTTGAGAAAATAAACTTTGAAAGAAAAAGTAAGAAAATAAATCAAGGATCTTTATGTGAAGTTGATGGATATAGGATGTTCACAAAATTTAGGACCTTTACGTTACTTCCAATAATTTAATATCATCATTTCCTAAGATAATGAATGCAATTATGCATGATGGTCTACAAAATGGTATCCGCCAAAATGGTTTATAATTTAATGGTAGCTAGGTAATCATCTATTACCTAACATTCAATTTTCAAACTTTGCCCTAAAACAAAAATCAAAAGACAAATAGCGAATAAAAGGGGAGGACTTGGTTAATTTTAGTGCACCTCAACTTTAATAAAAAATTTAGAAATTATCTATATTGGAGGATCTAAATAAATTGGACTAGCTTAAAAGTTAGGATGTAGATAATGTTATAAAAACTTCAATGGCTGCAGTTCTAATTTACAAATAGGTAGACAAAATTTGGGGAAACAATGAACTCAAGCATCTAATTCACATCATCAAAGTTTCAAAAATATTATTAATAGAAAACATATTTGTCAGTCTCATTGTGCTTGCTCTTCACATATCATTGCCGTCTACAAACACAAGAATTCCCATAAATTTGATGAGTTCTAGCGAGCACCCAATTTAGGGCAACCAGCAGCAAGTGGTAAATCCAAATTTTCTACAGTTCGGAATGTTCGTGGTACCATCTTATCAACATAGAGCGTCCCATCAAGATGATCGCACTCGTGCTGAAAAATTCTAGCTTGCCAGCCTGAAGCATCGACTCTGATTGCTTGGCCAAATCGGTCAAAACCTGTAACCTCGACCTCTGAGTGTCGTTCCACAATCGCTCTGAATCCATCAACACTGCAAAAGTGAATTCCTAACATTGAGCTTGACTTGAGAAAAGGAAGATCTATGACTTTAGCAGGTATAAGCATGTTTCAAGAATATGTTGTGTAGACTGCCTAAAAGGATCACCACAATAGTTTGTTCAAGCTGTGAAGCTTCTTTATGATCCCAGTGACGTTTGCAGAAAATCCGAATTCTTTTTGAAACCTAATTCTACTTCTTGTACTGGTCCAATTCAAGGTTCAAGCCAAAAGAATTGTCGAATTCCAGCTTTAATAAACGAGATTCCCTAACAAAAACTAACAGGAAACCATATTTTGTAGGGTGGCATTAAATAAGATAGGCGCAAATACACAAATGATATATAACAGGTTGCAGGATAAGAAGTCTCCCTTATCTTACCTCAAACACCCTTCAAGAAGAAGGCAGTTTTGTCGCCCTTCTTTTTTAACTTTGGGTTTATCACAACCTGCACTAAAAGAGCATGGTCTTCACCCTAAAACCGGGTCTCATAATCGTATCTGATGCTCGTTGTGATATTTACATACCAAAAGATCAAAAGGTCGCCTGTTTTGTGCCTTGATCTCTTCCTTTGTCGTAAATCTCATGTACTCTGTTGTATCTTCCAGAACAATTATCTGTTTAGTGTCACAAATACAAACAAACAGAAATGGACCATCAACTCTACCGATTCAACAAACGCCAACCAAATTAGTAAGATCTTGATTTTGTGGACAGTACTACCTTGTATAAAAACTTTATAGTCAAAACAAGAGCTGATGCTTATATCACTTTTATCACCCAAATAATAAAAAATCTAAAGAATGTTTGAAAGATGTTATTAGATTTCTATTACCATATGACAGAAAGATGATAAGTGAATTGAATGTAATTGATGAATTCTGACAGATTAATATTTTGAAGATAGCAAATTTCTGAGATAGGTTCAACTTCTGCTCCAATTCAATCGGACTCGTTCAATCTTAGCTCGAACTAATGGTTCACACTGAATCTGTAAGTTTCATACCCAAGTTCGCACTCAACAGTCGAATCTTTGCCAACCCTACTCGCTCATTTTAGTCAACTCAACTCACACCCCTTTAGCATCTCTTAAGTGTGCAATGCAACCTTTCCGAAGTATAGAAAAAGAACAATATGGTGCACTGGAGAGATATCTACTTAATTATTCTTCAAAAGTAGGATTGAGTAGACTTGTTCTAACTTCTTGAACAGGAGGTGGTGCTTTCCAACTTTGGACCTCCTCATAATTAAGATTTAAAAGCCTGTGTTTATTCATTAATCTATAATTATCCTATACTAGTTTAGTTCAAACAATTGCATCAAACTCATTTGTTCATGACATATGCGACATGGATGAAGTTTGGTGAACTTAATGCTGCAATTGTAGCATGAACTCGACTAAAATGACCAAAGAGAATTTCGTGAATACCCGATTTGGTAACCATTGCTACAAAACAAAATCTTCTGAGTTACTTCTATGGTGACTAGCAAAAACATGGGAGTTAGTAAATATGCATGGCAACAATAATTAGTTGGAATTAAGAGCTGAAGCACGATTTGGAACCAAAGAAACCTGACTGTCTCTCAAAAGTTACAAAAGCAAAAACAAACGCAATCAATAAAAAATTTGATTTATTTATGTCATCCACCACATTAAACATGCTCATGGAATCAAACTCAGTTTCAGCATCTATTTTTTGAACCTCACATCCACATTAAAGTATAACATGATATCCATTTGTTCATGATGATCTCTGTAGGCATTTCTAAAATATGCAGATCTAATTCTTTACAAATGAATGTAACCTATTACACATTGACTGCGTACGCTTGAAAATTTCAATCAAATCAGCAATTCGCCCAACTTTGAAGCATTTACTAAAATCATTACTACACTGACATAATATTCAGCAAATTTTGTTGGAATTTTGCTCCAATATCTGATAGTTTTTCGACAACAAGATTAAGCAAATACCAGTCAATTTCATAAAAAAAAAATTAAATTCAAAGAAGGCACTTTCCCGAATGACATGAAGCAGGTAAAATTAAGATACTAACCCTCAAGGGAATGCCAATTTGCGGAGCAGCGAGGCCAACCCCAGGCGCCAATCTCATCACCTTCACCATATCATCTATAATCTTCTGGATCCGCTCCGACGCGATTTCTTCGGGTCGAACTGCCTGAGCCGGTTCGTGAAGAACCGGGTCGCCGGCTTTCACTATTTCCGGCAGCGCATCCTTATTGTCGCGCATGCCCAGGAACCAACCGGCCTGGGCTGCCAAACCGGAGCTGCGGTTTCTTCTCGGCGCTACGGTGACGGGTCCGAATGCGGGTCTTCGGGGCCCTCTCACGGGTCGGGTCAGAATAGGCGTTCGTGAAATGGCTTTGAAGTTGAAGTGAGTTAAGGGAAGGATGCGGTGACTGAATCTTTGAATGGTTTCCATTGCCAAGCCTGAAGCTCTTTGAATTACATTTTATTTTATATAAGGGGATGATTTGGGTTACTGAAAAATTAAAAATTGGGCTTCGAAATTGAAATTTCTCGTTGCCCCAGTTTTTGTGGGCTTTGCTATAAGCAAGTTGTGTGTGTGTGGATCTACAAATATTGAAGATCTTTTCCATTCCACGAAAATCCTAAGACAGCTTTTAGATCCTAGTCAATGTACAGAGCAATAAATTGATCCCAACTATCGGCTCTACGTATACTGTATACAAAAATTAATTAGAGTATACTTAGGACGTTTATTTTTCATGATATGATAGATTGATAAAATATAAGATTGACTATTTGAGAGATAAGATAACCAAACACGTTCAAAATTATTCTATACATCATTAATCCATCAAAGTAAATATGGATTAGCTATTAATCTATACATTATTAATCTATTAAAGTAAATATAGATTAGCTTGGATTATGTTTATCGATCCATCTTATCATGAAAAGTAAACGTCCCTTTAGAGTTAGAGCCTAATATTGTACACTTTTAGTGGTGTTATTGTAAAATAAATTCCCAAATAAAAGATGTTTGGTTCTTTATCATACAGTAGTTTATTGGGGGAGATGATAATTTTAACATGTTAGTATTTATTAGCAGATGGAGTTTTATAGTAATGATCTAACGATTGATTTTATTTTTTATATTTCTTTTTTCTGGAAACGGAAATGGTTTTCATTGATCAAACAGAATCCGAAAATACAATCCCATTTAACCAAGATAACCAATTTCCATACCACTCACATGCATGTACTATCTAGATTGTTGGGACTGCGAGTCATTCCCAACTCCACACTAGTATGATATTGTCATTTTGGTAGGTCATTTAATTTGTTTTTTACCAACCCCAAAATGCCTCGTCTTAGTGTAGTGGGCTCTTGATATATCTTAGGCACCATCTTGATCTAATCTTTCGATGTGAGACTTTGGTTGAATTCCCAACATAGATATTAGCCTAACTTAATTTATTCTTTTATGAAATTGACTGGTATTTGAGTCAAATAATTATTTCATAACAAAGATTATGAATTCAAATATACCAACCTTGCTCGTACAAAATCTAACTTAAAAATTCCTAGAAGCAAATGCAAGCTCAAACACGTAAACCTAAAACTACATATCCAACGTGCAGTTGAGTCGACAAACAACGAAAAATGTGGCGATAAGTTTGCAGCTTTCGGCAAATAATTTCCATCCCTTAAGCCACAAGGTTTTACTTTTATGAGTTGTTCTAATCACACTCGTGTGAGTAATTCTTACTATAAATTCCAATAATTTTCTATTCAATTACTTAAAAGTCAGCTTCTTTCACTTTAATCTTATTATATAGTTCAACGGAAAATCAAAAAATCTTATTATATGGTAGAGTATTAATTAATTTTCTTTTTGAATATATAAATTTGTTGCCATGTGTAATGATATTTAACGATAAAACCTTAATTAATATGCATTAATTGTTGTCATCGGCTTACTTGTGCTAATTTGGAGATGCAAAATTTATTTAAATTACTCTTTCCAATAATACAGTACTTAAATCTGTAAGCCAGCTAATATGTACGTAGGATGAATTAAGCATGGGAATTTTATCAAGGAATGGCGTAATAAATGTCAATTATTGATGCCACATTACACAGTTCCAGATTGTAAAGTTCTTGGATTCGAATCTACCGTGACGCGACCTTTAAATTTTTATATTTAATTGATAAAAAAAAAAGATAAAAAACTCTTTTTTTGTTTTTATTTTTTAAAGTCAACAATCAATTATTTATAAAAGGCCAACAAAAAGAAATGAAAGGAAGAATCACATTCAGTTCTTCTCTCCTACGCAACAACGCAACTTCAACTCCTCCTCCTCTATAAATACAAGCAGCCATCCCAATTAAGTTAAACAATCACAGAAGAGTACAAAAATCATCACATAAAAAAAGAAAACACAAATATAGCCGAAATGAATAGCTCCATCAAATCACCCTTTTCCTACCCAAAAATCAATGAAAATGGAGAAGAAAATTATGATGGCGGAAGCGTGGCGTTTAGAGAGAGATCACGCAGCGGCGCACGGGCTGAAGGGGTGAAAAAAATGGTGCCGCCGCCGCTGAAGAGCAAGCTGGAAAGGAAGCCGACGGAAGATATCAACGCAAGCGCAGAAGCATTCATTCGGAAATTCAAGCAGCAGCTGCAGCTTCAGAGGCTTGAGTCTATAGAAAAATTTGAGCAAATGCTAAGGAGGGCCAACTTAATTATACTTTTTTAATTTTCCCTGATTATTGGTTGATCATGAGATTTTGCTTCAATTTTTATTTGTTATTTTTTTATATAATGTACTTGCATATATATGTAATTTTAATGCTTAATTTTTGTCCTTTTTTTGGCTGATTTTTTGCCAACTTTTTTTTTTTTTTATCAATTAATACAGAAATTTTTAAAGGTTGTGTCACGGTGGACTCGAACCCGAAACCTTTGATTCGGGCATTAACCACTCTACCACTAGGCTAACTTTTGTTGATCTGAATTATATCATGGTAATAGATTGGACAAGTGGATGTAATAATATAGCCATATCATTATGAAAAGCTAATCTAGCTATTTGTTGATGAACAATGACCAATGACACGGAAAGACCAAAAACCAATCTATTTTATTGCTCGACTAAGAGGGTGTTTGGTGAGAACATAAGTTCGTTCAGAAAGTGTTTGGCGAAATAAGTTCTTACAGAACATAATTTGTGAAAATAAACTCCAACAACTTATAAGCTCTCCTAAAAATAAGTTGATCAACCCTAACTTATTTTTTCATAAACTTATAAGCAATCATGAATTTACCAAAATAACCTTATTATAGTTCGTTATTTCTTACACATACATTATCAACTTCACCTCTCGTCAATTTTATCTCTAACTATTTTTCTCTCTAACTCACGATTCTTTCTCAAACATAAGATCAATTATCCAAACACTTTAACAACTTATAAGCACTTGAGACATTACCTCTTATAAGCTCTTGAAACATCTTATAAGCTCTTGGAACTTATAAGCTCTCTAAAATAAGCTTAGCCAAACACCCCCTAAGTTCAAAATATGAAAAGAGTAAAAGCTTTATATATTTAATTTAATTTATCAGAGAAAATGACTCTAGCCAATTTTCCGATCTATCTCCCCCTCAGAATGAATAATTAATCGATCTCTGACTTGGAGGTCAAAATCTTTTAGCTCGACCTTCATTGCTTTACTTTGAGTTTCATTTATATATATAGCATATATATTATTAACCGTAATTATCCACTCATACAACATTCTCCTGAATATTTAGAAGTACATCCATGAAAGGTAATTTAATTTACCAGTTATTACAAAATACTAGTACTTAATTATGATAGTGTGAAATGGAACATAACAAGTAAACTAGAGAGTTTCACGTAGTGGGTTAATTTGACCTCTAGAATTATAGAATTATAGAAATAGAAAATAAATATATCTAATCGTACCCATTTTCTGTGCAGTGCTTGAACCTAAAAATATATTTTGGGTCTCCACCGTTCACTAAAATTTGGGAGGGGACTATTGCAAAATAAAAAAAATCTCACAAGCTTATCATATATATTCTTATGAATTTTGGGTTTTTATGGGGCGGGGTTTGGGCCTAACCCCGCCTCTCTCGTATCGCCCACTGTTTTTTGTGTAGAAAAAACATTTTCCTCATCATACATAACATTGAGACAAAGCACAATGAGTTGAGCTTATCGATTTTGAAAATATCTAATTAATTACTTATTTTACTTCCTTTGATTAAAAATGAACCTCATTCTCAATATATATATATATATAGGAGATGGATTAGGTAGGAATGAATAATTTGATAGGAAATATGAATGAATCCGGACCTTTGATTTGCTATATCAATGGTTGAGATTTAATTTTCGTGTTCTCATTCTGTTTGTGTTTTATGTCTTCTACACTAAAATTGTTGTATTATTGTGCAACATTATAACTCTTCTTGTGCTATGTTGAATGAAAGATGTGATAAACTAATATATTTAGCATATGTGCTACGAATGAATGAAATATGTCTAAACTAACATATGCGATATAAGAACTCGATTGTCTTCTGCACAAATATGAAAGATGTGCTACTATTCTTATTTTCGTACATTAAGAGTTTTCACCATAACCAACCCCTATATATATATATATATATATATATATATATATATATATATGAGGATAGGAAGAGATGGATTAATGACGGTTTTTACTGTTATGTACGTACATATTGATGAAGTAATTTAGTCAAAGTACTTAGCCACTGTTATTAATAAGTTTTTTTAATATATACACACCTTGCTATATATATATATATATATGAGGAGAGGGAAGAGATGGATTAATGACGGTTTTTACTGTTATGTACGTACATATTGATGAAGTAATTTAGTCAAAGTACTTAGCCACTGTTATTAATAAGTTTTTTTAATATATACACACCTTGCTAATGAAAGTGAGGCCCTTCCATTTCCACTAAGATATTACAAGCAAATATATTTTCTATAAGCCCGCTGTCACACCTTGGCAAACAAACTCAAGTAAAACCATAAATTAATTACTTTCCTAATACGTAAGTACATATAACAATATACAATCAAGATAAGTTATTAGAAAGGATGAAATCAAGTAAAAAACAATCTGATTTTTCCTAATTTTGGACCGAACTAATGAATTCATTCAAGATGATATGCTCTTATCGTTTTCTGACTTTTCCTAATTTTGGTCCGAACTAAAGATGGTATGCTCTTATCGTTTTTGACTCATCAATTTGGTATTTGATATCTCCATCCTAAAATTTCTTCCTACCTATGAATCTTCGATACGAATATTAATAAAAGTTGTTGGGTGTATTATGAGTAGAGTAAGGATTCCTTGCTGATGATACGTCATAAATGATAAAATATGTAAATAAGTAGGTTGTTGAGAATAAGAAACAAAAATAGTAGTAGGTCATAAATGGTAAATAGTGTAAATAAATGATATTAGAAAAATAGTAGTAGACCATAAATGGTAAATAGTGTAAATAAATGATATTGTTAACACTACAAAAAACATGAATGACAATGACGGAAAAATCCGTCGCAAAACATCAAAAACTGTCAGAAACCGGATCCGCGACGGATCGAGACGGATTTGTACCGCCTCTAAAAGCCTCAAGATTACGCAGACAACGACGGTAAAAATTCGTCGCAAAATTTTGAAGCGGACTAGCGGCGGACTTATCCGTCGTTGATAGATTAGTCGTTTGACTCGCCGTTTGTTACGTTGAATTAACGACGGAAAAGTCCGTCGAATTAGCGACGGAAACAATTCCGTCGCTAAATTATTTGGGTAATTCCGTCAGAGATCCGTCGCAAATAACGATGGACTTTTTACGCCGCTATATAATTCCGTCGTAATTGAGTCTCGATACGCCGCAACATCTATTCGTTATTCCGTCAGAACTGTCGCAGACACGACGGATTTTTTCCGTCGCTAATAGATTCCGTCAGAGATCCGTCATTGTTACACCACGACAAATTAGATTCTGTTCTGCCTCGTAACCGTCGCAGCTCCGACTTAATTCCGCCTCTATTCCGTCGCTATACTTAAAATATTTCAATGACCAGCTTCAGATTATGTTTTACCCGTGTTTTTACCCGCTCAATACATCCACAATCATCACAAATTCATCCACAATCATCCACAATCATCACAAATCCAAATCCAAATCTAACAACATCCACAATCATCACAAATCCATCCACAATCCATCCAAATCACAATCCAAATCATCACAAATCCACAATCCAAATCATCACAAATCCACAATCCAAATCACAAATCCACAATCCATCCATAATTATTCAATACATCCACAATCTGATAATTCACAATAACTATTCGATACGGAGTTATAAATCCAAATCTAAATCCAATTCAACAATTCAAATCCAACAACAACAATTCAAAATATCCATAAATGAAGTAAAAACATATAGATAGGAATCAATATGGTGGAGGGTGGTCGAGGTCCAAGATCGCTACTCGAGCCGATAGGAATCATTGAATGCCTCCTGCTGAGGTTCCATCCGAGCTTGAAGACGTTGAAGCATCCGTGCATGCTCACTCTGTTGTGCTTGAATCCTCGCCCCGCTCACGCCTCTTTCTCCACCGTAGTTGCTCGACCATCCGCTTCTCTCTAACTTCATCTCGCTCCTCCATCTCCGCCAATCGCTCGATATCCGGAGACTCCATACGAGAAGTCGCTGCAGAGCCGAACTAGAGTCGCCTCCATGAATGTACGTGAGAGAAACCAAGACCAAACAATCTCTTTTCTTCGATGCAGCGCCTCAGGATACCCTTGAGGATCCGAGTCCTATCTACTGGGCTCTCATCTGCTACCGGCTTGAGTCAAAATCAACTTGGTCCTCCACCGCCTCCTGTATTTGCAAGAAAATCGCTTAACTTTCCAAATAGAAGTTATTTTACATCATTACCATATTTAATATTTAATCTACTTACCGCGATGCTACGAGCCTTCCCATCAGATAACTTCCATCGGGAGCGACATGATATTTCTCAAAAACATCCCATCGACCTCGTAAATATCGACTCCACGCTCTCGCCTATTCATTCATTCAAACATTATTAATGCACACGTAGGTAAATGATAATAAGTATTTGTGTGCATATAATAGAGTACACATTGCTACTTAAAAATAAGAAAATTAAACAAGCTTCATTAATGATGTTTTAATCCAATTAGTTTGTGGCCTAATAACTTAGCAATTAATGATTATGATATATGTGAGGCGAAAGCGAACAACATTAAAACCTAAATTGAATTCAAAACTAAATACTTACAATGCCGGTAGCATAATCTAAAGCACATCCGAGCCACCCCGTGCTTAACGATCCCCGCCCCTCACCATCCGGCTCGTCATCCTACTCCTCCTAGCTTTTTCTCGCTTTAGTCCGCACCTCAAGTCGATTCCAATAATCTCGCCACGCAGCCAATCCGATCCGGGAATGAATTGAGGTGGCGCGTCGTCACTCAGGCTCTTGATCTTATGAATAAGATCCTTATATCTCATCGCCGCCTTTTGGCACCATGCATGGTAGACTACTTCAAGAGACAAAGCGGCCGATCCCAAAGAAATAATTCGAAGCATAAATTTGAAAATGATACATTTGAAATGCACATTCATATATATTTTGAATTACAAAACATCACATATATACGATAACCAATACATGAAAGACAAGTTGCACTAAAAATTTCATTTAATGAACTTGACTTAGAAAGCACCTCACTTCATGGCTAAACCCCCAAGATCCTCTTTACCTCCATGTTAAAAGCTTTTCAATTTTACAAGTCCTCTAAAGGTAAAATACATATCCATATATCTTATATAGTGTTGTGTCACAATTGTTTCCTTAGGGATCACATTTGATAAATATTATTTGAACCTTAAACATCATTTTCAACAAAAGGATATAAATATTATCAAATTAACTATCACTTAGTCCGAAATAAACCAATATACTTGAATGTAAATCAATAATACCGGAAGTCTTGAAAATACACCCGCCTCGATCCTCGTGGACCAATTTCCAACTGAAACCCGATGGTTCATGACCTTCTCGAACGACTCGGTGATCACATGTGCAACATCATGCGATGGACATAAAATCCTACAATTGAGTTAAAATAATATACATTATATTCAAATAAGTACAATTGAGTTAAAATAATCTAATTAACTATAGGTACCCATTCACAATAGTCAAGGTCTTCTTCCCATCGCCCAGTCTCGCACTCCACCGCCGACCCTCTCCTCCACCGATAGTAAGTCCTCCCACCGAGGCGCCAACTCCTTCATCCGAGGAGGTAGATGCGAAATATTCCTACGATCACTAGATCGGACTCCTCTACCTCGTCCTCGACTTGCCATCCGAAAATAGATTTGGTGCGTTACTTTAATAATTTTTATTCTTCAAAAGTTATCAATTGGTCAATTTGGTTTCATAGCTATTTGTTTAAACATTGTCATTGGAAAAGTTACATCTACAATATCTTTCAAGGTAATTCTTGTTTCTTTTCCTATAAAGCTTTTGACTAGGGGTGAGATTCAGCGGTTCGTCCAAAACCAACCGAACCCGAAAACCGAAAACCGAATTTTTAAAAACCCAAACCGAACCGAACCGAATTAATGTACAAAATCGAATCAAACCGAACCGAAATATTCGGTTTGGTTCGGTTCGGTTCGTTTTAACCAATTAAAATTAAAATTAATATAAATATTATAATATATATAATATAATATATAAATATAATTATATATATATAAATATATATAATATTAACCAATTTAAATATTAATAATATAAATAACACATATATATATAATATATATATAAAAAAATAAAATAAAATATAATAATAATTAATTTAAGGTTCGGTTTAAAACCGAATTTTTAACTAAATCAACCCGAACCGAATTAATTCGGTTTTGAAATTTGAAACCGAACCGAACCGATTATTGTTAAAATCGAACCAAACCGCCCATTTCGGTTCGGTTCGGTTCGGTTTTGTTCGGTTCGCTTTTGCTCACCCCTACTTTTGACAATAGGATTCATTGAAATGTGTTGTCGCAGAAAACTTACTTTCTTATGCTTCAGAATGGTTGTTCAGTTGTATTTTAGGCTTATACTTCTAAATTTGCCGGTTTGATGTTGTATTCGTTGATGTGTCCTATTGCATGATAATATTTGAATATTTTTGCTTATCACTGATGTGTACACATTCATTATCTAATTGTTATATCTAGGTCGAGTATCCATCCTCGACCATGGTTCGAGGCATCCAAATCGAAATCTTGAGTAGAGAATTGTTATGTTTTGACTTGTAATGCATTAGTAAAGTGGGAGAAGAGGTAATGGTTCGTGAATTGTTGTGCTATCTTGTTATACTCGATAACCGAATAGAGAGAAGCAATGGTTGTAGCAAAAGATAACTGCTCGGATGGCAACAAAAAGAGAGAAGAGAGAGAGAGAGTCCGAGGTATTGATTATACCTTGAAAAGTCAAATTGCAGGAGAAGTTCATCACCGCAGCAAAGATAATCGACCTATTCATCTCCATCATAATCATCATCATTCAATGTATTATCATTTTCGATTCGATAATTCATATGAATCGATTCGACAATTCATCATCTTCGATCGATTCGTCATCCGCTTCTTCTATGTCTATCAAAGTGCCGTCGATGAACTCGTGTCATGTCATCATCAACCACTACACTTGTAATTAAAGACATTTCATCCTCTTGAAATGGCGGAGGTACTATCGAACTAGATGATTCATCCGAGACTTCCACATTAGCTCGCTTTAATTTTGCATACATCCCACCAATCCTTTGTAGATTGTTTTAAACTCGGATAAGGACAATAGTATACTTGAACGGCTTGTGTGGCAAGGACAAACGGTTCATACTTATTATACCTTCGCCTATAATTCACGTAAACCAATTTGTATTCGTGATGCATCGATGTCCTCAATCGTGATGGATCAAACCACTCGCGATCTAAACATTGTTACGGTCTTCATAGGTAGCCCATGGTATTCCAACTCACAAACCTCCAAGAATCGCCCATAAAAATCGAGTTCATTCTTGTTCGCACCATAAGTTTCACCTTTAATGCACACACCATCGCTCATGGTGGCTCTTTGTGTCCCATGCTCTAACGTGTGAAATTTATACCCATTTATGTAGTACCGGATACGCCTTAATCAACGGAGAAGGCCCTTTTGCTAAATCCAATATGAATGGATTGACGACATTGTTGGTATGGTCTTTGACCTAAATCCAACAAATCAATAAACATCTATCAATCTGACTGATTAAATATTACAAAAGGAGGTTCTGGTTAATGAGATTATATACTCACATATGTATCAAACCAATGTGAGAAGTTTCACGATTTTTTGAATCTCGGAGGAGAGATGCGTGGATGTAATCTTTTCAAGAAATCGATAAACAAACTTCAAAACAAATAGTTACAATTAGTATTTAAATAGTTATACTAATTGAAAGTTATACAACGTGAAATTATAAATACTTACTTTAAATAGTTCTCCAAACTTCAACGCAATTCAATAGCACATATAATCGAGCAAGATCATACTCACTCGAATCTAGATATCTCTTCGACATTTTTCCAAAAGGCGCCCACCTTGCTTGAATATTGAAAGCATATCCGGGAAGTCTTCATGCCTAATATCTCCCCAACATTATAATTGCGAGGCACATTCTTATGTTTCGCTTCTTACGTGACCTCAAAATAATAAGAACAGAATGTTGATGCTTCTTCTACTAAATACGCATTGCAAATAGAACCTCCACTCGAGCTTTATTTCTCACGTTGTTTTTCAACTTACGTAAGTATATATCAATGTATATAAAAAGATTAATAGTTATATGTGTATATTTATACATATGGACAACAATTGTTAAAGTGAACGTTTTACCTTTCGAATGGATACATCCATCGGTATTGAACGTCCGCAATACGAGCTTCATCTCGCTAGATGGACCGGTAGATGTTCCATTGAATCAAGAAACTAGGAGGAATATACGCTCGAGCTTGCATAAAATGACCGAATATTTTCAAGTTTGCACATGTCCTCAAGTTTGATGTTTCGAGAGGTCAAATCTTTGAAAATAAACTTAATTCGCTATCGCTTTCCAAACATTAGGTGGGAGAAGTTCTCGAAATGCGATCGGGAGTATACTGTTGCATAAAAATATGGCGATCGTGACTCTTCATCCCAAACATCTTCAATTTGGTCATGTCTACACATCTCCCATATTTGAGACATACCCGTCTCGAAATCTAAGACCTTTCACCCATTCGCACAAGACTTTTTTTCATGTTTGTCAAGTGTGTAAGAAGCTTTTGGATACTTGCTCGTCGACTCATTCATCTTCAACTCGGTCTATTGCAAGACAAATTAAGTTCTTCTCGATTTGCTCGTATCTTCGCCTTACCCGAATATTCATCACGTGTTGAACACATTATCAAATACATTCTTCTCTATGTGCATGACATCCAAATTATGTCGAATCAAAAGAGAACTCCAAGACGGTAAATCCTAATATACTCCGCTTCCTCCAACCACTACCAAAATATTTGGAAACACTACTATTTATCGCATCACTACCCATTTCACCACCTTCACTAGTCTCATTCCTTCAATCCTAGATAATAGTTCTTCTCCGATAGCGCTTGGTGGACTACTAGTAATCACCGTATTCTTCTCGAATCCTCTTCTATCCCTTCCGAATTGGTGATCGGATTTAAAACTTTCGATGATTATCAAACCATGACTGCTACCACTTTTGGTAAAGTAAACGCCAAGATCCTCCATGCAATGTGGACAAGCTAACCTTCCACCTGACTCCATCCGCATAACATAGAGTACGCAGAAAGTCACTAATTGTCTAAAGCAATGCAAAGACGATCTGAAAATTTTGTTTCAATGAGACATCATAGGTAAGGACACCGCTTCCCACAAATCTACTAACTCGAAATTAATGGTTGCAAGAACACATAAATCTTTTCTTTTGGATTACGTGGCCCTGGCACTAGAATTGTGAGAAACATATATTGTTCCTTCATACACATCCATGGAGGAAGATTATAAGGAGTAACTATAACAGGCCATGAAGAATATTGTTGTCCTGATTGACCAAAAGGTTGGAAACCATCAGTCGAAAGACCCAATCTAACATTACGAATCTCAGATTCAAACAAAGGAAACTTCATGTTCAAATGCTTCCATGCAGGTGTGTCTGCCGGATGGCGCATGACCCCATCATCAGTCGACGATGCATGCCAACGCATATTCTCCGTTGTAGCCTCAGATGCATACAACCTCTGTAGTCGAGGAGTAAGAGGAAAATAATACATCTTCTTATGGAATTTGTGATTTCTTTCGAGTTTCAGATGCTCGATTATTGCTCTTGAAACGTGGATGCTCACAAACTTTACATCTCGTCAATTCCGAATCTTGTCGCCAGTAAATCATGCAATTATGTGGACAACAATCTATCTTGTGCACAGGCAATCCCATGCCACGCAACAATTTCTTCATCTTTGTAGAAGTCATCAGGTACAAGATTACCATCTGGATTTGTCTCTTTCATGAGTTCTGTTATTTGATCAAAACCTTTCTCAGATATATTATTCTCAACTTTCCAACTCAGAAGTCGAGCCACAACAGACAATTGTGAATGGTTTGAGCAACCTGGCCACAACGGTTTATCGACAACGTCCAACATGTCGTAAAATTTTCGTGCCTCAGCATTTGGTTCCTCTTCAGGCTCGGCAAAGTTAAACGAGGACCAGCAAAGATCCATTACCATCGTCCCGACACGCATTGATTGAGGTTCGGGTGATATCGCATTGTCGGATCTATACTCACATTTGTCTCCCTCGAAAGATCCAAGTGTTATAATTTGGAACAAATCCAAATTTTGAAACGTGATATCGCACGGTATCTTGTACTTGATAAGGTATATTATTGCACTTCTTACAAGGACACTTGATCTTTTCCCCATCCATGAATGATAGTTGATTACTAGCAAACTCAATGAAGTTTTCAAGTCCGCGAAGAAAATCATGATTTAATCCACCACGAGTACTAAAACGCTTATACATCCATTCACGATTCTGACTCATCACGAGGAAGTGGAAATGGGATTCAGGAAGTGAGAGGCAAATGTTCCTGTCATGGGGAAATGGGATTCTGGAAGTGAGAAGCAAATCTTGGGAGATGAATGTTCGCAAATGTTGGGAGATGAAGTGAGAGGCAAATATTCGAGTACCAACTACTAAGCCCGACTTTAATTTGGTTAATGATTTGGAAGTACATTTGGTTAATGATTTGGAAGTACATTTGTAAGAGGGAGATAATTTAGGTGAAAGAGAGATGCCGCATAACTCTATTTATTGGTAAATAGAGGTATACGCATAATTTTCTAATGTTTGGTTATGTTAGGATAATATTTAGATGCAAAAGACAATATACTCATATTCAGATCCAAGTCTATTTCTACGTTTCATAACAAAAAGGTTCTCACGTTATAGAAATAGAAATGCACGAGACATATACTATATAAAAATAAAATATGTATGCATGTTAACATGAAACTAATTTGTAGAGGTATAAAATCGATGCATAAATATAAATCACCAAATAGAAAAAGTTCACATGATTAGTCTTATTTCTCTTTGATAAAGAGTAGCAATCACAAAAATTCGCCTCCCAAACCCTTCACGTGTGGGACATGTGATGTAATGATCACAACATTAATATATATAGCAATGCATATAAATATTAATGGTGTGACCACTTACATCACATGTGAAAGTGGTTAGGAGAGAATTTTGTGATTGCTACTTTATCAAAGAGAAATAAGACTAATCATGTGAACTTTTTCTATTGGGAATATGCAAAAGTAATTCATTTGTTGTTGACATCAAATCATGCAACATTTCTTATTTTGGTTGACACCGTTGTCGAGTGGGTAAAGGACGATCCCCGCCGAGGAATCCTCGTTAGTTATTTTATTTTATTGCGATATACGTATATAAAAAGCAATATGGATTTACTTAAATATTTTTATTTTTAATTATTACAAAAATAGTATGTCTATTCGTAAGGACTTCATGATGTAAATTAAAAGGCTTAAACGAAGGATATCATTGAAAAATCCCATAAGTGAATATGTGTACCTTGTGAATATAAGTGAATAATTGAAAAGTCGCTTATTGGTGTTTGGATGTGCATTATTTTTCTTATTAATAAATTTGCCAACGATACATAGTGAGTCGCCATTTGTTAATTGAACCTTTAATACTTCCAAATTTGGTGATATAACACTTCGAGATTTGCTTATTTGTTGCCAAATCGATAGGAAAGATACGATTTCATTTTGGTGGTTTGTTCGCATTTTACTAACCATTGAGTAATATTAAAAGAGATTTTGAATTTTATATACTTTTGAAATCCAACACACAATTTACGTTTGGTTCAATTAAGTCATACATAAAATCGAACTTAGATCTAATTATAATTGTCTCTTTGGTATATAATAGATGATTGAACACAAATGGAACACCCAACCGCAAAGAAACCAAGAGATGATAATTATATTGCACAAGTAGTATACGAATAATTATAGTTGAAAATCCTTCAAGTTCTTGGAGTTCATTGTGGATGAAAAGCTCCACTTGTACCTTAAAACATATTCCACGTCATTCCATGTTACATAACTACTTATTATATATAGCACATGCTTAATCAAATTTTATTTCTCAAAAGTGATCTATTTATGATTCTATAGCCAAACCAAATTCTTAATTACAACTTGCAAAAAATTGTTGTCTTCTATGATGTAAATTAAAAGGATATCATTGAAAAATCTAACGGAGGATATCATTGAAAATTCATAATCTATGGTGAGGATTGATTATTGATAGAGTAGCAATTTGAAAATTCATGTCCAATTCTTAAGGGCACCTAAAATCCAACATACTCATTAAATAACCAAGTAAATCCAATATATATACCAATATATCGATACATACCAATATATACCAATACATAAATACCAATATATCAATACATACCAATATACTAATACTTACATATATACCAATATATCAATACATACCAATATACGACTAATTCTTACATATATACCAATATATATATATATATATACCAATACATACATAAACATACATAATAATAATGTACCAATACATACATAATGTAACAATAATGTACCAATACATACATAAACATAATGTACCAATATATACATATATACATATATACAAATACATACATAAATATAAATTTTAAATAGATATATATATATATATATACTGGCGGCGGCAGGCGGTGGCAGTGTGTATGGCGTGTCGGGGGAGGGCAGTGTGTGGCGTGCGGCAAGGCGCATGGGCCAAGGGCATGGGGGGGTCAAGTAGGGGCGGGAGGTTGAGGCGGCGCCATGAGGCGGAGAGGAGAGGCGGCATGGGAGGGCGGGCGGTAATTAGGCTTGGGGGGGATTGGGTGCGAGCGAAATGAAATTGGGAAGAATACGCGTCGTAATATTAATTTTAGCGGCGGATTAGCGACGGAAAATATCCGTCGTTAAATTTAAAACCCTATAGCGACGCATTAACGACGGAAAACTTTAACGACGGAAAAAATCCGTCGTTGAAATATGTGAAAAATTGAAAATGGAAAAATCCGCTTTTATAACTACGTAATAAATCCGTCGTTAAATTTATTTACTAACTAACGACTATATAATCCGTCGTTGAATTTCTTGGCATTAAAAATTAAAAAATTAATAGTAACGACGGAAAAAATTCCGTCGTAAATATTATTTAGAATAAATAAAACTAAAATTAAAATTAACGACGGAAAGTATCCGTCGTAATATTAATTAAAAAATAAATATTAAAACATCCGTTATTTTACGACGGATCAGCGACGTTTTTTAAAATTGTACATTAAAAAAAAAAAAATCCATAATTTAACGACGGATTATGTCCGTCGTTAACTTCAACGACGGATTAACGACGAATATGACGTCGTTATATATTCGCGCGAAATAGGCCCGCCAAATTCCGTCTTAATAACGTCTCAAATCCGTCGTTAATTTAGTCCGTCGTTATTCCGTCTCTGAATGACGACCCCAATTTTAGCCGTTGCTAATCCGTCGCTGTTCGCGCGTTTTTTTGTAGTGTAAAGATAACTGGTAGGATGATAGTTACCATAAATTGAATAGCAAAAAAATTAAAAAACGTTCCAAAAAATAAAACTAAGAAGAAAATTGAGGACAGAAAAAACATTTGATATGATTGTGTTATTATCTATTTTATATTAGACTCCATATCGACATAATATCATTTTTTCTAGTTACAATAGTATGATCAGAACTCATCACACATCGATGAATGTCCACTCTTAGTACAATAGTATGGTCAGAACTCATCACATATTGATGAATGTTCAGTCTTGACTAGAAGAACATATTTGATATAATGGTACTATTTTCTACTTCCACGTATCATTTAATTCTATTTTGATTCGTCCATAAAAATGTTCACTTTTGGTTTTTATGTTTTTAGAAACATCAACTTCATATTTTTACCATAAATCTATCTATTTATTTATAAAAAAAATAACTCATGGCTCATCTTTTTACACTCACTATCCATTAAAATATTTATTTATTATCCTCATGACTCACTTTTTTATATCCACTTACTTTACATTTATTAAAACTTATGCCACCAAAATCAAAGAATAATTTGGTAGACGGAATGAGTATCTTATATTAGGCCCATACACATATTGCATTCAATATAATGTCATTTTAAAATGTGTGATCTAAACTCATTAAAAGAAAGTAGTAGTAAAAATGGATTTCCCAACTGGAAGAAAGGGCAAAGCATCTTATTACAGCCAAGTACTGAAAAAAAAGACAACAACAAAAGTGAAGAAGATCACAAGCAGACAAAAAAAAGGTTGGCCAGAGCGGATTGATGACGTACAACCCCCACCTAACACAGCTTCTAAGGTTGTACCACGGGGAGGTGGATCTGCTGCGGCTGCGGCTGCTGCTGCGCCATCTGCAGATTAAGCCTCGAGCACGAACGTACAACTTCCCCGGCCAGTGGTATAACCGGGATGTTGTCGCAGTTGCATATCTCGATCATGAACCCATCGGGATCGTGGAAGAACAGCTGGTCCACGTACACCCCGCCTTCCTCTACTCTCTGCCGCACCAGATTAATCCCCATTTCCGCCAGCTTCTTCTCCACCGTCGCCATGTTCTCGCACTGTCATCAAATTTCTGCATTAGTGATACAAACAAACGTCTGACACCTCTCTCTCTCTCTCTACAACTCGATAGTCTTATTGTTGCATTTGTTGTCGTATGTTTTTGGCTATAATGAAAGTAGGCGGCGAGTGTGATTAATTAAGTTAGATGTTATTTAATACTCCGTCCGTCTCATTAATCATGGTTCCTTCTTTTTGTACGTATTTAATCATGGTTCCTTCTTTTTGTACGTAGATTAAAAAAAATTATATTTTATATGTAAAGTAATGTTTGATACGAAATTCGAAACACTTTTTAATGTAAAATTGTTACTTTTTTTTGGAAACGAACCAATTTAATGGGACAGTCCAAAAAGAAAAACGAGTCAATAATAATGCCTATATTATATTATTACTAACTTCTACTTATGATTGTGATTGATACTGTTGAAAATAGACATTGTTCTGTTCATCTTCTTTTTTGTATATCTTTTTTGTGGATCCACATACTTTTCCAGTCACTGCAGCAATTAATTGATTAATTAATAGTCAAAAAACTAATTTAGAAGAGGAAGCTCAGGAAGGTCTCATCATCAATTAAGGTATAAATTCTAATCCTCAAACCTCAATTCATATTCTATTCGAAACACACACATACACACACACACACACACACACACACACACATATATATATATATATATATATAATTCGAATAATGATAAAATTTCTCAATTAAACAGCTACCTGGAAAGAAATATGATTATCTTTGGGGTTAATCACAGTTTTCTTAGGCAAGTTTTCTGGATCATCTGATCGCAGCAGATGGATCCCAATCCCATGACCGAACATCCTGCAAAAGAAAAATTAATTTCATCAACAAAAATCAAAGAATAGAAAAGTCATAGTAAATATTTTTAAACGAATTAATTAATGAATTACCATGCTCCATCAAAATCAAATGAACCGGGCCTCCTAACAGGCACAAAGCCTAGAACGTTCTGGTAAAAATCAGTGGATTCTTCAACTGATTTGCAGACAAGCGAGATATGATTTAAGGAAGAGAGACGCAATGGGTTTCCCTTGTTATCCTTCATCTTTAACAATAATTTAAAATATTAAAAAAAATCGGAAATTTTACAAAATTAGAAGTTCAAAAGTTTGAAACCCAAAATCTTTGAGAAATCAAATGAACTCCAAGAAGATTTTGGGATAAAGGTAAGAAACGATCGAGAAAGGTGGGAGACACGCCGCCTACTGCGTGTTGTGTGTGTGTGTTTAGATAGAGAGAGAAATAGATAAGAGAGAATGAGAGAGAGCGCGATGGATCGGCAGAAATGGAGGAATGCAACAGAATTTATAGAGGTGTTGGACATGTACAGGTGTCGGCTGTCTCTCACATTTGCCACGTGGATCCCACGTTGCTGACTGAGACTGTGAATTATGAATAGTCTTTTTTTTGGTACCAACTTGGATTTAAATCAAACTATTATAAAATTGTGAAAAATAATGCGACGAAATAATTATTACAGCTAACATCTATCAGTTTTGCTGGGCTCACCGACACGTCGGTTTTCCCTCATTGTCTAGGTCCCTTAATTTGTCGGCGTGTGTGGGTCAGAAATATTTCAAGAAAGATGAAAACGGTTTCGTTTTGTTTTCGAAAGCTCTAGAACCAACAAAGTTTATTATGGTTTTCTTTTTTGTGCATTTGATCCAAGGGTGAGCAACCTGAAAAACTGAAAAATCGATTTTTTTTTAAAATTCAAATCGAATCGAACCATTTTATATATTCAAATCGAATAGAAATCGAACCGAAATATTCAGTTTGGTTCGGTTCGTTTCGGTTTTAACCGAATTTAAATTATAATTAATATAAATATTATAATATTTATAATATAATATATATATATATGTACATATATATATATATATGTATATAATATAAAAAAAATTCGGGCGGTTTGGTTTGAAAACCGATTTTTTTCCCCAAATCGAAACCGAACCGAATTAATTTCGGTTTCAAAATTTTGAAACCGAATCGAACCGTTTTACTGTACAAATCGAACCAAACCGCTAGTTTCGATTCGGTTCGGTTCGGTTTTTGTTTTTGCTCTCCCCTAATTTGATCTTATTTCGATTGATTTTGGGAACAATAAAGCTATGCGACCATATTATGGCTGGTCACACAATGATACTTTAGTAATTATCAATATAATTAATTAATAAAATAATAATATTAAGTTAATGTGTTAATCATTTTTACATAAATATTATTTTCTCACTTATTCTGAAAAGTATTACATTTATTAATTTTAATTTTAAATTTAAATTTTTCATTCGATAGGAGCAAAAATATAATTCCATAAGATGGTTTTAATGTAAAACCAATTTTTTAACAGATCAAATATTAAATAAACGGTTTTTCATTCAATAAAGCTGATTATGGCTGGCCACATTATGACCGAATAGCATCACTCTTTTGAGAATGGGTTTTATGCCTCAGACTATAATCTATGTTACTTTCTAGTGACTTTTCTTTTATTTCATTTAGAGAAATACTATTTGTGCGACATTACATTATTGTCTATGAATAATTGAATGCGAAACATATGTATATAAATAAATATATGATCTCACATGCATCTTGGAATGTGAGGAGAGAAGTGCATGAAGATTTGATATGTCATAGATACATATTTATAATTTGAATTCTCCAACTTATATAACCTATTTTTTCCACAACGAACCACGACTCATTTATTTAAAGAGGAATTATAGATTAATTTTATTTTTTGTTTCACTTGGCCTATTGGCAAGGATCTTGATTGGAAAAAAAGTATCAACATTTGTAGTTTATAATTGTACATTAGTTTCTAAGTTTAAGACTGCATTTTCTTTTTCTTTCTTTCTTTTTTTAATTTAAAATGCATGTTCTTTGTAAATTTTTATTGACTTTAGGGATGCTTATCTTAATAGCTGAGCATATGGAAACGATTGACTCTTCCAAACACAAAACTAAGAAGGTGTTTGGCTAAGCTTATAAGCTCTTTAAAACAACTTATAAAATTTGTTTAGAGCTTATAATTTGTCAAAAGCGTTTGGCAACATAAGCTCCTAAACAACTTATAATTGTAAAAATAAGCTCCAACAAACATAAGCTCTCCTAAAAATAAGTTGGTCAATCCTAACTTATTTTTCATAAACTTATAAGCAACCACTAATTTACTAAAATAACCTTATTATAGTTCGTTATTTCCTACACATACACTATCAACTTCACATCTCGTCAATTTTATCTCTCTAACTCACGATTCTTTCTCTATCTTATAAGATCAATTATCCAAACACATTAACAACTTATAAGCACTTGAGACATTACCTCTTATAAGCTCTGGAAACATCTTATAAGCTCTCTAAAATAAGCTTAGCCAAACACCCCCTAAGCCTTAACTTATCATGTCACGTTTGTGCCTTGATATTTCTTCATATTTGAATTTTCCCAATTGCAGATTTTGATAATGTCTCAAGTAATGGATGGACACAAATTGTAAATAAAATAGTTAAAGAAATAGTAAATATAGTCTGGGTGGAATAAAAGAGAAGGTGTCCTTGGCTCGTTGTAGACTCCAGCGTGTGAAGAAAATATCAAATCCGCAGTTGTAACTTAGAAAAATTTAATTTTAATTTTTTTAGTTTTTCAGGTAGTTGTTGGTATTATTTGGATTTACTCCACAGTATAGAATAGGGCGAGCATAAAAAAAGTGAACAGTTGGCTACCCAATTTAATTATCTAGGCTCAATTCAAAGGTCACCCATGTACGACGATCATATATCCGTGCTCATATACACACATATATTCACAGGATAAATATCAATTTATGCTTCAATATTAATCCCTAACAGTTCAAAAAAATTCTATTAAGATCATTCTGGTGGAATTCCGACATTCATCTGTATATGTGGCTAATCGAAGAGCCACATATGACTGCCACATACAAAAGAAAAACATTGAAATGGCAAGACGACATCTTCCTCGATGTGGCTTCCTCTTAGGGCATCGATAACCTGTAGGATTGTGTCTGTAACATTAATGTGGCGGTATCTGTTCATTGTCAAAATTACACTTGAAAAGATCACCAAATGTCACTAAACCAAGCCTAATATTTTCTACATTCAAAGGACCTTCCAAATTAAAGTAGGTTGTCATTGTCATCCGATCACCGATGTGGACGTAATCGCGTCTGAAATTTTACTGCGCGTAACTATGGCAATAAAAGGTGATAGAATGCCGGTGTTAATGTATTCCAAATTCAAAGGGCTTTCCAAAAGTTGATGACCTATTATCGTCCGATTTCCGGTGTGGCTGGAATCGCGCCTGAAAATATGGAGATTAGAAGGAGAGAGTTAGTGAGAGAGGCGAGGCGAGAGAGTCAACCGTGAATTGAAAAGCTAACCGAATATGCGGTGTTCGGTTAAAGAAACATGGGATGAGTTCAGTTCGATTCGGTATTAATTGAAACCAATAAATGAATCCCAACCCTGTGTATAATCTCCTTTCACCGAATCAAATTGCATGAAAAAAAATACTTTTTAAAATCTCCAACCAGTCCTCTTTCATGATTTTTTTTTACTGAGCTCCCGATTACCCGAAGGCTTTAGAAGCACAAAGTTTTGCAGAGGAGGATCACCGGCGAGAGTCGCGAGAACAGATTTGGAGGCGAATATTCAACTCCCTCAACTACCCAAATACAAACGCTATGTAATTGCAAAAGAAATCTTAAGAATATTGATATATAATATTCGTGAGAATTGAAGATATGAACGAGGAAGATGGATTTAAGCGAAGCTGGGAGGGCCTAACGACGTCGTATGATAGTGTGATGTAAGCTGGAGAAACACTCGCACCTCATTTCTGCCTTTCAAATCTGCTCTCCTCCACACTCTCGCCGCCTCGCTTCGTGCTACAGAAGCCCTCGTGTCGTCCACCTGGACTTTCTTTAAAAATAAAATAAAATTTGTATGTCATTTTTAATTACATGTCACCTCCCGGCGTACGTAAGATTTCACATCGCCCGATGTCATGATATGATTATTAAAAATTTGCCAGGTTTGAGTATTGAACTATAATACTCCATATTTCCACCATTTTGGTTCATTAATTATGATGATACAAATTTTAATACCATTTTCGTTCATTAATTATGATGATACAAATTTTAATAAATTATAATGAATGTAAAGTGAATAAAAATAATAAATAAATAAACTAATAGATAGTGAGATTAAACGGTATATTATATGAATAATAAATAAATATATCAATGAATAGTTGATGTAAAAAGATGGCCAATGTATAATTTTTTTTATAAATAAATAGATAGATTTAGGGTAAAATATAAAGTTGATGTTTCTAAAATAAAAAGTGAATATTTTTTATATACGAACTAAAATAGAATTAAATGAACATATTTGATGAATAAAATGAATAATTTTTAATTGAAAATATTAATAATTTAAATATTAACGTATAATTTTTTAAATAAAAAATGCATAATACTGAAAAAATATAAAAAATATCTAGACTACTGACAAGTCTGTCTGTTCTTGATATTTTATTGATGTATTCCAAGCAAATTGAATTTTTTTTATCAATTAAATACAAAAATTTAAAGGTGCCGTCGCGATGACTCGAATCGGGCATCTTTGACGCCAGTATTAATTATTCTACTATTAAGCCAACATATACACACGCATAAAATGGAATTTTGTTGTCGTTTTGAGTCGAAAGGAACATGATCAAACATATTTTTATATATAATATTAGGATTTCTTCAATTATATTCCTTTTAATTGGATAAAATTCAAGTAAATTAGTTCAAATGATATTGTTAAGAATCTTTAAAAAAAATTCAAATTTGTAATTTATTTTAATAAATGATAGATTAATATATATTAATATTATCTAGCTCGATGGTAAGTGCCTTCTTAAATGATGAAAATTGTCTCTGTCTAAAAAAATAAAAAATTGATGAAATATTTCACGATTATATCCTTCACAACACTGTACATTGGTGATAAGATAGGAAATGGAGGAAGCGAGAAATGAAAATCGAATCAAATTTGAGAAATATCTAAAAGGCTGGAGATACGGCTGTAAATGAGCCAAACTATTTGTGAGTTATTCGGAGCTCGGCTCGATAAAAGTTCGTTCGAGTTTGTTTAGTGAAGCTCGTTAGCTAAACAAACCAAGCTTGAGCATGTTAGTTTTGACTCGTTAGCTCGTGAACAAGTTCGTTAACTAATTTACCTTGAAAATATAAAATTATTAACTAGATACAATTATTTTCTTTCTATAATTAGTAATAATTTTGTTAAATCTCTAACTACTTTTATTTGTTATAAGAAATCAATAAATATATTGTGCTACTATAAATAAAATAATTTATTTTAAAATAAAATAATTAATATTCTAAACACATTTCTAAATTTAGAAAGTCTGCTTGGGTTCGATTAAAACTCGAATAAACTCGTGAGGTCGAAATATTCGATAAATAAAACTCGAGACTCGACTCGACACTAAACAAATCAAGCTTGAGCACGATGGTGTTCGGCTCGGCTCGATTCGATTACACCCCTAGCTGGAGCAGGTGTATCCAAAATTCAGATTTGTTGTGTATAAATATTAATTCAGGTTGAAAGCAAAAGGAACTTTTACTTAGTTTTTCTCTACAAATTTCCTTTCCAAAACAAGATTCAATCATACATTGAGTTTTAAGTTTAATTTATCATATTCTTCAAGTAGATGTTGGAGCTAGCTAGTCGACAATCATTATCTTTTAAATATTTAAATATTCAGGTATACTAATTGTATTACCTAAATCGTGCAATTTTATGTAGACTAAAAACTAAAATACTCATATTAGCAAAACACCAGCTGCGTTTTGCACGTTAATTACGTTGAAGTTTTAAATATATTTTATTTAATCTGTTCCGAAAGGACGCTGGATTATTAATTAATTAATATCATAAGAGGCATATTTTCCTATAAACACATGAAAAACAAAAACTGATAACAAAGACAAATGATTCGGTAGCCACTTGTTTAACACTTATAACGAATATAATCATAATTAATTAGCCTTAATTATCTATTATTGCAGTTTAATTTGGTCAAGCTGGCTTCACGTTGCACTGATGCAAGCAAAGAAAAATAAGAAAGATTTATATATAGAGAGAGAACAAAAAAGTTACCAGATTTAAGTGAGCTCTAGAGGTTTCTCGCGTGTTCTCGTTGATCACTTTTAAAAGTTAGCTTAAATTACTGTATGAGTTAGTTTTGTTAAAAATGAAATCTAATTAGGCCAGTGTTTTTCTGTACTGACTTTCGCATGATTAGGAATCTTAGGAATGATATTGGATGGTTCTACTTAGGGATGAAAATTCGGTTAATTCAAACCGAAATCGAAAAAATCGATTATCGGGTATAATCGATGATTATATACAATTATCTAAAATTAATATATATATATATATATATATATATATATATATATATATATATATATATATATATATAGGGAGGGTTATGGTGAGAATAGATATATATGTAAGAAATAAGAATATATCTTAACCACTCATTACAAAAAATGAATGATCCAGATTATCCTAATTTATCATTGCTGCATTTCTTTCTTATATTACACAAATCGAAGCAGAGGTTAAAATGGGTAATTTAGAAGGAAAAAAATGGACGAAAAACTGCATTTGCTATTTTCAAGGCATGGAAAAATCTTCTTTAATATTCGGATATCTCATCAAATTGATAAAAGATAACAATAAACAAAGTAAATCTCTTGCGCATTGAATACACAAAATATTCAAGAAGCATAAGACGTCATTCTCGTCTTTTCTATTTTCATTACATTAAAGAACCCATTTACAGAACTCCAAAAGTCATTTTCATTGTTTCCTACAGAAACCATTTTCGAAACTTCTGTACTTCATTACAACGAAGCAACTAACGAAAAAAAAGGGTGATGACGATGAAAGCATTAGGCGCGGGAGAGTGCAAAAAAAATGATGGTATGTTATTTTTATATGTTTTGGTTTTTTTTTTTTTAGTTTCTGTGTTTCTGGATTTTATCCTTTTTTTTTTCATTTTCGTTCAATTGGTGTTACTGTATTTGTTTGTATCTTCTTCCAGATTTAATATATGTGACAGCAATAATTTGTACAAAATCTATGATTTATATGGATTTTATAAAAAAATTGCAATGTGTCATAGATTTTGTGCTTTTGTTATATAATATAATGAATGTGATCCCAAAAGTTTGACCTTTGTTTTGTATAGAAAATTAATATGTTCCAACAAATCATAGTCTGTAGTTTTTTTTTTCAATGTTGTACAACCAAAATCTTTTGAACACATTTTAACAAGACCATTCATATATTACATTCATACTGTAAATAATTTGAACTTATTCATAGCACGTGATTATAATATAAGTTGAATATTATTATTGTATCTGTTGCACAGATTGTTCGTATAAATGTATCATACAAATGGCATTACTTGTTACATTTGTCTAACAATATGTAGTTGTTATTCAATAGTAATCTAGCACATAATATTAAAAGTATTTGCACAATAACTGATAACATGTTGCACATTTTACAAATAAATATAGCATATATCCGGTATTGGTTGTTGAATTTTCTTAAACATATGTATCTCTTGATCAATAGTAATCCAAAGACATTCATAATTGTACAATTTAAATATGAATGTAGCATATTATCGATATTAATTGTTGCATTTTCATAACAATATGTAGCTCTTGATCAATAATAATGTAGCATATAATAATCAAATATTTTGCACATCAAGGGTTAAACATTGCCTGATTAAAATGAATGCATCATACTATCGGTATTAATTGTTGCATTTTGTAGCTCTTGATCAATAGTAATGTAGCATATAATAGTCAAATATTTTGCACATTAAGGATTAAACTGTTGCACAAATTTAAATATGATTGTAGCATACTATCAGTATTAATTGTTGCATTTTCAAAACAATATGTAGCTCTTGTTCAATAGTAATGTAGCATATAACAATCAAATATTTTGCACATCAAGGGTTAAACTGCTGCCTGATTAAAATGAATGTAGCATACTATCGATTAATTGTTGCATTTTCGAACAATATGTGGCTCTTGATAAATAATAATGTAGCATATAATAGTCAAAATTGTAGCATGTTATCGGTATTGATTGTTGCATTTTTATAACAATATGTAGCTCTTGTTCAATAGTAATTTAGCATATAATAATCAAATATTTTGCACATCAAATGTTAAACTGTTGCACAGATTAAAAATGAATGCATCATACTATCGGTAATAGTTGTTGCATTTTCATAACAATATGTAGCTCTTGTTCAATAGTAATGTAGCATATAATGATCAAATATTGTGCACATCAAGGGTTAAACTGTTGCACATATTAAAAATGAATGTAGCATACTATCAATATTAATTGTTGCATTTTCAGAACAATATATAGCTCTTGATCAATAGTAATGTAGCATATAATAGTATGTCTTGTTTACTGGTATACATTATTAATCATTATTGGTTATAGAATTTTATAATTTGCATATTATTTGTTTACCAGATGCACAAGTTTAATTTATAATGTAGCATCTTGTATATCCGATTATTGTAATATTATCATTGGTTGTTGCATTTAAACTATATTATCGTAATTGTTATAGTTTTATTTTATTTTAGATCGTGGTAAGCAAAAAGTTACTGAAGGCATTAGGACAAACCGTGGAAAAAGTGTGGACACTGATAAAGCCACGAAGAAGAAACTAATGGCTGATCTGAAAAAAAGTACGTTAGCAATTGAACATGTTCCAGAAGAAGAAACTACTGAGACTTTGGTGGATCAGAGTGCAAACAATGACAACAATAGTGATGACTTTGGTTTTCCAAAGCTGGCAAGCAGATGTAATATGAACACATATTTTGAATGTATTATGTTTTAATCAATAAAGATGATACAGAATTTAACACGAATGATGATGTAAAACTCAAAATGCAACATTATATATATGAAAAGTGTAACATATGAAAACACGAATGAAGATGAAACAATGAACTGTGTAACACATTCATTATATTATATAAACTGTAAACGAAAAGATTAAACATAACATACCATCCAACAAACGTACTAAACAATTTCGGTTAAAATATTAAATACAAACCCGCATCTTCAATTTTCAAAACTTCAAAATATTTAAATGTATTAGATTTAAATCGATAAATATGCTTCATAATTATCAATATAATCATTATAATAATTTAGAAGATGAACCTCAGATCGTTGTGACGACCGACTTCCAAAGAAAGTACGGACCACATGGATCGTCAACGGTATGATAAATGCAATGGATATATATAATTTAAACCAATACGATTAACCAACCAATTGTGAATAAATGCGTAGACTAAAGGGATACGTCAGATCGAAGACAAACTCAAGTCACGAAAGACTTGCCAAAAGGTTCTATGTTCAAGTCTAACCCAATCGTATGCACTTCAAGGAACGAGGTACGACCTCCGCTCAATACGATATAAAAGCGGTCATAATCAACAAATACCAACAAAACATCAGAGTTTGGCAGCAACTAAACGTGTGAACATACATATGATGATGCATGCTCAAGGTTCTAGAAATCCTTTCAATTAAAGCAACAAAACCACTACCACTTTGCACCACCTCGCACCCATCATCAATCCTTGCTCAACCCGCACATCAAAACGAATATGCGGGCTAAGTACAAAAGTACTCAGTGGACTCATTGCCGAAAACATTTTCTTTATAAAAGTTATTGAACTGCCCACAATAGCACATGAGGATTTTAGTTGAAAAGACTCATGCCTATTAAATATTTTATCATTTTCCAAAAGTGTCCGACGGACTATTTCATCCACGTTGTTCCATATCCGTAATTCATTCATCAATCATACGTTCATTCATTCACAAGACTATGGAGGTGGCCACCTACACATAGTCGCCGTGACCGGTCGAGGTAGCTAACCTTAACACACAGTCACACGTGTACACAATCCGAGTTAGTCCTCAACTAAGTCGGATCCGATCGTTACCCTTTTTTAACGTTGGTGGACCAACTCATTCACATATACCAATCAATTCTCGTCCCACATTTGGACAAATCAACCTCAGATATGGACACAACAAAACATAAATATTTGGCAGTCAATAACAGTTCATGCGATAATATTTCATAAAGCTTTTGTAAATCATGCTTTGAGTTATGCATAATCATTTTGTTTCAAGAAAAGCCCACCTCAAGAATTATGCTTCTTGGAGTACGTGCCAGCGATCCTCTGTTGTTTTAGTTTACGTCCACGCTGGACCTTATCAATGTAAGAAATATAATTTAGTATGTCATTCGCTTCTTTCGAGAAGCATCATTAAGATTCGACAATGCGATATCTTTTAAGTCTTTGGGTTTTAGGCTTTCGTCATCGATATGACTTAATTAACATTTATTTTTCGTCTATCCGATTGGTCTCGTCATAACGATAGATGACACTTCGACGTTGCATTCTTCCCTTCCAACGATGTTTCTCCACATCGTTTCGTACAATTTATGAATCTTAAATTCATAACTAATATTCATCATTTGTTAACGCGTATCAACGATTTCGAGCTCCAATACCTCATTCACCACTATCATCTTCTCGCCGTGTTTCTCGCCTCACCCGTCCCATATATTCTATCAGAGAAATATCTATAGTACACAATCGATAAAGGTTTCTTATAAATTAATCATCTTCTAACAATCGTTCTATAAATTAAAGTTGCTTAAATAATATTTTCTCAAGCATTTACTTGACATAAACAACTCATTATATTTAATTAAATATCGAATTTAATTAAATAGATCCATAATTAAAGCTTAATTAAATGGATCAATTAAAAAGTCCAATAATATTTGATTTATCAATCAAATTAATTTAATTCATCTTCGATATCCATTAATTATGATTTATTTCTAATCACACCTTTGTAACAAATTACATAAGGTCCATCTCATTATATAAGTAAATCACTTAAAAAGAATAATTCTCAAATTATCATTTAACATAATTAATTAATTATGTTATTCAATTTCTAAAAATTAGACTTTATCCAATCTATGAATTTAATTAACTCACTTTAAATAATTTATATTTAGAGTATTATTTAATTAATTAAAGTAATCTCAAAATTTAATTATTAGAATTAAACCTCATAATTAAATAATATGGAATTAATTCAATCCTTAATTTAATTTAATGGATTCGTAGTAATTAATTCAAGTCCATTATTCATTTATGTACTTAGCCCAATATTTAAAATAAGTCTAAGCTCATCCTTAATTTAATTAAAGAGTCCATCTTTTATTTAATTTCGAGCCCATATTAATATTATTTTGAGCCCAAACTCGCCCATTATCTCAAGCCCCAAGATATAAAATTTTCATTGAATTCAACTTAAAACCAAGCCCATCCTAATAATTTTCAGCCCAATCGAATAAGGCCCAAAACATTTAATTAAACCAATCATTTTCGCCCATATATTAATTCGCTTAAGAGCCCATATAATTTATCTAAAATTAAGCCCAAGAAAGTAACTCTTACACTGAGACCAACAATATTTTTTCCGCCCAACTCTCAAGCCCAGCCTTAATTAATATTCGGCCCATTTTCGTTTGGCCCAAATGAATTAAAATCTGCCCATATCAATTTAATTTCCATAGCCCAAACTAACATCTCGGCCCAATGACTTAAGGCCCCCAAACACAGTTAATGCACATGGCCCATTTCTCGGCCCATTCCCATTAAATAGAAACCCAGCCCAATACCACATAAATTAAAACATAAACCTACAACTAATGGAACCCTAGCATCAGCCGCCTCCCCCCCTTCTCGGTTCACACACACGCGAAAGTCGCCGCCCCTATGTCCGGCCGGCCACGTCGCCGATCGGTGAGTCGCGGTCGTCGTCGTCGCCGTCGCCAAGACCTCCTCTCTCCTGCCTCCGTGAACACACACACGGACAAACGCAACTCTCTTCCCCTCCTCTTTCTGCCGTCGCTTTCTCCTTTCCGGTGAGCCATCGCGGCCGGCGACACCATGGCCGCCTCGCTGACCCTTCGTCCAACCCCATTTTCTCTCTTTCTCGCATACCCACACATCTCTCTTCTTTTCTTGGCGAGATCGCCGCCGAGGTCCCTCCAGATTCGCCAAAGACGTCGTCGCCGCCGTTGGTCGGCCGTGCGGATCCGGCGCCATCATCATCGCCTCCGACCGATCGCACCGACGATGTGCTGACACCGTCCTCCACGGCTCCCTCCTCTCTTCCTTCTGGAACACACACGCGCACGCATAATGGGTGGGTCTCGCCTTTCTTTCTTTATTTTGTTTGTAAAATAATTATCTAACATTTTTTCTTTCTCTCACAGCTTTTGCGGTCGCCGATCCGCCTCGGTCAACGGTGATAGCGTCGCCGCCACAACCAACGCCGCAACCGCCTCTCTCGTCCGTGTAGCGCGTCCGCCCTGCCTCGGCGTTGATCGGTAGCCGAGCCATAGTGGCTCATGCAAACACTAGAGATCTAGGTTCAAAAGCATTTCTTATGCATCTAGTATTTTATTTGTTTGAATAGATTGTGCAGATGTTATGGTTTGAGATATGTAACTCGAGTTTATGCAATCTAACATATATAAATGTATGCTGTAGTTTGTGATTGATTCTGTAACTGAAAGAAAGAATATGAGGATTGAGAGGAGGTTTTACCTTGTTCGTTGTCTCGTTGCTTGAGTTGTGCAGATGGGTAGTGGTGAAGAGTGGTGTGGTTTCATTAATTAACAAGACGTAAAAGACAAAATGTGTTCTTTGTAATGTTTTCCTAGGATACTTAGGGGTGCAGGTGAAGTTTGACCAAAATGAGTATGTAGGGACAAAGTGGAGGATTTTGGGGGATATGAAATGATATGGTTTGACTAGATAATTTATTCAGTATAAATATCTGGTTCGATTTATAACTGTATTCGTTCTCGACATTCGTTTAAAAATTTCTCGTTCGAAAGTAAAATCGAAACGTCAATGATTATAAAATTTAATAATCGCTCTAAATTCAAATCTCGATTTAGTTAAATAAATTAGTAAATCAAAGTTTTAATTTCTCGGGGTATTACATACCATCCCCCTTAAAATAAATTTCGTCCCGAAATTTGCTAACCTTGTAAAAGATCTGGGTATTTCTCATTCATAACACATTCTAATTCTCAACCTGCTTCTTCTTGTCTATACCTTCCATAGAACTATCATCAATGGTATTTCCTTGTTCTTTTGTTTTTGGATATGTCGGTCCAAACTTTCCGTAGACAATTCCACATAACTCATATTGTCATCGAGACAATATATATAGGTGGTATCACATGGCTGGGGTCATGTATGTACTTCCTGAGTTGTGAAACGTGGAACACATTGTGCACGTTTTCAAAGCTCGGCGGCAATGCCATTCTGTACGTTATTGGTACTATCCCTTCCAATATTTCATAGGGTCATACGAACGTGGTCCCGCCTTCATTTCTTTATTTTGGATTTCATGATTTCTTTTAACGGAAATCCTCAAGAAAGCTTTATTTTCCATATTAAAATATAACTCTACGCGATGTTTGTCGGCGTACGACTTTTGTCGATTTTAAGCTTCTTTGATCCGTTGGCGGATCTGTCGTACAATCTCGATCATTTCTCCTATAGAGTCAGGTCCTAATATTCTTCTTTCTCCACTTCATCCCAATAAAGTGGTGACCGACATTTCTTTCCGTAAAGCGCTTCGTACGAGGTCATTCCAATAGTGGTAACACTTGTTCCAAATTTTCTCCTCTATCCGGGACAACAATCCTCGATATGTCTTCAAGCGTTTGAATGGTCCTCTCAGATTGTCCGTCCATCTGTGGATGGAACACGGTACTGAAATGCAATTGAGTTCTCAATTCCCTTTGTAAGCTCATCCAGAGTCTGGATGTAAATTTTGAATCTCTATAAGACGCGATAGTCTTTAGAACTCCTTGCAAATTTATGATTCCTCGAACGTACAATTATGCTAATATACCTGATCCATATGTTATAAGGATCGGTAAGAAATACGTGCTCTTGGTCAAAGATCGATGATAATCCAATTAACGGTATTTTCTTTTAGTGATTTGGGTAGCCCGGTATAAAATCCATGGCTATATCATCTCATTTCTATTCTGGTATGTCCTGCGATTGTAGGGTTCCATACGGTCGCTGGTGGAGTGTTTTCACTTGTTGACACGTCAAACAACGTTTTACGAATGAAGCTACGTCTTGCTTCATTCCATCCCACCAAAATTTCTCTTTGAAATCTCGATACATTTTGGTGCTTCTGGGGTGTGCGGTATAAGACGTCTTATGGCTTCTCTCAAGATCTCACTCTTAAGCCCTTTGTCTTTTAGAAAATACACACTCTGCCATCATATAGCAAAACATCATATGTTGCTACTCAAAAATTCTTGTGGTCATTATTCTTGATTTTGGCTCGTACTTCCTCCAGCTTATTGCTCTTCTTCTGAGCTTCCAAGATTCGAGCTCTTAAATCTGGGATTGCAATTAACCTTGCAATACAGCCTTCTATCGTCTCAGGCGGCTCTATAACTTCGATGTTCATCATCTGAAATTCATTTATAAGCATCTCCTCGTGACTGAGGAGGCATCTCAAACTGGGGTGATATTTACGACTCAAGGCATCTGCTACATCATTAGCCTTGCCTGGGTGGTAATTGATACCACAGTCGTAATCTTCACTAGTTCTAACCATCTTCATTGCCTCATGTTAAGATCTTTCGCTCAAGAAATACTTGAGCTTTTATGGTCGGTGTAGATCTCACATCTAACTCCATAGAGATGGTATCTCCAAATCCTTAAGGCATGTACGACCGCTACTAGTTCCGTGTCGTGCGTAGGATAGTTCAACTCGTGTAGACGAATCGCCAAGCGTGGGCAATAACTATGCCTCTTGCATCGAACACATCCTAATCCATTCTTCAAGTGTCTCGATAGATCGTGTACTCCTTATCCGCTTGTGCATCGCTAGTACAAGTGTTGTTGTCAAGAACTCCTTTAATCTCCGGAAACTAGTCTCACACTCGGCGGTCCAAGTGTACTTGATTCCTTTCTCAACAATTGGGTCATGAGTCGGGCTATCGTTGAAAATCCTTCGATAAATTTTCGATAGTAGCCGACAAATCCTAAAGTCTCGAATTTCATTCGGGTTCTTTAGTGATTCCCATTCTCGAACCAGATCGATTTTTTTTCTGAGGGGTCTACTTTGATTCCCTCGGCGGACACGATGTGACCTAAGAATGTCACTTCGCCTAACCAAAACTCACACTTGTTAAACTTGGCGAAGAGTTGCTCTTGCCTCAACTTTTGCACAACAGTCCTCAAGTGCTCTTCGTGGTCTTGGTTATTCTTGGAATATATTAGGATATTGTCTGTGAATACTAAGATAAATTTATCTAGTACGGGTAAAAGACCCTATTCGTGATATCCATAAATATTGTCGGGGCATTTGTAAGTCCAATTGGAATAACGAAGAATTTTGAAATGACCATACCTTGTACGGGAAGCCGTTTTAGGTACATCTTCGGATCAAATCCTTAGTTGATGGTATCCCGACGTTAAGTCTATCTTCAAAAGACTCCTGCTCCCTTAAACTGATCAAACAGGTCATCAATTTGGGACAAGGGATACTTATTCTTTAGAGTTATCTTGTTTAAATCTCGATAGTCTATGCACATTCTCAGTGTACCATCCTTTTTCTTCACAACAAGGACATGTGCTCCCCATGGAGGTACACTGGGTCTAATGAACCTAACTCCAAGAGTTCTTGTAGTTGGATTTTCAATTTCTCACGTTCCTTGGTGCCATCCGTATGGGGCTTTCGACATAGGCGTAACTCGGTTCGAGATCGATTGTGGGCTCAATCATCGAGTCGGCGGTAATCCGTAGTTTATCTGAAAAATCATTGGAATATTATCTCACAATCGAAACGTCTTCTATCATTTTCTTATTCTGGTCTTTCTCTTGGAGATAGACAAGGTAGACCTGGTTCTCTATCTTGTCCAGTAATGCCCTTGTTTATAGCGCGGATATGATTGAGACTCTTCTTCCCATGCTGATCCCGTGAAAGTCTATAGGTTCCTCTCCGAAACGTTGGAAAGAAATTTTTCTTTCATTACACAGGATAGTCACATTATATTCGGTTAACCAATCCATCTCTAGGATTATATTCACATCTATTATAGGTATGACGTGAAGATTATCTCGTCAAGACACAAGTAAACCTAGTCCAAATTCTAGGTTCAAGCATGTGTGGGTTACCATTCTTATACCCCCTACTGGAGGAGATATTCTCATGATTTGTTCAGCGCGTTTAGGATCTGATCCTAAGTTCTCTACGCATGCTTCAGCAATAAAAGAATGCGAGGCGCCAGTATCAAACAGTAGGGTAACAGGTAATTGGAGGAGTATTCCATACCTGCCAAGTTTCCTTGGTTCCTTGGCGGCTTCTGTGGGAATTTCTTTTCCTGGTTGAGGCGTAGGTCCTAGTTTGCTGGGGCGGTTGCTGTTGTTGATGATGGTGTTGTCGTTGCTGCTGCTGTTGTTGTTGTTGTTGGAGTTGGCGGTATTGTTGCTGCGGTTGTCGCCATTGTTGTTGTCGTGGTTGATATGATCGTTGATTTGGCTGGAAGTATCGGACCGGGGTTTGTTGTTGGAACGGTTGAGCTTGGATAGCGCGGATTTGTCGGACTCGATTCGGTTCATTGGGATGGTCATTCTCTCATTGGCGTATCCCTGGACAGTCCCTGGAGTAGTGACCCCTTCTGGACACATTTGAAACATTCATCATTGTGAACATGTAGACTCCTTTCTAACTCCTATGGCATTAAGGGCATACGGGGAGTTTCACGAATATTTAGTTTCCTCCGCTAGGCGCGGGTACTATGGTACGTTCATTGTCTTATCCGTGCCTAGATGGTACATTACTCACTTGTCATGGCCTCGTGCCGGCCTGGCCAACATTTGATCTTTGACCTTGGTGGGGTTCTTCCCACTTTCTCTTTCCACGATCTCCTTGGTGATTCGGTGGATGTACAGCGACAATCCTATCCTCAGGCAGGGCATCCTCAATGTCCAATGCTCTATTAAGGACCTCACGATAGATCAGATTTCCATGACCGATTAGTGACACTCTGATCTCATGATAGAGTGATGCAACCTAAAGTTCGTTGATTCTCGACTTGGTTCGGGTTCCCAGTGAACCAATCACAAGAGCTCGAGCAAAGCAGTTAAATTTTCAGTCTATATAGAGGCTTGTAAACTCACGAAATATTAAGCTTTGATTTCAAATATATTAATGAGTTTTATTCTCTTCAAGAGCTCTTCGTTTTCACATTTGATTCTAGGTTACGCATTCGCGTAAATTTCCAACTGATTGACGAGGATCGTATCACGGAGTCTCTTTCAGAACTTCTCGCCTTCTCTCATCGATGTCAAACAACTGAGGCGCATACCGCGACATCTCGCAGATGCACGGTCGTAACTCGTGACCGTGGTCTTTCCTTATCGTAAATTATAGAACTCGTGTTCTTTCATCTTACGATAGCTCTTGGAATGTACTTCTCGTACACTTCCTCCTTGAACTCTTCCTGTGTAAGCTTCTAGTTCCTATTCATATAAGGTCTTTCTTCGCTTCCGCCGAGATCGCCTACACCAATCATTTGCAAGGCAACGCATGACAAGCGCTCTTAAGAGGTGCAATAAAGGAATTTAAGGATTCGTTCTAGCGTGAATCCATAGCTCCGTATCCACGAGATTCCCATCCGTTGAAAATTGGCGATTCTAACTAAGGATTAGCTCTTCAATCCCTCTTATATATACGCAATCAAACATCTTCTTATACCATCCATCAGGATCTTAAATATCTCAGCGCGATATGTATTTATAATCATACGCGTAAGTCTAGTACATCGTCGACATCATGTAATACGACATCAAAACTAATTGCTCTCGATGAGCTATCATCATATCAAGTCAAATGCCTCTACAAGGATTTTCATCAGCGTTCTTGAGATTTACCAAAAGAGGCTAGGTACGGAGTATGATGCTCCAAAACTAATATCGGCATCCTCCACATACCTAATCACGATGCGTACAAATATTTAAATACTACCGAGGTCATCAAAATAAGGGTTTGTATCAGAACGACTCATCGCTCTCGTATGCATCACCAATTATGCAATCGTATATAAACAAAACACTTTCTAGTCTTAAATAACTAGATCCATAATCGTCTAGGGTATAAATAGAGCTCATCGTGTTGGAGTCGAATGCAGAGTATGGGTACTATCAATTTCCTCCATCTCATTGACAAAGCATGTGTCCTCCTCAGATCTTCTCCGGGTCCTACTCCTCTTTGGCCTCATCATTGAATGTGGGCTCACGGTTTCTCAATTCAAATAATTCTAGCTTCTTCCATAGCAATTAGGTCTCGGTGGACCTCACCATGATCTCCTTATGGGCATCTCCGTAATTTGAGAAGCGGCAAGATGGCACAAGCTTCTCTCACAACGCATACTGTTAGGCACGTGATTCAGTAAATCTCTATAGTATCGTGGTACATGGGTCCGTACGGTTGGCGACGGTTAAACTGGGGAAACGCCAGTAGGTAGAGGTGAGTGCTGGCATGGAATGATCGATAGCGATGGTCTGGGCAAGTAATGACGGGGATGGAAACCTACTGGTGGTAGCACCGGAAAAGGTAGTTGTCGAGGACGAGAAGATCCAGCCTCGAATATTTTCCTGTCACAGCCAGGTAAGAATGCAGATCCATCAGATGCTAAACAAGGCATCTTCGGATGGTGCCACTCAGGATTCTCATCACGCTAGGTATATTCCCGCTCAGGGAGATACGGTCCACAAGATGCAACTCCTTATACCATGAATACTTAATTCGTAGTTGACGGAACGGGTAAGTCTACCTCAAGATCGAAGCTCTCTCGGCGTCGATAGATGAAATCTGCCGATATCTCACGGGCATATCCCTACCAATCGGATGGCGGTCTCAACCAACAAGCACGCCGTCGTAGTATGATGTACCACGTCCATGTACAATAACCTAGTGACGCACGGTGAGCTAAGAACTCACCGGCATCGCCTCCTCGATACATCCGTAGGAATATACAACCTCCTGGGGTGGCTCTACAGATAAAGGACTTCTAGTCAAAAATCGCTCAAACCACAATCTTATATCCTATATTCCTAAGTTCTTATGAAAATATTTTTCATAATTTGATCTTCGAAAAGAGATCAGATAATCTCTTAGGATAGAATGTACATTCAATGTCTAGCTTTCGGGTAAAGGCTAAGTGGTTACCATTTCTCATTGGGTTATGAATTATTTATTTCCATTCGAATCATAACATTCGATCATATGCGTTCGAAATATTCAAAATTCTATCTTTCTTTTATACATACTCTTAACATTATGCTTTGATTCGTCGTTATCGCCACGATAGAGATAGACGATAGTGTTCAAAATTTCTTCGCGTAGAGAGGTTGGGACTCGTAAAAGTGCAAACCTCCGCCAAGCAATCGCTTCATCATCGTAGAGTTGTTGCATTCTCATCCTCAAATCCGTTCGGATTGAGATTCTTATAATTTCTATGTTCTCGCTCTTCCTTAGTATTCCGCTCAATCGGGATACCTTATGTTCACATACTAAGTTCGCGCAGGGATCATGCGTCTTAAGAGTCTATGTTCTCATAGGGAAACATACTCATTTACATTATGCCTCTAGCATGCTTTGCATATAAGAGTAAACACAACTCATAACATATATGCAATCAACAGATATTCTCATATCATTACTTTATCAATCTCCCAGAGTTTTCAACTTTTTCTTCAACTTAACAATCAGTTATTTTGAAAATAATTTTTCAATGTCAATCATTCATTTTTTTCCAAAATCATTGGAAACAACAACTCCATTTAGAATTTCGAGACTTTTTCTCCTTTCAAACATATTTCAACTTCCAACACAATGCGACTTTTTAAGTCCATTTCACATTTCATAAACTTCCTTCATTTCAAAACAACTTTCAGTTGAAATAGTTACCTTCTTCCTCGTTGAGCAGGACGATGATGGAGTGCAGTGCAGTGGTAGTCAAACACAAATAGTTTCGAGACTCAATTTTTCAATTTAAGATCCAAGGAAGGGCAGTCAAATACCAAGAGTTTCAATACTCAACTTTCAACTTAGGATTCAAGGAAAGGGTTTCTAGAGTTCAGAGCGAACAAAAGCTCTGATACCACTTTGTGACGACCCGACTTCCAAAGAAAGTACGGACCACATGGATCGTCACTGGTATGATAAATGCAGCGGATATATATAATTTAAACCAATACGATTAACCAACCAATTGTGAATAAATGCGTGAGACTAAAAGGGATACGCTGTATCGGTACAAACTCAAGTCACAGAAAGACTTGCCAAAAAGGTTCTATGTTCAAGTCTAACCCAATCGTATGCGACTTCAAGGAACGAGTACGACCTCCGCTCAATACGATATGAAAGCGGTCATAATCAACAAATACCAACAAAACATCGAGTTTGGCGGAACTAAACGTGTGAACATACATATGATGATGCATGCTCAAGGTTCTAGAAATCCTTTCAATTAAAGCAACAAAACCACTACCACTTTGCACCACCGCACCCATCATCAATCCTTGCTCAACCCGCACATCAAAACGAATATGCAGGCTAAGTACAAAAGTACTCGGTGGACTCATTGTCGAAAACATTTTCTTTATAAAAGTTATTGAATCGCCCACAATAGCACATGAGGATTTTAGTTGAAAAGACTCATGCCTATTAAATATTTTATCATTTTCCAAAAGTGTCCGCCGACTATTTCATCCACGTTGTTCCATATCCGTAATTCATTCATCAATCATACGCTCATTCATTCACAAGACTATGGGTGGCCACCACATAGTCGCCGTGACCGGTCGAGGTAGCTAACCTTAACACACAATCACATCGTGTACACAATCCGAGTTAGTCCTCAACTAAGTCGGATCCGATCGTTACTCTTTTTAACGCTGGTGGACCAACTCATTCACATATACCAATCAATTCTCGTCCCACATTTGGACAAATCAACCTCGATATGGACACAACAAAACATAAATATTTGGCGATCAATAACGGTTCATGCGATAATATTTCATAAAGCTTTTGTAAATCATGCTTTGAGTTATGCATAATCATTTTGTTTCAAGAAAAGCCCACCTCAAGAATTATGCTTCTTGGAGTACGTGCCAGCGATCCTCTGTTGTTTTAGTTTACGCCCACGCGGACCTTATCAATGTAAGAAATATAATTTAGTATGTCATTCGCTTCTTTCGAGAAGCATCATTAAGATTCGACAATGCGATATCTTTTAAGTCTTTGGTTTTGTGCTTTCGTCATCGATATGACTTAATTAACATTTATTTTTCGTCTATCCGATTGGTCTCGTCATAACGATAGATGACACTTCGACGTTGCATTCTTCCCTTCCAACGATGTTTCTCCACATCGTTTCGTACAATTTATGAATCTTAAATTCATAACTAATATTCATCATTTGTTAACGCAGATCAACGATTTCGAGCTCCAATACCTCATTCACCACTATCATCTTCTCGCCGTGTTTCTCGCCTCACCCGTCCCATATATTCTATCGTAGAAATATCTATAGTACACAATCGATAAAGGTTTCTTATAAATTAATCATCTTCTAACAATCGTTCTATAAATTAAAGTTGCTTAAATAATATTTTCTCAAGCATTTACTTGACATAAACAACTCATTATATTTAATTAAATATCGAATTTAATTAAATAGATCCATAATTAAAGCTTAATTAAATGGATCAATTAAAAAGTCCAATAATATTTGATTTATCAATCAAATTAATTTAATTCATCTTCGATATCCATTAATTATGATTTATTTCTAATCACACCTTTGTAACAAATTACATAAGGTCCATCTCATTATATAAGTAAATCACTTAAAAGAATAATTTCAATTATCATTTAACATAATTAATTAATTATGTTATTCAATTTCTAAAATTAGACTTTATCCAATCTATGAATTTAATTAACTCACTTTAAATAATTTATATTTAGAGTATTATTTAATTAATTAAGAAGTAATCTCAAAATTTAATTATTAGAATTAAACCTCATAATTAAATAATATGGAATTAATTCAATCCTTAATTTAATTTAATGGATTCAAGTAATTAATTCAAGTCCATTATTCATTTATGTACTTAGCCCAATATTTAAAATAAGTCTAAGCTCATCCTTAATTTAATTAAAGAGTCCATCTTTATTTAATTTCGAGCCCATATTAATATTATTTTGAGCCCAAACTCGCCCATTATCTCAAGCCCCAAGATATAAAATTTTCACCTTAATTCAACTTAAAACCAAGCCCATCCTAATAATTTTCAGCCCATCGAATAAGGCCCAAAACATTTAATTAAACCAATCATTTTCGCCCATATATTAATTCGCTAAGAGCCCATATAATTTATCTAAAATTAAGCCCAAGAAAGTAACTCTTACATCGAGACCAACAATATTTTTTCCGCCCAACTCTCAAGCCCAAATTTTAATTAATATTCGCCCATTTTCGTTTGGCCCAAATGAATTAAAATCGCCCATATCAATTTAATTTCCATAGCCCAAACTAACATCTCGCCCAATAACTTAAGGCCCCAAACACGCTTAATGCACATGGCCCATTTCTCGCCCATTCCCATTAAATAGAAACCCACCAATACCACATAAATTAAAACATAAACCTACAACTAATGGAACCCTAGCATCACCGCCCTTCCTCGGTTCACACACACGCGAAAGTCGCCGCCCCATGTCCGTGCGCCCACGTCGCCGATCGGCAAGCTGCGTGGTCGTCGTCGTCGCCAAGACCTCCTCTCCTCTTGCTTCTCCGTGAACACACACACGGACAAACGCAACTCTCTCCCCTCCTCTTCGCCGCCGCTTTCTCCTTTCCGGTGAGCCATCGCGTCGGCGACACCATGGCCGCCTCACGACCCTTCGTCCAACCCCATTTTCTCTTTCTCGCATACCCACACATCTCTTCTTTCGGCGAGATCGCCGCCGTCGAGGTCCCTCCAGATTCGCCAAAGACATCGTCGCGCCGCTTCGCTGGTCACCGTGCGATCGGCGCCATCATCATCGCCTCCGACCGATCGCACCGACGATGTGCCGACACCGCCCTCCACGGCTCCTCCTCTCTTCCTTCGAACACACGCGCACGCATAATGGGTGGTCCGCCTTTCTTTCTTTATTTTGTTTGTAAAATAATTATCTAACATTTTTTCTTTCTCTCACGGTTTTGCGGTCGCCGCATCCGCCTCGGTCAATCGGTGATAGCGCCGCCGTCCACAACCAACGCCGCAACCGCCTCTCTCGTCCGGTGGCGCATCCGCCCGCCTCGGCGTTGATCGGTGGCCGAGCCATAGTGGCTCATGCAAACACTAGAGATCTAGGTTCAAAAGCATTTCTTATGCATCTAGTATTTTATTTGTTCAATAGATTATCTGTATGTTATGGTTTGAGATATGTAACTTGAGTTTATGCAATCTAACATATATAAATGTATGTCGTAGTTTGTGATTGATTCTCAGAATCGAAAGAAAGAATATGAGGATTGAGAGGAGGTTTTACCTTGTTCGTTGTCTCGTTGCTTGAGTTGTGCGTATGGGTAGTGGTGAAGAGTGGTGTGGTTTCATTAATTAACAAGACAGAAAAAGACAAAATGTGTTGCTGTAATGTTTTCCTAGGATACTTAGGGGTGCAGGTGAAGTTTGACCAAAATGAGTATGTAGGGACAAAGTGGAGGATTTTGGGATATGAAATGATATGGTTTGACTAGATAATTTATTCAAGATAAATATCCGGCTCGATTTATAATCGTATTCGTTCTCGACATTCGCTTAAAAATTTCTCGCTCGAAAATAAAATCGAAACGTCAATGATTATAAAATTTAATAATCGCTCTAAATTCAAATCTCGATTTAGTTAAATAAATTAGTAAATCAAAGTTTTAATTTCTGGTATTACAATCATATCATTGAATTAACAAACCGCTTAAAACATTATAAAGTATAAAATGCAACATTATATAATACTAAAAGCTATGAGTTTCACTAATGATGCAAACGATTTTAATAATCTGTTATAATACTAAAACTATATCAAATTCAAGAAATTTATAAAAATAACAAATTCTACCAATGATCTACAAACATACCATTATAATTATTTGGAGGATGAACTTCATCAACATTCAATTGATTATATGTGTTATCTGAATGACAATATAAAACAACGGAATAAGATGAAAAAACTTAAAATAAATCTCAAATGCAACATTAAACAAAACGAAAATCTATAAACTGTGTTTCATATGCAATGAATGTTAATATTCAACAATAACGAAAAAATTTAAATTTTTTTTTTCGAAATCCTATTAAAATACCTGCTTCTTCCATGGTTGTTAATCAAACTCTTTGTGATATTTTTGTTTTGGACGATATATATGAATCCATAGAATGATATTTAATTACCATTTAAAATATATAACTTACCATATCCTAAAAACTGCACCTTTTAAATAGCCATGAAAATAGGAACTACCCTAAAATAAAAAATGTAAAAATACGTATATACCCTTATCTGGATCGACTATGTTATAATTTGTAGCACATAATATTAATTGACGTTGCATTTTTAACATTAAATCTGAACCCTAGATCTACCATCTTAAAGGGTTTAAATTTATTCTTAATTCTCACACAAATATCTATTCTCATATGATCTCTCCTCTCTCTCTCTCTCTATATATATATATAACTAATTATTAAATATTTAGAATTATTTTAATTGTAAATTGTAATTTCGATAATTTTTGAAATTATTTCGATTAATTTCGGTTAATTTTGGTAATATTTGATTTTTTAAATTTTAATATTATAATTTCGGTTAATTATGTTAACCGATAGCCGATTCGACTAATTGAATCGGTTAACCTACTAACCGATCGATTTCGATTACGGTTACTATTTTTTTTTATTTTCGTTTTCGATTAACTGCAACCGAACTGACTCTCAGTCCTAGTTCTATTCATTATGCGTTTTTCTAATTCTAATTTCGGTTGCTTCATTTCACAAAAATGGTAAGGGAGGGCAAAGTTGTAGCCTCAAATGACAAATCAAAAGAGAAATAGAACTCTAATCCCGTGATTTATGTTCTTAGATTTTATTTGTTAATATTTTTCCTAAATTTGATTTATAAAGTGATTTTATAATCTATACCGGCCCAAACTTGTATCATAATATCCACAAGTTGGGATTGTCACGCACTCTAAAGGCGACTTAGATTTTTAACTAATTTGATGCAAATTGTGGGCGGTGTTGCCTCGTCACTATGCATTTAACTTAGTGAAATATAAGTCATCATCAGCTGTAAAACTTGCCACCGTTGCTTCTCAGGAAACAAACAAACAGAAAAAGAAAGAAACAAAATAACCAAACAAATTGCCACCATTTGATAAAATAAAATTTTCTTTCCCTTGTGAATCACGCAATTTCTCCTCTTCTTTACGATTAATTATTTACTTATCTCAAAGTTTTTGCAAGATCATCTTTATTTTTAATAACTTTGAAAATAAATGTTCTGAATTAGTGTTTTACTTTTTTTTAGTAGGAGAAACAGAAACAATAGGAATTGAACTTTGGTCTCATTCTTTACACAGAGGAGTCCCATGGATAATGTAATAAAATGTGTATAGAAATTTTTATGTGATGTACATTGAAGTTTTGTCACTAAAATCCAAATGTTGGCATCAATTAATTCTTCTACTGCATGATATTATAGAAGGAAAACATTTTTTTTCTAATCCAACGTTTTGAACGTCTAAACAAATATATCTCAACATATCGAAAAGTACTACAAAATATTTAATCTATCTTTATTTTTCAAATCTATCATATGAACTTTTTTCCAAGAGTAAGTGCTGACTCAATGCTCCGAAAAGTATTACTCCCTCCGTCACATTTAAAGTATGACAAAATCTCTGGTGCGCTCGGACTCAGCATACGCGCGGATCCCAACCCGCCATTTAACCCGATCCGGATCCCCATACTTTCTTCATTTTTTTTTGATCAAGCACCCTATGGTTTTTGTTACTTATTGTTACTTATTTTATAATATTATATTTTATTTATTAATTCATAATTAGGGTTTATTAATCATAATTAGGGTTTATTAATTCAAAATTAGGGTTTATTATTTCCAATTAGGGTTTATTAATTCAAAATTAGGGTTTATTATTTAAAATTAGGGTTTATTAATTCATAATTATGATTTATTAATTAACAATTAGAGTTTATTAATTCAAAGTTAGGGTTTATTAATTCAAAATTAGGGTTTATTATTCAAAACTAGGGTTTATTATTCAAAATTAGGGTTTATTATTTTCAATTAGAGTTTATTAATTCAAAATTAGGGTTTATTAATTCCAAATAGGGTTCATTAATTCAAATTAGGGTTTATTAATTCAAAATTAGGGCTTATTAATTTATAATTAGGCTTTATTATTCAAAATTAGATTTTATTAATTCAAAATTAAGATATATTAATTTAAAATTATATTTATTAATTTACAATTAAAGTTTATTAAATTAATTAATTTATTTAGATTTAATTTAATTAATTAATTAAGATTAATTAACTACTTAATTAAGATTAATTAATTAATTAATAATTAATTATAGGTGGTCTCTGCTGTGGCGCACACAGAGACCCCTCTTAAAGTATTTCATTATTTCTTTTGGACACACGTATTTAAGAGAAAGGTATAAGTTAAAGTGATAAAAATTAGATATGATCATATCTTTTGAAAATATAATTATTTTATAAAATAAAATAAGAATAAAAAGGGAAAAAATGATATTTTAAATGAAACGAAGAGAATATTGATAACTTCCTTGAAGGAATTCTTAATGGTTGATAGCTTTCAAGTGCGCTAGTTCGGGCCTCGGGCCATAATAGATTTGGACATTAGGTAGTTTAGGTATGGAAAAAACTGTCAAATTAGGTATTTTATTGTAATTTTTTATATGTTATTATATATTTGTAAAATGTACCATAGAAAGATATAAAACGATATTTTTCTTATTATATATATTATTTCTCAAAATTTCACATGTTGTTTGAAGAAGAAGAAGAAAAACGCTTTTCCTATGTTGAAGCAAAAAATTCACAATTTTGTTTGGAGGTTTTTGACTAATTTTCTATTAGATGGATCAAACGCTCGACTGATACTGTTGCTCACAATTTGGCATGTGCAGCTTTTGGTGATAGAAAATTCTTTGGTTGAAAATGATAATTTTCCATCATCCTCTCGGTTTCATAAATTTCTCCTAGTTTGGTTTTCATCTTAAAAGAAAATAAAAGATTTATTGAGGGATGTTAGAGAATGATATGATATACTAATTAATGTTTAATTTGGCAGAAGAACAAGATTTAGGCCAAAAAGCCTAAATTATTAACGCCTATCATGGGCTTAAATAAAAATTATAATTCGACAAGATCGATTAACTTTTGTATGTTTTGCAGGCTATTGTACATAAATATGAGTTTATTCAGTATGCATAAAAAATAATAGCTGCGAATTTTCATTGACAAAAGAAAAAGATCTCGGGTTCGAGTCCATCGTACACGACCTTTAACATTTCTGTATTAATTGTATTAATTGACAAGAAAAATAAGAATTTTCAATTTATTAATTGAATTCGAATTTTCAATTTGTTAATTTTCTATGCATCAACTAAAACACTTTACGCAATTTTGGATCAAGAACATTACTAGTCGAAATTTCTCTCTATCGCTTTCTACACGTGGTTTCCTTTGAGTCCGTGTACTTCGAATTGATCAAATGATTGAATCACCCATCTGCAACGCTCAAAATTAAATAATACGTAGAAATTTCTCGTATCATTTAGTTGACAATTTCAATAATTAAAATTGATTCTCATTTCGAATAAAATAATTTTGTTCATTAATATGATCTTAGTACCAATTAAAATAAGTGTCCATGTCCTTTTCATATTTCACCTTCCCCGTAGGCAATATGCATTATTAAGTGGCAACAAATTCAAAAACAGATTAACAAATCGGTTAAATGACCTGCTATTTACAATAATACAGCATTACGTTAACAAATCGTATCTTTTGGTAGGGACTCAATTAATCTTACTTATACAGTTATACCAAATAATTGTAGGTTAATTTAGTCTATAATTAAGATTTAAGAGTTATTTAATTTTCCAAATACAGTTGCGTATTTGCTGGAGTGCAAAGTATGGAATCTTCGAAAAATATTCATTATAAATTACAATTACTAAAGTATTTAGAGTCCAGAAAAACGAGTCAATGAGAAAAGAAAATAATTGGACGATATATATATATATATATATATATATATATATATATATATATATATATATATATATATATATATATATATATATATAGTGTGGTGCTTGCATGCATTTTTGTTGTTGTTTTTTTTTTTATTTTATTATTTAATGTTATGTCTTTTGTTTTATACAAAACTTATATTAAATATAGTAATTAAGAATAATTAGATCTTTAATTATAATTTATTAATTCATTATGATTTATTAATTCATAATTAGGATTTATTAATTAACAATTAGGGTTTGTTAATTCAAAGTTATGGTTTATTAATTCATAATTAGGATTTATTATTCAAAATTAGGGTTTATTATTCAAAATTAGGGTTTATTAATTAAAATTAGGATTTATTATTCAAAATTAGGGTTTATTAATTCCAAATAGGGTTTATTAATTCAAAATTAGATTTTATTAATTCATAATTAGGCTTTATTATTCAAAATTAGAGTTTATTAATTCAAAATTATATTTATTAATTTACAATTAAAGTTTATTAAATTAATTAATTTTAATTAAAATTAATTAATTTAATTAATTAAGATTAATTAACTACTTAATTAAGATCGATTAACTAATTAATTAATTAGGGTGGTCTCACGGTGCGCGGGCGCGCACAGGAGACCACCTCTCTATATATATATATATGATATGTGAAATGCACATTTTATAAAATGCTTTATTATATTGTTGTCCTTAAAAGTAAAGTATATAAGAGCGTCATGATACGCAATGTTAATTTCACAAGAAACAACTTTTTTAGAAAAAAAAGAAATAGTGCTTCCTCCGTCCTGTTCTAAGTGAATCATATTCCTCTTTTGGTCGTCTCACCATAAGTGGCTCATACCAAAAAAAGAATCATTTTTACATACAAAAGTATCTCAAATTTTGTGAACACATACTATTTGTCACGCAAAACACAATCATCCTTAATACACGTGATCAAACGCAATGAACCACTTAAAACAAGACATAGAAAGTAGTAGATAAGTTTTGGTACTCGGAAGCAATACTTAATCCTTTTGTGTCTCATGTGACTATTCGTATCTGTTTATTTATGTGTCTCAAAGATCATAACTTTTATGAGCTTGCTCGCTATTATGGTGAACTCTTAGTTACATATTTCAATTTAGTGTTCAAATAGGCTTAGTTCAATTGGTCGAGAATAAATAGATTTTGGGTAAAATTTCAATTTAACATTATCAAATTAAGAAGGTGATTGCTCCGTACGAAATACACCTTAGTTGGTAATAGGCTTTCCCATCGGGGCTTCGAACCATTTCGGACGTATGAGTTGTAACCTAAAAAAACAAAGTGACAACTCCCCTTTCTCCAAAGAAAGAAAGAAATAAATAAAACGTGAAAAAAAAGAAAAGAAAAAGGTGAATCTCTCAATCATAGTGAATTAATATGATTTTATCTTTAAAAGCGTGTTGCATAACGTTTCAAATATGTACTAATTCCACATAAACTAGCCAAGTCAATGATATTGAAGTTAAAATTGATTGAACATCATTTGTCGCATATGGACAATATCGTTCCTAACTTATAGAATAGTGTGGATTATATTTTTGGTTCTGTCGTCCGCCCTTATACAACCTTTTCTGGAACAATGTATCTACTTGATTGTTACGTACATTGATTTGCAGGATTAGTAAATGTCACACTTTGGAAATTTTTGTGAACTTATTTGTCGATTTTTTTTAATATTTTTTTATAGAATTGTATATATGGGATTACTCTTGAATTAATCATGATAATTTTTGTTTTCATTGGACAAATGGGGAAACAATAATTTGATTGGGCTTATGGGACTGATATTAGAATTTGATTTTCTCCTGATAATATTATAATCGGGAATAAAATTTGTTTTCACTCGTGTTAGCCTTTATCGTGACGAACTATTGGACGACTAAATCGGAGTCCGTTTGATCAGTGAACGAAATAATTTTGTGAGTAAAACGGGGTAATGTATTGAATTAATTTCTTTAATACCTAATTTTGTTTGGGCTTTTATGAAATAAAGAAACTAATAGAAGCCCAATTTCTAGTCCATTTTGTTCAACCCTATTACTGTATTTATCCTCCAGCCCATCTCTTATAATATCATTTCTCCTCATTCATTTTGTTTCTTTCACAATGAACCAAAAAAATAAATAAAAAAATCCTTTGCTTAGGGGTATATGTTTCAGTTTTACTATATCTTCGAGCCCTTTACCTCCCTCCTCTGAGTTGTAGTTTGTACACTTATTTTTTAAATTTTTTTTATCTTACATTGTTATTCATATCCCTAAATGGTAAACTATTCATGTAATTCATTTTATCGATAAAATAGATTTTAGTATTAATAACAAATCGATTAACACGATAGATTTGGCTGATATAACAAATTCCTTAACTTATTTATTGAAAATATAAAATTATTAACTAAATACAATTATTTTCTTTCTATAATTAGTAATTATTGTGCTAAATCTTAATTACTTTTATTTGTTATAAGAAATCAATAAATATATTGTGTTACTATGGATAGAATAATTAATATTCTAAACACATATTTAAATTTAGAAAGTTTTGGGTTCGATTAAATTGATTCGATAAATAAAACTCGAGACCCGACTGATACTAAACTTTTTTCGAAAGACGATGATGTTCGATCGACTCTTATTACACCCCTAATTATATAGCTCTTAAGAAAGAAGATAAAAGAATTAGATATATTTGGACGTTGTTACTAATTCCAATATGAGGGTAAAAAATAATAATCAAAGAACAGAATGCGATCTGAAATTTGTGGTTTCATTCAACCATAAATAACTACACAAGTTAAAGAGTATAGATAATCCTCTCCTCTCGAACACGAATTAAGACACTGGCTTCAATGATTGCTCCGACGGTAGGGAAAACCCTACTTATCTCAACACTTACTTTCATCTCTGTTGCCCTAGCCCTAATTTTGTTCTCACCTTCCTTCCAATTCACTCAAACGTTGTCCATTTCTCCTCCGTAAGTATTCATTTGTGCATTTTCTGTTCTGCCCGGGAAATCTTACTTTTACGGTTCCCCAAATCTGTACATATTCTGATCTGAATGCGGAACAGGTCAGAACGAGCTGAGATTTGGAGTTTGAGGAGATTAATCGAATGGCGGCCTTGCAATTGGTGGCTTCAAGGCCATCTTGCGGGTTAGTTAGTTTGTTTCCAGTTCTTATGTAGGCCTATTTTGCTTGTTCCATTTATTTGTACTTCTTAGGCCAATCAAAATTGGGTTTTGGCCTTGCAATTGGGCGGATAGGCATCGATTGGTATGTTAAGACATTGTATTATGATTTATGTTTGTACCGGGGAGGTACCTTATAGTAATGTAAACTGTAATTGCATGAACTTCTATATGAAGTTTGTTTGCCTATATTGCAACTCAGCTTTCAGTCTGTTCAGTTATAATTCGAGTTAAAATATTACCTACCTGTATATCATGCCTTCAGTTTCTTAAAAGGACAGCATATAAGTTCCATGCTTGCATTTGCCATTGGATCCAGGACTTGGATGTCAGTGAGTTGCTATTGTAGATGGCATCAAAGATGTAGGATCCTTATTTGGAATGTGGTGCTGCATACAATTGCATTTGGCAATCCAAAATAAAATCGGTTTTTTAACTCTTATGAACACTTGGGGATGGATTAGGGAGTTTGTTTTAAAAACTTGAAATCACTTGACGTCTTTATTCACAAGATCTATCTATGTTTATACTATGGTTCTGTTTATTTTTTCTAAGTCCACGTTGACTGGCATCAAATGCAGAAATTTGCATTGGTTTTTGCTGCAGCTCTGCCAGAAAAGAGCAATGGATATATTAGAGTCGATTGCTATGGTGGGCTCAATCAGATGAGGAGGGATGTGAGTACTTCACTTCATATCTTTGTATTAAGTCCCTACTTTCCTCATTTTGTTCTCATTTATTTGTTTTTGCTCGTTGTGTGAAAACTTTGTTGATGGAGATTATTGCAGTTCTGTGATGGTGTTGGTATTGCTCGCTTGCTGAATGCCACTCTGGTTTTACCGAAATTTGAGGTTGCTGCATATTGGAATGAATCTAGGTGAGATATGGAATACCTTTTAGTTGGATAAATTCTATGAGCATACCTTTCTTTCGTTTACTATGTATGGGTGTATCTGTATAATGTCAGATAATGGCATTACAATCTCAACTCAATATATACTAATTGGCCCTAAGCGTTAAGCCTCAAAAGAGAATCAATCGGCTATTGTAGGCTGTAACTAGTGAAAAAGTGCTCTTTTTGATAATTTTTCCTTCTAAAAGATTTTCATAATCCAGGTAAATACTTATTGTCCTTCCAGTGTCTCTGTCCTTAAATAACTATTATGATGGACTTTTCCTTGAACAAATATTCTACCATTATAGTGGATGAGTGGAACTCAATTTTATTATTTTAATTACTTTTCCATTATTATGGAAATATGTTGTGATAGAATAGAATCAAATCATATAAGTTATAATCTAACTGATTACCCCCCTCAACAACCTTTTCTGACTCATAATTTTACAATGCAGTGGATTTCAAGATGTCTTTGATGTGGATTACTTCATCCAAAAAATGAATGGATTCATTCAGGTAGCCAAAGAGTTGCCTGCGGAACTTGTATCAAAGGAGCCTTTTAGAGTTGATTGTAGCAAGCGTAAAGGATTATTTGATTATGTAGAAACTGTACTTCCATCGCTCTTGGAGCATCGCTACATCTCAATCACTCCTGCAATGAGTCAAAGAAGGGACAGGTACCATGCATTTGAAGCTCTTCTTTGTCATAATCTTGTTTACCTAAGCAGAAGTATCTTAGGTACAGGTACCATGCATTTGAAGCTCTTCTTTGTCATCATCTTGTTTGCCTAAGCAGAAGTATCTTAGCTTATTTAACTTATATTGTTTCAGACTGGTTATCTCGATCCTTTCTGACTGGTTGTTATCTCTATCTATTTTGATTTTCAATTAATTAATGCAAACAAAACCACTCTACTTGCAGGTATACATTGTCTGCTAAAGCTGCTCTTTGTCAGGCTTGCTATGATGCTCTGCAGTTAACCAAAAAATTGGAGAAGAAAGGTTCCGAGCTTCTAGAAGCTATACCGAAACCCTTCCTTGCACTTCACCTGCGGTTTGAACCGGACATGGTAGCTTATAGCCAATGTGAGTATTCCGGCCTTTCCCCTGCCTCTGTCCAAGCAATAGACGCTGCACGAGGAGATAGAAAACCCTGGACCGGAGAACAAGCTCGTTTATGGAGAAGCAGGGGGAAGTGTCCGCTCACACCAAATGAAACTACCACCATCCTTCAAGCTCTTTCTATACCGACAAACACAAATATATACTTGGCAGCTGGGGACGGTCTAATGGAACTCGAAGGTCTAACTTCGGTATATGCTAATGTCTATACCAAATCCAGCCTTTTAGATGGTGACGACTTCAGAAACATGCATGGCAACACCAAAGCCGCATTGGATTACTACGTGGCTATCAATAGCGATTCATACGTGGCAACATATTTCGGCAATATGGATAAAATGGTTGCAGCTATGCGGGCTTTCAAGGGATTATACTATACACTTTTCTTGAGTCGGAGAGCGTTTGCAGTACTAACTTCCCAGGGCCTTGAGGGAACCTCGTTGATGGAAGCACTATGGAAGGTTCATAGAAATGATTATGTAATGGGCGTGGGATCTGCTTTGCCTGATTGCTTCTGCGAATTCAAATTGTGAGGTACAGATTTTGTTCCCTTTTTCGTCATAGTTTGAAGTATTCTTTTTTATCCATCTACTGCAAGCTGAGTTTTGATCGGTACATTACCAGCACCGAATTTAGTTTAAGAAGAATTTGTAGTTGCATTTGTTGTATTCATCTCTATAAGTTATGTATATGTATCAATGTGTTTTTCAAGTTGAAATCTACGAATCTTACCAAGTTATAGTCGTTTTTTTAAGTCAAATTTCCTGGAGATTATATTAGGAAGTAATGGGAACCAAAAACAATTGGAAAATTAATATATATTTTTTAAAAATTATTTATTTTTGTTTCGTCAAGAAGGAAGATATACAGACCTTTATCAATGGAATTTGAGTCAAATAGTTTCCAAGCCAACGTGAGGTAAGAAGCTGCTACGACATTAAGTTGGTTAGACGCGATGCCAATGTTTTGGCGCATAAACTTGCTATAGAGGGTGTTTGGCTGAGCTTATAAGCTAAGCTGTTTTTCAAGTTTAAAAAATAGTTTATAAGCTGTTTTTGGGGAGTTTATAAGCTCAGTCAAATACCTTAATAGTCTCGATTGATATCCCTATTTGCGCATATTTGAGATGAACCTCCTGCAATTATGGATGGTTTTCTTCATGTTCCCTAATGTATAAAATCATTTTTTCCTTTGATAATAATAATAATAATAATAACAATCATTTTTACCTTTAAAAAATGATATACCGTTAAGAGCAAATGCAGGGGAATCTTTGTAGAATCTTAAGACAAACTATTATGTATATATAGGTATAATATGGCTTTTTAATTTCTAGTAGTTTTGGAATATAATTTGGAGAAAAAAATATTTAGCGTTATATTTGATAGAGATAAATCGATAATAGCATGTAAACGCACAAGGTGTTTTCTAATTTTGCAAACTATTTTTTTAAAAATAAAATCAAATGCATCAACTTTCAATTTTTATCAAGATTTCCCCCTGAATTTAAATTACCCCTGAATCGATCATGACCTTGCAAAATCGAAAATGATGTGGCAACCAAAACGATGTCATTTTGATTATATATAATAAAAGAAAAATAGAAAATGAAAATAATTTCCAAACCCGTTATAGTTAGTTTCAGTTCTTCAATTTGGTACGGGTTAGAATTAAAAATTATGTATACAGCTCTGAGATATACAAGCAACTAACCGTTTTGTTTCGCTGAGACTATTGAGCATATGGAAGAACAGTAGCTAAAGTAAATCTTGTACTCAATGCCATCAAAGAACCTGATGGATCCTTTGATCGAGCTTCGTTTAGTTAGTCCTTGGATGTAATGACGAGCAACCCCACTCCACCGATAAGAATGTACTGCAAGAGGAAGAGTGAAACTAAGTTAACATCATTTCCTAGCACAGCTAATCAGATGGGAAGTAGCAGAAACAGACGAAGATGGAGATGATGAATCGAATCAAAGAGACCTTTATCAATGGCTTTTCAGAAGCTGGAATCACTACAAATGTGTTAGTTTAGAGAATGAATAATGTCTGCTAATCTGTTTTGCTCTATATTATCAGACAATTTGGTGCAGAAGCATTAGAATTGCAGTTCAGAAAATTGAATACTAGACTCTCCCAACAGCTCTTCCTATGATGTGTTTTCCTGCAGCCAGCGCTGGCCGGGAGCATATAAAGATATGTCGTCCTCCTCATTATTATCCCCTGAGAGAAAACAAGTAAAAATTGCACTGTCAGCATCAAAAGTTCAAAAGCAAATGATTTGGAACTCTGAAAACTGCAACAGTAAACAAAATAAACTCTTACATTAATATTATACACAACAATCTCGCCTGCTCGAATTGGTTCTTTGCTCATATGCAAGAACAAAATGTCTCCCTGTAGATACATTTGTCAATATGCGTTATACACATCACTAACTATTCAGTGCTTTCAGAAAAATGTAACTATTTTTTGTACTATAAAACATGTAAATCGGTGCAGAAGGGAAGAGAGAATTGTTCCAGAATTTTTTTTTTTTTTTTTTTTTTTGTAAAACAGCAACAAATGATTTATTCTCACCCTAGCAAATCCAGGTTCCATACTTTCAGAAAGAACGACAACAATGGGGATTCATTACCAGTTATACACATCAGCGCCTTCCATATCATCAATGCGGATGTGACAATCAAACCTTGAGTCAAAAGAAGAAAAGATAACCAAATCAGTTCTTCGAGCTCATAAACTTCCTAGAATTGCATGTACATGGAAAATCATATTTATTCTTAGCCAAATATTTTCAAAAGACTTTGATCAAGTAGCTTAAACTCACTGCCCTGCAAACATATGGATGCAAGATTAAAGCATTAGCAACAGGCTTTGTCAACAGTGAGTTTAGAGCAATGTTGATCGACTAACTTACGGCTAAGACTCCAATAGAACAATAAGCGAAGGTTATTAGGACTTTGATATAGATCTTTTTATTTACAGATTTAGGCACCTCAATGCAATGCTCTTCTGAATTCTTCCTTTTTACCGGAAAAAATAAATTAAAGCCCGACTCGGTTGAAATCTTCATCCCCTCCTAATTTATTTAAGAAGTGCAATTATGAATCATGAGAGCTTTATGATTAGTGCATATATTGTTAAATACCAGGCATATGTATGATCGAATGAAGGCTCTTATACAAAATTGCATGGAAATCAGAAGTCCTCACATTGTATCATCAGTCTGGTAAATCTGATATAGACTTGAAAATGGTAACAAATTGGACATAATTCTGCAAACATATTATGTGGGGAACATACATTTATCCATAATGTAAATGGTAAGATATTTGTAAGCTTCTCATGAATGATTTACAAATTTATTAATATTCAGGGTGTGACAAATTGTACATGCCTGCTAATAATTTCCCAAAACCGTATCCATGATCTTATGAAAAGCTTCTCATGAATGGTTTACATTATTTGTACAGAAAAAAACGAACACTGCAAACTGCTGCTCTGTGACTCTAGCTACTTTCAGTTCATTCATATTTAAATTTATGGATATACTAAATGTACTAAATAGAAGCCTGTGATATGCCTTACATCAGTATTTCACATTTTTACTTCATCAGGCAATCCAATGTTGGCCTCAATGTATGAGCTCTTCCATAAGCATGGATGCAGTGGGATTTTGTTGGATTATTTGAATTTGCTGATTCTATGTCGACATCGTCCACGATGATGTTAGTGCAAGGTACTGTCTTGCTGCAGCTAAAGTTAATGGTAGCATTCTTGGAGATGGTTGTGCCATGGAGTCCATAATATCCCACATCACTCACTTTGACTGCAGATCTCTGTAGATAAACAATGAATCAGTAGACAACAGAAGCACATGTCTCTCATGATTACTGATAATTTATGTAATATAGAATTTTTATAGTTACTTACTTTGTTAAAGCATTTCTTGTGAGGACAGTAATACTGGTCGATGATGACAGGGTTATTAGCCTCTATGAAGATTATCTTGGAGAACTTGATGTTCCTGGCAAATCCAGATCCTCCCTACAGAAAGAAACAGGTTCGTCTTCTTCATACTTCAGTAACTCTGTTGATTAGATTCTGCTCAGTTTTCGAGTTGTTACCTGCCATGTCTTGATCCTCACTCCATTATCACTTCTGTTAAAAGTGCAATTGCGTATGTCTATTGCTTCTACTTCGTCGTGCTTCCCCTTCTTCCCTAAACTCCCAATACTGCCAAAGACAAGAAAAGGATTTACAGTTTCTTGGTTTGTTATGGAAAATGTGTTTGTTACTGTTGCATTATGTTTGAATTTAAAAAAAACTATATGGTAAGAGAGAGTGAGAGAGATACCTTATTCCATGTCCCGGACCACAATTTATGTTGGATATGTTGACATTTGAAGTGCCCCCATTAATGGCAATACAGTCATCCCCTTTTACAATTAACAAAAAATGGTACACACACAAGAAAACTGCTTGACAAATAGAAAGAATCAAAGAATAAGGTAAGAATGAGAAATGTCTACCAGTTTCCATGACAGAGTCAAGAATGCGAAGATCTGTCGAACCGCTGATGTCAATTCCATCTGTATTAGGACTCTTTCGAGGGGCGGTTATGAGTAGGTCTGAAATGGTTGTGTCGTTGCATCCGTTTATGGAAACATGGTTCTTCTGGCTGTTCATATGCTTCAATCCTCTGAGTTGGAGCTTGTTGCAGTGAGAAAACCGCATTGCCTTGATAAGGAACACCAAATATATAAGTCTGTATGCATGTTGAAATACTGCATATAGCTATATATGGGATGGAATACTTACAGTTGGTTTTGATATTGTGTCGCCCTGTAACACACAAAGCAGGAAGTTGGTGTATCAGTAGTGGTGAAATTTGAAAGGAAAGTAGGTATGATTTTTAGAGGTGTGTATAGCTCACATTTTTCCACCATGTCTCTCCACGACCATCGATCACTCCTTTGCCTTCCCCTACCAAAGTAAGCCCGTCGACTCTGTGAAAGTAGAGCCATTCGTCCGCGCCTTTCTTCTTCCATGCGGATCTTGGCGGTGCCACTATGTTTCCTAGTATCTGTAGTAAGTTTTGTTTCAGTTTATGAATCAGTAATGATGAGATACGAACATTCCTCTAGTGCAAGGGTGTTTGGCTGAGCTTATAAGTCTTTAAAACAACTTATAAGATGTTTAGGAGCTTATTTATTGTGTGTTTGTGCAAAATAAGCTCTTAAACAACTTATGATAGAGTGTGAAAATAACTCCAGCTTATAAGCTCATTTAAAAATAAATTGCTCAACGCCAACTTATTTTTTTCATAAGCTTATAATCAACCATGAATTTATCAAAATAATCTTATTATAGTTCGTTATATCCGACATATACACTACCAACTTCATTTCTCGTCAATTTTATCTCTCCAACTCATCTTTCTTTCTCTAGCTTATAAGATAAATTATCCAAACACTTTAACAACTTATAAATTGAGACATTACCTCTTATAAGGAAACATCTTATAAGCTTTGAAGCTTATAAGCTCTTTAAAATAAGCCTAGACGATCGGAATCGTTTATAATCCAATATCAACGGTTCTAGTTCTGGTTCCAGACCCTCTCAGATACGGACTGATCCAGACCCGCCTCGATTGTTTTGGATCCGACATTTTTTAGTGTATTATATGCTTTTCTAATGTGTTTTAGATATTCTATTACTAATTAATTGTCATTTTTTTTTATCAAGTTATGGAAAAAGTATATAAATTGGTAATTATTTTAGCTTTTGGGTAATTAACCGACTCAAACCCATAATTTGATGGCCCGGGTCCGGTCCGAGCCCAGTATTTAATGATTCAGTTCCAGAATCAGAACTGATACTTATTTATTAGTTCTGGTCGGGATTTTTTTTCCTTCCAAATCTTTTTCCTTGAAAATGCACTTGTTAATTGGTATAGCAAGAAGAAATGTATAAAATGCCAATTCTGTGATGAGGTAAGTTTAAGTAAATGACATTCACCAAATGTGCAGTTTATGTATCTGCAAATGATGTTTACCTCAAATATGATTGAGGTGGAATTGCATGGGCCCTTAAATTCGATTTGAGACACCCGAAATTTCTTCCCACTAGCTACTGCTATCTTCGCCTTTTCTCTCTTTTCTTCGCAAGCTGCTTCCCATGCCGACTTAAATGCCTAGTGACGAAAAGTAATTGTTAAAACAATATAATAAAATGATAATTGAATACTATTTTAGTATTCAATAAGTTGGGCAGATTAGTGTCAAGAGAAATCTGAGGTACAACAATAGGATAATTATTAATCGTCCGAGATTACATTTATTAGGGTTCACAAACTATGCTTTTGCATGCTTTTAATGAAGTCAACATTTTATACTTGTTCTGTATGCTTTTGCATCAGTCGGTCGGTGACTCGGTTCGACCGATCGACCAAAATTTTTCAAGTCGAAAACCGAATAGAACCGATTTATAGTTTTGGACCGACCCAAAACCGTATCGAAAAACTGATCGGTTTCGATCGGACCGAAAAACCAATCGAAATATTATATATATATATATTAAATAAACATATTTTAATCCTAATTATTTAATTAAAATATTAATTAATTATTATATATAATATATAAATATATAAAAATAATATTTTCAGTTCGGTTTGGTTACCGATCAAACCTAAAATATAAAACCGAAAATCGAACTGAAAACCGATTTTAATTGAAAATTTGAACCGAACCGAAAACCGATTTTCTCAAAAACCGAACCGAACCGACCAAAATCGATCTGTTTTTCGGTTCGATTCGTTAATGCATATCCCACTTTTGCATACTTTTGAAGTGACAGATAATGAAGAAGAAGAAGAAGAAGAAGAAGAAAAGATATTCTTTAAAATATGACATTGAATAATAATGGTAAATAATTACATTTGTATCATCCGTAATTCCATCACCGATAGCTCCAAACTCTAAGACGTCATAGGTCTTGACGCTGTGATCTTGTGCAGTTGGAAGTGCCATGCTTGATGCCCAAAAGGCCAAGCACAAAATCAACACAGTGGTAGAAGTGTCCTACAAAATATATAGAATAAATAATGTAATTAATTAAGTAAAATAAACACTTGGGAGTTAGAATTGTAAAATAAAGATTGGACTTGAATGTAAGAATTTATTGTTGTGACGTTTTTAGTCATCACCATTTAAATTAACGTAAGGAGCGAACAACATAATTTTTGACGATAAAAAAGTTGGGAGAACAAAAGAAAAAAAGATAAAGGCTGTCTATTGGAAGGAAAATAAAAGGTTATTTTAATTAATTCGTACCATAATTTGATGAACTTTGTAAGGTAAGCAGCTTGATTCTCCCTATAGAATAACTAATTACTACGTGCTATACCAGAAGGGCTGGGCAATGGCTTATTTATAGGACAACCTTTGTTAGAATTATGTGAATCTCATCCTGAAATAATTAATTTTCTTAGCCTTTCTCATCATTAGGTAATGCGACACTACACTAATGCATCATTTAGTTGGTAAACCACAATTAAAAGACTTCTTCAATTTCATCTCATAAAATCTGTTATTTTCCTCATCTAATAAAATTCATTAGTTTTATAATATAGAACTATTGATAAAAGTCATTATTATCACTGCCATCTAATTTTTTTTAAGAGTTATGCATTTACAAATAATTTCCATGCGGCGTTTTGCGTCAAATGTAAATATCAAAGAAGAATAAAACTCGTTGATTTAAAGGAATACCGACAATTGACGATAAGAGATAAATCTCGATTTCATGAAATGTCAAAAGCTGCTCACACATAAGCGATTACGAAGATTAAATACTAACCCAAAACTCCAAAATACAAGAAATGCCAAAAGGCCCAAAAAATCCGAAATTGCAAAATAACCTTGAAGTCCGAAAAAACTAATAAATCTCTACTATTATTTGACCTTCTAAAATATGGAATTTGCCCATAAAAAACATCAATCATTTGATAGCAATGTGTCCTTTTAGAACGTCGATTCCTAAATGGAAAACATCCTAATTTTCCTCAAAAATCAAGAAACTTTCGGACATTCGCAAGAATAGGCTTCGGATGATCCGCACTATTTTTGTAAAATCATCCGCAACTTTCTTATTTTGCATCAATTTCTCTATAAACAGTTTTAAATCAAATGTAAATATCTAAGAAAAATACAACACCAGAAAAATATAATTAAAACGACATCATTGTAAATTAAAGCGTGCGAGTCTCCTCTAAATCACCGTTTATTTATCCAGAACTAACATAAACTGAACGAAATAATAATATGATCCAATGTCACATTCACACACACGTAACAACAATAATAACATAATACAAAATTATATATTTTTAGACATTAATGAAAAATGAGTTGTTCTAAGGCAAAAGGCACTTGACAGCTGGCTTCGTGTGAGTGGCTGTTCCGTGAGCATTGAGACAAACTGCAGAAACCTTCTTTTTGGGATTGACCGGTTTTATGTACACTCGATCTAATCTGATATTCTTGCATGCATTTGTTTGGCTGCATTTCAAACTAATAACGTTTTCTGCAATCGATGTCCCACTTATTGCACTGAACGTTACATCGCTTATGCCCACTGCTGATGTCTGCACAAGTTTCAAAACATATATGAATAATCAGATTTTATATATCCATGAAAAATTCAAATGACAAATATGTAAAAATGGATAGAATGATAAAGAAATTGTGTTCCACTAAATTTAGCTGATTTACTTATAGGAATGTACACATGATTTTTTTTTTTGTCAATTAATACAGAAATTTTAAAGGCTGCGTCACGGTGGACTCGAACCCGAGACCTTTGGCCTCGGACATTAACCACTCTATCACTAGGCCAACACACACACACACAAGAATGTACACATGATGCTACATAGAGATGTCAATGGATGAGTTTTACCTGAACCGATCCGGAACCGTTCAAAACCCATTAAATTTTAAGTAGCGGTTCGGTTTCGATTCGGTTTGCCTTCGGTTTCAATTCGATTCTTTTAGACCAAGCATTTAGATCCATAGTTTGATGGTCCGGATCCGGTCCGGTCCGGATCGATTCAACCGTAACCGTAACTAATACTTATTTATTGGTTCGGTCCGAGTAAACCCGCTCATCGACAAGACTAAGTCTAAATAGGCTTGTCAATGAAATTTGTTTTATCCATATCGATTTGAAATCACTCATAACTCATTAAATTATAAAGCAACGGTTTCGATTCCAATTTCGATTCTTGTCCGGTTCTGATTCTAGACCCGCTCAGATCCAGACCGCTTAAGACCTATAGTTGATGGTCCGGTCCGGATCCGATATCTAATGGGTCGGTTCCAGAACCAGAACTATTACTTATTTATTGGTTCTGGTCCGGGTAAAATTCACCCATTGACATCCCTAATGCTACATGCATGATTTAGAAAAATCAGGCAAAAAGCACATATTGAAGCTGCTACCCTATTAGTTTTTGTTTTGAAAAGGCCTTACGACTGATTTTAGGTTTTAGAAATAAACTGTGGATTGTCAAAATAAGATGTTAGAATTTCTTTATCTCTTTCTTATCTTACTAGCTCAAACTTAGGAGGATCTTAGCGACTTTAGTCAAATATTTCATATTTTTAGGACAAGTGCAAAGGTTTGTCATTATTAGAGGTGACAAAAGAAGACCGGCTAGGTCTGAGTGAATCGGACTTCATCTTAAAATCCAATCGGGTCGGCCAAAAATCTATCGGACCAAAAGTAATGGAACTCAACTAGGTCCAAAACATACTCTAGTGCAAATTTTTCGGGTTAGGCCGCCCATCCGACTTTTGATCATTTTGGGCTGGCCCAACTATCATCGGCTCTGCCAGCTTATTGACGATTATAGACTTAGAGGGTGTTGGAGCAGTCTCTGCCAGGCTTATTTTGCCGATTATAGACTTATTATAAATTGAGTCCTTAATTATGCTTTGTCATAGGAATTAAAATTTCGTTTGTATTCGGATAATCATTTTTATTTTTATTTTTTGCTTCAAATGACAAACCTAAAATAAACAAAAGTAGAGGCTAAAATATGAATTTTCCTGACATTCATGCAGATTATACGTACATCACTTCCGCAATTCTGCCGAAGAGGGCAATAAAATTGTTCGATTTGAATGGGATTGTCCACAGCCTCAAACTTTATTCCTTGAAAAGATATCTTTCTAGCATATCCTTTGCCTCCCTGCACGCAAGTAATTAATGTAGCAAATATTATTTAATGCAAGTTATTACTTAAAGCATTAATTAACATAATGTAATTAAAGTAATTGCATGCTAATTGTACCTGTACAGTCTTAATTCTGACTCCAGTGAGCGTATTTTTGAGAGTACAATTTCGGACGCGTACGTTCTCAACCACATCGAACCCTCCACCTCCCAACGACCCAATGCTGGTACATTAGTCAATTTCATGTTTCCTTCGACGTCGTTAAATAACTAGGTTTGTAATAACGGAGCAACTATCGAACCATATTTGATATTTTAGAATGTTACGCCATAAATTACTTACACGGTTAAAAGTAGGGCCATATTTAAATATTAACCCTATAAATAATGAAGAGCCAAAATATCTAATTTTAAAGAACAATCCATGTGTTTTGTATTTATAGCTTTATTACCTTCCAATACACACACATAAATTGACATATACTCAAGAATTATCAAAATTGAACTCACGTACTTCACTTAATTGGTTAAGAAGCTAACAGATTTGAAGAAGAAGCTAAAATTAACCTGATACCGTGACCCGGCCCGCATGTTATTCCACTAATATCAATATTAGAAGATCCCGCAGTTATAGCAATGCAGTCATCACCTACATATTAAATTTGTTATCAATTACATAAATTCTGAAGAAAATATTAATTAACAAACTGATCGTAACTTGTTTAAACTTTTTGGAAACAGATATTCTAATTAATTAGTTAGAGATGGGCAATTAAGCACCTGTAGCAATGAAAGAATTTCTAATCTTTACATTAGTTGAGCCGGAAATGTCGATTGCATCCGTATTAGGGCTATCTCCGGGGGCGATTATAATGAGATTAGAGACATCGACGTCATTAGTCGACATAATTACCATATGGCTACCGGGGCCATTAACTTTTGAAAATCCCTCTAGGCGTAGCCCGTCACATCTCCGGAATAGCATTCCCTTGACCAATAAAATACATTTACAAAAAATTAATATATAATATAATTATGAAATATTAAAATTAATTAAGATTCACTTACAGTTGGTCCCTTGCAGAAAACACCCTGCGAAGTGAAACATTGACGTAATTAAATTCAATGAAATTCTTGAAATCACAAAAATATTAGTAAATTCTTGAAATTGTGTGTATATATGGAGAGGTTAAAATAAGAATCATTTTAAAGTATGAACGTGAAAACCAAATGAATTCAATATGAAAATTGATGAATCATTATAGAAAGTTACTGAATCCATGACATTTGGAATTTTCTTCTGGGTTCAAAGCCCATGAGAAGCAAAAGTTCTATTTTTTTGATTCAATAACTTTCTCATCTGATTTATCAACTTTCACAACAAATTTATCATTTTTTTATTCTCGCATTCTCACAATATAAATGATTCTCACGTTAACCATCCCGAGGAAATTAAAGCAATTGATTAAGTTAATTACGTTGGCTGGATCATTGTAGCAAGGTCTAGAAGGCCACCAAGAAGCACCCTGTCCATCAAAAACGCCTTTTCCTTTGATAACAAGTCCCTTCACACTAGTAAATATGATCCATCCTTCTACTTGTTTCCCACTCCATGCCTTTTTTACCGGAGCTACAATATTTCCGGACACCTGCATGCCAAATATTTATTTTGTGAAATAATTATATCTAATAATTTGACTTAAAAATCAGGATTGTTGCAATCAATTGATTGAAGGTAGATATTTATAAATCTCGAAAAATGGTTGATTCCCACATGTTTGTATGATGTGTTGGCACTAGGCCTTGAAGAAAGACTTTAATAAGTTTATATTATTATTCAAAGTAATAATCTGGCCTACATTGATCAATATTATGACAATACATGGAGTAGCCAAACAAAGTTGGAACAAAATGTTTATTCGTCAATCATTTTCACGTAGATCGTCTTGAATATACAAGATTCTTTATATTTTATATATCGTGTAAGTATGAATTGTAAGTATTGCACATGCATGTAGCATTGGTGATGTATAATATAATCATAAGATTAGAAGGCATTTTAAGCTAAAGATGCCGATACTTATTTTATTTTATTTATTTATTTAAATTTAATAATTAAGGAGTTAGGAGAAAAGACGATATATGTATATATACCAGCATATAAATACGAGAAGACTTGCATGGGCCCTCGAAGGTCAAAGGGTCCAAAAGAAAGGTCTTCTTTGCAGGTACATAAACTACAGGGACACTACCCGATTTACCCATTTGGCTGCAGGCTGCGTTCCACGCCTTCAAAAATGCCTGAAATTGTTAAATAACAATATTACTATACATACTTCAAATATTCAAAAAGTGTAACATATAATAATAATAATAATAATAATAATAATAATAATAATAATAATAATAATAATAAAGTTGTAATCGTAATATTGTGTGTGTGTGTGTGTGTGAGTTAATTACTTGCGAATCATCGGCTCTTCCATTTCCAACAGCTCCGTAACTCAAAACGTTGAAAACATTTGTTGCTCCAAGTGCACAAGAAGCAATGCACGATAACAACAATAATATCGTGACATGATAATCCTGCACGTAAACCATTTTAATTAGTGTGTGTGTGTGTGTGTGTGTGAGAGAGAGAGAGAGAATAGAACTCACCATTATAGCAGGGAAGGATAGCTTCAAACACGAAGACTTTTTTGGGTACAATTTTGCTATGATTATCGATGCAGAAAACCCACAATTATAAAGAGAGGATGATGATTGATTTCTTCAAGAGATTGTTAGCGTGCCTTCGACATTACATGATTATTTAACTCTTTTCTTGTTTCTTGCAATGAAATGCAAGATTTCCCACAACGCTACATTTTCTCCATAAACATACCAATTTTTACATCTACCCTTTTTTTAAAGGGGAAAAAAGAACTTTCATTACTAGCACCATTGGCGAGTGCATGAGATATCTTCATATATCATGATGTTGTTATGGTCATTTAATTTCATATATGATATTAGGGATGTCAATGGATGGATTTTACCGACATCAGAACTAATAAATAAGTAATGGTTCTGGTTCTACAACCGATCCATTAGATACTGGATCCGGACCGGACCGGACCATCAACTATGGGTCTTAAGCGGTCCGGATTTGAACGGGTCTAGAACCAGAATCGGATCAGAACCAAAATTAGAAACGAAATCGTTGCTTTATAATTTAATGAGCTATGAGTGATTTCAGATCGGTATGGATAAAACTGAATTATTAACAAGCTTAATTAAACTTAGACTTGTCAATATATGAATTTTACTCGGACCAGAACCAATAAATAAGTGTTGGTTCTGATTCTAGAACCGAAACCAGACCCGGACCGGATCAGATCATCAAACTATGGATCTAAGCGGTTTGGGTCTAAAGCAGGTTTGGAACCATAACCAGAACCATTGCATTAAAATTTAATGGGTTTTGAACGGTTCCGAATCGGTCCAGGTAAAACCCACCCATTGATATCCCTATATGATATCATGCTTTTCTTTAATTATTTCTTAAACGTAATTAACTAAGTTATAAACATAAATTCAAAATTCTCCGTACTTACGTAAACAGCCAAAAAGGTCAAGGTATGTAGCTAATTTACTGATCAAGCTTTGACTTTAAATGATAGTGGGATCACATGCAAACACATGCACGAAGAAGAGAACAATGCGTTCGAAATTCGAATACGTTGATTGTGCTTAAAGATTTTCAATTTTTTAGGTACCTCGAAATTAATCCTCACTACTACTGCCTCCATTAAATTTGATTTTCTCCCCTTCTGTTCGAATCCAATTTAGTTATGTAAATTGGAAACGTAATGGTCGTTTCGGACAGTGGCGGACCTGGGGGGTGGGGCACTGGGCCCCACTGGATTTTAAAAACAGTAGGGTTATAATAGTAAATTTACATTTAATAATTAAAAAAATATTTAAAGGTACAAAATATATGAAAATAGTATAAACCATGCTTAAAATAAATACATAAAATTGAAAGAGAACTAAACATAGAAAAGAATGGTTTTTTCTTTTTTTAGTATTGAAAATACCAATTTTGATTGTTTCGATGTACATTAATTGTTTTTAACCATATAACACTAAGTTTCACTTTTCATATTAAATTGTCATTTATTTTTTATTTTAATTGTAAAATTCTTTTTATGAATTTATAAAATTATGATTATTTGGACTCTAAATATTTTTTAGACCCCCTGACTAAAATGTCCGGTCTCATATTAGTTTCGAGATATTAATATTTCAAAACCCTTGATTACACGTCATCGCAACAAATCGAGATTTTTAATTAATTTGTTGTAACCAATATAGATACTCGAAACAAAGAATATTATGTAAAGATTAACTGGTCCACTAATTATAACACGTGCAAATTCCTCAAGAACACTCTACTAATTGATCGAATTAAATAGTTTTACGTATAATGCAATTCCTTTGCATGTGTCGATTTTGCGACTATTCTAGAGGTGCATGCATATTCTTCAAGAACACTCATTAACTAGTTCAAGTACTGTTACGTATAATTCAATTCATTTGCATGTGATATTTGCTATTGTATTACTTATAATTATTTAGTGGCTAGTGTTACAAGAGTAAATTATAAACATATATATATGTAAAATTATTAAATAATCGTTGTAATCTTGTACAGCTAGAGTTAATCCTCATGTGAATGTATTTGCAGCATCAATGACAACTGCAATCGGGGCAAAGTTTATTCTATTCATATTCATAATTAATACATATCTCATGCTCATGCATAATCCGGTTTTTGTCTCGTTCCACAATTACAATTAGTTAAACTAAAACTTAGGACTCTGTGGATGGTCGCGATCATCGAAACATTTTCATGATTTATAATGAAAAAAGAACTTAGAAATTGATAAATTGTTTCCCAATTTTCAGGTAATTATTAATTATTCATTAAATAATATTAAATTGATTTATAATGATGGTAAAATATATCTTTATAAAGCAACTGTCAGTAGTAATTGGATACTTCCTAAAAAGAGAGGAAAAAAAGATAGTAATTGGGTGCAGTGGCGGATCCAAACTTTTTGTTTAGGGGAGTCAAACTTCTCTGTTTTCTCTCACATTCATATTTCTATTGAATATCAACAAACGTACTCTTATTCTCCTTCTAAATAGCTACGTCCACCTCCTCTGATTCTCGACTTATCCTTGCCTAGATCTCCGACATCTCCATCGGCCTCCCTGCCTCCATTTCTCTCTCGTCTATCTCCCTCTCTCTATGTGACACGGCACACACATCACATCCTTATCTTTTTTCAAGTTCTCATGCCATCAATGACAGCGGCAGCCAGCCGCCTCAATCTCCTCTCATCTCTTTCTCCCTCACCTACCTCTTATATCAACCCAAGAGTCGACGATAGGCATGTCGTCGTCAGTCCCACCGACGATTAGGGATGTCAATGGATCGGATCTGGATCGGATCTTATTAGGTCCAGATCCAAATCTGAATTTATTTGCATGGGTCCGGATTCGGTATAGATTCGTTGGGTCCAAAAATATTAGATCTAGACCCAGATCCATGAGATCCTTATGGTCCAGGATCTAGACCTGGATCCACATATTTTCTCTTCTAAAATAAATTCTAAATCAACTATAATTCACAGTAACACTATAATAATAATCTAAATATACAATAACACTATAATAATTATCTAAAATTTCTATAATTATCATTATACAAGAAGATGTTAGTTACAAATTTATTTTTATTTGTATTTTCATGACATCAAATAATATTATAATGAGAACAAAAATAGCACATATATCTTAGAAAATAGACCACTCATATCTAATTATTATACTTTTTTTTTCAAATTCAAGCTACAATTTTCTAATGTTATTGACATACCTTCCAATTTTATGACTTATTTTATCCAACTTCGACTAGAAAGAAAAAATATAATATTCTTACAAATAAAATAAAAACTACATATATATGGATTCATGGACCGGATTTGGATCTCAGAAATCAAGATCCAGATCCAAATTCAAATTTTAAAGGAATAATCCAGATCCGATCCAGATCAATTGGATCCTATTTTATGAAGATCCAGATCCTGAAAAATGGATCTAGACCGGATCTAAGATCCACTGTCATCTCTACCGCCGATGTTGCCCTTCTCCATTGCCTCTCACCCTTCCTCCAAAGAAAGAAAAAAAGAAAAACAAACAAAGTGAAAACCTTTCACGCCTCCAACGATTTCGAAGGCACATACACAATTAAAAAAATTCTCTCATTCATTGAACTTATTCTTTAAGAAATTCATGTTTTTATAACAATATTCATATGAAATAAATAAAAATGATTTCTTGTGTTTTTGAAATATATAAACCTATTAATTTAAACTTATTTCTAAATATTTGAAATAAATATTGATAAAAATTATTATTATTTTTTAATTATTAAACATGAAATTACTAATATATTCCTATTCGTTTTTAAAAATTCTGTGGGGTCCAATACCCCCACTGTACTTCCTTGGGTCGGCCTATGATTGGGTGCATGTCAGAAACGTACAAAAATAAGTTTTATGATGAGTCGCAATCTAGAGGTCATGCATGCATATGCATCACTGTTGTTTCTCCAAACTCCATCCTTTTCCGAACCCATCCCCATTTTTAAATATAGTTTCCACCAAATAATGCTGATAAAATTCCTCTTGGTTTCCGTCCGACCATGAATCACTTTTTCCGGCGGCGTAGTTCAATCTGCACCAGGTGGCTCTTCAATGGCGCCAACGAAATCCGCCGTACACAAATTCGGAGTTTTTGTGAATTACCGGGCAATATTGAAGATTGGTCGTGGAAGTCAATGGAGGGCGCGGTGAGGTCGCCGACGAATTAGCGCTATCGCCGGTGAGCTTTTTCGAGAGAGCCGCCAAGGTTTACCGAGATCGAACTTCAGTTGTCTACTGTTCTGCTGAATTGACTTGGAAGCAGACTCATTTGAGGTGTGTGAAGCTTGCTTCTGCCCTCACTCGCTTAGGCGTTTCTCGCGGCGACGTGGTTAGTGCCTAATTCTTTTAACCTAATTTGGAAAATTGGGATCCGATTTCATTTCAGCTTCGGTCGTGGAGGGGCTTGGGGATATAGGGTGATCATGATTTTGCCTCTTTTCCAAATGAAAATGAAAATTCGTGTTGCTATATGTGCATTATTGTCTGCAAAACAAATTCATTAGTAGACAAACTAAATTTACTGAAATTGTTGAATTCAGTAGATGAATCTGGAATTTCGCAGTCTCTACTTTGTCTGGCTTATTTTGTTGTTATGAACAGATAGCGATATTGGCTCCTAACATACCTGCAATGCAAGAGCTGCATTTCGCAGTGCCCATGGCGGGAGCAGTCATCTGCACATTAAACACACGCCACGATTCATCCATGATCTCGATCCTGCTCCGCCACTCCGAAGCCAAGATCATCTTCGTTGATCACCAACTGCTCCACATTGCACAGGGCGCATTCGAGCTTCTAGCAAAAGACAAACTCAAACCACCACTCATCGTCTTGATTCCAGACCCCAACGCCCCACCTCCCTCCGCCTTCGTCCCCGACACCCAAGATTATGAGACTCTCCTGGCCGGGGGGGATGCTGGATACAACCCCAGGCGGCCTAGAACCGAATGGGATCCGATCAGCGTGAACTACACGTCTGGCACAACGTCGCGCCCCAAAGGGGTTGTCTATAACCACAGAGGCGCCTATCTGAACACCCTAGGGGCGCTGTCTGCTCATGGGATGAGCTCGATGCCGGTCTACCTCTGGACAGTGCCGATGTTCCACTGCAATGGGTGGTGCCTCATTTGGGGACTGGCAGCGGTTGGTGGCACCAACATCTGCCTGCGACGTGTCTCCCCTAAAGAAATATTCGACACTGTTGCTGCAAACGAGGTCACCCACATGGGAGGTGCTCCAACGGTCTTGAACATGATCATAAACTCCCCTGATCGGAGGCCACTGCCTCACAGGGTCGAGATCATGACCGGCGGCTCACCACCACCGCCCTCGATCCTGGAGAGAATTGAGGAGCTCGGGTTCAGAGTGTCCCACTTGTATGGATTAACAGAAACATATGGCCCGGGCATGTCGTGCCTGTTGAAGCCCGAGTGGGACTTGCTGCCTTGCGAGGAGCAGTACAGGCTCAAAGCGAGGCAGGGAGTGGAGCATTATGCCCTCGAGGAAGTCGATGTTAGGGATCCAGTGACGATGGAAAGTGTACCTACGGATGGTGCCACAATGGGTGAGATCATGTTTAGAGGCAACACTGTGATGAGTGGATACCTCAAAGATGTGAAAGCGACAGAGGAAGCTTTTGCAGGGGGGTGGTTTAGGAGCGGCGACCTTGGGGTGAAGCACGACGACGGCTACATAGAGGTGAAGGACAGGTTGATCTCGGGTGAGAACATAAGCACGGTGGAGGTCGAGACAGTGCTGTACCGTCATCCGGCAATTCTTGAAGCTGCAGTTGTGGCGAGACCGGATGATCACTGGGGACAGACGCCCTGTGCCTTTGTGAAGTTGAAGGATGGGGTTGAGGTTGGTTGTGAGGAGATAATGGAGTTTTGCAGAGAACGTTTACCTCATTATATGGCGCCAAAGACTGTCGTTTTCGAGGATTTACCAAAGACCTCAACAGGTAAGATTCAGAAATTCATCCTCAGGGAGAAAGCGAAGGCCCTGCCCCCTCTCCTTCAGCTTGATCTCAAGAGAGATGTACAGAAAATGTAACAAAAGTATGAAAAGTTTCGCAACTTCTTTAAATTATGATGCAATGAAATTGTGAATTTGATGATGTGTGCATACTTTTCACCACAATTTAAATCAATATTGTTGTGGATCTTAACCTTTTAGGTTAAAACCTTGAAGATCTAAAGCTCTGTTTTTAGTAATTTCACCTAGTTCCATAGAAATTTAAGGGATGTTTGGTTTCATTTTCATTACAAGTTTCCAATTTAGTGCAATTTTTGAAGTATATTGATTTATTTACTGTCATATTTATGTGTGATTAGTGATTAGATGTTAGAGTTGTAGATTAAAAAATTGAAAATATGCTTGGTTGATTGCAGTGGGATAAACTTTGAATTTGTGGTTAATGTAAAGGGGCAATATTTTAGTGGTTTGTGTGAACTGTGAAGAAATGAATATTTAACTATTTCAGTTATGGGTAGATGAAATGATGATATATGACTGGATAGATAACATATGATTGAGAAATGTGTCAGTAAACAACGG